>CM077294.1:37170251-37770251 GCA_039654925.1 Anguilla pacifica | reverse complement strand
AAAAAAAAGTTTACATGCCCCCCAAACCAAAAAAGAAATAGCATTATCACCCGAGGCTTAAGCCCCAATAGCCCCCTTTACATTATGGGCCAAAAGCCTAGGAACCTAAGCCTAGGAACTCAAGCCTGGAACCAAAGCACTAGGGCTGGAGCTCTCCTAGCATTTCCACTGGGATTCAGCCAGACTGTGGTAGCCCAGCTGTAGCCATGGCTATCAAGCTAGGTACCTTGTTATGTTTTGTGTATTGAGACAGCTAGATAGCTAGATTTAAAAAATGGTTAAAAAGACAGCTGATGGGTTGTTTGAGCGTTAAAAAATGTTGAAGCAGAGTGTAATGATGCATGAGCACTAGAGCTTACAGCTGCAGCCCTGACCAATGGAGAGAGCTGGTAGCAGGGCTCAAGCTCCTGGATAAGCCCTGTCTGAGCCTAGCCCAATGCAGTGGAGGGTTGGTAGCAGGGCTCGAGTTCCTGGATAAGCCCTGTCTGAGCCCAGCCCAACATTGCGGAAAGGGCCCGGGAACGGTAGAACTAAGTTAAAGCACTGTGTTTGGCCCACAGTGCAAAGGGGGCTAATGTCACACATCCTGTTGTGTACCTGTTTACCTGTTCAGTTCCCTCACCAGTGTTGGAATGGCTGTGCCCTTTGAGTCTCGCACTTCCTGAACCAAACACAGGTCACAGCGAGCGATGATCTGACAAGGGAAAACGGCAGATACGAGGTGAGAAATGATCACAGTCACTCAAAGACAGAGCTACAGTCACAGTCACTACAGTCACTCAGAGAGACAGAGATACAGTCACAGTCACTCAGAAACAGAGATACAATCACAGTCACTCAGAGACAGAGATACAGTCACAGTCACTACAGTCACTCAGAGAGACAGAGATACAATAAACAGTCACTCAGAAACAGAGATACAGTCACAGTCACTCAGAAACAGAGACGCAGTCACAGTCACTCAGAGACAGAGATACAGTCACAAACTGCTGAAGTAACACAAACAGTAAACTCAATCTTAAACATAAATATAAAAGGAAATATAATCAGTGTGTGACGTTTTAATTTCACATTTCAACTATGTACACGTACATTTAAACTGATTATTTCATGTAGTTAAATCAACAGAGAAGTGAAGAATCTGAACAGAATATCTGCAGTTCTGAGACATTTTTAGACAGAAGTGCTGTGTGGCTTTTGTTGGTTGTTGCCATTAGATGTAGGTAGTGTTGCGTTACCTGTATCAGCAGGGCCATGACTCTCCTGTTGCTGGCCTTGGCCTCTCCGAAGCTGCGGACATTGAAGGCGCAGATTCTGAGGGAGAGGGAGCTGGCCAGCAGACACAGTCCCAGCAGACTGAACAGGAGAAGAGGTGGCCTCATCTTGCTCTTCAGAACCGTCCCCTGAATTATTTCACTGTAATTAAAAAAACAAAAATGAAAGTTCAGTACTCTTAAACACGACTACAGATACAGTCCCCATTTTAGCACCAAATGGACAGCAAGCACCAGAGCCATCGGCAGCAGAACCCCTGCAAGGCTAGTAGGCTCCCGCCTAAATATGCAGTCCATATTCAGGAGACCATCAGAGGCATGTTATTTATGTTCCTCTAGGCCTAACATGGCTGGAAAATTCACTATGATATTTAATTCTTTCTTATTTTAGGAGTGCAGGATGTCCTTCAGGTGTAGTGTAAGTCCGTCCCTCACCCTTAGTGGCAGTGTGCCCGGAGCTCCATGTCCCAGATGAGAGGAGTCCTCTGTGGGGGGATTTTGGGGACAGAGGGGCATTGAGAGAGAGCCAGGGGGTGGGGGCGGGGGTGGAGGGGACGGGAGGTGGGCCCTTTTAATGATTTGCTGTGTCAGTGTTCAGTCAGCATGGAGCTCCATCTAGAACGTGAAAGGATTGAACGCGCACCGCACACAATGGGACCAGGCCATTCACAGACACAAACCTGGAGCTGCTCACACACACACACACGCTAACACACACACACACACTCTCACACACACACACGCTCACACCGCACACAACGGGACCAGGCCATTCACAGACACAAACCTGGAGCTGCTCACACACATTCACACGCTAACACACACACACACACACACACACACTCTCACACACACACACACACGCTCACACCACACACAATGGGACCAGGCCATTCACAGACACGAACCTGGAGCTGCTCACACACATTCACACGCTAACACACACACACACTCTCACACACACACACACACACTCACACCGCACACAATGGGACCAGGCCATTCACAGACACAAACCTGGAGCTGCTCACACACATTCACATGCTAACACATGCAAACACACACACACATGCTCACACACACACACACACTCACTCTCACACAGGTGGACACAATCGTGGTCACGTGCGTGCACACATTCACACACACTCCGACAACGCAATCTCACGCACGCTCATTCTCTGACACACACTTACACATTCCCCCACAGACGCACATTAATAATCACATGTCCACACACTCAAACATCACGCGCACTCGCACACAAACAGAAAAGCTCAGCTCAATGCTGACTAACGAGACATTAGGAGGACCCACCATAGAATAAACATCATTAAATATGCATGTTGACAAGACTACAGAGCCTAACAGACTCACTGGAAACCAAGCACACATTTTAACTCTTTTTACAACAGGGCTGGGCATGGAATCATTCCTACACAGAATAAAGAAAAGCCTGCTTATTAATCAGAGTTTAGGCTGGGATTCAATCAACATTTGTCCTTTGACTAACTAAAAGCACTCAAGCAGTATTTTTTTCTTCACCATGTTTGGTGAATTCAGTAGCCGCTAAAACTAATATATCAAAGTGAGTTGCTGTCCAAATCAAAAGTTAAGGACAAATGTTGATTGAATCCAGCTGAGACATGTACACTTTCTGACTGCATGAGTGTCTATACTCCTGAATGAGAATATAAGGGGTATACTATATGCTATAGCTGCTTATAATGGGTTTACTGCTATGTGCTAGTATATACCACTTCTGATTGCACGTGACTTGATGTTTTTACGTTTCAAAAGAACAAATACACTTCAGACCTTTGTGTTTCATGGACATATTTTATTTTAACTCGCAGCATTATTTCAATTATCAACAGTCCCAGCATGTCTTGACACAAGCAACACAAAACAAGTTTAAACAGCATTAAAAAAATCTCAATAATTTAAATATTGCTTTTTTTGCGATAGAATGTCTTAATTTCATTTGAAAACAAAACTAATTACAACTTTTGACTCAAGGGTTTTTATCTATAGTTATCTTCAGAGTCATGTTTTTCCCATCATTCATGAGAGAGGAGTTAAAGGCCCTGTGGTAAAACATACTAGACTGTGCCGACATGGAATCGGTTATGATTCCCCCAGAGAGAGAGAGCAGCTCTACGAACAGCCTTGAGAAATACGCTCACCTTAACGCGCCTGGGACTGAGACGGATTTCCTTAGTTATCTTTCAAACGACAGTGTAAACCTGGCATAAGTCGTTGGCATTATGAACACTGCACAAAAAAAATACAACCCGATTCAATGGCATTCTGAGTCTGGGGAGACATATGTTTTTTGTGCGCACACGTCAGACCAGCCCAGAGGAAGAAGGCTAATAAATACTATTTTATACGAGTGCTTCTGTCCTCATATATACAGAACGATCTCTGAGCATCGCAGCTCTCACACCAGCACACTGTACAGGCTCTAATTCTCACGTGCCCATCAGATTTGCAAACTGCTTTGGTTTGGGGGGTGAGTAGGTCAAAGCTCGTATGGCATTCAGCTGGGTGTCCCAATATATGGGGGGGGGGGGCACAATAAAGGAAATATTTCTCAGGTATTTAAAGTCTAAACAAGCTTCCCGTGTCTGTGGGAAACCCTTGCAAAGGCACGCGCACGCAGACACACTTTCCATTAGTAAAGTTTAAGGCAGTGGTAACCAACCCTGTTCCTGGAGATCTACTGTCCTGTAGGTTTTCACTCCAACCCTAGCAGAGCACACCCGATTCAACAGCTAGATCTCGTCAAGCTGCTAATTAGTTTGAATCAGGTGTGCCATATTAGGGTTGGAGTGAAAACCTACAGGATGGTAGATCTCCAGGAACTGGGTTGGGCAGCCCTGGTTTAAAGAATACAGGTGCGTAAGGAAGGACAGGCGATGTAGGAGAGAACGCTGCCCCTTGTGGAGAGGCGGGGAATAAAACAGCAGTGCAGAGTGAACGGCACTACTATGTGCTGCCAATTGAAAGACAGTGGAGCACTATGATTGGTTAAATCAATGAGTCGATGATGTATGTAGGTCAGCTCAACCTGTCGTGATGTTTGTGAAGCCTCGTTTCCCCCATTACGACCACCCGGGGAGTGAATGGCTGCCCTTTTCATCAGGAGCCAATCAACTCTGGCTTTTCATCAGGAGCCAATCAGCTCTGGCTTTTCATCAGGAGCCAATCAGCTCTGGCTTTTCATCAGGAGCCAATCAGCTCTGGCTTTTCATCAGGAGCCAATCAACTCTGGCTTTTCCTCAGATGCCAATCAGCTCTGGCTTTTCCTCAGGAGCCAATAAGCTTTGGATCTGCCATGCTGCAGTGTTTGGGAGTCCACTCCCTCTCGCACAAAAAGGCCATAAACTTTGCAGAAGCGTGGAATGTACCGGTTGCTGTATAATGATTATTAATTTTTTTTTTTTTTTTAAACACAAGGGGATAATGGAACACACATGTAGTTTGAAAATGAGAGACACAGAAAGGGAAGTTTGGTGGAATGTAGCAGGTTCCAGTGAGCTGGGGGGGGGGGGGGGTCACTCATTCAGGGGCACGGAGATGGCGGGCCCTTTGGGGTCGTCGAAGCGGTCCATGGTCCGGAGCTGCGTGATCATGTGCAGGCCGTAGGTCAGGATCAGCAGCATGAGCAGGGTTATGAGCAGGCCCATCCAGATGCCCGGCGTGAAGAAGCTGGCGCAGTCGCTGGCGTAGCTGAACCCGGGGCCCGCTACGCTGAAGCCCTGGATCTGAGGGAGGGAGCACGGGGGGGGGAGGGACAGAGAGGGTGAAATTAACGTGTGTGTGAATCAGTGAGTGAGTGAATGAATGTGTGTGAGAGTCTGAAATGTTGGTCGTGTTTGTATAATAAATATTTAAAAGAAGATCCGTGTGCTCCAGTGCCTTTCTCTGGGTAAGTCCTCTTAAATGAAGTTGCCCAGAGTGCCTTTGCTAATGCCGAGGTAATGCCTGGGAATGGACAGGTCGGGTTGTCAGTGCTGCTGGTGGTGCGGGTGAGGTAGTCACAGTGCTTGAGGTGCAGGTGAGGTAGTCACAGTGCTAATGGTGCGGGTGAGGTAGTCACAGTGCTTGAGGTGCGGGTGAGGCAGTCACAGTGCTTGAGGTGCGGGTGAGGTAGTCACAGTGCTAATGGTGCGGGTGAGGTAGTCACAGTGCTAATGGTGCGGGTGAGGTAGTCACAGTGCTTGAGGTGCGGGTGAGGTAGTCACAGTGCTTGAGGTGCGGGTGAGGTAGTCACAGTGCTTGAGGTGCGGGTGAGGTAGTCACAGTGCTAATGGTGCAGGTGAGGTAGTCACAGTGCTTGAGGTTCGGGTGAGGTAGTCACAGTGCTAATGGTGCGGGTGAGGTAGTCACAGTGCTTGAGGTGCAGGTGAGGTAGTCACAGTGCTAATGGTGCGGGTGAGGTAGTCACAGTGCTAATGGTGCGGGTGAGGTAGTCACAGTGATGGTGGGGCAGGTGAGGCAGTCCCAGTGCTAATGGTGTGGGTGAGGCAGTCACAGTGCCAATGGTGCGGGTGAGGTAGTCACAGTGCGGGGGGGGCAGGTGAGGAAAGGGGCAGTACCTGGAAGTCAGTGAAACTCAACCGCCATTGGTCGCTCTCCGCGGGGTCGAAGGGCACCAGCAGCGCGTGGCCGAAGCTGGTGACGGACGCGCAGTGGTAGGAGTACTCCGCGGGGGCGTTGAGGTCGCGGCTGCCGTTGAAGAACGCCGTCTGCCCGTCGTACTCCAGCTCCACTCCGTCCAGCGTGAACCACTCTCGCGCGGACACCGGGTAAAAGCGCCGGCTCATGGTGAAACTGCGGGCGGAGATGTTGGGAGCGTCGAGCTTTCAGAACGGCCACAGACACAGACTGGGATTTATAAAGGGCCAGAACCGAACTGACACAGACTGGGATTTAAAGGGCCAGAACCAAACTGACACAGACTGGGATTTAAAGGGCCAGAACCGAACTGACACAGACTGGGATTTAAAGGGCCAGAACCGAACTGACACAGACTGGGATTTAAAGGGCTAGAACAGCACTGACACAGACTGGGATTTAAAGGGCCAGAACCGCACTGACACAGGCTGGGATTTAAAGGGCCAGAACCGCACTGACACAGGCTGGGATTTAAAGGGCCAGAACCGAACTGACACAGACTGGGATTTAAAGGGCCAGAACCGCACTGACACAGACTGGGATTTAAAGGGCCAGAATGGCCGCAGACATAGACAGGGATTTAAAGGGCCAGAACCAAACTGACACAGACTGGGATTTAAAGGGCCAGAACCGAACTGACACAGACTGGGATTTAAAGGGCCAGAACCGAACTGACACAGACTGGGATTTAAAGGGCTAGAACAGCACTGACACAGACTGGGATTTAAAGGGCCAGAACGGCCGCAGAGACAGACTGGGATTTAAAGGGCCAGAACCGCACTGACACAGACTGGGATTTAAAGGGCCAGAACCGCACTGACACACACTGGGATTTAAAGGGCCAGAACAGCACTGACACAGGCTGGGATTTAAAGGGCCAGAACCGCACAGACACAGACTGGGATTTAAAGGGCCAGAACCGAACTGACACAGACTGGGATTTAAAGGGCCAGAACCGCACTGACACAGACTGGGATTTAAAGGGCCAGAATGGCCGCAGACACAGACAGGGATTTAAAGGGCCAGAACCAAACTGACACAGACTGGGATTTAAAGGGCTAGAACAGCACTGACACAGACTGGGATTTAAAGGGCCAGAACGGCCGCAGAGACAGACTGGGATTTAAAGGGCCAGAACCGCACTGACACAGACTGGGATTTAAAGGGCCAGAACCGCACTGACACACACTGGGATTTAAAGGGCCAGAACAGCACTGACACAGGCTGGGATTTAAAGGGCCAGAACCGCACAGACACAGACTGGGATTTAAAGGGCCAGAACCGAACTGACACAGACTGGGATTTAAAGGGCCAGAACCGCACTGACACAGACTGGGATTTAAAGGGCCAGAATGGCCGCAGACACAGACAGGGATTTAAAGGGCCAGAACCAAACTGACACAGACTGGGATTTAAAGGGCCAGAACCGAACTGACACAGACTGGGATTTAAAGGGCTAGAACAGCACTGACACAGACTGGGATTTAAAGGGCCAGAACGGCCGCAGACACAGACTGGGATTTAAAGGGCCAGAACCGCACTGACACAGACTGGGATTTAAAGGGCCAGAACCGCACTGACACAGACTGGGATTTAAAGGGCCAGAACCGCACTGCGCCCTCACAGTGTTAGAGAATTGGCTGCAGCATACGATCGTCAGCCAACTGGCAGCAATAGGTCTCGTCCCAGAAGACGCCATTTATCTGGCGTTGTGCACATGTTCTCCAGTTCAGATTTGTAGGAACATGCACAGAGAAAGCAGACATTTTAACGTTCGATGCGAGCTGCATAACTGTATGGTATAAAACGCAGGTATGGGGAGATGATTGTATGAAAGAGGGGGGCTGTTAGTGAACTGCACGGTACTCACGTCAGGCTGAATTTCCGGAAGCCCAGAACGTTCGCGTAATTGAGGACGAGCCTGTAAAACAAGAGGATAGAACAGCCAATCAGAGAGCTTCTCACAACCACACCAGTCATTAAGGCCTATTAGGGTTAGTCTTACAAGGTTAATTCGGCAGGCAACACTAAACAGGCATCACTGGATAAACTGTAAATGCCTGAGGAAACAGGCGGAGAACTTAGCACAGTGACTAGTCATATTCTGCCAGGGTTTCATCGCTCAGAACGGCGTTCCAAGCAGCGCGAGATTTTTCGGCCAATCGCAGTCCTTCCCTGAGCCCCGCCCTCACCGGGACTCCGCCTGTGTGGCGCCGCAGGTCGAGTTGGCGAGCGTGACGTTGGGGTTGGTGACGTTGAGGCTGGTGCTGAAGGTCTCTGGTGCCAGATCGTAGGCCTGCCACGTCTTGTTAAACATGCTGACTTCCAGGCTCTCCGCCCACAGCAGGATGCAGGCCGTCCCATTCACAGAGTACTGTAGAGGAGCCAGAGTTCCCGCGGGGGCCTGCAGCAGGGAGCGGCCAACCGACTGGACACCCTCGGACAGGTCCTCTGCCACCTGCTGCGGAGGGAACAGAGAGATCAGCACAGCTACAGGAACACACTTCAGCTCTACAGGAACACACAAGCAAAACTACAGGGCTACAGGAACACACAAGCAATGCTACAGGGCTACAGGAACACACAAATGCTACAGAGCTACAGGAACACACAAGTAATGCTACAGGGCTACAGGAATACACAAGCAATGGTACAGAGCTACAGGAACACACTGCAGATCTACAGGAACACACAAGCAATGCTACAGAGCTAAAGAAACATAATGCAGAGCTACAGGAACACACTGCAGATCTACAGGAACATACTGCAGAGCTACAGGAACACACAAGCAATGCTACAGATCTACAGGAACACACTGGAGAGCTACAGGAACACACTGCAGATCTACAGGAACACACAAGCAATGCTACAGATCTACACAAACACAATGCACAGCTACAGGAACACACAAGCAATGCTACAGAGCTACAGGAATACACAATCAATGCTACAAAGCTACAGGAACACACTGCAGATCTATAGGAACACACACGCAATGCTACAGAGCTACAGAAACATATTGCAGAGCTACAGGAACACACTGCAGATCTACAGGAACATACTGCAGAGCTACAGGAACACAAGCAATGCTACAGATCTACAGGAACACACTGCAGATCTACAGGAACACACAAGCAATGCTACACAGAACACAGAAGGAGAAGCACAGCGACACATCACACAAAAAAAATGTATGCACACACTCTCCTACATGCACGCACACACACACACACGTACACGCATGCGCACACAAACACGACTTACCCGTGAAGGTTTGAACGCCGTGTAGATGGCGGTGTATGGTACAGCCTGGGCCTTCATGATCTCCAGAACTTGACCAATCACTGCATCTGGAGCAGGAGAGGAGGCTCGATGTCACTTCCTGTATACTTCAGTCACTCTGTACACACATCCTGTTCTTTTCTTACAAACCCTAGTGAATATGGGAAGTAGGAAAGAGCCAGTGACTGGGGTATAGCCCTGTGCTAAAGCCTCCTCCCATCTCTGGGTTATTTGTGGTTTAAGGAAGTGAAACTGGCAGCTGAAGGAAGTTGAGATCAGCTGGGTTCAGCCTGCATTTCTCCTCACCGTTTCCACTGAGCGCGTCTCTGGAAGACTCCGGGCCAGAGCTGGGAAAGAACAAGAGAGAAAAACGCTTTAGAGGTTACTGCACCGCCGTACAGAAGCATCCTTATTCCCCACCATTACAGCCACACGTTACTCGCAGAGCTCCAATCAGAGCGACGGGCTGTTACCCCAGAGCTCCAATCAGAGCGGCGGGCTGTTTCCCCAGAGCTCCAATCAGAGCGACGGGCTGTTACCCCAGAGCTCCAATCAGAGCGACGGGCTGTTTCCCCAGAGCTCCAATCAGAGCGGCGGGCTGTTACCCCAGAGCTCCAATCAGAGCGACGGGCTGTTTCCCCAGAGCTCCAATCAGAGCGACGGGCTGTAAACCCCAGAGCTCCAATCAGAGCGACGGGCTGTTACCCCAGAGCTCTAATCAGAGCGACGGGCTGTTTCCCCAGAGCTCCAATCAGAGCGATGGGCTGTTACCCCAGAGCTCCAATCAGAGCGACGGGCTGTAAACCCCAGAGCTCCAATCAGAGCGACGGGCTGTAAACCCCAGAGCTCCAATCAGAGCGACGGGCTGTTACCCCAGAGCTCCAATCAGAGCGACGGGCTGTTACCCCAGAGCTCCAATCAGAGCGACGGGCTGTTACCCCAGAGCTCCAATCAGAGCGACGGGCTGTTACCCCAGAGCTCCAATCAGAGCGACGGGCTGTAAACCCCAGAGTTCCAATCAGAGCGACGGGCTGTTACCCCAGAGCTCCAATCAGAGCGACGGGCTGTTACCCCAGAGCTCCAATCAGAGCGACGGGCTGTTACCCCAGAGCTCCAATCAGAGCGACGGGCTGTAAACCCCAGAGCTCCAATCAGAGCGACGGGCTGTTACCCCAGAGCTCCAATCAGAGCGACGGGCTGTAAACCCCAGAGCTCCAATCAGAGCGACGGGCTGTTACCCCAGAGCTCCAATCAGAGCGACGGGCTGTTACCCCAGAGCTCCAATCAGAGCGACGGGCTGCCTTATCTCCCCACACCAGACAGAACGTAAATACCTCCCTCCCAGTGCACAAAGCACGGTTATTTTTCTATAATACTTAACAGCAGTCAAGAAACAGCACATAAAATATTAGATTCCATATAGAGATTATAGGTTATGAAGTAGCCTACATGAGAAACACAATGGACACTGATTACACGTAGTAATAATAATAATAATAATAATAATAATAATAATAATGACATTGACATTGATCTCTATTATAATAAATAGAGACACCACCACATTTAGCAGTACTGATGGTAATGTGTGAACATGTGTGTTACCCAGCTTTGTAGGGCAGGCGAATGACCAACAGGGCGGCGACAGAGGCATTGAGGCGCAGCTGGGTCAGGCTTGGGGGGTCCAGGTAGAGAGGGGGGGTGCCGAGGTGCTGCTGCAGCAGGGGCAGGACCGCGCTGGACCCCCCCCAGGACAGAGCCGGCAGCACCAGGGGGGACGAGGACGCCTTCAGTGCAGACTGGGGGAGAGAGACACAGTCAGCACAGAGCCAGGGAATGCACACACACGTACACGCACACACAACACATGCACACACACACACACACTACACACGCACACACACATACCACTCACCCACACACCAAACACACACTCATACGCGCGCGCACACACACACACACACACACACACACACACAAAGTGGTAAAGTTGACAACCAAGGACACTCAATCACCATGTTCAGCTCATTTGCACATAATGTTTGAAAATTGAGGGATGAGCCTGTCCACCCGCTAGCTGCAGACAAACCCAGAAAGCATGTAGCCCACGTTAATGGTTGTACATCGCAACATAGACAAGCACAGCATTGTGAATCCTACTGCAACTGTCGAACATGGCTACTCTCTAATGATTTGAGAAGAGCACGGAAAATTATATCATTGCCGTGTTTTTGCATCACTTCGTTAGTGAGAAAAATGAACCGAGATGTACAAGTTGGAATCTGTTTTATTCCACACTGAGAAAAGCGTGAGAATCTTTACAGTTACCTCACAAGTTACCGTGACGCAGGATTTTTTTTGTTTCAAATCCACTTTTAGCAAGATTATTGGGAACGATGATGATGAGATGCTTCATAGAAGACAGGCCTGCCCATAATGAGTGTGTGAAAGGGGGTGGTTGGGCTGTTTGATTGGGATCCATAAGAACCACAGCTGACTTCAAATTATGAGTCAAATTATGGGTGTGTGTGGGGGGGGGTTGGGGGTTGGGGTTACCTCCAGGTGAGGGAACACGCTGTCCTCCTTGTTCCCAAAAACACCTCCGAAAACGGTGAAGTCATCCACGCTCAACTAAAAAAAATAAAATCACAGAAAAACAAGTCTTTGCCGATTTCTGTTGTAGGTCCCATCGATTAAGGAACAGAAAAGCGTGAAATCCTTTGAAAGGAGAGAGGGAGAGAAGTGGCCGTTCGGGAGTCTGACCTCGTCCTGGAGGAAGAGCAGCGTGTTCCGCGGTGCGGCGGCCAGGACTGAGCCGAGGTAGGAGTCCAGCTCCGCTGCCGACACGACATGTCCCGCTGGAGGCGGAGTCTGCCGGGGAACAGGATGCCTGGACACGCAGGACACACACACGCAGGACACACACAGGCGCAGGACACACACGCGCAGGACACACACAGGCGCAGGACACACACGCGCAGGACACACACACACGCAGGACACACACGCGCAGGACACACACACACGCAGGACACACACACACGCAGGACACACACACACACAGGACACACACAGGCGCAGGACACACACACGCGCAGGACACACACGCGCAGGACACACACAGGCGCAGGACACACACAGGCGCAGGACACACACAGGCGCAGGACACACACGTGCAGGACACACACGCGCAGGACACACACACGCGCAGGACACACACACGCGCAGGACACGCGCGCAGGACACACACGCGCAGGACACACACAACAACCATTTTAAAACTGATCAGATCATTCAGGAACTATGAGCTGTGTCATGTTACAAACAAGATATCCTAACACCCGGCAATTCATTTTTGTCCCGTGTAAGGGGACATGAGTCTCTGGCATTAATCTCAAAGGCATATGCTATGCTGAAACTTACACTACAAGGGACAAGTAATATTTTTAAAAAATATTTTCAGTGCAACATGTTTTTGTCATCCAAGACCTGCCAGGAGGATACGAGAGAACACTCATTTCTTGGGTATTTTATATATGTACATCCATCCGGGAAGGATTGAACACTACTGTGGTCATATTCTGTGGTGATTCTTAGGTTTGTCAGGCGTCGCCAATTTTAGATTTCGTATCATCTCACTTCCCCTCTGGAATTCCTTGCTCAAAACGGTCGCCCTCAGTGTTGTTCACCCTTCCCCGTATGCAGCCACAGAATCTACAGGTTTTAAGCGACTCCAAGCTATACCAAAGATGGTATACCAAAATGAGCAAACTTAAGGCTGAACCAACAGACCAGCAGTAGACCACTTTAACCATTAATCCACCATTGATCACCGGCATTTTTTATACTAAAATTTAAGCTGGTTATATACCCAATAGTTATTCATAACCTCTTGGCATTGCGGTTTCTGCCAAAACCATCAGATTCAGCTGCGATGGTAACAAAAGCAGATAAAATGGCAGGCGTAACTCTCCATTTAACACTGGTGTGTCTGTTTCGCTTTGGTATGTCGCATCTCATTGTCATGTAATTAGACTGAAGTTGGCAGCGCATTTCATAACTAATAAAAAGAAATCGAGAACACGAGATACATACTGAAGGCACACGGAGTCAGAGTGAATATCAGGTTATCAGATGCAATGGGCGGGTGATATTCCTTCTAAAGGTAAAAATGTGGTGTTGGAACGTAAGGTTTCGTTCTGCCGACTAACCAGTTACGCTAAATTTATAGCTGCCAAGTAAAAGCTACACGCCTGACCCACAAGTCTAGGTAACTTAACGTACGTTTAAAATAATAAACAAACAACAACAATAGATTTACCCTTCGCTGGACCACAGTACAAGTGGCACCTGGCCGCCGCAGCTCCCTGTCGACAGTATAGCAGATAAAAAGAGAAGAAATGCCATTACCACAGGAGCAGTTGACACACACGAAACGGCCATTTTGTGTTTTCACACAAGCGACGAGGTCACGTGGCTACCAATCAGCTGACAGTCATGTGAGCGGAGCACTTCCTCGAGCCAGAATGAGCAATGCAATCTAGTGCTGTAATTTCGGTATTTTTACGGTGTTGCTAAACTGAGATGTTTTTTTTCTACTGTGTTTCAGTTGTTTTCCCCTCATGTTGGCTGTTGTTGTGTCACATTCCCGTATCTGTTCCGACTTTACCTCAACTAGATTGCTCGCTGGGGCCAATAAATATATTGCCTACTTAAGTGCGTTTACTTCAATTCATGGTCCTTATATTTGGTTTATAGTTCCATGTATGGCGCACCAGGTGTGAGCAAGCGGTCATTCGAGTTGGACTTGGGCCTGTGCAGCACTGGGCGACTCCTGTATCTTCTATTCACGAAGAGAAGAGTGTAGAGGAATGTAGATAGGTTTTCTTTCTATATAAATAAATAAATTGGTCAATAATTGAGTACTTCTACTACTACATTTTGAAATAATTAAATAATTGACACCTCATGATTGTCCTTTTCGCAATAACGTGATCATATTTAATTTCATAATAAAGTTTTATTTTCTAATGTCTTTTTTTCAATTTAAAATGGCACTTTTCCCAGTTACTTATTTCCAAAAGCTTTTTTTAATTTCCGAACTCCCTTTTTTAATTTCACAATGAGACTCATGAGTTATAACGAAATCTTTGAATGGGACACCTGAGGAATGCCACGTCACCACAGTCCGTCCAGTTGAGAATGTGAGTGCCCTGAGTTCTGCTGAAAGAGGAACTGGATTTAGAAGATTACGCCCTATGAGTTTATATCAACCTGAATTTATACAAGAGATTGCGATTACTAGAAATGAAACAATGTACACCTTTCTTCTTTGCATTTGTACTTTATTTACAAGGTTGCTCCATTGAAATAAATGATTTATATTACAAAAGATAATGACAGCAGCACAAGTTTACGGTTTCAGAGAATATGCAACAAAAAATGTATAGCATGACTGCACAATTACAATATTTAGAAAATAATATTCCCAAACCTAAAGGTCTGATGTTTACACTGTCAGATGCTTAATACCGAATCGGCAGAAGTTATAGATTTACAGGTGTCTGTGCAAAGCATTTTGCCTAAAGAGGAAAAAGTGTGGATCATATTGCCTGGTTGCGAGCAGAAATGAATAGGGTTTCCATACAGTCTATGGTTTCCACATTAAGTGGAAATGTTGTTGAATAACAGTGGAGGAGTGCATGAAACTGAAGAGCCACTAGAGGGCACCACTGGGCATGAGGACAAAATCTGTTGCGCGCAACAGTACAGGGTAACTATTAGTTCAAATGCATCCACTGCTGGTGTAAAGGTAAAACAGACTGGGCTTCTCTGAAAGCCAATGCCTTGGCTTTAGAGAAGAAGCTCTTCATATGAAAGAGTCCCCACTGAGAACAAGGAGGGAAAAGCGAGCAAGGTGCAAATATGCACAGCTGGATTTTACCAAAGGACCGCTCATGTTTTGCAAAAGCAGAAAAACATAACTAAAATTTTGGGAAAACAACAAGAACATATAGTGTTCAGTGATGAGCGAGGATCCTATTCAATACACTGAGGGTAAATCAGACAGGGTGCAAGGTAGGCCTTACTATATATTGCACCATACAAGTGGACAAGAAAGGGGACCACTTGTTAGAGGATGCTTGCATATGGACTAAGCAAGTGTATTGAGAGAGGAAGGTGACAGCTTGCATGGTATGTTGGTAAAGAAATGGAAACAGTCCTGCACTGCACTGAGCTCCTCAGATCAGATGTATGTCTGTGAGGTCCAGAGGCCTGAAGCACAGTGTTTGCAGGCTCACCGTACTCACCATTTGGTTCTCCCACAAAAAACAGGATCTCCGTTCCACTCTGGATGGCAGAGGGCCAGAGAGTACGGACACTTCCCTGCCAGTGCAAGGGAGCAGTGGGGTCAGGGGTCAGAGGTCAAGAGCCTTTGATGGAAAATGCATTCTTTTTCCATACTGGGGGCATTTTCCAGCATGTTCCCTGTAGTATAGTGACTACTCCAGAATGGGTAATGTGTATATTTCAATATGTGTAGTGTAATGCACTTACCTTGAGTTTAGTAGTCCCCACCAAAGAGGGTGCTGTGGGTGCTTCCTTTCCTCAGGACTCCGGAACTAACCTCCAGAAGAAGAACAGATGTAGCATTTGACTCTTCGTAGCACTGTAGCTTAGCGAAGGCACAGTTGGGTATTCCTGTCATGTCTATGTTCACAATTAAAGTGCAATATACATAATAAAACTCGGACATCTCATTTCAAGTTATAACATTTCCCACGTTTGGGCCCTGCAAGCAGAGGACTCACCGGAAGAGCTGGTCGTTGTGAATGGATCCCACGTGGGGTACGTGGTTGAGTGCTGGCACTAAATGGTCCCTGGTGTGAGGACTGTCTGGTGTCATTTGTAAGATTTGTATTTGTAATAGGCTCATTTTGTTTATATAGCACTGTGCATTAAAACTGGCGTAGATTGTATGCAATGTAAATAGTAGTTATAGTATGACTATGTATTTTAGACTGTGGTAAGAATCTTTGTATGTCGCGTTGTTGTTTTGAAGCCTGGTATTATCTTGCTATGGCTGATGGAACATCAAGGACCACGATGGAAATAAGACCAGGACTTTTTTTGTGTTGTCCTTGACAATTTCTTCAACCCAGAGAATCTTGTAGATTTTTAGAGCTTGGGGGCATTTATCTGAGGGGTAAAGAAAAAGGTGTTTAAGGAAGCAGGTAACACTCATCTCCTTAGAACTAAAACTGTGATCTTATAAAATGCAACCTAAACCTCCCTGCTTTAAGTGTACCATGGTGACAGGGTTGAGAAGGTGCATGTTCAGAGGACGGCTGTATTTTTGAAGGCCAGACTAGTGTCATAAACTGGGAATGATTTTTGAAGTGATGATAGATGGACATACTCAACTCCCTCAGAAAGTGGCACATCTTGGCACAAGTGGCTGTGAATCTTGGCTCAGAGGCGGCCTTCTCAAAGATGATGGCTCCGATGGCGCCGAGACGCTCTGGAACTCGCTTACGTGTTTCATCAGGTGGCCAAAAATCTCGGGGGTGAGCTTATATGGGACATGTGCATGTTCCTGTACAGCTCCTGGGTCCTGGATGTCTCCAGCCCCTCCTCTCTCTCGTCCCGGACCGCTTCAGATAGCCACTTCACAGCTGGCCTCCACACATGCTCCTCCTTCAGAAGCTCCTCCTTCAGGGGGCAGGCTGAGTGTGGCTCCAGGTTGGGTGAGGCTCCAGGTGGGTGTGGCTCCAGGCTGGGTGAGGCTCCAGGTGGGTGGGGCTCCAGACTGGGTGAGGATCTAGGCTGTGTCTGGCTCCAGGCTGGGTGTGGCTCCAGACTGGGTGAGGATCTTCATGGACCCATGCCAGTTGGATGGTCTTAGTCCTGCCTGTGAACGTGTCGGATGGTCTTAGTCCTGCCTGTGAACGTGTCGGATGGTCTTAGTCCTGCCTGTGAACGTGTCAGATGGTCTTAGTTCTGCCTGTGAACGTGTCGGTTGGTCTTAGGCCCCTGCTCACGTCTCCTACAGAGCCAGTTACTCTGGAACAGACAGTGGGAACATTCCAAAGGGTCCTTTTTGCTATTTTTCACAAACAACTAGACATGGGTGCTGAGACAAAGGAGGACAACATTTTTCTTTTACATTTTTCTGAGATTTCTTTTGAAGGGAATGAGTCATTTTTTCTAGGCAGTTTGGACTGGAAATGAACACAAACGGGTGGGAGAGATGGTGACAGAAAGAGGAGGTGGCTCCACACATAATTAAGCAGTGCCTTTCAGCACACCCTGTTCACTCACAGGACGCGGTCCGTTTGCACAGCTGATAAAAAACATTCATTTGTACTTGGGTCATGAAAAATATTGTTTAAACTATTTTTAGCTGCGACCGCAGCTCTATAGCTCTGTCTGTCGGTCGGTCGGTTGGTTAGTCGGTTGGTCCACAAAAGTGTCCCACCCCGTAGCTGAAATTTGGCATGGAGGTTGGTCATGACCGAAGGTAGAGCTGAGTAACTTTCAGGCCGATTGACAAAATCACAAAAAGGCGCATAACTCCCGAATGGATTCACAGATTTGCACAAGATTTTGTGGAAAGGTTATTCATGAGCCAAAGAAGAGGTCACGTGTTTGTGTGAGGGTATGTGTGTGGATGCATGCACGCATGAATGCATGCGCGTGTGCGGTCGCAGCTGTTGCAGATTCGCGCTTGTTGAAACGTGTCTTAATATTGCCTTCAAACACGCCACATAAGCACTCATTAAAAGGTAGTCAATTACCACAAAAATAAAGGCTGTGTTATATCACCACTGATCCAGTGTGACATTACCATGACATACCAAGTGACACATTATATGTTTGCAGTCAATGACAAAACCATATATAAAGTCTTATGACATAATTACGTGGGTCTTATGGATCATAGAGGGTTATCAGATACTTTCTATTCACTGAGGTCAGCTAGGCTGACACATTGTTTAGCTTTTGCTGTTTTACAAAATATTGCTAGACAGAGGCGACCACTCCACATTCCATGTAACACCTAATTTTGTCCCCTTACTGGATGATTTAAGGAACAAAGACGCTGTGATTGAAACTGTCCAAAAAAAAAAAAAACAAACAAACAAACAAACAAAAAAAATAAACCCACTGTCAAGGCAACACGGTGTGTTATGAAATGTACACAAAACAGCTTTTTCTACTGGTATAGTACAGCTCACTGTTGCTAAGAAGATTTATAAAACTTATTGAATCCCTGTCATGTTTTATTTTCCTTGCTATGTACAGACATTACTATAATACCTGAAAATGGAAAATATTAATTTCCCTGCTGTGCAAAACGCTGCTCTATTAGTCTATGTTATTTACGTTTTAATTAATTAATTATTTAATTAATTATGAGTTCCAAAATGTATTGAATCCCTTCTGGGAGTCACTGCCACATGTGAGAGAATTATTTAAGCTTACCTGTGTTCCTCCAAGAGAACGAAGAATGCAAATGTGTATCCCATCACAGTCAGCAGTGAATGTAGCAAAAGCAGGTTTTCTCAAGCTTGATAAGTTTTGACAGAACGATAATTTCTTTACCAAAAACAACAACGAATGAGCAATCTCCAGTATGTGGTTACATTTAAGTGCAACATACTTCATTGTTTAATAATAGCATAGAACACACAGTTGATTCGGAATCTATAGCCTACGTCATAGGTAAGTTAAGCATTCGATGTGCGACACAGACATCTGCAAATTGTTCTGTGTGGACTGTGACGCTTCTGGACAATATCAATGTCAAACAATAACAAACAATGCGCAAAAAAGTGTTTAAACAGTATTTTTATGAACTCATTTACAATAACATGTTTCTTCCCTGTTGATTCCAATGTAGGGGAGAGTGGGGAAATAACTAACGGTTTTCGTATTTGGCTCAATTCTGAAAATATTACTGGAGATAGATTCATCATTTTTAGTAGGCCTTGACTAGCAAGAACGATAATTAAAAATATTACCAAATATATTTTGAAAGTCAAAATACATTTTAAAACATCTATAATGACGTCACAAATCGTCATTCGACTCGTCACACATACCGAATGATAATTACAGGTATCTGTAATTCCGTTTGACTAGTCAAAAATATATTATTAGATATCTGAATTAGAATTAATCATAGTCAAATTAATAGTTCCACTGTTTGTTTTCTCTGTTTTACAAAGTGCGTGGCGATTTGAATCCAGTTCAAAACACTCTGCAGCACTGTGTCCGACGGAAAATGAGACCGCACGCGCAGAAATGGTGGTCTCGGTTTTTGGGTCGCACACACGAAACAGTTTCAGGGTTCGACACATGGTCGAACTGGCCACAGTTGTTTTAGGCTTGTTAAAGATGTGAGGACATTTTCATTTGTACATAACCTACCTTCTATAAATAAACAGTGAAACAATAGTGTCTTGTTTTTTTAAAAAAGTGGGTCAAAGTGTCGAAAAAGGACATGATCTGATCAGATTTTTAGTGTAATCGGTCTATTCGGAGGTACGTATGAAATCTTTATTTTATCAGTGAAATGTCTGCCCCCTCTCCCCGGAAGCAATCAACGGTACAATACAGCGCAACATATTTCTTTTTGTAGCAGAAAACTTGTCTCAATAAAATGGCTTTGTTTTTATGATGGATCCCAAGGCTAAAACTTTGATCTCCCACCGATGTCGACATTTTACAACTTTTAGCCACACAACACTGCTCATGTGGGCCTAAGCACGATGACTTTGTTTTTAGTTAACGCTTTATCTTTAAACTCATTCTTTAGTTCATTTTGGTTAGAGGAGCAGATGTCCGACTAGAAGCGGCAGAAGATCCGCATACGCGTGGCTGTGTGGCTGCATGCCGGGGGGCACGAGGTACGGAGACTCAATAGAAATCTTCAGATAAAGAAACGGAGAAGGCGTTTTTAGAAAGCATGGTCCTGATAGTTGATCGATGCATCTTCGTGCTTTTTATCCAGTGACTGCATCCCAGCTTCAGACACCAGTAGGACCCATGAAAATTGGAAAAGTTTGGAGAGTTACTGTGAACTCCTCAAGCCCCAATTGAGATGGTTGAGCCAACGGTTCTTCCTAAAAACTCGTACCCCGAGTTATCGTACCCCGAACAATGCCCGGTATTTCCTAATCTGAAGAAAAATACGTTTTCAGCATACAAATGGTATGCACCTGATGGTAACACCTGAAATAATTTAGAAAACATTGGGTAGCATTGCTTTGGAATACAGCTTGTTTAATTTGTGTGTTTTTTGTAACTTGGCACAATTTTGATATCAATAGGCTACTTTTTATGGCAGGCCTAAATTTTGCACGTTTGAATTCATTATAGACAGTGCTTTGTATGTGTGAGTAGCTTGGCATTTTTGTACATTGAAAACATTTTTTTTCTTCAGATATAATTTATTTGTGTACTGTGTTTGTTATGAGTAAGTAGTAATAGCAATGTATATAACTGTAGGCTATAAGAGACATGCATACACATTAATACATGCAAACACACATTCGTTCTAGCTGAAAGAAATGCATAAGCATGGATTCAGTCATTTTGTCCTTTACCATGAATGACAAAGAAATTAAAGTGTTTGTCATATTTTTTAATGGAGGTGTTTTGATGGGGTAGTGTACATGATTGTGTGTATGTCAGTAGAGTATTTATTGGGCTAGCTAACATTAATTTAGAAATGTGGCTTTGGATGGTAGCTACTGTAACCTAGTTAAAAAGTAATTACGAGTGCAGGCACAGAGTTGAATTTGACCATTATGACTTCAAGAAAATCGATGCACATGCCGTGAAGAAGTCATTATACTGAGACGCTTTGGGAATTCTGTCTATTTACCTGAGGTCAGAAGGTACAGAAGTTAGTGTTCTTAAGGGCTGCAAGTACGTGGTCGTGATTATTTCTGTATGTAGGAAACCATGAAAAGTGTCGAACTCTCCGTGCTGTATAGGTATGGGACATGACGCATCGCCAGTGTGTCACTTGGCAATGACATGCCTGCCATCCCAATTACGACAGGGAAACACACAGGGACCAGTGCTGCTGTATTTCTTTTTCAGATTGGCCACCGTTCGTTGCACCATCGCCATTAGAGGGGAGTGTTGCGCTAAACTGGGCCTAAAGTGTTCACGTATCTGCACTGTAATATGGCAGCTGGTTGACTGCGGAAGCGTAGTGGTGTATTTTCTCTCAGATCTTGGCCACGCAGGAGCTTTTACTGCGAACGATATCAATCTACATTTAAGTAATTTTATTTTTAATCCACAAAAAGAAGCATGAACTAATTTAGGACAACGCTGAACCTCTATAGGCTAAGTCAGAAATAAACAACGATGGGCCAATCAACTAATTATCATTATTTAATGTTATTTCTATATGCAACTGGAAACTATTATTTAAAATCATATCCATGAAACTATCCATTCATACAATGTTCTTATTTAACGTGGGCCGTGTGTTTTAAATAGCCTAGCCTAGTTTAGCCAACAAGACTTCAGCCAGAACGAGGAAGTAAATGATGAACCAAATGGAACTATAGGTTACCTATTTGTTGCGGCCTCTGTCTATACAGTGATAATAACCATAATTACGCATATGTGCTGCATTATGAGCTGTTAGCTGTTCTTCAGTAATCTGCATTATTTTCTATTTCCATTGGCCTAAATGTAGATCAATTGAACACAAATGTGTGGCGCCGGTCGTTCGCATTGTCTGCTATCGCTAATATCTCAGCTGGATGTCAAAACGAGATTTGTCCTGTTACGCACCAAATGTCACATTTGTAGTTTGTACCAAACCATGGCCACAGCTTCCCATGCGGGAGCCGAAGAACCCCGGGGATATGAAGAGGGTCATATTGGCTAAGCTACCGGAAAACCGCGCCTTGCCGCATTTCTACATCGTTTCTGTTTCCACAAGCGACAGCGCCCAACTGCTTCACATTCACCGAAAAAAAGAGCCTCCAACCTTGTGCTATGTTTCTGTACTACTATGAAAGCCTGCTTGTCGGCTGCAGCAGTCATATCGTCTGCCACTGGCCGCCGCCTTGCAGCGCACATTTTTATTGCGCTCAACATTATTACAAGCACTGAGCACGTTTGCTTTCTCATCCACTCCACATAATGAAAGGTGACCATGACAACGATTGAGCAGCGATTTCTTTCGAGGGCTATTGGGGCAACGCGCAGCAGCCTTGTTCGGCACCAAAAACTACGAGTCCCTCATTAACCCCTAACTCGGCTGCTCTCCGTGGTGCTGGAAATCGAACCTGTGTACCCCGCCTGTGGTGCTATCCATGGTACCGTGGTCGAACCCTCTAGCTAGTTCTGCTGTGTATCTGGGAGTCTGAACGTGCAAATCCACCGGTCAGTTATTTTGACTGCTAACACTACACCCCCCCCCCCCCCCACCCCCCCTCCATGAACAACCCGTTTTAATAAGTCATTCGCTTGTCATTTTACGAAAATAAAAATATGTTATTCAGTTGTAGAGGGCGTCTGTATGTTCACAAGATGCAGATGGACCCATTTCAACCATTAAAATATTAATTATTGGTGATGTGATTTAAGAGTTTTTGGTTCGTCGCTTGTGCCCGAGCATATTAATATTGTCTAGAGAGCCTATGCGTCTTTGCGTGCTGATAGCACTTTATCGTGCTGCCGTCCGTCTCTCCGCGGCACCCGAACCATGGCCGTATCACTGAGGTATCGATTCCCGCACGGCGAGGAGCGACGCAGCCGGCGGAGGAATATTGCAGCCTCCGCACCAAGGTCACAGACTGCACCGTCTCCAGCAGTGGGGTTGTAGAATATAAAATTGCAATTGTGAAAATAATACAACAAAATTATAAGGTGTGTTAAGCATTAAACCTAAATATGTAGGCTACGTGCATCATGGAACTACAAATTTTGGATTGTGCACGTACCGCCTTGGGGTGGGCGGGGATAGCGGAAATGTTGAATTATTCTATTGCAGGGAGGGGGGTGGGGTGACGTTGGACGGGCAGGGAGGGGGCAGGACTATTTCCTGACGCGGACGTATCCGGGATGGGAGGAAGAGTTCCACGGACAGGGCCATCTTTGGTCGTTCTCGCCGGGTGCAATACTCACTCCTGGAATCGTTTTGAATACACGATTGTATAAGTAAAATTTAGCGACATCTTGTTTACTACAATCAAGCGCAAGTGATAATCTGGTGAAATTAGTGCATTTACGTATTCGTTTCTATTCTGGTACATTTGCGTGCATTTCAAAAGGCAGTTGCAGGACCGGAGCAGCGGTGATACGACATGGATGAGGAATACGATGTGATCGTACTAGGCACCGGACTCACAGTGAGTATCTGGATGGGATCTGCAATAATGCGAATGTTTTGGGATGTTTCCCCGGATCATTATAGGATCCATGTCGGTCTCTAAAAAGGTGAAAAGAAAGACCATTTTAAAAGGCGGTTCCAGAAAGAATTACAGGGTGACATAGTCGCGTTGTCTGTTTCACTGTCATCCGGCATCAAAGGCACTTTCATTACAGGAATTTGCAATAGTAGCCTACATTGCATGATAATGCAGCATTCAAGCTACAAGATACTTTAGCCAAGCAAATGCTAACAATGCCTTTACGAAGGGCCCGCATGCGTACTTATGCCACCGATTTGTATACACAGGGTGGATTATATTTCAAGAAGCATATTTATCCTAAGCGTCATTGTGGCAAAGGTGTCCCTTTTGAAAGATTATGACTCGTTCCCTCGGTTAATATGTGGCATTCAAATGCACTAGTCATGGACCTAGGCCTAAGTGGGTACACCGTATTCGGTTGAGACAGGCCCGAGGTCGACGGAGAGGAAAAAAAAACGTTTTGAATTATTGATCGCGAGAGCGTTTCTGGTCGCCCCTGTATAATGTTCCGCCGAGGGTCTCCAGTTAACACGCCCTGTTGTGCTTCTGTCTTGAGGCAGAAAAAGGTACAGAGATTCTCTGTAGAATATCACACTTTTTCACGATATTCCCATGTCTACGGGCCAAAATCATATAATCATGTGCAGATCATTATAGGCTATTAAGATTACACTGGCGTTAACCGATGGTTACATACGAATTTTTTCTGGTGTAGGCTACAGGTAATTTACCAGGGTTTCAGTCGCGTCAAAATAGTAGCCTAAAGCAAATTATTTCAGCATGTCAAATACGTAGGCTACGTAATTCGCAAACTATTATTATTTACAGATTATTATTATTGTTGTTTTTGTTGTTGACTGCTGTTATCATCTAAAACAATAATAGCAAAATGATCATAACAATAGCCTAATACTACTACTACTATTAATAATAATAATAATAATAATAATAATAATAATAATAATAATAATAATATCACAACTAATTAGTAAGACCAGCATACACACATTTACACAACACATCACACAATGCTAGTGTTACATAACACTACAATACAGCATCCATGTGACGTCACAGACGTCCTAAGGCCTCTTAATATGGTAAAATCAAGACCATATTGGACAGCAATCGTTGAGTATCATATAATGTAACTACGAGAATCCGATTTTGTATCAGTTTTATTGAATCTACGATTTTAGCGAACATGTCTTTCTGCCGAAGTGCATATAAGTAAGTAGAGAAGAAATTATATATTTGTATTTTTTTCTGTATTTGCCACACATATTGAAATAACGGCTTGAATCTATTCGTTTCTCTGTGTGTTCCCGAGTACCGGTCACTGCGAGTCGGTGCATAATAGCGCGTGCCATTTTTACTAGCTGCTGCAAACCGTGTGTGCATTGGGTGGGGTTTTGGAAGACCGGGATATCCCAGCGTGCCCTGCACTTCGGGGCAGTGGTAGAGGCTGCGAGGATGAATGATTCTGCGCAGACGGGATAAAGGAGAACTGAGTGCGGAGGGAGGGGGGAAATCAGTGATGTGTAAAAAAAAGAACATATCGTTGGACGAAATGCAATGCGTGTTATTGCCCAAAAGCGACGGCTGACACTTAAATTGCAATCGAGGGAGTTTCAGTTCTGTAATTCCCCTGTCACTGTACATATAAAACGGTAACAGTGTAACATTGCTGAATAACACTATTCGGGATGCAATGATGTGTTTTTCATTTTGTGTCTTCCTTTGCGACGGCAAGTTAGTATTTATTTCCAATAAAACTAAACGATGAGAATGTCTGATTGTAAATTTCGCTGATTGTAAACTCCCAGTTGCACACGCTATACCATTTGAACGTGTTAAGCAAGCGGAACTGCAGAGGGTGTTAACAGGGAAAGCCGGGTACCGTGCTAATGAAGCCACGCGTATTTAACACCTTTTCTAGTGCAGGTGTAACGCGTAAGTGCGGAAGACATTGATGCTGACGTTGATTATGTTCTATGGAGATTAACATTCACTCCGGCTGCTGCCATTGTGTGTCTGTATTTCATCTTTCTTCTCTGCATGAATAAACTAACATTGGTACACGCGCAGCATTTGGTCGTCTTTGCATCATAAGAATATGCGCTCATGTATTTATTTGTATAATGACTTTGTACTGTACAATGACCTGAACTAATTTTATGGGCATTACATCGAGAAGGTTTCATTTGCTGTGCAGTGTTTAAAGTGTAACTGTAACTGTGCCTTCCGTGAGTTGGACTGTCTGTGTGTCTGTAGGAATGCATTCTGTCCGGGATCATGTCTGTCAACGGGAAAAAAGTGCTTCACATGGACCGGAACCCCTATTACGGTGGTGAAAGTTCCTCTATCACTCCACTGGAGGAGGTAAGGAGGCAGAGGACGCAAATCTCATAATGACACAGGATGGGTCATTTTTGACCATGTGGACATAGGGTGCATGCATAATATGAAGACATCACAAGGGTTAAATCCTCTGAACTCCCCTTTTAGTTTTTTTCCACCACAAAATCACCTATCAGCAATCAACGTCTTTTGACTTCATGGTGTCTTAAAGTCACTGATTCATAAAGTCACTGATGTTTTGTGCAATACTCAGTATCTAGAAGTTCCTCCTGGTAAACATAAACTCTATTCAATTCTTTTCATTTGGCAAGAGTTATATCTGAAGCTTTTTTTATTATGACAAATAGGTTGTTGTATTTCATTTAAAACCCTTTTTAGGAGGAAATTATGTGATTGTAAAATGCAGTACAGTAATGCGTCATCATGCGATGTAATTCAGTAATCATCTGCTAATGTCAGATCCTGGTGTAACTCATCAGGGTTTGTCGATTGTGTAAAGCTGGCTCAGGATGGTTGGTGACGTGAAGGTCAGTTCATTGGCTTTCCAACCTGTAGCTCTCTCTCTCTCTGAAATGATGTTCCTTCCTGCACTCCTCTCTTTCTCTTTCTTTCTCTTCCTTTTGGCTCTTCCAGCTGCTCTCTGCTTTCTCTGTCACTCTTCTTCACTCTGTACTATTGTTCCGCTGAGGCAGCCGTGTTCGGACGGTTGTCATGTGAGCTGCCGTGTCACATGACCTCCTGTTGTGTTTCCTGTCTCAGCTCTACAAGCGCTTTGGCCTTCCTGACACCCCCCCAGAATCCATGGGCCGAGGGAGGGACTGGAACGTCGACCTCATTCCCAAATTTCTCATGGCCAACGGTTAGCAGTCTCTGTCTCTCCAATTTGTGACACACATTGTATTTGTGTGTTTTCATATATGCATTTGTGTGTGTTTACGTGTATGTGCACCTCTTGGTGATAGCTGATTCTGTGTGGGTGTGGTTGGTGATAGCTGATTCTGTGCGGGTGTGGTTGGTGATAGCTGGTTCTGTGTGGGTGTGGTTGGTGATAGCTGATTCTGTGCGGGTGTGGTTGGTGATAGCTGATTCTGTGTGGGTGTGGTTGGTGATAGCTGATACTGTGCGGGTGTGGTTGGTGATAGCTGATAATGTGTGGGTGTGGTTGGTGATAGCTGATTCTGTGTGGGTGTGGTTGGTGATAGCTGATACTGTGCGGGTGTGGTTGGTGATAGCTGATAATGTGTGGGTGTGGTTGGTGATAGCTGATTCTGTGTGGATCTGGTTGGTGATAGCTGATTCTGTGTGGATCTGGTTGGTGATAGCTGATTCTGTGTGGGTGTGGTTGGTGATAGCTGATTCTGTGTGGATCTGGTTGGTGATAGCTGATTCTGTGTGGGTGTGGTTGGTGATAGCTGATTCTGTGTGGGTGTGGTTGTAATGAGGTGCGTATCATATGTGTTCTCCAGGCCAGCTGGTGAAGATGCTGCTGTACACAGAGGTGACCCGGTACCTGGACTTCAAGGTGGTGGAGGGCAGCTTTGTGTACAAGGGAGGGAAGATTTACAAAGTCCCCTCCACGGAGACCGAAGCGCTTGCCTCAAGTAAGGGAGCGTCTCAAAAGTGCCGTACAAGCTTCTGAAGAGTGTACTGAAAGGGTGTAGGTTGTGCCATACCTCCGTTACATTTCTCTGCCTGTCAGGAGACCAGTAAGACTGTGTTTTATGTGCAGGGGTAAAAATGGAGGGCCAGAAAGAGGGAGAGGCCCTCTTCAGAAAGAGTGCCCCGAGCAGACAAGATGACGACTGCGATAGAGTTACTAAACTGTCATGCACCGGGCGGTGCACTCTGGTCCTGTTTGCCTGTGGTCATTGCGTGTGGGTGGAGCCGTAGAGGAGAACTGTGTTGCTGCTGTTCCAACCAAACAGGCCTATCCACATTTAACACCACGCCTTCAAATAAACTGAGATAATTCCAAGAGTCAGTTGCAGTGACCACGCACTGGGAGCTCCTGCTTCCAGCGGTTGTTTATTTTATCACTGTTGGAGAAAGGAGTTCATGTTTATGTTACTTTCAATTCAATTTGGCTTTTTTTTTGTATAGTAGCTTCTGTACGGAGAACTGTCACAAAGACACTTTAGAGATTAGCAAGGCAAGAAGACAGAGAAAAAAGAGCAAACATCAGACGCCTGAACCTTTCAAGTAGCAAGAACGTGAGGTAAAAACTCCCAGTGGGGAGAAAACCCTCAAAATGGTGGCGAAGAGTCATTCCCCTGATTCCTGCACTGCCATTTTAGATCTCATGGGGATGTTTGAGAAGAGGAGATTCAGGAAGTTCCTGGTGTTTGTGGCCAACTTTGACGAGAACGACCCGAAGACGTTTGAGGGCGTGGACCCCAAACTCACCACCATGAGGGATGTGTACAAGAAGTTTGACCTGGGCCAGGATGTCATCGACTTCACCGGTCATGCCCTGGCCCTCTACAGGACAGATGAGTAAGTGCAGGCATAGTTCTTCTGCTCCTCAGATCATTGACCTGAGGAAGACCCAAGCTTAAATACCTGATCTAAAAACGTTTACATTATTGTAGGACGAATAAACACAAAATTAAATCTAGATTTAAAAAAAATCCAGTCGTGTCTCTCGCCCCCCATGCCATATCCACTTTGTCTTTCATGTTTTTTTTTTGTTCAGCGTTCTCTTAATGAGAAACAGTAATGATTTCAGAAAATGTGTTCTTTTGCATCTGGATGAAATCAAAACAAAGACATGTTCACATATTCCCTTTTTTTGCACTTTTTTTGAATCAAAGAGGCATTTATTCACATTTTCTGCATTGAAGCAAAGCTTCCCTCTTTTTCTCTCCATCTCTCTCTTCCCCTTTTTGTCTGTCTCTCTCTTCTTCCCCCCACTTTTTCTCTTGCTGTTTTGATTTGTTTGCCTGCCATTTATGCAGAAGTGTTTCTAAAGCAGGAAACAGCAGCACTATACCAGTAGGAGGGAAATGTTTTGATATTACATTGGAGTGAATGATGAGAATAAGAACAACAACAAAAGTTAAATATCACATCTTTAACTAAAGTTAAATATAACATCTTTAACTAAAGTTAAGTATATCTTTAACTAAAGTTAAATATAAAAGTTAAACATAATATATTTAACAGAAGTTAAGTATAACGCCTTGTTTCTGTCTTTTCCCTCTGCTCAGTTACCTGGACCAGCCGTGCTTGGAGACGATTAACCGGATTAAGCTGTACAGCGAGTCCCTGGCTCGCTATGGGAAGAGTCCGTACCTGTACCCCCTGTACGGCCTGGGAGAGCTCCCCCAGGGGTTTGCCAGGTCCGCACGCTCACGCTCATACACACAGCCTCAGAGTGGCGCTGTAGAGCATGCTGATGTTGCTGGCCTCACTCTAGCTTTGTATATCTGTTTTGTTTGAATGCATGCACCTGCCTTTTTACATTGCACCAAACTGAACAATTCTGAATACATTTTGTGTTTCTATTTTCCTCCCTCTCTCTCAGGTTAAGTGCTATATACGGAGGGACTTACATGCTGAACAAGCCCGTGGAGGAGATTGTGATGGAGGATGGTCATGTGGTCGGAGTGAAATCTGAGGGGGAGGTAAAAACACACAAATCAGGGGAAGCGCTCTCTTTCTGTTTCCCTGTTACTTGCGTTTGTTACAGTGTTTGTTAGAGTTCTCTTTACAACACTTTTTAAGTTTCTCGTTAATGTACTGGTAAAGGCACTAGTTAATGTGCTTGTTAAGGTTCTAGTTATGGTTCTCATTAATGTGCTTGTTGAGGTTCTCGTTATGGTTCTCATTAATCTGCTAGTTAAGGTTCTCCTTAATGTACTCGTTAAGGCTCTCGTTAATGTGCTCGTTAAGGTTCTCGTTAATGTGCTCATTAAGGTTCTCGTTAATGTGCTCGTTAAGGTTCTCGTTAACGTGCTCGTTAAGGTTCTTGTTAATGTGGTCGTTAAGGTTCTTGTTAAGGCCATCTCACTCACAGTTGTCCTCGTGGTAGGTGGCTCGCTGTAAGCAGCTCATCTGTGACCCGAGCTACATCCAGGACCGCGTCAGGAAGGCGGGTCAGGTGATCCGGGTCATCTGCATCCTCAGCCACCCCATTAAGAACACCAATGATGCCAACTCCTGCCAGATCATCATCCCCCAGAACCAGGTCAACCGCAAGTCAGGTGCGTCCTGCTTCAGTCAGTGTGGTACCGAGGTAGGGATTAGTCACCAGAGGGCAGTACTGATGTAGCCTGGGATCAGTGAGAGCTGTACCGAGGTAGGGATTAGTCACCAGAGGGCAGTACTGATGTAGCCTGGGATCAGTGAGAGCTGTACCGAGGTAGGGATTAGTCACCAGAGGGCCGTACTAATGTAGCCTGGGATAAGTGAGAGCTGTACTGAGGTAGGGATTAGTCACCAGAGGGCAGTACTAATGTAGCCTGGGATAAGTGAGAGCTGTACTGAGGTAGGGATTAGTCAGCAGCGGGCAGTACTAATTTAGCCTGGGATCAGTGAGAGCTGTACTGAGGTAGGGATTAGTCAGCAGCAGGCAGTACTAATGTAGCCTGGGATCAGTGAGAGCTGTACTGAGGTAGGGATTAGTCAGCAGCAGGCAGTACTAATGTAGCCTGGGATCAGCGAGAGCTGTACTGAGGTAGGGATTAGTCAGCAGCAGGCAGTATTAATGTAGCCTGGGATCAGTGAAAGCTGAAGTTGCTCCTTATTATTTGGATTTGGGGAAAAAAAAGTCAGCTCCATGTCGAGTTCTCATAGCCTCTATCTAACGTTACACTGGCAGAGAGAGAGTATCTGGAACTTCAGCACATAGCAGCTGCCTCGTGATGGTGAACCTATCGTAAAGCAAGCTGGCATTCAAAACCCGTTTCGGAGGGTCTTAGAAAGACGTTATGTCTACACTGCGTGACCACACCATTTAAAAAGCAAGACAGTGCTAGGGAGATGAATTTGATTGACTTATGGTTTCATGCAGTTTTATTAAATAATGTAATGACAAAAAATGAATGGAACATGGTATAAACTAATTGTATGGTGTAAAACAAGAAGGAACTATTTTTTCTTGATAGAATCATTGTTTTCGTAGAATTAACTTAAATTAATCAGAGGTTTTTGCTTAACAACGGTGCAAATAGAACTACCAACCAGAGTTTTTGCATAACAACGGTCCAAATAGAACTACCAACTGAGTTTTGCTTGACAACGGTAAAATAATATGCCCAAATGGCCGCGGGGGAATATTTCACTTTCAGATGATTAAATCTATAAAAATCAATACATATAAAAGTAACCATATAGCTATAATCATTGTTGGTAACCCGTATAAGTGGAATAAACCTCTCCGGGCTGTCCTGTTATTGTAAAATAATGTGCTTCGCGGCATGGTTAAGCGCATCACCACCCCCGTCGTACACGTAAAGAATAAACCACGACGGGCTGTCCCGTTATTGGAAAACCCTCTGAAACGGGTTTTGAATGCCAGCTGGCTTTATGATAGCGTGATGTCCGGGGGCTGTTCCGGCAGGCTGCGCCGGCAGCTCCCAGAATGTACGAGGCGCGGACTTTTGTAAATAGTTTGTGCTGGATTGTAAATTGTAAATACGTGCAAAAAGTGAATTTATCGTGTGCAAATATGTGTTCTTGTGCTAGCTGAATTGTGTTTGTTGCTTTTAGTTTAGTTTAAAAAAACTAGGTGTTGGAATAAATATAAATAGGCTTCTCTGCTGTTTGCTATGGCGAAGTCTGAATCTGAGGATTGTCTTACTTCCTATTTTGTTTCTCTATAAAGTTTCATTGAGCTTTGAACTGCCTGAGCAGCTTCCTGATAGAGCATTGTCTCGCTACAACAGCTTCAGCCTCACTTGTTACCTATCCTATATTAAAATTTTTGGTTTTAGGTCAGAAAGGTCTCAAGGCATGCTTGCTGTCCCGGCTAGCTAGCTAGCTAGCTGAGTATTGAATTGTCTTCAAAACAGTGGTTACTATAAACGCAATTGTTCACAAAAATACGGATGAAAATGCATCCCGTAGCCATGAGTTAAATCAATGCCTATTCTATTGTCAAAATAAGGGACGATTCCGATGTGCGGGATGCGTAAATAAAGCTAGCACCATTAACTAGAAATGTGATTCAACGTTGCCATCAATTGTGATATTGGATATTGAAAAGGGGAGGGGAGGGGATGTAACAACAATTCAAAAGCGAAAGAATAATGTTGCTGTTTAAACTGCTTTAGAATGCTGGATTTTGTAGTGCATTGATTTTAAAAGGCCGAGGTATCCCTTTTCTGAGAAATAATGCCCACCCTTGGACCAATCAGAATCGAGTATTCAGCCAAGCCGTTGTGTAATTTCCAATAACGGGACAGCCCGTTGTGTTTATTCCTTACATAACACCTTTAACAAAACGACATTAACAAATCGCTGCAAGCGATGACATTCCGTTTTTATCAACATTAGAGATTACAAAAGGGCGCATGCCACTGCACCGTCCGAAATGTAGAGCCAGGGCAAGATGAATTATCAGAGTTGCATGGAAAGGTAGCCTCCGTGTAACTGTTGTGAATGTCAAACGTTGCAAGGTAATGAAAAAGCATTGCGAGGGAACACAAAAGTAGCTAAAAAAAAAAAAGATCCTCACAATGAGCCTTAGGGGGCTCCGGATTTTTTTCATCCAGTCTAGGATTTTTTTTCTTCCAGTCCAGTTTTTTTTTAAAATTCCAGTCCAGGTTTTTTTCCCTTCCAGTCCAGTTTTTTTTTCTTCCACTCCAGGTTTTTTTTTTCCCATCCAGTCCAGTTTTTTTTTAAATTCCAGTCCAGGTTTTTTTCCCTTCCAGTCCAGTTTTTTTTTCTTCCACTCCAGGTTTTTTTCCCATCCAGTCCAGTTTTTTTTAAATTCCAGTCCAGGTTTTTTTTTCTTCCAGTCCAGTTTTTTTAAAATTCCAGTCCAGGTTTTTTAAAAAAAATCCAGTCCAGTTTTTTTTAAATTCCAGTCCTGGTTTTTTTTTTCTTCCGGTCCATTTTTTAAAAATAATCCCAGTCCAGGTTTTTTTTTTCTTCCAGTCCAGTTTTTTTTAAATTCCAGTCCTGGTTTTTTTTTCTCTTCCAGTCCAGTTTTTTTTTCCAGTCCAGGTTTTTTTTTTTTGTTTAACCTCGTAACAAGTTATTTCTCTGCCTTTTAACAGTTCTAAAATCAATGCGTTACAAAATCCAGCATTCTAAAGCAGTTTAAGGGGAGCTACCAAAAACGATGATTTTGGTCCCATATGTCGATTTTGATATTTTTGATATTTTGCTTCTATAACTTCTATAGCTTCATAAAATTAACAAACTAAAGGTAAATAATAGTTAATAAATAGTTAAATAAACAGTTAATTTAGATGATAATATAACACCATCGTCAAGTACACAAAGCATAAAAAGAGCTCGTGATAGCATCTTTTATGATTAAATGCCTCTGCGGTTTTAAAACTGACCTGGTTGAATCATATATTGTTAAAAAGCTTGTTTCCTGGTACTGCTAGAATGACCATAGGTTCAGACAGTTCATAAAACTTAGTTTAGTTAAAAATTAAAAAGAGAGATGAAAAGTACAGCATGAGGATGTGGAAATATATTTCATAATTATTTATATGCCAATATTTAATCAATTTGATGCTTTGAAGGCACAACAATTGCATTGCCAATGAATATTAGGTTATAAAATACAATGTTTGCCTGATTTAACGGGACTTTCGTATAAACCACACCCACGTCCAGTCTTCTGTTCGAATACAGATACACAGACAGATAATTTTGTTGGTTGAACAGATACAGATACAGATAATGACGTCTCTGCACACCCCTACTGTCTAAATCACTATACTGCTGTCTATATCTCTATATGACTGTCTATATCACTATACTGCTGTCTATATCTCTATATGACTGTCTATATCACTATACTGCTGTCCATATCACTTTACTGCTGTCCATATCACTATACAGCTGTCTAAATCACTGTCCCAGCCCTCACTTTTCGTTATCCGTGCTTATGGCTGTTTATTTATTTTCGGAATGCCTGACCATGCTCACGTTCATCGCGTACATCGTACATGTGATTCCGGAGAGCGCAGACGCGAGTGTCGAGCCCGATTGGCAGGTTGTTTGGCCAAGCTGACAAGGCTCCGCCCTCTCGCGCAGATATCTACGTGTGCATGATCTCGTACGCGCACAACGTGGCGGCGCAGGGGAAGTACATCGCCATCGTCAGCACCACGGTGGAGACGGCCGAACCCGAGGCCGAGATCGAGCCCGCGCTGGAGCTGCTGGAGCCCATCGACCAGAAGTCAGTCCACCCCCGACCCCCCCCCCCCATTTCTGCCTGTCTGTTCGTCTGTCCGTCTCTCCGTCCGCCTGCCTGTCTGCCTGCCTGCCTGCCTGTCTGTCTGTCTGGTTGTCTGTCTGCATGCCTGCCTGTCTGCCTGCCTGCCTCTGTCTGTCTGCCTGTCTGTCTGTCTGCCCGTCCGTCCGCCTGCCTGCTTATCTGTCTGTCTGTCTGCCTGCCTTTCTTTCTGCCTGCCTGCCTGCCTGCCTGCCTGTCTGCCTGTCTGTCTGTCTGCCTGCCAGTCGGTCTGTCTGTCTGTCTGTCTGTCTGCCTGCCTGTGTGCTGATGCTCCCATGCTCCTGGCAAAAAATTCCTTTTTGGGGCAGTGCAGGCCTGCCCTGGTGATGAGCTGTAATAGTGTGACCTGACTTAACTGTCTCCCTCTACAGGTTTGTGGCCATCAGTGACCTTTTTGAGCCCACTGATGATGGCACAGAGAGCCAGGTAACGCACACACACACACACGCACAAACACACACATACGCACACACACACACACACGCACACACACACACACATACGCACAAACACACACATACGCACACACACACACACATACTGCACACAGACACACGCACACACTCACTCTCTCTCACACACACACACACACACAGATACTTGCTCACACAGACTCTCACACTCACCCACACACACACACGCACGCACACACACAGACACACACATTTTCACACACAGACACACACATTCTCACACACAGACAGACACACACTCTCTCTCACACACACACACACACACACAAGGTTAATTGTGTAAAACGTAGTGAAGGGGTTTGATTGACGCGCGTGGTGTTGGCCGTCTGTGATTTGCAGATCTTCGCCTCCCGGGCGTACGATGCCACCACCCACTTCGAGACCACCTGCAACGACATCAAGGACATCTACAAGCGCATGACGGGCAGCGACTTCGACTTCGAGAACATGAAGCGCAAACAAAACGACGTGTTCGGAGAGGAGGAGCAGTGAGGCGGGCGGGGCTTCTGAGAGAGGGGGCGGGGCTGCTGGGAAAGGGCGGGACAGGCACGATCGGGATCGGGAGAGGGGCGGAGTTCAGGATGTACGGAGAGAGGGCGTGGATTTGGGCACAAGCTGATATTACCGCAAACATTATCATGCTTGCCCAACATCTCACCCTCCCTCCAACTCCCCACACACACACACACACACAAACGCACACACACCACACGCCCATGCTTACCCACATCCCACACAAACGCTCACACATTCACACAGGCTGAGACACATGTACGTACACATACGCGTGCACGCAAACGCAAACACGCATGTGCGCACGCACGCACGCACACACAAACACACACACTCTCTCTCTCTTCATTACCCAGCAGCCTAAGCAGGGTTGACACTTCCGAAGGGTTTTTCATTCCATTATTAAAAGCATAATCTAAACGTTATTTCTGCCCGCTACTATCGCAAAGAGCACGTACTGTCGTGACATTTTCAACACTTGTGCAGGAACAGTTTGCGTTGATCTCCATGTGGTTCTATCTTTGTTTTGCTGCTCAGTGCTTTCTGTCGGTGTCTTTGAAGCTTTGCATTGCAATCTGCACAAACAGTCTGACCTACACACACTCATACACAGACACACACATGCACGCGTGCACACACACACACACGTACAAACACACCACACACTCCTGAATTCTGAATCACCAACTGTACTTCATTTCAGTTCAGTATGTATTAACTGTTAAAGAAATATTAAGGCAACTGTTCAACCAAGGAAACTACCAACATTCCCTCTGTGACCCACGTTAGCAGCTATATGAGGAAAGTGAGAGGTTTAATTCAGCAGAAGTCAGAACTGTGTTAGAGTTGGAAACGCGCACCGTCTCATTAATGAGCATGCCTATCGCACACACTCAGTGTCACAGGTGTACTATGACAGTGTACTGCAGTGGGAGGGGCTAAATGGAGGGCCAATCAGAAGCCAGGATCATCCTCCCGTCACTGTGTTCTCTTAGCACAGCTTCTGTTGATCATGTATATGTCAACCCTGCTGATTTTTCTCCCTCTCTCTCTATCTCCCACTCTCTCCCGCTCTCTCTCTCTATCTCCCTCTCTCTCTATCTCCATCTCTCGTCTTCTTCTCCCTGTTATTTGAACATGTGCCCTGCTTCCTTTCTAAAAACAAAACTCTAGGCCAGTGGACACGGTGTAAAAAAAGTTAAAATATAAATAGATTACTAGACTGCACCCTGGCCCCTCCCTCACCCCCCTTTCCCCTTCCCCTCCCCCTCCCCCACCCACAGGCTAACTCTTCTCCCACAACCCTCTGCTTCTTCTGTTTGAGTGAGTGGCGCCAGTGTTTTGCTTTTGTGCTATAATTTCAGGAAGTAGCTTATTCGTACTGCAGCAGGGTGTGAGGGTGCAGATGAGATCATGTCCTTCACTCGCCAGGCTTATGAAGTTACCTGGAGGAGAACGGAAAGTAGCTTTGAGCCTCTGAACTGACACTTTAAAGGGGACGGTGAAAGAAAGGAGAGGGTGAAAGAGAGGAGAGAGGGTGAAAAAGAGGAGAGAGGGTAAAAGAGGAGGGAGAGGGTGAAAGAGAGGAGAGAGGGTGAAAGAGGAGGGAGAGGGTGAAAGAGAGGAGAGAGATTGTTGAGAGAGGGATAGGCGTGAGGGTGGTGGGCTGTTGGTTTCAAGGGGAGGAGTGATTTTGGGCGTGGAAGGAAGGGAGTTCAAGGGGAGAAAAGGGAGGAGTTTATGGTGCGACGAGGTCATGTGGTGGTCATGGTCATGTGCTTCAAGAGGAAGTTGGAAAAAAGTCTTTCTTCAGTTTTTCATCTTTGTAAAGAAAGCAGACTGAGGTCTCAGCTGGTGAGTAAGGGCTGGAGCGTGGCGTCGGGTTCGAGGCCTGTGTTACACCTGTGTCAGACTGACCAGCCACCGGTTACTAAAAACTTACTGTTTGGTTTCTCATGTTTTATATGTAGAACAGTGAGAGATAGGGTACAGTTAACTGCTGATCAGGAATTGAAGGATGGTAAAATTGTAAGTTGTCCTTTGGAGAGTTGTTTCTGGAAGGTGACGACAGTGGCATTTATCTGAAATGTGGTGCCTGTTCTGTAGGAGGGTGAACTAAATAATTACACCCCAGTTAACACTGCAATGAGGCCTTTGACCCAAAAAAGCCAATTTTTGAAGGCTTGCCATTCGCTGGTCACTGAGCGAGTCCAGGCCTTAGATTCCTCTTCACTTCCCCTGTTTTTAATTGTCCCTGCGCTAGGCGCCCCTTCAGGTAAAGCTTGGATGGAAATTTTCGGTCTGGAAAAAAAAACAAAAAAAAAAACTATGCGTCAAAATTCAAGTAATCTTGAGCTACAGATGGTTCCTGTGCAATAGTTCAGTGGAATCCTGCTGCCTGAATGTGGGCGTGTCTCCTCCGATCCAGCCCTGGGCGGTATGTATGACTTAGCGCACTTGCCTACTATTGAGTATACAACTTGCATACTCAATAGTAGGGTAAGTGTGTTGACTCAGACACAGCCCAGGTCTCTGAATCCTAAGTCCTGCCAACATCCTTACTCAACACCTCTCCCTCCTCCTGCACCGGAGACAAGAAGTGTCAAGATTCAGTTTGTTTATTGGTTAAAGACTGGTCTATGAGGTGCTGTTTGATTGGTCAGAAAGACAAGATGGGCTCTGTAAATTTTAGTATGTTGACCAGATTTGGTCTGGGAGTTGTAATTTGAATGGCCAGAAAGACAGGAAGTGCTCCGTCACGTGCAGTTTGATTGGCCAGGCACTTGTCCCTCAGCCCCTCCCTTCTAAACGGAGCCTAGGCATTGGCTGCCCCTCTTCTCGTCACTCTTGCCAGCTGTGTGGTGTGTCTTAAAGCTCTAATCTATTCCTGTTGTGCTGATTCAAACGTTTGGTGGAAGGGAGGGTAAAAGTGGAATGGCCTCTGCTGTCATCTCTTATTTTGACTTAGTAAAGCTGAAACGCAGTCGGACCGATATTATACATGCAATCTGTAGTTAGTTTTTTCATTTCATGGTTTTCCTAGCAAAGTGTACAGGTGATCTCGTTATTACTCGTGATTATGAGTTCTGATTAGACGTTCTCTATGCTAAAAGTCTAACGTTAGCCTCGGCATAGTCTGAAAAACGTGTGGGTAGAACTGGACAGGGCAGTTGTAATGAAAGATGAAGTGAGCTAAAAGCTATTTTAGGAAAAGGATCTTAAGGTTGGCTCGAAGGACCTCTGCTCTTTGGTTTTTGCGTGTGTCTAAAATGAACTAATTATGTTTACATCGTTAGAGTCCACATATTTACTGTGTCATCTCACAGGTCGCTCTTCTTGAAGGATAGGGGGCTCTGTAAGGGTGTGGGTTCAGGGTCATGACCCATCCAAAGACCAATAGTGACAGCAGTCAACGGACACTCAAGACAGTGTACCGAAGCGACAAGATGCTTCACTCCGCTGTGTCGCTGCATTGTGGAAGCTGAAAGGCTCATGATGATGTCCGGAGCCTGTGAGCTCGCGTACGAGTCTACTCAGTGCGGCTGTGTTTACAATCTTCCGCAATCATTCGCAACACTAATACATTCCAAATTTCGCCTGCTTATGAATATTCATAGAGTGTGGCTATCGCCAGAACTGTGGTAGAGCGGAACTCTTTGGCCGGGACAGGAAGGATTGTAGAGTGTGGGATCTTGCCAGTGAATAACTGTCGTCAATCACTGAGGAAGAGGCAGCCCCCAGCCTCGGAAGTCCACCATGATTCCCTAATTGGGTATCGTGGAGCTACTGTACCTGACCAGGCGAAAGACACAGTGAGAGTTCATCCAGATACACACAAGATGGAGTGAGAACCTGTCTCACCTTATCCACTTCCCTCCTGCACAGATACACACACCCACACCTGCCCACTCACACCACCACACACCTACCTGGACCAGGCCACCTTTGAATTGAAGCTCCTAGTTTTTGGTTCTCTGTTGGTCAGTGGAATAATTCTGAAGTGGCAGATCTGTACTGTACTGTGCAATTTTAATGTTTTCAGTGACTTGTGTGGGGCTCCTGCTGTGGGACTGGAGTAGTTATGCCTTTATTTAATGAGCAGAGCAAAGTTTTGGGATTGTCCTTCTTGTTCACTAACGTATCTTTTCCCTGATCACATTTATTTATTTGATTTTTTTTTTTTTTAAATATTTGTTTTTGTATTTTAGTATGATTTTATTTTTGCTCTTTTGAAGGATAATGCAGAAAACATCAACAACAGACGTATCTCTTTAAACTGTCGTAACTTATTATTCGGACTGACAAGTAGCTGGCTTGTGGTCAATTATTCCAACACTAGTATGTGAACAGTACCTAATGTCTTGTGCGAAAAAGAAATAAAAAAAATGGAAAAAGAAATAAAAATGAAATAAAAAGGCACATGGCAAAAATGTCAAAGAGAGAGGACAGAGTTTGTGATGTGCGTGTGTGTGAGTGTGTGTGTGAGGCGTGTATGTGAATGTGTCTGTATGTACACTACACGGCCAAAAGTGTGTGAAGTATGTGGACACCTGACATCCAACATCTCATCCAAAATTATGGGCATTAATGTGGGATCGGTCCACCCGTTGCTGCTATAACAACCTCCACTCTTCTGGGAAGGCTTTATGCCAGATGCTGGAGCATTGCTGCAGGGATTTGCTTCCATTCAGCCAGAAGAGCATTAGTGAGGTTGGGAACTGATTTGGCGATAAGGCCTGGCTCGCAGTTGGCATTCCAATTGATCCCAAAGGTGCTGCATGGGGTCAGGGCTCTGTGAGTCGAATTCTTTCGCGCCAATCTCGACAAAACCATTTTTACACCGACCTCACTGCGTGCACTTTGGCATTGTCATGCTGAAACAGGAAAGGCCCAAACTGTTGCCACGAAGTTGGCAACAAACCATGAAAAACAGCCCCAGACCAAGGGTTGACCTCGTACTTTTGGTCATCTAGTTTATGTTAGTATGTGTATGTGCACGTGAAGTGAGTTTGTGTACCTGCGTTTGTGCAAACACTGCTTCTCAAATGAGAAAATTTAAACTTTTTCACCGCCTGAAAGCAGATCTATCTTCTTCCGTTGTTCAAAAATAGAGATGTCTGGCAAAATTGCAATTTCCAATTAGGAAAGACGAACATTATTATTACTGAATACATTATAAATGTGACGCGGTGATGACCTTGGCGCAGACGTACAGCTCTGTGTCAACAATAAAGTTTGACGGCTCAAACACGCAACCTTTAGGAATGGCATACTAGGTTCTGAATGCATTTTCTGTTGTCATGAAGTGGCTTGTGATCAAGCGTCTGCTCCTACACCAGAAGCTTCTTGGCTCGGTGCCCGGCTGAGTCATACCAGGCTTTGACAATGGCCCTCTTGTGTTCTGGGCCCAGCGAGGGCCGGGCAGGAGTAGCCTAGCGGCGTCACGCGGGGTTCTGCGGGATTGGGCACAGAGACAGCTCAGCTCACAGTTCAGCTCACAGCTCAGCTCTCAGCTCAGCTCACAGCTCAGTTCACAGCTCAGCTCTCAGTTCAACTCAGTTCAGCTCACAGCTCAGCTCACAGCTCAGCTCTCAGCTCAGCTCACAGCTCAGCTCTCAGTTCAGCTCTCAGCTCAGCTCACAGCTCAGCTCTCAGTTCAGCTCTCAGTTCTGCTCAGTTCAGCTCTCAGTTCAGCTCACAGCTCAGCTCTTAGCTCAGCTCTCAGCTCAGCTCACAGTTCAGCTCAGTTCAGCTCACAGCTCAGCTCTCAGTTCAGCTCTCAGTTCTGCTCAGTTCAGCTCTCAGCTCTCAGTTCAGCTCACAGCTCAGCTCTCAGCTCTCAGTTCAGCTCTCAGTTCTGCTCAGTTCAGCTCTCAGCTCTCAGTTCAGCTCACAGCTCAGCTCTCAGCTCTCAGTTCAGCTCTCAGTTCTGCTCAGTTCAGCTCTCAGCTCAGCTCACAGCTCAGCTCACAGTTCAGCTCTCAGCTCAGCTCTCAGCTCAGCTCACAGCTCAGCTCTCAGCTCAGCTCTCAGCTCAGCTCACAGCTCAGCTCACAGCTCAGCTCTCAGCTCAGCTCACAGTTCAGTGAATGGTGAAAGCATCCCAAATTACATAATTTGTGATATTTTATTAGAGTAGATTGATAAAAATGTCTTTATTAAGTAAAATACATATATACACTTTTACTCTACAATGTAAAATGTAACTGACAAAAAAATGTAGGTAGCACATACCATTGTGAACGTCTTTTCACGACACACACCATGCTCATCTTTTCTTTAAAAAAAAACTTATTAAAAAATATACAAGAAAGTATAAAAATAAACGGAAACGGAAACGATTGGCGTGTGCGGGGTTGAGTGTGTAATCAAGGCCCACATGTGCCAGAGAGAGCGAAACACACACACACATACACACACACACACACACACACACACACACACAGTGCTGTCCAAATACAGGGTGTAACACTCGAGTGTATACTTAAGGCATTTGGACTTGAGATCAACAGATGAACATGAGACGAAGATACAGACAATCAGCTTTTATTTCATGGTGTTCACATGTGTATATGTTTTACCTTTTCACAGAAACAGTGGTTTTTGTGCTTTTTCTTCACAGCTCTTAGGATATTTCTGACATCAGCTGTAGTTGTCTTCCTTGGCGATCGGTACAGTGTTAATTTCTCAGTCCACCAGTGGTTTCTTTCTTTTTCAAGTTTTTCCAAACTGCTGTACTTGATATACCCAGTTGCTGTGCTGTCCGTCTTCTATCCATGGATTCTTCTGACCTCAGTTTACAGATTAGTTGTTTTTTCAGCCATTGTTAGTCCTCTGGTCTTCACGATTGAGTACGCCTCTGAATCCGAATGCAGTCTCCACAGATGAAAACAAAGGCTAAAACCACGACTAGATACTCAGCTGCTCTTTACGTGTGAACCATCCATGCAAAAGGAAACACCTGAGCAACACCTGTCCGTCATCTATTAACTCACTTTTGCACAGCTGAAAATGTGGGGACTCGACACAAAAACAGCTGTTTCTGTAAAATGGTAGAACATATACTCATGAAAATACCACAAAATAAAAGCATATTTGCGTTTTGATCTTAAATCCAAGTGATTTAAGTGGAAAACAAAAATAACAAATTTCACTCTACTGTTAAAATACTTTTGGATATATATATATATGGGGAGCTATGCATAAAAGGTGCTGTGATTTCTACATGATGAAACCAAATTACTCCGAATAAAAGCTGAGCATCTGCACTTCAACCACATGTGAATTATTTGATAAAATTGTGGAGTACAGCAGCAAATTTTTTAAAAAAGAGAATTTGTCCCAAACATTATGGAGCTCACTGTATTTACAGGTTAGATTTATACACTATATGACCAAAAGTATCTGGACACTCCATGGTCTGGGGCTGTTTTTTTGTGGTTTGGGTTACAGCATACAATCACATTCTACACCATTCTGTGCTTCCCCAACAGTTTGGGGAAGGCCCTTTCCTGTTTCAGCACGACAATGCACCCAAGCACACAGCAAGGTCCATATAGAAATGGTTTTGTCAAGAACAGTGTAGAAGAACTTAACTGGCTTGCATTTCAAAATAACAGCATTTACAGTTGACTGGGGCAGCTCTAGCAGGGCTGAAATTTGGCATGCTGACTTGTTGGAAAGGTGGCATCCTATGACAGTGCCACGTTGAAAGTCACTGAGCTGTACAGTATGACCCATTCCACTGCCAATGTTTGTCAATGGCGATTGTTTATGCACCTGTTAACAATGGGTGTGGCTGAGAAGGCAGATTAGAAGGGGTGTCCACATACTTTTGGAAATGTAGTGTGTGTGTGTGTGTGTATATATATATATATATATATATGTATATATATATAAATAAAAGCAGGTTGTGGCTACTGCAGGGGAGTAGTCACATGTTCACATGTACAGAGGCAGGAGTGTAGTGACCCCAAATCATGCTGCCAGTTCCTCTCTCTCTCTCTCTCTCTCTCTCTCTCTCTCTCTCTCTCTCTCTCTCTCTCTCTCTCTCTCTCTCTCTCTCTCTCTCTCTCTCTCTCTCTCTCTCTCTCTCTCTCTCTCTCTCTCTCTCTCTCTCTCTCTCTCAGACATGATCCACCACATAGCTCTCATAAGAGTGGCCCAGGATGGCCTCCACCTGTGCCTTGGGCACCACCCAGCAGGTGCCCAGGTGGCGCTTGTGCACACTGTCCTTCAGGTGCTTCTCCTGCAGGCTGACGGGCACGTGTGCTCTCCCATGCTCCCCCCCGATCCGCAGCACACCCTCCGCCAGGTGCCTCCCCCCAGTGTCCTGGGCCGGGGGGGCCGACCCCACAGAACGAACATTGGTGACCTCTATGTCAGCATGCTGGAACTGGCCTGAGGGTGGGGCAGGAAAGAACAGCATGAGGCATGCTGGGAAATGCAGTTTTTAACCTTGTGGAAACAATGTGGAAGGGGGATGAGTGGCTAGGAGATCACATTTAGAAAGCACTAGATTTGCTTAATTAGCATTACCATAAATTATAATAAAAGTTTATTACTATAGAGAGGTTTAATAAATCATGATGGTGTGAATGTAAATGGGTGGTCGGAATGCAGATTACCCAGAAGCCCCTGTGTGAGGGGGGACAGTCCCCGCCCATCGGCCACGTAGAAGCCCACGTGAGCGATCTGGAGGTAGGTGGGGTGCTTGTAGTGGTGGAACAGGATGAGGAAACGCAGGCCCCAGCCCAGTTCCACCCAGCAGCGCAGGTGGTCGTCCACGGCAACCCTCAGGCCCTGCCTCGCTACTGAACCCGGCCTATCCGTGGGCAGCAGCTCCCGCCCCTCCCCCTCCAGCACCACGGAGTCGAGCGTCACCCTGACGACCACGCCCCCGCCTGTGGGAACGGAGATGGTGAGCTGGTCGAAGTAGGTGCGGCTCTGGTCCTCGAACCCGTGCTTCGAGGGCGCGTATGTCAGGTGGCCGTCCACGATAATGCCTGCAGAGAAAGCCAGGGTCAGTCAGTCTCTCAGGAGCACTTCAGCCACCTAAGGCCCATTCGTGTGTGTAAACAAACTGCACCACTCAGCAAAATGATTTTGATGCTGACTGATGCTGCCATTGAAATAGCTAAAACATCCAGACTGTGAATAGGGCATGTGACAGCGCACTTCAGCTCAATGGCATTTTCTAACAATTAAATGCAAAAAGCAGCATTCCTTTCATTTTTGAATCTTAACTTGCTTTCCTAAACGCCACAATTTCTGTGAAACACAAGATCAAGGCTCAGAACGATCCTTGCTGATCTTTTGCGTGTGTACACATAAAACAAAAAACATACACAAAACATAAAATTTAGATTTTTGGGTTTTGAAACATAACCATTGGGCAAAACTATCGCAGATGTATTCAGGAGCACAACATACAGTAGTACGTGCAGAATTTAAGAGCAGAAGTTGCATCAGGTCTGAAAGGCATGCTCATGCATGCACTACATGACATCACTGTGACGACATGACATCACTGGGACAGCATGACATCACTGGCACAGCATGACGTCACTGCGATATCACCTTTCTCTGGGTCCTCCAGCAGGCGCAGCACGTCATTGGCTCGTCCGTCCACGGTGAAGCACAGGCTCTCATTCAATTGGGGGATCCAGACCACAAAGTGGGGGTCTCCATCCACTGAGAAACGCAAGAGCAGATCATTCACACAGGGCTGGATTCACACATTCACATCTGAGCCATTTAGCAAACATGCGTATCCACAGTCACTGACAGTCATAACAGGGGCCCAGCAGGAACTCAAACCCACCTACGAGGAGTATTTCCCTAAACCTTATGCTACACAAACGTACGCTAACAACTGCAACAACCCATAATCAAAGGCAGACAGGCCTGACCACCTGATCACCCAGGAGGAGACAAACACGGATCCCACAGAACTTATTAGAGACACCAGCGCAATCAGTCAAGCGCACAGACCCCGTAACGAACAGGTAAAAAACAAACGCGGGGAAATCCCCTTGCTGCACGTTTGGGATGGGGGGGTGGGGGGGGAGCTGCTTACCTGAGGAGGCAAAGATTTTCAGGGAGGCACTGCTGGGTTGGCTGTCGGCTGGAGGAAGAATGATTTTTACAAAATCAGACCTGTTACTCTACACCCCATTCCTAACACACCCCCGCACCGATCACATTTCCTTTAACAACTCCCCTGCACCGATCACATTTCCTTTAACAACATCCCCCCCCCCCCCCACACCCATCACATTTTGTTTAAACCCCCCCCCCCCACACACATATCCTTTAATAAGGAAAAGGCATCAGGGGTCACATGCCAGAAACAGGCCGAACAGTGGTCAGAGAAACAGGCCGAACAGCGGTGAGAGAAACAGGCCGAACAGTGGTCAGAGAAACAGACCGAACACTGGCGACAGAAACAGGCGGAACAGTGGTCAGAGAAACAGACTGAACAGAGGTGAGAGAAACAGGCCGAACAGTGGTCAGAGAAACAGGCCAAACAGTGGTCAGAGAAACAGGCCGAACAGTGGTCAGAGAAACAGGCCGAACAGTGGTGAGAGAAACAGGCCGAACAGTGGTGAGAGAAACAGGCCAAACAGTGGTGAGAGAAACAGGCTGAACAGTGGTCAGAGAAACAGACCGAACCGTGGTGAGAGAAACAGGCCGAACAGTGGTGAGAGAAACAGGCCGAACAGTGGTCAGAGAAACAGATCGAACAGTGGTCAGAGAAACAGGCTGAACAGTGGCGAGAGAAACAGACCGAACAGTGGTCAGAGAAACAGGCCGAACAGCGGCGACAGAAACAGAGAGACGTCTGAACTGTAAACTCCTAAAATGTGGAAGACTGCAAAGCAGCAGGAGATTGCGGGGAGCAATACGCTCAAAGCTAATTATTCTGTTCCTGTTCCATAGCACAGGTCTGCACTCAAAGCTCATTATTTTGCTCCTATTCACATAGCACAGGTCTGCGCTCAAACTCATTATTCTGTTCCTGTTCGCATAGCACAGTTCTGCCTTGCTATGGTGTTTCTAGTCAATTAAAGAAAAAAACATTAAAGGACAAATATCCTTTTGCTATTTGCCCTTTAACGTACCGGTGGCATAACCGATGTCATAGTCGTACTCATAGTTTGCTTCATAATCTGAAAAAAATCAAATCACAGAGGATTAAAGTGCTGTTTAGTCCTGAAAATATATCACTTGCTACCTGTATCGTCTACTTTATAGCTGTATAATTTTACTGCTACCTTCACTACCCACCTGTATCACCTGTCTGTGGCCAATATTACATTCCTGTATATAGTACCTGTATTACCTGTCAGCAATGCGTATCATGTACCTGATGCCTGTACCCGCTGCCAAAATTCTGCTTCACCCATCTGTAATTACCCACATTCCCTGTAATTACTCATAGTCAATATCGAGGGCTAATGATTTAAAAAAACAAACGCGGGGAAATCCCCTCGCTGCACGTTTGGGATGGGGGGGTGGGGGGGGAGCCGCTTACCTGAGGAGTCAACGACTTTCAGGGAGGCCGCCTTGAATTGGCTGTCGACTGGAGGAAGAATGATTTTTACAAAATCAGACCTGTTACTCTACACCCCATTCCTAACACACCCCCACACCGATCACATTTCCTTTAACAATTCCCCTGCACCTATCACATTTCCTTTAACAACATCCCCCCCCCCCCCCCCACACCCATCACATTTTATTTAACTGCCCCCCACCCCCCCACCCCCACCCCGGCACATATCCTTTAATAAGGAAAAGGCATCAGGGGTCACATGCCAGAAACAGACCGAACAGCAGTGAGAGAAACAGACCGAACAGTATTCAGAGAAACAGGCCGAACAGTGGTAAGAGAAACAGACCGAACAATGGTCAGAGAAACAGGCCGAACAGCGGTGAGAGAAACAGGCCGAAGAGTGGTCAGAGAAACAGGCCGAACAGTGGTCAGAGAAACAGACCGAACACTGGCGACAGAAACAGGCTGAACACTGGTCAGAGAAACAGACCGAACAGTGGTGAGAGAAACAGGCCAAACATTGGTGAGAGAAACAGGCCGAACAGTGGTCAGAGAAACAGACCGAACAGTGGTGAGAGAAACAAGCCGAACAGTGGTCAGAGAAACAGGCCAAACAGTGGTGAGAGAAACAGGCCGAACAGCGGCGACAGAAACAGAGAGACGTCTGAACTGTAAACTCCTAAAATGTGGAAGACTGCAAAGCAGCAGGATATTGCAGGGAGCGATACGCTCAAAGCTAATTATTCTGTTCCTGTTCCATAGCACAGGTCTGCGCTCAAAGCTCATTATTTTGCTCCTGTTCACATAGCACAGGTCTGCGCTCAAAGCTCATTATTCTGTTCCTGTTCGCATAGCACAGTTCTGCCTTGCTATGGTGTTTCTAGTCAATTAAAGAAAAAAACATTAAAGGGCAAATATCCTTTCGCTATTTGCCCTTTAACTTACCGGTGGCATACATGATGACATCGTCGTCCCCATAGTTTACTTCAAAATCTGAAAAAATCAAATCACAGAGGATTAAAGTGCTGTTTAGTCCTGAAAATATATCACTTGCTACCTGTATCGCCTACTTTATAGCTGTATAATTTTACTGCTACCTTCGTTACCCACCTGTATCACCTGTCTATGGCCAATATTACATTCCTGTATATAGTACCTGTATTACCTGTCAGCAATGCGTATCATGTACCTGATGCCTGTACCCGCTGCCAAAATTCTGCTTCACCCATCTGTAATTACCCACATTCCCTGTAATTACTCATAGTCAATATCGAGGGCTAATGATTTTTAAAAACAAACACGGGGAAATCCCCTCACTGCACGTTTGGGATGGGGGGGTGGGGGGGGGGAGCCGCTTACCTGAGGAGTCAACGACTTTCACGGAGGCCGTCTTGAATTGGCTGTCGACTGGAGGAAGAATGATTTTTACAAAATTAGACCTGTTACTCTATACCCCATTCCTAACACTCTACACCCCATGCCAAAATTCTGCTTCACCCATCTGTAATTACCCACATTCCCTGTAATTACTCATAGTCAATATCGAGGGCTAATGATTTTAAGAAACAAACGCGGGGAAATCCCCTCGCTGCACGTTTGGGATGGGGGGGTGGGGGGGGAGCCGCTTACCTGAGGAGTCAACGACTTTCAGGTAGGCCGTCTTGAATTGGCTGTCGACTGGAGGAAGAATGATTTTTACAAAATCAGACCTGTTACTCTACACCCCATTCCTAACACTCTACACCCCATGCCAAAATTCTGCTTCACCCATCTGTAATTACCCACATTCCCTGTAATTACTTATAGTCACTTACACACACAGTGAGTGTGTGAGGGAGAGACTGACTGGTCTGTCAGGTCTGACCCGGCGTTTAAAAGAGGCCTCCTCCACTGTTTGCTCAACAGACGTTCAGTGGGAGAGGAGGGTGTGCAGAGGTGGGTAGTAACGCGTTATATTTACTCCGTTACATTTACTTAAGTAAATTTTTGAATAAATTGTACTTGTAAGAGTAGTTTTAATGCAACATACTTTTCACTTTTACTCGAGTATATTTGTGAAGAAAAAATGTTACTTTTACTCCGTTATATTCGGCTACATTCCGCTCGTTACTTTAATTTTTTACCCATTTTTTATTCAATGCACGTTCTTTTTGTTTCATTCTCTCAGAGAGACTTCAGCCAAAGAGGCTGACTGGTCTTTGCTTTGGCTCTGTCATAGCCCCACATGACTCCGTTTCACCAATCAAACGTAGCCAGTCACAACACACAGAAGGATGAGTGGGCGACAACAATGGCTGAAACAACGGCGGGTGATTCGTAGCAGGCAGAACACCCCTGGCCTCACGTTCAAACTACGTTTTGCTTACAGACTACCAAAAACAGTAGTTACGTTATGCGCTGCCTCCTTTTCTGCCTAGAAATGTGGACATTTCAGCCTACAAGAACTCAACTTCGAACTTGAGAAAATATGTGGCGGTAAGTTTAGGTTAGTTTTGGCTGTGGATAGCTAACTATCTGACTGAGTGGTCATTTACTGTCTTGGACAATCCGTTTGTGAAATATACGGGCATTTGTGATGCCTCGGTATCTTCCAAAATAGCTGTGCGTAATACCACACGCGTTGATTACGGCGTTGTCGCCCTTTTTAGTACAGTCTAGCTTGATTGACAATTCATTTATTCAGTAGGTGAGAGTATAAGCTTTCTAACGATGTATAACATGTCTAATTTTGCTTTTGGAATAGCGTTTTTTAGGTCAGCGTAACCGAAATTTTTCTTATCGTCCCATTCACTTATGCATTTGGTAGCAGTAAAAGACGCAGCACGGAACGTGGTCAACGATTATTCGTAATTTCTTGGGAAATACTATTATTATTGAGGACTTCTGGGCATAGCTAAGCCGTATGTTTGCTGATAGACCTAGACCTTTTGATGGAGCAAAACAAGTACTGTATTGTTGATTTACGGTCTCTGTCTCCATCTACTGAACACATAAGATTTCATCATTGCTATGTAAGTAGGCTATTATTGCTCAAAATACTTCGGTTATATACGTTATTTTTTAAATTGAGTGTGTTTAAATAGGTTACTGGTATTAATGTGGATATTTCACACTGTAATGTAAGCATTAGTTAGTATGTAATAGTTTTTGTGAAGCATGCAACAGTCAAGACGTAAGCGCTGGAACATTGCATAGCATACATAACATTGCATAGCATGCATAGCATAATACATACGCTAGACCGGAAGTTCTGCACATATTCCGCGCAAGGCATCATGGGACTTTGGAATATCGTGGAGAAGTGCCTCATAAGGTGCAATAATGGTGCTACAAAGCATTATGTTTCCCACATATAAAGTTTCTGTTTGAATTTGAGCAGGCTCCTCTTTGTTGTGATGATGAGTCTGTTTTAATGGATAAATCCCTGTAGCCTCATTGATATTTTTTCTGTCAACTGAGGGTTCACCCCAACAAACTGACAGGGTATACAGACTTAATAGAGTCCAACAGAAAGCGAAAATCCTCCTCTTCTGACGAACCTCCTGTGTATTGTTTTATTGTATTATTGTTTTAAGGGATATGATTTAGGCGATATTTGAATTTGCACATGGCTATTTTATATTTGGTTTATTTCTATTGGACAAGCATTTACAATTTTATATTTTGGACATTTAGATTTTTACGTTCATCTTGCTCTTCTTATTTCAACATTAAATCAGATTATGTGAAGTAACTCAGTACTTGAGTAGTCTTTTCACGAGATACTTTCTTACTCTTACTCAAGTAATTATTTGGATGACTACTTTTACTTCTACTTGAGTCATTATTATTTTAAAGTAACAATACTTTTACTTGAGTACAGATTTTGGCTACTCTACCCACCTCTGAGGGTGTGTGCCCTCCTTTAATAAGGAAAAGGCATCAGGGGTCACATGCCAGAAACAGGCCGAACAGTGGTCAGAGAAACAGGCCGAACAGTGGTCAAAGAAACAGGCCGAACAGTGGTCAGAGAAACAGGCCAATCAGAGAATCAGGTGTATGTGGGTATGGGTGTGGGGGTGGGTGGGTGTGCGTGGGTGTGGGTGAGGGGGTGGGTGTGTATGTGGGTATGGGTGTGTGGGTGGGTGGGTGTGCGTGGGTGTGGGTGAGGGGGTGGGTGTGTATGTGGGTATGGGTGTGGGGGTGGGTGGGTGTGCGTGGGTGTGGGTGAGGGGGTGGGTGTGTATGTGGGTATGGGTGTGGGGGTGGGTGGGTGTGCGTGGGTGTGGGTGAGGGGGTGGGTGTGTATGTGTGTATGGGTGAGGGGGTGGGTGCGTGTGTGGGTATGGGTGTGGGTGCGTGTGTGTGTGGGTATGGGTGTGGGTGCGTGTGTGTGTGGCTGTGTGTGGGTGAGGGGGTGGGTGCAGGTGCAGGTGTGTGTGCGGGAGCGGGCGCAGCAGGTCTCACCCGGCAGCCTGACTGCCTCCCATGGTTTGGGGGGTTCGGTGGCCCCCGGCATGGGCACGAAGGTGCCGCTGATCAGAGTGGCGACCTCGGCGGTCCAGGGATCAGCGTCGGGCAGGGGCGTGGCCTGGGCGTGGCCGGAGAGGACCAGCGTGGTGAGATGGGCGTGCCGGGCGTCGGTGGGGGACGCGGTCCTGTCTTCGGGCTGAGGGGAGGACGGGATGGGGGGAAGCACAGCAGGGGTTGGGGAGGTGGTTTTAGCAGAACTGGGGGGAGGGGGCACTGTTTTGACAGAGCTGGGGGGTGGGGTGGAGGTTTTCCCAGAGATGGGCGAAGCAGCAGTTTTGATGGACGCAGGAGGAGGGGTGGCCGTGCTTTTTTTGGGCAGTAGGGGAGCAGCGGCTTTGCCGGTACTGGGGGTGGTGGAAAGCCTGCCGGAATGGGGGGGCTGCAGGGGGCGCCCCGTGGTGTGAATCCCACTGGGGGGGGCGTGGGGGGGCCGTTTGGTGTTGGGGCCGCTCCCCTGTTTGGTTTTGCGGGGCCGGGGGCCGGAGGTGGAGGCGGGCTTTTTGGGGGGGGCGTGTGCGGGGGCTGCCGTGGTGGTGGTCGTGCCGGAGGTGGTGGTGGCGATGGTGGGGGCTGCCGTGGTGGTGGTCCTGCCAGAGATGGTGGTGGTGGTGTGGGTGATGGGGGCCGCGGTCGTCGCGGCGATGGTGGTGGTGTGGGTGGTGGGGGCCGCGGTCGTGGCGGCGGTGGAGGAGGGACTGGGGGTGGAGCTGGGGGTCACCTCGTCGGCGTCCGGCTTCACCACCACCAGGGAGGTGACGGGGGTGACGAAGTTGTACTTGAGGGAGAGGTTGGTGGCCTTCTCCCCCAGGAGGCGCTGGGTGGGGGGGTCGGTGCTGTTGAGCTTGGCCTGGAGGAGCTCTTTGATGGTGAAGTAGGCCCACAGGCGGCGCACGAAGCTGGAGATGCCGTCGGCGCCGCCGGGGCAGGCCAGCCAGTCGGCCGTGCCGTTTCCCCCGGGCCCGCTGCCGCCCGCCGCCGCCACGTCGTTCTCCAGCCGCAGCCTGCGGGTAGAGTCGCTGGCCGTCAGCGACACCTTCAGGTCCCGCACCCCCGGCTTGACCCGGCCCGCGACCACCAGCTCCGAGCCCTGGAAGTAGTGCGGGAAGAGGGCGCGGGTGACGTCGAAGGCCCGGTCGTCCAGGTAGGCCAGCTGCACGTCGGAGAGCAGGGGGCTGGCCACCTCGTCGTAGAAGCCCTTGAGCTGGAGCGCGGCGTCGGCGTCCTCGTAGACGGTGCGGGCCACGCCGCGGTTCTCCAGGGCCAGCCGGCGCAGCAGCGGCAGGTCGGCGTCGTCGCCGAAGGCCAGGCCGAACAACGCGGCGGGGCCCAGCGCCTCCCGCGCGTTCCGCAGGATGGTCTCGCCCGCCGTCACGCCGATGGTCGCCTCGCCGTCCGTCAGGAAGATCACCAGCGGCACGCGCCGGACCCCTGACCGCCCCGCGCCCGCTCGGGACGAGGCGGAGTTCACCAGCTGGGCCGCCGAGAGCAGAGCCGAATTAATGTTGGTCCCTGGGGAGGCGGGGGGGGGGGGGGGGGGGGGGAATAAATAAATAGTGAGGAACAGAGAGGAAGCACACAGAGAACTCCTGGCCTCCCACATTTCAAATCCACGATTGGCCCGGCTCCCATCACTCTAAAGTCACTTCCCACTTTTGAGGCCATTGCCATTGGTCCGACTGCTATCAGACAGGCCTGTGATTGGTCCACCAGGTAAGTGACTCAGTAATACCTACACCCGTCCGCGTTGATCTTCTTGACGAACTCCTTGGCCTCGCGCACATTCTGCCTCGTGGCTTGCACTGCCTCCCCCTTCTTCCAGGTGTGTACCTGCACAGGTGCGGCAGCATGGGGCAGATGTTCAGCGGCTGGGCTTTTTCAGCAGAAGGTTGCCAGTTTGTAAGGACACAGCACGTAAGGGATGATGAGTACATATTGTAGGTGCACGTGTGTGAAGACTAACTCTAGCACTACTCCTCCGCAGGGATACCCCCAATCTAGTATCACTCTCACGTTTCACTTATATGCTGATCTTCTAGCGCTTTCATGCTGCACTTGTATCTCCATCTTGACTTTGTGGCTCTTTGTCATATCTCTTGTAATCATGCCTCAATTCTAGTTTACGACTGGCCACAACTTTACTGGCTTAGCCTATGCTTACCATGTGAACTAGACTTGATGTTCATTGCTATGATAGTTAATGAAAATTGTACCTTACCTGTTCTGTAGTTGTTCCAAATGCCTTCAGTATGCACTTACTGCACGTGGATAAAAGTATCTGCCCAGTAAATGTGATGTAAAGACTGCAGGCGGACCTTGTCTGAGAAGGTGATGATGTTGAAGTGGTCTCCCTCCCGCAGGTCAGTCAGGATTGTGGCCATGGCCTGCTTCGTCTGAGCAGAGAAAAACGCAGCTTTTCTCCTTTCCATCATTCCTATTCCTGTTTCTGTCGTTCACGCTATACAGTTCAGATCTTCAGTTTACACAATCTTCTCTTGGCGTAACCAAGCAACTTAGCAGCAAACGGGTCCTTTCAAGATCGCTAAACCAATTCTCAGGAAATAGCACAAGCGTTGGTTCAGCTTGGTTTCAGACGAAAGTTACGAATCGTACCTGCTTAATTTTGATGCCGGTCATTGACCCGCTGATGTCAATCACGAAGATGACATCCTTGGGCACGACAGGAAGTCCCCGTGGGGCGAAGTAGTGCACAAAGTACCCGTCGTAAATCTGCAACGGAGAGACAAGAAAACACTTGAGCGTGCTGCCCAGGGAAACCTGCACTTCCTGCCATCCGCGTGAGAGCTTCTCCGCAGAGGGGGACAGAACTCCCAATTCCTCTACGACCCACTCAGACAATTTCCACCGTGGACTGGAAACACATCTCTTCAGACTGTACCTTGACTAACTCTAACAATACTCCTCTAGAGAGAAACCCCCAATCTAGTTTCACTGCCATGTATCACTTGAATCTTGATCTTCTGGCACCTTGTATCTTCATCTTGATGTTGTAGCTCTTTGTCATATCTCTTATAACCATGCCTCACTTCCAGTTTATGACTTCCTATAACTTTACTGACTCAGCCAATGCTTACTGTGTGAACAAGACTTGATGCTCGTGGCTCTGGATAACTGATGCTCAATGAGAATTGTGCCTTATCAGACCTGTGCTCTGTAGTTCCAGCAACTTTCGGCACATACTTATTGTACGTTGCTTTGGGTAAAAGCGTCTGCCTAATAAATGTGATGTCATGTGATGACATCACAGCGTAGAGCGGCACCCAGGGTTCCCTCACCTGGACGTCCCCCATGAGGTCGTTGAGCTCCACGTCGTACTCGATGACAAAGTCTGCGTTCAGGCCCTTGGGGGACGAGCTGGTCTGCTGCTGGAGGCTCGGGGTGTAGCGCACCTGGGCGCAGCGGGGTGTCTGCACCACCTGAGTGGATGGAGGAGCCTCCGCTTCACCTGGAGGGCAGAGCAAGAGAGAGAGAGAGAGAACAAACCAATCACCTGCCAGCCCTCAAGCCCTTCTCACCTTACTGTCAGACACGGCCCCACAAATACAGAAATAAACCTGTATACACACACACTCACACACACACACACACACACACTCACACACACACACACACACACACACACACACACTCACACACACACACTCACACACACACACACACACACACACACACACACATGCATACACACACACACCGCTATACCTGAGACAGTGTTGGAGAGCAGGCGGTTGGTTCTGAGGGGCAGGGCTCGTATGAAGCTGATTCCGGATCTTTCTGCCACGGTCACCTCCAGCGAGAGGTTCTGAACGGGCTGCCCGGGCCGCAGCCCCAGCACCAGCTGGTACCGGCCCAGTCGCCGTGACAGCAGCTCCTCATAGGTCAGGGAGAAGGACAGGCGCTCGCCCGACGGCACGCTGACCGCCACCCGGAACTTCTCCACCTCCCGTTCCCTGGGGGGAGACACCATTCCTCTCTCCACAAACCGCCAGTTCCCCTCCACAAACCGCCAGTTCCCCTCCACAAACCGCCAGTTTCCCTCCACTAACCGCCAGTTCCCCTCCACAAACCGCCAGTTCCCCTCCACAAACCGCCAGTTTCCCTCTACAAACCGCCAGTTTCCCTCCACAAACCGCCAGTTCCCCTCCAGAAACCGCCAGGTCCCCTCCACAAACCGCCAGTTCCCCTCCACAAACCGCCAGTTTCCCTCCACAAACCGCCAGTTCCCCTCCACAAACCGCCAGTTCCCCTCCACAAACCGCCAGTTTCCCTCCACAAACCGCCAGTTCCCCTCCACAAACCGCCAGTTCCCCTCCACAAACCGCCAGTTTCCCTCTACAAACCGCCAGTTCCCCTCCACAAACCGCCAGTTTCCCTCCACAAACCGCCAGGTCCCCTCCACAAACCGCCAGTTTCCCTCCACAAACCGCCAGTTTCCAGGGTGTATTCTTGCCTCTCACCCAATGCACGCTGGGATAGGCTCCAGCACCCTGTGACCCTGCCCAGGATAAGCAGGTGTAGATAATGGATGGATGGATGGATGGATTGGGTATAAGAGCTAACCAAATTGGAGACACCGTTCCTCAGCTGATTAAAAGATTTTAGCGCTTAGCGCTGAGGACCTAAATGGCGGTTATGACCGACTGGTGGCGGTACTCTGAGGGGATGGAACTGTGGGCGGGGTCATACTGACTTGGTGGCCACGAGCCCAGCGGTCTTCCCTCTCTTCTTGGCCGTGTCGTAAATCTTCTTGGCCTCGCTCCTCTCCTGAACCTGCGCCACGTACACCTTCCCGTTGGAGGTTCTGCCAGAAAAAAAAGAGGGTGGGGCAGAGGCGGATAAAGGCGTTTGTCCCCGTCATGCACTCGCCACGTTCCCGCGTCCGGGTGCGTCTCCAGGGGCAACACTGCCGCGCTCTGACCCACGGCTTCACCATTACACGCACGGCTGGTTTAAAGAGGACCGACAGCAGAGTGTTGTGTTACTCCATCGCTGCTCGTCATGCTATCCGATCGCAGGTCTCTGCCTAGACCAGGCCTGCCCAGCCCTGTTCCTGTAGGTTTATACTCCAACCCTAACCAAGCACACCTCATTCAACAGCTAGAGCAGGGCTGCCCAACCCTGTTCCTGGAGATCTACCATCCTGTAGGTTTACACTTCAACCCTAACCAAGCACACCTCATTCAACAGCTAGAGCAGGGCTGCCCAACCCTGTTCCTGGAGATCTACCATCCTGTAGGTTTTCAATCCAACCCTAACCAAGCACACCTCATTCAACAGCTAGAGCAGGCCTACCAAACCCTGTTTCTGGAGATCTACCGTCCTGTAGGTTTACACTCCAATCCTAACCAAGCAGACCTCATTCAACAGCTAGAGCAGGGCTGCCCAACCCTGCTCCTGGAGATCTACCACCCTGTAGGTTTTCACTCCAACCCTAACAAAACACACCTCATTCAACAGCTAGAGCAGGGCTGCCCAACCCTGTTCCTGCAGATCTACCATCCTGTAGGTTTACACTCCAACCCTAATGATGCACACCTCATTCAACAGCTAGAACAGGGCTGCCCAACCCTGTTCCTGCAGATCTACCATCCTGTAGGTTTTCAATCCAACCCTAACCAAGCACACCTCATTCAACAGCTAGAGCAGGCCTACCAAACCCTGTTTCTGGAGATCTACCGTCCTGTAGGTTTACACTCCAATCCTAACCAAGCAGACCTCATTCAACAGCTAGAGCAGGGCTGCCCAACCCTGCTCCTGGAGATCTACCGCCCTGTAGGTTTTCTCTCCAACCCTAACAAAGCACACTTCATTCAACAGCTAGAGCATGGCTGCCCCACCTTGTTCCTGGAGATCTACTGTCCTGTAGGTTTTCACTCCAACCCTAATGATGCACACCTCATTCAACAGCTAGAACAGGGCTGCCCAACCCTGTTCCTGGAGATCTACCTTCCTGTAGGTTTTCAATCCAACCCTAATGAAGCACACCTCATTCAACAGCTAGTGATCATGTTGAGCTGCTAATTAGTAGAGTCAGGTGCGCCAAATTAGGGTTGAAATGAAAACCTACAGATAAATTAAGCGAGCTTGCTAACGTTACATTCACATCAACAATACCACATGCTACCATATGAACAAAAAGTAAAGTTACAACATTTGCATCTTTGCAAACATCTTTCTTACATTGATATTTCTTCAGTGGAATTTTCCTCCAGTAAATACATAGAGCAGCAAGCTCAGGACTGGTGTCAGCAATGTGCATTGTGGGTCCGTGTGATTGGTAAATGGACTGCATTTATATAGTGCTTTTAACCAAAGTGCTTTACAATTGATGCTTTGCATTCACCAGAGCAATTAGGGGTTAGGTGTCTTGACACTTCGACATGCCCAGGGCGGGGGATCGAACTGGCAACCCTCCGATTGCTAGACAACCGCTCTTACCTCCTGAGCTATGTCGCCCCCAGATTGGCCAGATGCCACTCCGAAGTGTTCTCAGCGTAAGGCTGGGTAGAGTACACATCAAGCGCACTGCACTTTTGATTGCTGGAGAAATGGAACACACTTGCACACTTATGCTGAGCACATGAATGCGTATGGAAAGTGCCCAAGCATGCGAGTGTGAGTACTGAGACAGCCTCTATGACTCCATTCACCTCTGGTGGTCCAGAGTGTCAATCTGAATATGCTACAGACACTCACTCAGCTCAGAAAAATATTAACCAGTATAAATATAAATGTGCAGAGTGAGAATTCAACCTAGCTTATTCACAAACTGACCTGAAGGAGAAAGTCAAACAAACAAAAACATGTTATAAAGTAATTTTAAAAAATCATGTTTCCCTGGGAAATTCAGTTAATCGCGCAACCTAAAAAAAAGGGTAAATGTTAAAAGTTAGACAGTGATTTCCTTTAATAAACATGACCAAACCCTAAACCTTTCCAAAGGGAAAAAGAACACCTAACACTGACCAGGTCACAGTCACGATCACCTCCCTGGGGGAGCAGAGACTTAGACAAGGTCACAGCCATTTAAAAAAGTACATTTAAGTAAGAAAAACAAAACCCAAAACAGCCAACATGAGCTTGAGAACAAGAGAGCCTTTCTTACATAAAGTGGGACAAACAGAGGTGCCTTTATTTGTGTGGTACACTGTAAATGCAAATCAGAATGTGTGTGTGTGTAAGTGAATTATGAATTACAGGAATTTTAGCAGACGCCCATTTATATAGCTGGACATATACCGAAGCAATGCAGGTTAAGTACCTTGCTCAAGGGTACAACGGCAGTGTCCTTCCCGGGAATCAAACCTATGACCTTTCGTTTACAGGCCCAGTTCCTTACCCTCTATGCGACACTGCCGCCATGTGTGTCCGTGTGTTTGAAGTAAGTGTACATGTGAGTGCGTATGTGTGTGTGTGTGTGTATGTGTATGTGAGTGTATGTGCATGTGTGTGCGTGTGTGTGAGTGTAAGTGTATGTGTCTGTGAGTATGAAGTGAGTGTATGTGTACGTGTGTGCGTATGTTGGTGTGTGTGTGTGTGTGAATGTGAGTGTAAGTGTATGTGTGTCTTGGCCTGTTTCCTTGTTAAACTGCAGTTGAAAGAGAGTGAAAGAGAGCACTGCGCTGCAGTCAGTAATGTTCTGATTTCTGAGCACAAAGCCGCCATTCATGCCCTCCTGACCTGCCAACGCCCCCAAATCCAGCCCCAGGCTTCTCGCAGGGCCTATCATCTATGCTTATTTTGGAGGATTATTTATTTATTTATGTATTTATTTATTTTTAGCGTGTTGCTTTACCGCTCTCTCTCCCTGGAGCCTGCAGGTCTCAGGGTTCCTGTCAGACATCCTCTTTGGTTTGGACCGTCTAATTCCTGGCTTCCTTCAGCAGTATCAAGCCCTGCTCTGTCTGTTGCTGTGACTTTGGTGGTGGGGGATGGGGGATGTGGGGGATGGGGGATGGGTGGGGGGTGTTCGCTACTTGACATTTTCCATTGAATACTTTATTTCCAAATAAATATTTTTCTCCCTGTTTACGACTCACAGCAATATTACACACAGCAGTGTGTTCTCAGACCCAGTGAATCTATTCATTCCAGAAATAAATGAATGTTTTTGATTGAAAAATATCAAACTTGAATCGAGCAGATGAGTGATTGAGAGCGAGAGAGAGAGAGAGAGAGAGAGAGAGAGAGCCATAACACATTCAGAAGAAAAGCAGGAGGGACTTTATAATCTAGGGCTTTTAAGAAGCTTTTACTCGGTGGTTTCCAACAAATCAAATTTCAAGAGAGAAATTTAAATGTTATTGGAAATTAAAATGTAAATTAAATTACAATTTAAGCAGAAAAGTGGAAGAATATGTTTGTGCAAGATGGAAAGAAATCCAGACACAGAGTAAGAGGGACAGAGACAGAGAGAGATAGAGAGAGAGAGACAGCAATAGAGCGATTGAGAGAGAAAGAGAGAGACAGAGATAGAGAGAGAGAGACAGAGACAGAGAGATTGAGAGAGAAAGAGAGAGAGAGACAGAGATAGAGAGAGAGAGACAGAGATACAGAGATTGAGAGAGAAAGATAGCAAGAGAGAGAGACAGAGACAGAGACAGAGACAGATAAAGATGGAGAGGGAAACAGGCGTCTGGGCCTGAGGCACATACATGCTGAAGTTGGAGATGAAGGCGGAGGAGGGCAGGTCCACTTCGAAGGCGGCCTCCTTGGTCACGGGCAGCGTGTTCCACACGGAGCTGTGAACGCTGGTGGCCGCGTAGCGGGAAACCACCGAGCAGCGCACGTGGAAATCTGTCACCTTCAGCTGGGGACCAAACCAACAGCGTTCAGTCACACTGTGCTCAGTTACACTGTGCTCAGGCACACCGCTCAGTTACAATGTGCTCAGTCACACTGCTCAGTCACACTGTGCTCAGTTACATCGCTCAGTTACACTGTGTTCAGTTACACTGCTCAGTCACACTGTGCTCAGTCACACCGCTCAGTCACACTGTGTTCAGTCACGCCGCTCAGTCACACTGTGTTCAGTCACGCCGCTCTATTACACTGTGCTCAGTAACACGGCTCAGTCACACTGTGCTCACACATGCATTGAGAAGCACAGGCTCTGGAAAGCACAAGCATTGAGAAGCGCAGGCATTGAGAAACGCAGGCACTGAGAAGCAAAGGCACTACAAAGCACAGGCATTGAGAAGCACAGGCATTGCACACAGTGATTCTCCCATCCATCCAACATCCCAAGGAAAAGGGCTGCATTCATCAGGTGCATTTACTCAGGATGTGGACCTATATAAAGTAAACACACCCTGACTTTTCCCCGTTTTCACATGATAAACATTAACACTGACAAACGGAAACATGTCAGGTAAAAAAAACCATGAATCTCTTGAAATGCAATGCATGAGCCGTTAGTGCAGGCCAACGCTGCTGCAGAAGCATTTCAAAATGTCTGATCATTTCCCATGAACATACAGCCTGAAACAGAAATCTGTATGTTTGATAGGGCCAGATGTCCGCCAACAGAATACACAAAAACATGCAAAAAATGTGCACGTTTCAGCATGTAATGTAATGATATGGCCAAGGTGCTCTGCAATGTAACAAACAATATGTGACATGTTGCTGTCACACAGCCTAGGATTAGCGTGAATGAGGTTAAAAAATGTTACACCTCATGTATCATCATACTTTTCAGATATCACCAGATTAACGGTTTAAAAAACGGTTTGGGGTTAGGCTGATTCCAAGGGCCCAGACTGACAGGGCCCCCAGAAAAAAATAGTAGAACATAGAGAACTTTCTGGGGTAGAGAAGCCCAATCTTTTCATGGCCCCAAAATCCCTGTTGGCGCCTGTGGGCGTGGCTAAATTTTGTGAGCACACCTGTCCTGTGGGCTGGTCACAGGCCATGTTTTGTGTTCTGTTGAGTGAAACTTAATTCTGTAATCCATCTGCACAGTTCCTCCCATTCATCTGTCCTTTGCAGGAACTGCTTCCAAAAACCCCTGGAGATCGTATACCTCCAATTAACCACAGCTTGGGGAAAGCTTGGGGAATTCTACACCTTATTAGAGATGCTTGATAAGCCAGATGGAGTGCTGTGGATTTGGCCCAGTGCCTATGCTCCAGTGAGTGAGCTCACATTAACCGTCCCTGTCCATCGGTCTCTTATTAGCCTGATTTAGCCGTGAGGAGCCTGTGGTGTGGAGTTCAGGCTACACAGCAGCTGGCAGACGGACCACTGGGTGTGGCAGACATCCTGCACTGTTACACACGCCCTCCCCCTGCACTGCTACACACGCTCTCCCCCTGCACTGCTACACACGCTCTCCCCCTGCACTGTTACACACGCTCTCCCCCTGCACTGCTACACACGCTCTCCCCCTGCACTGCTACACACGCTCTCCCCCTGCACTGTTACACACGCTCTCCCCCTGTTACACACGCTCTCCCCCTGCACTGCTACACACGCTCTCCCCCTGCACTGCTACACACGCTCTCCCCCTGCACTGCTACACACGCTCTCCCCCTGTTACACACGCTCTCCCCCTGCACTGTTACACACGCTCTCCCCCTGCACTGTTACACACGCTCTCCCCCTGCACTGTTACACACGCTCTCCCCCTGCACTGCTACACACGCTCTCCCCCTGTTACACACGCTCTCCCCCTGCACTGCTACACACGCTCTCCCCCTGTTACACACGCTCTCCCCCTGCACTGCTACACACGCTCTCCCCCTGCACTGCTACACACGCTCTCCCCCTGCACTGTTACACACGCTCTCCCCCTGCACTGCTACACACACTCTCCCCCAGCACTGCTACACACGCTCTCCCCCTGCACTGCTACACACGCTCTCCCCCTGCACTGCTACACACGCTCTCCCCCTGCACTGCTACACACGCTCTCCCCCTGCACTGCTACACGCGCTCTCCCCCTGCACTGCTACACACGCTCTCCCCCTGCACTGCTACACACGCTCTCCCCCTGCACTGTTACACACGCTCTCCCCCTGCACTGCTACACACGCTCTCCCCGTTACACACGCTCTCCCTCTGCACTGCTACACACACTCTCCCCCTGCACTGCTACACACGCTCTCCCCGTTACACACGCTCTCCCCCTGCACTGCTACACACGCTCTCCCCCTGCACTGCTACACACGCTCTCCCCCTGCACTGTTACACACACTCTCCCCCTGCACTGCTACACACGCTCTCCCCGTTACACACGCTCTCCCTCTGCACTGCTACACACGCTCTCCCCCTGCACTGCTACACACTCTCTCCCCCTGCACTGCTACACACGCTCTCCCCCTGTTACACACGCTCTCCCCCTGCACTGCTACACACGCTCTCCCCCTGCACTGCTACACACGCTCTCCCCCTGCACTGCTACACACTCTCTCCCCCTGTTACACACGCTCTCCCCCTGCACTGCTACACACGCTCTCCCCCTGCACTGTTACACACGCTCTCCCCCTGCACTGTTACACATGCTCTCCCCCTGCACTGCTACACACGCTCTCTCCCTGCACTGCTACACACGCTCTTCCCCTGCACTGCTACACACGCTCTCCCCCTGCACTGCTACACAGCACTGAGGAACAGAACTGGAACATCACTGAAGAGCAGACCTGAGGAACAGCACTGAAGAACAGAGTTCAGAACACATTCAGAGTAAGGTTTGGTAGCGAAACCCGATACCACTATGGCACCGGTCCCCATATGACCGATACACAAAGGATCGAACTGAAATGCATATTCTGGAGCACCATTTCGGTGCCAAACACATTCACTAATTCATGCTCCACTTCCTCTGGCAACTCTAACAGTGACAACAAGTACTGTTAGCAATCTATCTAATGTTGAACTCAGTCAAAATGTCAAAAACTAAATGGTGAAGATTATAAGTAGAAAGTAAAATTTAAACAATTAAAACAATGACATTTTTCAATTTCTTTGCCTTAGCAAAAAAAGACATTCTTTAATGTTGTTGTTTGCTCTTTATTTTAAAGAGAGCATCGGTTGAGGTAGTGGTACCGTTTTAAAAGTATTATTTTAGCATAGGTATCAGCAAAATCAAAATCACACCCATCCTTACTTCAGAGGACTGGGCGTTATCTCTATACTGCCCCATAGCAGCAGCCGGTGACTATACATAAACACTCAAATGGGCTCTCACAGACACACAAAACATACTCGCAAACAAAAAGATACATTGTTTGACTCAAATGCATATATTGGGTATTTAGAGGGGTAATTTAAAGGGATAATTCAATTTCTGGGGTTTACATTATGTCAGTTTGTGTGAAATTTTTTGGAAGGTTTTCAATTGGTCCAGACAATTTTTGTGTGTGATGAAGGAATTTTTGGATTAACTCCTTGCTTTACAATGGCTTTAATTCTTCATCACACACAAAACAAAATATAAAATGGAAAATATGTATATCCAGAAAAAAAGGTGAACTATGCCTTTAAGTTTATTTCTGCCCTACATAGTGTATTTCACACCCACAGACAGTAAGCCATTGAAGAGGGATTTCCTAAACCAACACCATGAGCAGCAGACAGGCACAGCACAGGGCCTCGCCTGGGGTCCCTACGGTTCACACCGGGAGAGACGCCCCTTAAAGCTCTCCTCCGGCGCGTTGCCATGGCGGCTAACCAGCGGGTACACTCACCTCCGGTTTGGCTGACCTGCTCTGACGTTTCACCCTCTGAAAAAAAAAACCACAACAGGCCCGGTTACAGGAGACGCACGGACAGACTCAACCATTCAGAATTCTCAACAGATAGACCGGCAAACACAAAGATAAACACGTGCGCGTGCAGTAGCCTACTGACTGCAGACAGACAGATACACATGAATGCACAAGTGAAATACTGATGAAAGAAAGAAAGACAGACAGACAAATGACACACAGTCTGAAGGATAAGACATAACTGCAATGTGATTCAGTGGTGGAGGGGAGACTTTAAAACACTGGTCCAACACTAAAACCTTAAGTTGGTCAAGATAATTACCCTGCTTTGCTTCAACAAATATAAATACATTTACATATATACTGCGTCAGAGTGAGCACATTCTGTCTAGCTGAATAAGGGCATCTGTTTGAGATATTAGGGCCGGAAGGAAAATATTACGAATGTGAATATTTCTAAAACTTTGTCTGTTGCGCAATAAGAACATCATGCAGTTAAATGCAGTCTCGCGCAGCTACGCACGTGCCAGGCCACAGTTATTCCATCTGGGTTCGGAATTTAACACGTCGAAGCTGGTAGTGCCATTTAAGCTTTGCACGGAGATCCCGGACTCGGCATATCAACAAATCTAATTACCTGTTTTTACCGCGAGGTTCGGGATTCATTTCCACTTGATACGATCTCAAGCATCCATGGGCGAGGTTTCGGCTTCGACGTCGCTTAATATAAAGCCTGAATCGGGCCTATTCATGAAGCCGAGGTATGAAGGGGATGAAGGGCGGCAGTGTGCGCTGGGTTGCGGTGAGCGTGCTCCGGTGGGTTTCAAATGTTAATGTTGCTCACAAATCACCGCTGTGTCAATATATGACCACATAACCTGGAGACTGCCTGAAAGGTCAACAAACAGATGCACGGGGCTCGGCCTCCCCAAGAGAGCCTCGGCTCTGAGCGGCACAGTGCTCTTATTTTATCCGCTGTTGTGTTGCCCCGAAGCTGCCAAATCATCGAAGTTCTTTGCACAGACATACACCTGCTTGGCTGCGCTGTGACCCCCCGAGCTGGAAACGCAAGGAGCGTTGAAAGGTATTTAACTGCACACACTTCTCGCTATCTCCCCTGGGATGGGTATAGTAAGCATGTGTTTTGGATAGCGTGGACGCGACAAACGGTTTGGCGAGAGTGCATTGCACCCATAAGCCCCTGTGTGCATTCACAGCCATCTGCGGTCAAACTCTAACGGTGAATAAAGCGACTTATATCCACAAACTCTAATATTATTGTACGGTTTCCAAGTGTGTGTTGAGTAACAGTTATTTCGATTGTGATCCCATTTTTATTTCTGCAACTTCCACCACAGGCATGGTGCACCACGTGCAAAACTCTGACCATTTTCGAGCAAAACATGTCATAAAACTCACCTGAAGAAAAAGGTTGTTCCGGGGTCCCACACGCGCTTGGTAGTCCTCGGAAAATCCCACCCGAACAAATACGGCCAGTGAAACGACTGCAACCCACAGGAGTCCTAAACTCTGATTTATTTCTCCCATGTCTGTATCCTCTAGAAATGCCGTATCAAAACGCAGCAGCACTCAAATCCTCCAAATTCCAGCCTTAAAGTTTCGTTACGTGTGAGAAGAGCGCAACACAACCTCGCAATACAGATGGAAAATCTCTTTTTTCGGGAAGGGGCCGCCCCCTTTCTGCCTCCCGCTTTCTGTACCCAACTCTACCAGAAAAATAGACAGTTCGATTGGATAATTGGCAGGTAATTAAATTAAAATGAAGCAATTCCTTGGCGCCGGAATGCGTATCTTACTAAGGGTATTCTAGATTTAGAATAACTGTTAGATGGGTAGCTGTATACCGGCCCAGTTCCATAAGTGTGTGCGCAAAGGTGAAGGTGTGGGTGGTGTTTCAGCGGTGTGTACAGGCTACTCCTCCTCGTGGGTACATACTGGAAATTTCGCATGCGCCTGCCGTAGGACCTGGAACTTGTGAGTACGCGCAAACTTAACCCCCGAAAACGGACTATGTTGGACACACGATAAAAACTTAACTCACTCGCTACGAGCTATTCATCAACTGAGAATACATACGCGAAGACGTGGGATTACGTAAATGTACTAGTTTTATCCTAGCCATTCCATCATATAGATTTATTCAAAATATAGTTTTTTCTTTCATTTTCAGTTGATAAAAGTAATTTTAAAACAAATTGATGTTCCACATTCAGCATTCATGTGGTTGTCTATGTTTCATTATTTGGTTACCTGAGTCCTAAATTGGAAAAGTGTGGGCTATTCTTTGATCAGTCCACAATAAATAGACCGTATTGAATATATTCAAATTCACTGTCTTCTAAAGATGTTATCGATAATTTATTATCTATTTTGCTGAAGAAAGATTTATCTCTATCATTCATGTGTAGTATGCTTCCAAAGACTTACTCAGTGACGTGCCCCATTGTATAGGAGTACTGAGAAAGTAATACACACACTCTGCAGTACATTTAACTTTTGTATTGTTCATTAAAGTAAACGTATTTGATAGTTTTTTATGGCCTATCCAAACCGCCATTCTTATTTTTACATAAAACGACCACATGAATCAGGAACAATTGTCTTTACACACTGCAGCCTACGTCTTGCACTTCCAGATATGAAACTTTGGTTTTATTTTTTTTATTTGTTTCTTTCCCCAATTAATTTTGTAATACAACACGCCAAACGTAAATGTCACTTAAGGGACTCAAACCATTGGGTTTAGAGTTTGAGAGTTCTTTGAGAGTTGACCGTTCTACCTGTTTCCTCTGCAGCAGTGACTATTGTTTTTCTGACACAGATCAGTGAAGCCCAACCAAGAGTCCCTCAGAGGATACTGTTTTAGATCTTAACTACAAGGCACACTGGCAAATCCACAAACACCCCCCCCCCCCCCCCCCCCACCCACACACACACACTACTACTCTGTTAATTTACCGCAATGTGGAGATTTTTGTATACAAACAGTCACTTCGAGGTAAATCAAAAGGTCATTTGTGCACGTATATTATGGGGGGGAAAAAACATCTAGCAAACTCTGCTGAGATTTTCTGTTAAAGGAACTCAGTTGCACCTCATCGATATGGTCCTGTTTTCTGTCTTCACTGGATATTGAGAAATCTGGCGTCAGTTGCTGAAATATGGACTTAATCAACAGTTTTCCTTACTGGAGTCATTCACATTGCACATTCATCTGAATATTTTCTGCAGCAATAGCATGTTGGAATCTTGACTTCATGCCTTACACACGCGCACACACACACACACACACGTGTCCCTGCTACAAAACAGTCTGTGGATCAAACGGAGCCAAGTCAGAAGTGTAGGTCTGTATGACTGGATTACAGACAGCAGTAAAGTATGCATAGTGTCAAGGGCATAACTTCAGCTTGAATTTGTGGGGAGTTGGAATGTTGAAGTGCGCTAACCCTGAGAAGTACAGCCCTCTAGGGGGGTATGCTCCCGCGGAAGAATTTTTTTTTAAAAGAAAAGTCACGAAATGATCATTATACTTCAGAATACTGACAAGTATAGCACAACATGAAATCCTCATCTTTATTATATGAAAATAGTTTTTCTCATCATCGTAGCTATATCATTGGGGGGGTTATTTGGCCTGTTTTGTCATAAATTATTACAGTATTCATTCTTTCAACGAATTGAAATTACATAACCGTGAGATGTTCTGTCAGGGTTCGATCCTGGTGCTACATGAGGGAACGGCTGTCCGGGTCAGACCCTGAGCGACACATTCACCTGAAATGGCCTTATCTTCTGCTAACGGGAGCAGAGAGGTGGGCCGCTGCTAGAGATGTCTAAAGTGTGATAGTTTTGAGCAATCAAGGTTAGAGTTATTATAACCCTTACTGATTATTTTAGTCTGATTAAGTTGTTTTTTGTATGAACTTCATTCTCAATACACATTCATTCACGTATACACGCACACACACACACACACACACTGCAGCTTCCCACTGTTAGGGACAGATGGCCACATACAGAGTTCAATCATTGTAAGGATATACAACAGCCGCAGGTCAAAGGGGTGTGACCGGCAGCAGACCATTTGGGTGTCCCCGGGAGGTCTGGGCGCAACGTATATTCCTTCCTGGGAACGTTCACACTGGGCGATTGTCACACCTCTGACCAGGACGCTTGCACTCATACTGATACATGTTGAGATTCGAACGGAACACTTCTCGAGACACCGTCGCGAGTTTCCCTTTGCGCATTGAAATAAAACCTTTTCAGTTGGAAAGCGGTCGTCAGTGTGTTACTTCACCGGTCCCGGCTTGGCTCCACAAACGGAGAAGATTCCCAACAAGTGTGTGCAACATTGTCTGAGATTACAGAAAACACACCAGCCATGCTTCACATTTTATTTTTTAAAAATGACTTTATTTTTTTGGGCAGAACAGAATTCCTTGCTTATTAAACTAAAATAATTGATTTCACAGGTATTTTGTTATTAGCACAGTTAAGGTTGAGAGTTCACGCACCATTGGACCAGTTTTCACACATTGAGTTGTTGCACTGAAACGTCTGTGCATGAGCATATTTTTTCTCAGGGTACAGACACGTGCTAGCAGGCTAACGGGCACAGCTCCCCGCTTCAGTCCGAAAGGAGAGACTCCGCAGAGCCTCAGGACGGCTGCAAATCAGGCTGCTCGCCTCCCTCCTGTACGCGACCTTCCGGCACTTTCCCACCGTCTGCTGAAAAGTTTGCTTCAAATACTTTTGTACCCCTGATATAAAGCAGCGACTGGAATGGTGTAGAAATGAGGATCAGTTCGAATTTATTAGCTTGGCGTAAATCCCAAGTCAGTATCCCTGTGGACATTTCCCCATAATCCATTTACACAACTGTGCAGCACGTTTACTGAAGCAAATTTTGTGAAGCACCATCACTTGAGGGTGCAACACCTGTCCCTCGCTTGGGAATCAAATGTGTAGGCTAGAGCCAAAATCCCTGACCCATGAACCCGCAATGCCCGAGTTTAATTCAAAAGGCATCTTTTCATGCCTCGGTGCTGTAAATCTCAGCATATTAAATGGATTATAATTTTCCCCACACCCTAACTTTCTCCCAGAGAAATTAAAAGAGGGCTAAGACAGCCTGTGACAGACCCACTAATGCCCTGCGTACGCTACACCGCGTTCAGAACCCTAACAAAATCCAGAGAGCATCAGACAAAACAACAGAGCGCGTCTCACATTTAATACCAGTCTCTAATAAAAACCGCTGGTGTCTCCATCCTAGGAGCATCACTGCACACGTAGTCACAGTTTATGGACACGGGGGGGTCACACGCTACATGAAGCCACACCTAAAGACTTGTGATGAAATCAAATCAGCGTGATGTTCTCGCAAGAGCTGCAGACTAGCTTCAGGCTGGATCGGGAGAGCTGGGATTGAGTCTCTGACCGTCTGCCCACAGACTGGAGACTTAAGAGGTTAAGACTGGAGATTTTGTTACGATCTTGAAAACGGAAAAACATCTTGACTGTAGCGTACGCCAGGCATTATTGGCTCCAAATTCAAGAGGTCCGAGTACTCATGTGAAACTGCATTCTACCAGTTTGGCAGCAACCGCTGGATACACCACGGTCTGTCTGCAATGCTACTTTAATAACCCCACTGCCCTCTGGGAAGTGGTTATGCAGGAAGTGGTCATGTGGAAAGTGGTTATGCAGGAAGTGGTCACGGCGTGGGTTTATTTGTGCGTTAGCAGAATGGTGCTAATGGGATCCCGTGCCACTGAACGCAGAAGATCGGACAACATACTGGAACCTCTGAAAATCACCAGGTGTGCTCTGACAATCAAACTCCGCCAAAAGAACAGTCATACACAAACAGAAACAGACCGCTGCTCTACAGGCTGCAGCTCGGAGCAGAGCCAGACTCTACAGAGCCGATCTCTACTTCACCCGGATGGGCAGACACAAGGCACATTGCATCGGCGAGGAGATCAGCAGATCTGCACAGCCCCTGCTCTGAACCACTGACTGTGAGTGAGCAGATCCATGTGTACTGTCACATCTAATTACATCTACACCCAAAACACCAACACACAAAAGCGCCATTAACCGCTAGGGGACAACCTAGTGCAGCTAATACATGCCCAACAAAAGTAAGGCTCAATATACAACACGTTTTTGTGAAACCATATTGCCATGTCTAATTTTTACAACAAATATTGCTTCAGGGTTTGTGCAATGTCGAGCAAGAAAATGTGACAGTATTATGTGAACCACACATTGCATTCTCTTCACTCATTGCTCAGCCAGTGTGGTGCACTTGCTGTGGACTCGACACAGGCAGGAAGGTCACATGACTTTCCGCATCACACCACTGGTCCACAGACCCCGAGGGCTTCCATGGGAAAGTGAAACACTGGGAAGGTGTTTTGCTGGACAGTTCAAGCAGAGATAAGGGCGGTGTCCGAATCAGTGCACTCGCCTACTATTCAGTATAGCTGTTGAGTACACTGGATGACAAAGTTGTTAAGTAGGCAAAATTTTCTCTAAATGTAGTGTATTTGAAATCCCTCATATTTTGAGGACACAGTAGTTAGGAGGCTGATTCGGACACAGCCAAGAGCTTAAATGGAGGGGGGGGGGGTGTGAGATTGGACTGGCACTCCGGAACAGACAATGCCAACAGTCAGGTTCGATTATGTGCACCAACAGGCAGCTTCAAGCTCCAGTTACAGATTCATAGTGATGACTGAAAAGTGACTGATGACTGTAACCTATGGATAACTGATCTGAGCTCAAGATTAAGGATGCTGTGGTGCAATATTGATTACTCACAGAGTTATATATGCAAGGTGCTGTTCTGCACAGACTATATCCTACACCGGCTATACTGCCATGCTTTCATAACAGATGTGACTGACAGTACACAGTGGAACGCGATTGGCTGAGGACGTGGCTTTCCCAGCAAATACCCTCATGCTTGTGGGCAGAATGCATGATGGGATGCGTAAAGGCCCCTCAAACTCACCAGAGGGGACTCCTTGAGTCTCTACCTTGACGGCCCTCGCCAAGCAGTGCGCCTGGATTATGAATGATGCATTAAATATGTTGCATAACTGGAGTCTTCTTCAGACACAAATGGACAGAGTGGCAGGGGTGCTGGGGGGTGGGTGGCGTAGCAAGTCTGAACGTTTTTGTTTTGTATTCCTCCTCTGCTGAAACGATTTTTAAAATTCTGCCTGTGTTCCACTTTATGCCACCTGTCCAGGGCGTGAGGTCCTTTCACGTGGTCTGACTGGGCTGTAAAATAAATATTAACAACAGTATTTACAGCCTAGCGACAGGTCTTCCACTGCCTGGTGTTTAAATGTAGTCTCTTCCCGTGCACACAGGTCTGTGGCCCAGCTCTGCGGTTCACACGCACTTAAATTCACATGAAGTATTCAGCTAGGAGCTGTTTCATGCTGGGGTTTGCATATTTACAGAATCTGAGATTACTTTTTCATTTGGCAAGAGGAGCTCGAAGGAGAATGGACACTGACCTCAGGGCCCAACCCCACCCACGTCCACCCCGACGCAGTCACATGAAACCTCTTCTGACCTTGACTCCTCCCTGATTGGCCAGTTGGGTCAGGCAGTCAGAAGTAAAGTGCAACTCCAGCCTTCAGTCTGGGAAACATCCATGGAGCAGCTCCGGTCCTTGATTTGTCCATGTTTCGGTTCTCAGTTCTCAGACCACAGCCCCGCCCTCTCCTCTCCTTAGCTCCTCCCACAGCGTCCCTTAACCCCCTCCTCCCCCCCATGTCTCTTCATTCCATGGAAACATCCGACTCCTTCTGAGCACCTGTTCCTCTTAGTGCTGATGGGACAGGACGGACTTTCCTGAAAACTGGCAGAATGTCCTAGAAACCCTGAGAGGCACGAATGAGCCGCCATTTTGTGCTTCAAAAACAACTGCAACTAAACAGTCGTGTAATGCAAAAATAAGACCTGAAGTAAAAGGACAGGAACATAAAGATGTGTGGCTGAGGGGACAGTCGGCTTCACTCCCCCCCCTTTCTCCCCCCCCCCTCTCTATATGTGCTCTGGGACGGTCAGCAGTGCCTCCTCTGGGTCGCGCGTCACATCCACGTTCTGCAGCACAAACAGGAAAGACAGGAGTAAGACACCTGAGGCCTGAACACTGGTTAATTCCATCTCTCTATCTCTCTATCCCCCCTCCCTCTCTCCATCTCTCTCTCTCTGTCTCTGTCTCTCTCCCCCTCCCTCTCTCTCCCTCTCTCCAACCCTCCCCCCTCCCTCTCCCTCTCTCCCCCTCCCTCTCTCTTCCTCTCTCTGTCTCTGTCTCTCTCCCCCTCCCTCTCGCTCCCTCCCCCCCCATCTCTCCCTCTCACTCACGCACACACTCACCACAGGCTTGTCTCTGTGCGTGTTCACTGCTTCCACATTCAGAAAGATGGACTCCACCTTGCAGCCTGAGCGGGGGAGAGAGCAGCGTGCGTGTGAAAGCCAGCGTGCGACACGTCATGTGACGTCAGCGAGTGTGCCAAACGCAGCATGTGACACGTCATGTGATGTCAGCGAGTGTGCAAAACACAGCGTGCGACATCGCCAGGTGTGTGACACACCACATGTGAAATCATTAGCAGGTGTGTCAAACAGGGTGTGACATCAGCAGATGTGTTAAAACACAGAATGACACAGCCAGCAGGTGCATGAGAAATGTGGTGTGTAACATCATTAGCACACGTGTGAAACACGCCATGGAGATGCTGGCTTACCATAGGCCACAGGGGTGAGTTTCAGCACTGTGTGGAGAGGACACTTCAGGTACGGCAGCTCCACTATGGAGAGAGAGATGCATCTGTTACCTGCATTCTGTTAGCACCACACTTCTGTCGACTACCTGTGTCCTGTTAGTGCCATGCTAACCGTGCTCTCTCGTTAGCGTAACTCTGCTGTCTGTATTAGCCATGCTCTCCCATTAGCGTAACACTGCTACCTGTATTAGCCGTGCTCTCCTGTTAGCATAACACTGCTGCCTGTGTTAGCCGTGCTCTCTTGTTAGCGTAACTCTGCTGCCTGTATTAGCCATGCTCTCTTGTTAGCGTAACTCTGCTGCCTGTATTAGCCGTGCTCTCTTGTTAGCGTAACACTGCTGCCTGTATTAGCTGTGCTCTCCTGTTAGCGTAACACTGCTGCCCGTATTAGCCGTGCTCTCCTGTTAGCGTAACTCTGCTGTCTGTATTAGCCGTGCTCTCTTGTTAGCGTAACACTGCTGCCCGTATTAGCTGTGCTCTCCTGTTAGCGTAACACTGCTGCCCATATTAGCCATGCTCTCCTGTTAGCGTAACTCTGCTGCCTGTATTAGCCGTGCTCTCCCATTAGCGTAACTCTGCTGCCTGTGTTACCTGCGCTCTTGTCCAGGAAGTAGGCGAGCAGGCAGCGCATGACGGCCTGGTGACACACCACCAGCACGTTCTCCTGGCGCTCCAGCTCCATGATCACCGGCTCTAACCGCTGCACCAGGTCCTCATAAGACTGCATAAGAGACAGAGGCTGCGTGTGATGTGGGGTAACCCACAGACCACACACACACACACACACACGCACACACATAAAAACACACATACATACACATACACATACACACACCACTCACACACGCACACACACACGTTTGTATTGCTATACATTGACTTACATTCATTCCATAACCTCTAATCCTAACCCCAACCAATACATGCATAACCTTAACCCTAACCTTAACCTAATTGTAACCCTAACCCTACCCCTAAGTCCTAACCCTAAAACAGCCTCTTGAACTTGTGGGGACCAGCAAAAAGTCCCCACCTTGTGTAGTTTTCCTCATCTTTCTATCCTTTGGGGACATTTGGTTCTCAAAGATAGTAAAACATGCCCACGCACACACAAACACACACACACACACATGCACACACACACACACACACACACACATAAACGCGCGCACACACACACACACACACGCACAAATGCACGCACACACACACACACCATACGCACACCACACATGCACACACATGCACACCACACACACACACACACCACACACATACTGTACACACCACACACACACACACACACATACACGCACACCACACACACACAAACACACACACACATACCACACACACACACACACACAAATGCACACACATACTATACACACACACACACACACAAACACACACACATACTGTACACACGCACACACACACACACACAAACACACACACACACACGTGCATGTGGGGCATGCGTTTGCTTGCACAGGAGAGACGGACAGTATTGGGGCCCTACCTCGCCCTTGGGGTAGCGGTAGCGGTATTTGTCCTGGTCTCTCAGGGCAAACTCCTCTGGGTAGTGCTCCTGTATCTCCTCATAGGTCATGTCCTCACACACCCCCTGTACACAGCAAACAAGAGTCACAGACGCACTCACACACACACCCTGTAAACAGCAAAGAGAGAGTCACACACGCACTCACACACACACCCTGTACACAGCAAACAAGAGTCACAGACACACACACACACACACACACACACACACACACACACACTCCCTTTACACAGCACAGAGAGTCACACACAAACACACACACCCTGTAAACAGCACAAAGAAGAGTCACACACGCACTCACACACACACCCTGTAAACAGCAAAGAGAGTCACACACGCACTCACACACACACCCTGTAAACAGCAAAGAGAGTCACACACGCACTCACACACACACCCTGTAAACAGCAAAGAAAGAGTCACACACGCACTCACACACACACCCTGTAAACAGAAAACAAGAGTCACAGACGCACTCACACAAACACACACACCCTGTACACAGCACAAAGAAGAGTCACTCACACACACACACACACACCCTGTACACAGCACAGAGAAGAGTCACACACACAAACACACACACTCACAGCATCAATCTCATTGAGAGCTTTCCACTGCTCATAGGGCACCCCCAGGGCCTCGGCAGTCTGGATGGTCCTCTTCATGTGGCTGGTCCAGACCTTCAGGTCCCGGATCGACTGGCTCTGAATGAACCCCGCCAGAGCACAGGCAAACTGCAGACAGAGACCATAACCATGAGTGTGTGAGTGGGTCTGTGTGTGTGTGTGTGTGGGTCTGTGTGTGTGTGTGTGTGTGAGTCTGTGTGTGGGTCTGTGTGTGTGTGTGAGTCTGTGTGTGTGTGTGTGTGTGTGTGTGTGTGTGTGTGACTGTGTGTGTGACTGTGTGTGTGTGCATAAGTGTGTGAGTGGGTCTGTGTGTGTGTGTGTGTGTGTGTGTGTGTGTGCGCGTGTGTTTTGTGAAGTTAATGATTTGGAGCAGCTGTTGTGATACTCAAATGCTACTGTTTAAATTCCTGTTATTCCCCTCATTACCCCTCTGACCTTACTACCCCTCACACATACCCCCTCTTCCTCCATCCCTTATTGCCCCACCTTGTTGCCCCGGGGGGAGAGGCCTGAGTCACCCCCGATGCGCCCCAGCAGGTTGAGCTCGCTCTCGCCATGGCGACAGAGGTAGATGGAGCGCGGCGTGACATGGATGTTCATCAGGTAGTACACGATTCGGCTCTGGATGTGGTCCAGGACCCGGTTCACCAGGTACCGGGAGCCCACGTTAAAGATCTTTATATAGGACAGGTCCCTGCGAAGAGTGGGCGGGGAGGGGGGCGGGGGGAGGGCGGGTAGGAAGGGCGAAATGCACACGTTAAGAACACATACGCACAATCTGGGCAGTGTACGGCCAATGGTACACTAACGATATGACTTTGAGGGATTTTGCACTTCTCAATTTTTTATTAATTTTGCAAATAGCTTCTAGAAGTGCATAAATGAATTTCGTCTCACAGACAAAATCTATATTTATTTGGAAAAAAAAAATAACCTAAAGGGTTTCGTAGAAATACAAGTAATGTATAGTGAAAGTACATATTATCGGTCTCTGAGGACAAAACCGACAGACAAAGGTTTATTCTAACAGTTTAACTGTCTCATGACCTTGCTGTATTTTTAATACGAACAGTAGACAAGCCCAAGTAAGAGGAAAAACAAACTCAAACAGGCTGGTGACCCTGACAAGCTTAAAATGTAAAAAGGTGAAAACGGACTTATAAAACACTCCTATTCCTCCAAATGTACAGTATGTTCTACCCCACCCTACCCGCACAGTCTGTCAGTCAGGCTAATGCCCAGTGAAAAGGCTCATTCACAGTTCTGAGCTCGCTCAGTGTTTGTCTTGGTTGTGCACTTAATTTCTCCTTTAGCCACGTTAGCCTGTTGTGCTAACGGGTTTAGACCTGGTGGAAGTGAGGAAGCATTATGCTCCAGAGGAATCAAATTAACGTTGAAAAATGAAAAGTGACCAGCGCTTGTCTTGAGTAACCATGTAAACCAGAGGTGGGCAATGAGGGTCGTATCAGTTTCTGGTCGTCATGCCAACTTCTAGTCGTAATGACTTAATTAGCCCTAACATTTACACCACCTGGCATTTTAGCTGCATTTCTGGATAAGCGCATGAATGGCAGCCAAAGACTGTTCGTGTCTCTGTATGAAATGTTTTACTGTGATACAATCAACAAGTGAGCCAGTGTGTAAACAGCCAATTAGCTCGTTTAGCCTTGGTAATTGGTTGAAACAAAAACCTACATACACAGTGGCCTTCTGGGACCAGAATGGCCCAGTCCCTGGTGTAAATACTGTTGTGAGAAAGAAGCATTTATTACATGTTCTGACATGTAAAAAGAAAATGGAGTTAGCTAACTAGCAAATGTATGTAACAAACAAGCTGGTCTGTCATTTCTAAAAGTAAACCAAAGCTGGCCAGCATTCTAAATGAATGTACAGTGAGATCCATAATATTCGGGACATTATTTTTCTTGATTTGGCTCTGTACAATTTTAGATTCATAATCAGTTCAGTTGCTTCCTTAGTGCAGGTATAAAAGAGCTTTCAGTATCTAGTCCTGACTCTAAGCTTTTAAATGCCGTTGCAGTGTTATTGGCATTGGTCAACATAAGGATCACAGTTGAGCCAATGAAAGTCAAGGAAGCTCAGAAATAAGAAAATAACAGTCAGAGACATAAGCTAAACCTCAGACTTACCAAAATCAACATCATCAAGAGCTCAGTAATCGTAAATAAAAGACCTCTTACATTACATTACATTTATTTGGCAGACGCTTTTATCCAAAGCGACGTACCTAAAGTGCATTTCATGGTCATAGACAACTGCTAAACACAGGTTCAGGAAGGTACAATACTTATTTTGTACAGCTATTTCTAGCCAAGAACACAGTTTAGTTCACACAGTGAACACTATTCAGACCTAACCTCTGCAGAGCCAACTAGGCAGAAGAATAAGCTACAGTATTATGACAAATACAAATTACCAAAAAGAGCTGGGATGGGGCAACATGTAACAAGTGTCATGAAAAGGGGGGGGGGAGAGAGACTTAGAGTGAAATATACAGCGTGGTGGTGGTTAGACTAGGTATAGTCTGAAGAGATTAGGCGGAAGATGGGTAGTGAGGGGCAGGTTCGGAGAGGGACGGGGAGTTCATTCCACCACTGGGGAGCTAGGGTGGAGAAGCTCTGTGATCCCTTTGGGCGGGTGGGAGGGGTTACAAGGCGCCCTGCTGCCGCAGAGCGGAGTGGTTGAGCAGGCACATAGAATCGGGTCATGTCCTGCAAGTAGATGGGGGCTGTCCTGTTGGCAGCAGTGGTCAGGGCTTTGAACCTCTTCAGTACATAACCAAATAATTCTCACCATAATGAAGAAAAACCCCCCAAACACCTGTCTAGCAGATCAGAAACACGTTCTACTGTCCACAGAAGACTTCTGGAACAGAAATACAGAGGCTGCACTGCAAGATGCAAACCACTAGTTAGCTGCAAAAACAGAATGACCACGCTACCTGACCAGGCTACAGTTTTGCTAAGAAGCACCTAAAAGAGCCTGCAGTGTTCTGTAAAAAGGTCTTGTGGACAGACCAGACCAAGATTCACTTGTATCAGAGTGATGGCAAGAGCAAAGAGTGGAAGCCAAAAGGAACTGCTCAAGACTCAAAGCACCCCCCTTCATCTCTGGGGGTGTTATGGCTAGGGCATATACAGCTGCCACAGATACTGGCTGACTGATTTAACTGCTGATAGCAGCAGCAGAATCAATTGCGATGAGTACAGAAGCATCTCATCTACTCAAGCAAATGCCTCCAAACTCATTGGATGGCGCTTCATCCTACAGCAAGACGATGATCCCAAGCATACCGCTAAAGCAACAAAGGCATTTTTCAAAGCCAAAAACCGGAAATTCTTGACTGGGCAAGTCATTCACCAACTGATTCCAACTGAACATGCTACTGCAGAGAAAACTGAAGGCAGCTAGCCCCCCGAAACAAGCAGGAGCTGAAGATGGCTGCAGTACAGGCCTGGCAGAGCACCACCAGAGAAGATACTCAGCACCTGAATGATGTCTATGGGTCACAGACTTCAAGCAGCCATTGCATGCAAAGGATAAGTGACAACGTGCTAAACATGACTAATTTACGGGGCTGGCCCGTGGCATAAACGGTCTATGCGGTTGTTTAGGGCCACAACCGCTAGGGGGAGCCACACAACCACGAGGGGGGGGGGGGCACACTAAGGTAAATAACGTTATTTTCGCAATTACGTTATTCATCCCCTATCGCGGAACTAGGGGTATAAATTGTAAACGGAATGGCAACCAAACATTTCGTAACAGTGTAATGTAAGAAGGATTTTACCAAGCGAACCCTGCCCCCTCCCCCCGCTCGACAGAATCCAACACCCCCCCCCCCTCCCCGCTCGGACAGATTTGCTTAGGGCCACCAAAATCCTAAGGCCGGCCCAGCTAATTTAATTTACACAACGTGAATATGTCTCAAACATTATGGCGCCCCAAAATGGAGGGACTATGTATAGAAAGTGAAACCAAAGTGCATAAAAATACCATTAAATAAAACCTGGGGGTGTGCATTTTAACCACATGTGATATGTTTGATTACAAGTCTAAAATTGTGGAGTAGAGAGCCAAAATAAATTTTAAAAAAGGCCCAAAACATTATGGGGCTCACGGTATATATTGTACTACAAGTATTATAAATTTGTGATAAAAGCATGCTGGGGGTGTAATGGAACCCCCCCCGGTACATGCATGGCGTGGTGTGTACCATCACACCCCCGCTACAGACACAGATTTAAGAACCACGCTTTTCTGTACTATTGTCTACGGTTATATGAGTACAAGAGATGGCTGCATCTCTGCATGTCCTGAGCTCTCTCCTGAGTAATGTGTCTCCAGAGGGGGGGCGAACTGGGGACGGCCACACCCTGCTGCGCCCGCAGAAGTCTCGAGGCGCGCGACACTGAAAGCCGCGGCCCCCCCCCCCCCCCCCCCCCGTTCGTCTGCCAGGGAGTCACCTGTCGATGTCGTCGTCCAGGGGCACGTAGGTGAGCTTGTAGCACTCGATGCGCTTCAGGAAGTCCACCATCGCCTCCTCTTTGTCGCAGTCCTTGTAGTCCGGGCTGCTCAGCTTCACTTGCTGCGAAACACAACACCACGCAAAGCTTCTCAGTGATTGGCTTGTGTGTATCCATGGAAACTGGTTTCAGCACCCTGCGGTGACAGAGGCTGCTCGTGCCTCCCCGGGGGACGGGGGGGCGGGGGGGGGGGGATGATGGAGCAGTCATGTTATGCAGTGTTAAATCTCCAGGGAGATGAAGGTTTAACACTCTAACACACTGTTCAGTTCAGGCTGAGACTCAAAGCCCTACTTCTCCTTGAAAGGCTGTACATGAGGATATCCTAGGATTTATTTCCAACAAGACTGGGAAAGATAAGTTGGCAATAATAATAACAATAACAGTAGTAATAATAATAATGATCATTATAATATTATTTTTTACATAACAGCTTTCTCTCACACAAAGCACTTCACGACAACTGAACTTGCAAAAAGAAAGATAAGAATAAAAGAACAAATAGATGTTAAACACACAACAGCTTAAAAATACATAATATAATGAAAAGAGCACTCAGTCAGTACAATCAGTAAAACAGAAACAAAAATAATGGAAAGGTGTAAAATCATTCTAAAAACACATCACTGGACAGAAATTAGGGGGGTAGTGATGTGCCAGATTAAAAAGATGTGTTTTCAAGGCCGATTTAAACCTGGCTGATGAAAAAATTTGGAGAGAGATTCATTCCATTACCATGATGTTTGCTTCGATGATGTCCGGATCGTCACAGACGGACTCCACGAAAAACACCTAGCGCACGGGAGACAGGTTTAAACCTCAGAGGGTAAATCACCGGAGGAAGAGATCCTTCTGTTCACAGCTCAGCGGCGCTAGGATATCAATTCTCTTCAGCGCACTGCAGAGTGAAGCTCACCCGCAACGAGCCACTGATTGGCTAACGGCTCACCTTGTAGCCATTAGCCTTGGCAAAACTCAGGATGTCCTCTCTGCGATCCCGGGTGGTATTGGTGGCGTCAAATACCTGGGGAGGGGGGATATCAGAGCTGATCAATATGACCAATCAGTGGCTCACTGTTGATGATGACAAGCGTACATGCAAGACATTTAACCATACTCATACACACACACACACATACACATGCACGCATACATTTACTCTCTTCATTTCTAACCGAAAATTATTTTTATTATTGTTTAGTTTTTTCCCATAATGATTTTCTGTATAACCTAACATCTTTGTTTTTTTATCCTCTGCACTGTGTGTCTTATCCTGATTTCCTTATGACCTTGGGTATCCTGAAAGGTGCTTTATAAATAAAATGTATTATCAATATTATTATTATTATTATTATTGCTCATCTCTAAATTGCCCATAGGTATGAGGGTTTGAGTGAATGGTGAGTGAATGGTGTGTGTGTCCTGTGATAGATTGGCTTCCTGTCCAGGGTATATTCCTGCCTCTTGCCCAATTGCACGCTGGGATAGACTCCAGCACCCCTGCGACCCTTCTCAGGGTAAGTGGATATAGATAATGGATGGATGGATGGACTGAATGGATGGATGGATGGATTGATGGATGGATGGACTGAATGGATGGATGGATGATGGACAGATGGATGGATTGATGGATGGATGGATGGACTGAATGGATGGATGATGGATGATGGATGGATGGATGGATGGACTGAATGGACGGATGGATGGATGACTGAATGGATGGATGGATGGGTGGATGAACTGAATGGATGGATGGATGGATGGATGGATGGACTGAATGGATGGATTGAATGGACGGATGGATGGATGGATGGGTGGATGGATGGACGGATGGATGGATGGATGGGTGGATGGACTGAATGGATGGATGGATGGATGACTGAATGGATGGATGGATGGATGGATGGACTGAATGGATGGATGGATGGGTGGATGAACTGAATGGACGGATGGATGGATGGATGGGTGGATGGATGAACGGATGGATGGATGGATGGATGGATGGACTGAATGGATGGATGGATGGATGACTGAATGGATGGATGGATGGACTGAATGGATGATGGATGGGTGGATGAACTGAATGGACGGATGGATGGATGGATGGGTGGATGGATGGACGGATGGATGGATGGATGGGTGGATGGATGGATTATTATTGTAGTTGCTGAACTCACCGCCACTTGGCCCTGCTCTTGAGTGAAGTAGGCGCAGATGTCCTTCAGCGCAGTCACAGCACAGGCACTGAACACACAAGGGCGCAGGTAGACTGTGAAGGCTGCTACTGAACATCACAGCCAATTAACGCCACTCAACACGCCGACGTAACCAAACACCACTGCCAAAAGTATAAATTCAACTTTATGACTTAAAACTACAACTGAACATCAAGACTGAACACACTCAGAAACCTGAACGCAGAACGCAGAACATTAGCGCTGAACATTAGCACTGTCACTTGGCACTTCCTGTTCCTCTTACTTGCGAATCTTCATGGCTTCCTCATTGTCAGAACGGAAGAACTCGAAGGTCTTATAGGTCTGGACAGCTTCCCTGCGATACTGACCCAGGTTAAACACTGACAGGGAGAGAGGGACGAAAAGGAGAGAGAGAAAAGAAATGAGCATGAGAGAGTGAGAGGAAACTCATTCTCAATTAATGCATGTGTAATACATGCTTCTGATATGAGCAAGTGACCTAACCATCCACAGGACCCCTTTCAGGGTATATCCCGTTACTGTATGACTATGCATCTCTGGCTGGCTCTGAGAGAAAGCCACTGTCCGTACAGATACAGGGCGCAGTGTGTGGGTGGGGCAGAGATCAGAGAGTGGGCGGAGCATGCGCAGTGTGTGGGTGGGGCAGAGATCAGAGAGTGGGCGGAGCATGTGCAGTGTGTGGGTGGGGCAGAGATCAGAGAGTGGGCGGAGAATGCGCAGTGTGTGGGTGGGGCAGAGATCAGAGAGTGGGCGGAGCATGCGCAGTGTGTGGGTGGGGCAGAGATCAGAGAGTGGGCGGAGCATGCGCAGTGTGTGGGTGGGGCAGAGATCAGAGAGTGGGCGGAGCATGCTCACCTTTGGTGGGCACACCGATCCAGTTCAGGTAGCGCGTGAGCTTCTTGGAGATGTAGGTCTTCCCCCGGGCGGGCAGCCCCACCATCACGATCAGAGTGGGCGAGTTGGTGAACTGCGGCACGGAGGCTGAAACACACCGGAAACACGTCATAATGCACACACACACACACACACACACACACACACACACACACGCGCGCGTACGCACACACTCACACACGCACACACACACACGCACACACACATGCATACACACACACTCACACTCACACACACACACACACACACACACACACGCATACACACACACACGTACCGAACACACACGCACACAGACACACACTCACGCACTAAACACGTGTACACACACACACACACACACACACACACACACACACGTACACACACACACACACACGTACACACACGCGTACACACACACACACACACACACGTACCGAACACACACACGCACACACGTACCGAACACACACACACACACACACGCACTGAACACCCACACGCACACACACACGTACCGAACACACACACAGACACGTACCGAACACACACACACGTGCGTAATGAACAGGACATACAATCACGCAGAGAAAACAAACGCACTCACACAGAACATGTGCTGTGCAGATGTGCAAGCAGAGAACGTACTTAACCTGTATTTCAGCACCCCCGCGCCCCAAACCGCACCCCACCCTCCCCGGTAACCACGGGCATAGACCATTGGGTGTGAGGTGTGTTGTAACATGTTCCCATGCACACTGTTCAGTTCAGTGTCCCCGGAACACAGTGACCTTGGCAACGTCCACGAAACTGCGCCTTCCTCCATGGGTTAGTGACCTCCTGGGCACAGTGAGGGAGGGGAGGGGCCCTCCACCCACACAGCCAAATCAGGGGACACCTCCGCCCACACAGCCAATCAGGGGACACCTCCACCCACACAGCCAATCAGGGGACACCTCCACCCACGCAGCCAAATCAGGGGACACCTCCACCCACACGGCCAAATCAGGGGACACCTCCACCCACACAGCCAATCAGGGGACACCTCCACCCACACAAGCTCAGGAGGTGTCAATGCAGCTTTTATCACGGATCACCATTGTGGTAGCAATGCAGTCCACTACAAAATAAATGAATATCAGTTCTTATAACTGTAATAAATCAGAAGCAGCGACACAATTAAGCCTTATCAAGCTAATGACCACTAATGCATAAAGGCAAGCATTAAAATGAAAGAGTCACACAACTTCCATTGGTAAAACATTCTAAAATACAATAAATATTAGACTGAAGGGAATGTCATTAAAGAATACGATGTGGGAAAGTCAGTTAGCCTATATCAAAAAGGGTCAAAACAAAATCTAATACCTTTCAAGGGGCCTAACAATTACTGAAATGGAGGAATACTGCTTGGAAATATCATAAAAAACAATACTGAGATGAAAATTAGTTGGTTTGAAAACTGGTCATTATCTTTAGAAAAATAAGTTTTATAGCTACAAAAGGAGTAGTCCATTTTCAAAACAAAGCTACTTTAAGCGGAAGTAGCCTATACAGTTTCAATCAATGAAGGACTCAAGATCTTAAAACTGGAGCATTTTGGCATCGCTTTTAAACGACATACAATCTCCTGTCAACTAGATTCTGTCTCTTCTGCTGTCTTATGCCTGTGGATTATTTATCTTGCTTTTCTTGTTCAGAATGGCTTGCAATGTGGCCTGGCACTTTAAACACCATGGCAACAATGCAAGCACAGGTAGGGAGCAGACCTGGGGTCAGATAGGTGACATTTTCACTCTTCAGAAGCAGCTCAAATTCTAAAGTGCTCCTGCAGGCCCCCGAGAACCTTACATTAAACTTCTTTGTGTGGCAGAAATGGATGTTTCTTTTCAAACTGTCTGCAATCTCCAGGAAGCTTACAGGTGTCTAAGGGTTAAAGGTTAACACTAGAAAGGCCAGAACCAACGCCATAGGGCATTTGGACTTTAAAATGCAAATTAGTCCAACACTGCACATGCAATAACCGCCTCCTTCCACGACTTCTCCTAAATAGCTGGGATTAAAATAACTGCATTGTTAGAATTCTTTTTAAAAAGTCAACTCATTAAAGAACTACTGGCATTTTGAGCCATTTTCTTCACAAAACCCCCCTGCCAGACTATAGGTAACAGGTGCTGCTACACAGGTGTGAATGGGTTGCCCTCCTCTCCAGCACGCCATTCAGCAATTGATTAATCGATTTGTTGCTGGGTCAAGCGCTATCGAAACGAATTTTTCACATATAATCACACAAAATTAATTCACTGCAATCGTTTGATGAAGATGCTTTACTTTGACTACTGACTTCAGCGTGGGGATCAATAATTGTGGGCATTGTACTCAGAGAAATGGTGGGTTTATAACTGTGTGGAGAGGACGCCTCAGACATACTTCCAGTTTTATCACTGACACGGTAAACTCTGAACAAACTAAAGGATGGAAAAATCACACAAGCGAATGGGACCAGGGGAAGCACTGGAATTGCAGATGAGTGACTTCATCATGGACCTGGCACGCCAGCTGTGTTAAAGTTACATGAACTCAAAGACAGAAGCAGCAGCCGCCAAAAGCAGCCAAGATCACGATCACCTCACTGACCCAGAAAACGCAGTGCCGGGTCAGCAAATGCAGTCAGAATAAGGCTAACGTTGTGAAATGCAATCGATGTGCTGTGCGATCCCTGCTCGCACAAACAACCAAAGCAGTGCGGTCCCCTGTGCCACTGATGAGCAGGAGGACAGAGACAGTACATTATACTGCAGAAGCTCAATCGACACAGCAGGAGCAAGGGAAGGGAGAAGCGGGCAGAATTTGTTATGATTTAGGAAATAACTTTTTTTTTAAAAATATTGCTCTTTGTATTTCTTCAACTACTTTCTCCATTTGTGTTTTGCTTGTTTTGCTTCTCAACTTCTCAATGCGCCTGTGACACACCTTGGCTCTTATTCCCTCACCTATATGAAAAAACTGATATACAAATCAGAAATAAAAATATCAAAATTGATACAGTCCTGACTTCAATTTAAAGAAAATAGTTTTGTAACATAATCTTTCATAACCTTTATGAAATTAGGTCGCAGGGGGTGCTGAAATCGATGCTGTAATGCTGGATGAGCCTCAAGCCACAGGGCATCGGGCTTGGTGGTTTAAAGCAGTAAAAAAAATGCAGCCTTTCTAGAGTTCTATTTATAGGTCTGGCACAGTGGGCAGTAACACTACAACATGAGTATGAAGCTGAAAAATCATAATATAGGATCAGTTAACATGTTAAGCATAAGAGAAACACATTAGTATGATGGCATCATACTAATGTGCCGTAAAGCCAAACACTACAAGATCAACACTGGCTCAGACTGACGTTCACATGATGCCAGAACGTTAGGCCACAATTGGATGTATCACAAAAAGGCCTGGGTCCTAGCGCCGGGGGGTGTGGCCATCCCCGTTTTACGCACATGGGCCATGCGAGGAGACAAGGGTCCAGACAGGAAGTGATGCGTGCGGTGCAGAGTAATGGTGAGGATGGGACACGAGTCCAATCCGGAGCGCCCATCTCTCCACGATCACCGCTCTACAGCGCCCCCTGCCCTTCACTGCCGGTATAGCCTCTCTCCTGCTGATATCTCCTCACTACACCACCAATATTATATACCGACGGAGCACTGATATCTCCAGTACTGGCTCTCTATAGCACTCATATCTGCTGTTATACTCACACAACCTCAGAAAGAGTTATAGAAGAACCACACTTGCAGTCCGGTATTTTCATATATCTTATTTCTTATATCCCCCCCTCGTTCTCTCAGATACACACACACACACAAGCACACGCATGCACACACACACGCACACACACATGCATACACGCACACGCACGCACGCACTCACACACACACTCACACATGCCCACACACACACATACTACACACACACTCACACACACACTCGGTCACTCACTCACTCACTCACGCACAGACGCATGCACACACACACACACACACACACACACACAGTGGACATAAAGTCCTATGGGGTAAAGGGGACAGCAGGATCCAGGTCTGGGTTCGAAGGGTAACCAGTTCCATGGAGACCAGCTCGTCCCCGAATCTGGGCACTGCCCATGGGCGATCCTCTGTGCAGGACTGTGATTTGTCAGGACTACAAGCCCCTCCTATCCCAAAAAAACCTCCATCCACGGCATGACATTTGTCCCAATTTACATTGTGTCAAAGCTCTTGCAAGAACTAAAAAGACACTCCAGGTACTACTGGATTTTCGGTCCTTGCAAACTACAACATTAGGCAAAGAGATTTAAGTAATATTTTGTAATATTTGATTGATAATGCCTAAGCAGTCAAGAAAGTATTATTATATTTTTCTCAAACAGGACATAATAATTTTTCAAAAACAAATTGTTTGATATGACACTATCCTCAATTAACATGGTTCTGATGGACTAAACCCTGACCACAAGTTGCAGACACCATTTTCAGTCGACTTACACTATAACATGCATCTTGCCATTTTATCCTCTCACCCCAACATACCCCCAACACTACAACTGCCCTGATACTCATGGGCCACATACCCCCAACACTACAACTGCCCTGATACTCGTGGGCCACATACACCCAACACTACAACTGCCCTGATACTCGTGGGCCACATACCCCCAACACTACAACTGCCCTGATACACATAGGCCACATACCCCCAACACTACAACTGCCCTGATACGGGTGGGCCACTTACCCCCAACACTACAACTGCCCTGATACACGTAGGCCACATACCCCCAACACTACAACTGCCCTGATACAGGTAGGCCACATACCCCCAACACTACAACTGCCCTGATACGGGTGGGCCACATACCCCCAACACTACAACTGCCCTGATACGGGTGGGCCACATACCCCCAACACTGCAACTGCCCTGATACACGTAGGCCACATACCCCCAACACTGCAACTGCCCTGATACGGGTGGGCCACTTACCCCCAACACTACAACTGCCCTGATACGGGTGGGCCACATACCCCCAACACTACAACTGCCCTGATACGGGTGGGCCACATACCCCCAACACTACAACTGCCCTGATACGGGTGGGCCACATACCCCCAACACTGCAACTGCCCTGATACACGTAGGCCACATACCCCCAACACTGCAACTGCCCTGATACGGGTGGGCCACATACCCCCAACACTACAACTGCCCTGATACGGGTGGGCCACATACCCCCAACACTGCAACTGCCCTGATACGGGTGGGCCACTTACCCCCAACACTACAACTGCCCTGATACGGGTGGGCCACTTACCCCCAACACTGCAACTGCCCTGATACGGGTGGGCCACATACCCCCAACACTACAACTGCCCTGATACGGGTGGGCCACATACCCCCAACACTACAACTGCCCTGATACACGTAGGCCACATACCCCCAACACTACAACTGCCCTGATAAGTGTAGACCACATACCCCCAACACTACAACTGCCCTGATCCACGTGGGTCACTCAAACACAGCTGGGGCAGTGGGGATTCAGAAGGACAGAGAGAAAAGAAAAGAGGGAAAATGTGATTTATTTGTTATTGCAGCAAGAGTATTTTTTCAAGCTTTGTGAAGGGGAGATGGGGCCAAAGCAGAATTTTTTTTTTTAAATGAAAAAGGAAAGGGATTAAAGAAGGACAGAGTGCACGGGAGAGAAAGAAAGATGACAGAGGGAGGGAAAAGAGAAAGACAAAGACAGGAGAATAAATTATGCACTAATTGTACGTCGCTTTGGATGAAAGTGCCTGCCAAATAAATGCCTGCACTCACAGCCTCTCCTCCGGTTCAGCTTGTTGCTCATCCATGGGACCCAGATCTTCAGCAGCGGAGTCTGGGTCAGCTCAGCCTGCGCTTTCGACATCTCTGCGCCCGAAAAAGCCGGCGTTCAGCGGCTCGCAGGGTCCAACTGAGCGCGCGCGAGCGTGTGCATGCGTATGAATGAGGGAGAGGGAACTCCACCCACGGGTTGCCATATTTGTTAAAAACTCCCCGTGCGACTCAAGGCCATGCTCAGGCGAAGAAGCTAAAACCATGAGCATTCAGTTAAAATAGAACCAAACTCTTGAATCCCCCCCCCCCCCCCCAAATAAACTTGTTAAGACAAGTCCCACCCCAAGGAAAGAATCAGCTGAACAAGCTCCTTACAACAAGCAGAAATATTATTTTGCCTCAGGAATGAGTCCACCCAGCTGTTTCAACGCAAGATGATTTCTGTTATTTTGTATGCAATTTCAGAAAGAAAGAAAAAGCCAAATGACAGTTGGATTTTCAATCCCAGAAGCTGCAATTAAAGACAGCTGAAAATCTGAGATGAAGTCAGACACAATTCATCTATTTGGCTAAACAAAAAAAACCTGGCAACCTTACTCTACAGTTCAGTGCAGCCAAGTGAACCCTGATCACCTGACTGTGCTGAAGGAGAGGGAGGCGGGCACATGGTTGACATGACATGAGGAGAGAGGGTGGAGTAAGGGGGTATAGACACCGCCCCCACCCTGGGCCACAGTGATTAACCCCTTGTGTGCCCCTCTCTCTCTCCCTCCCTATATATATATCGCTCTCTATATATAGTGCCCTCCAAAAGTGTGGCAACGATCGAGTGAAATTTGTTATTTTTGCTACATACTTAAAGCACTCATCTATGTTTCATATCGTTCACCTTTTTACAGAAATAGCTTTTTTTGTGTTGAGTCCCCCCATTTTTATCTGTGTAAAATTTAATTAGTGAATGACTGACAGGTGTTACCGGTTACTCAGGTGTTTTGCATGAGAGCATGGGAGCACCTTTGCATAAAGAGCAGTGAGTGTCTAGTCGTGGTTTCAGTCTGTGTTTTCATCTGGAGATTTGGCATTTGGAGTCAGATGCACAAGGCGAAGAAATATTTCCTGTGTCATAAAAGCACACATATTGGTTACATTACATGCCTATAATGATGTTCTGGTGTGTTTCGGCCTAACCCAAACCACGAAAAACAGCCCCAGAATATTATTCTGCCTATTCCAAACAATGCACCATGCATCTGAGCAGGTAACATTCACCTGGCATTCGCCAAACTCAAACTGCCAGATAGTGAAGCATGATTCATCGCCCCAGAGAACACGTTTCCACTGCTCCAGAGTCCAATGGCAGTGTGCTTTACACCACTCCAGCCGACACTTGGCATTGCACATGGTGATCTTAGGCTTGTGTACAGCTGCTTGGCCATGGAAACCCGTTTCCTGAAGCTCCCAATGAACAATGCTTGTGCTGACGTTACTTCCAGAGGCAGTCTGGAACTCAGTAGTGAGTGCTGTCAACTGAGGACAGATGATTTCTATGCGCTAAGGACTTTAGCGCTTGGCAGACCCATTCTGTGAGCTTGTGCGGCCTACCGTTTCCCGGCTGAGCTGCTGTAGCTCCTAGACGTTTCCACTTCAAAATAAAAGCACAGTTGACTGGAAATTTGACACACTGGCTTGTTGAAAAGGTGGCATCCTATGACAGTGCTACATTGAGAGAGACTGAGCATTTCAGTACAACCTCTTTTACTGCCAATGTTTGTCTATGGAGATTGCATGGTTGTATGCTTGATTTTATGCACCAGTTAGCAAAGGGTGTGGCTGAAGTAGCTGAACCTACTAATTGTAATGCGTGTCTACATACTTTTGGCCATGTAGTATACATATACATGTGTACACTTACACACAAAGAGACGCTTCCCAATAACCCTGCAATACTGCAGCAACTCTTCCCCATAACCCTGCAATACTGCAGCGACTCTTCCCCGTAACCCTGCAATACTGCACAGATACTCTTCCCCATAACCCTGCAATACTGCACAGAGACTCTTCCCCATAACCCTGCAATACTGCACAAAGACTCTTCCCCATAACCCTGCAATACTGCACAGATACTCTTCCCCATAACCCTGCGATACTGCACAGAGTCTCTTCCCCATAGTGCTGTGGAGCAGGGCCGGAGGAGAGGGTCTGTAATGAATGCTGTGCAGCCTTGCTTGAGCACAGGAAAGCTGTATGTTGCCGTGGAAATGCAGAGGGGCTCTGTGTAGTCTGCAGAAGCAGTGTGGCCTAACCCCTAATCATGCAAAACAGGCGGCCTTAATGACATCAACACAGCACTTCACACCAGAGCGTCTCACAGGGTTAATATTAGGACACTAACGGGATTAAAGGCTCAGACTACAGACACACACAAACTGGCAAGACAAAAACTGTAACCCTGCAAAAATCATTCCTCTGGATTTCAATGGGCCACAGCCCTGAAGCACCGACAGTCTGTCCTGGTGCATGGAGGGGCAGTGGCTATGATAGCCTGGGACAGTCCAACACTCTCACGAAAGTTAAAAGCTATAAGGCTGTGTTATACAAGGCTAGTTCAGATCACACACCAGTGAGGGGTGTGGCTGAGCAAATGTCACAGAACACAGCCATGCTGTGACATCGGAAGGGGTTGGGTTTTAGCCAACGTCAGAATACGGTGAGAGTTTCTCCACTGTTTTGGGTTTCAAGGAGCATATTCCACCACTAGGGGGCAAGATGTGAAAAGAGGGGACTTTGGGATGTGTAGGGCATGGAGGGGAAAGGCTTACAGAAGACCTGCAGCTGCCAGGGGCAACCCTCCCGTCAGGGTGCGAGTTCCACTGATGAATTGACAGAATGAAGGAGCCTCGGCCTTGGCTGCTCTGCTGAACCAGCACCAGGGTGTTGAATCTTCACTGCGCTGCACACGCTCAGTACATGTATGACACGTGAATGACACGTGAAGCCAAGGTCCAGTGATCAGGAATACAGTCGAGCCTAGGGCTGCTCGACTATGGCAAAAATCATAATCACGATTATTTTGGTCAATATTGAGATCACAGTTATTTAATACGATTACTCAATGACTTTGGAAACATCATGCATTTATCGAACTATAAAAATAAAAAAATAAAAATTGTCTTTGTAACAGTGGATTTCTTTGACTTTAAATATAATTCAACTGAAAAACAATTTTTTTAAAAATGTTAAAAAATGAGATAAATAAAATAAATAATATATAATGTATAAATAAATATACATTCAAATAAATAATATAAAAATAAGAAATAAAAATGAATTTGATCAAAATAAATAAGATCAACTATGTTGTAGTGCACTTCCACAACCTACTGAAGACTACTGAACATACATTCAATATATAAAAATAATAAATTAAAATAAATTAGATAATCTTGATTATCTTGTTTTCATAATCGTTGGAAGCCAAAATCGTAATTGAAAATAAAATTTGATTAATTGCCCAGCCCTAGTCGAACATCAGGCTGGTCATACAGGAAGTTAGCGGTCTGTCCAATCTGTACAGCAATCTGTTAGTATTTCACTGAATATGCCCACTGTAGACTCAACGTGTCTGTACTGTGTAGAATCAACATGTCTGTACTGCGTAGACTCAACGTGTCTGTACTGTGTAGAATCAATTGGTCTGTACTGTGTAGACTCAATGTGTCTGTACTGTGTAGAATCAATTAGTCTGTACTGTGTAGACTCAAAGTGCCTGTACTGTGTAGAATCAATTGGTCTGTACTGTGTAGACTCGACGTGTCTGTACTATGCAGACTCAACGTGTCTGTACTGTGTAGACTCGACGTGTTTGTACTGTGTAGACTCAACGTTTCTGTACTGTAGACTCAACGTGTCTGTACTGTGTTGACTCGACGTGTCTGTACATTTTATCATGCCTTACCCGCAAAAAAAGTGGTAAGAGCGTCATTTACATTTTGCATATTACATATAGAAAAGATTTTACTGGACTTAATGTTTATGTTACGCAACAAACACCCAATTAACCACGTCCACGGAAAATCTGGCGTTTGGCCAAGGGGGACAGCAAGCCGATCGCGGGACAGGCTTTATACGTTTTTTTTTTTTTGTTTTTTTTTTTTTTTTTGCAAGAATCATTAAATATATTGCTCGATTGTTTGTGAATGCAAAAAATAGTAAAACAACACATCAGCAAATAATTCAGAGATTTCAGTTTCCTGGACCTTTAAGCAAAAGAAAAGCTGATCGTTCGCTACAAAGCGTGCAGCTTGACGTGCGCGTCCACGTGAACGTGGGTCGAAATCTGCAGGGGAATCGAAAACGGCACAACGCTAGATGCGGAAGCGCGGTTGAGAAAGTCCGTTCCAAGATTACACGAACCGTTTCATTACCCAGCGTTAAAATATGGTCGCGGTGTCTTCTTAAATATAGACTGCGAATTAAGATCACAATGCGCAAACGCTAGAGTGCATTCACAGAATAATGTATAGCCTACTTTGCAAGAACGGAGAAGTAAACGCGCAGGCTAAACAAAAGATTCAGAGGAAAATAAAGCAGAGATACATGTGATTTCTTAGCCATCTGGCCACGTCGCAGCATTTCCTCTACAGCTGCAGATCCCGGGGGGAAGTGGGGGGATGCAGGGTGGACGTGTACCCCTCCACACACATACCACCCCCAAATTTAAGAAAACATCTGATGGTCACCCTCAATATTATCATGTTGTCCTGGGTGGTATTGTCAGTGTCTCCCCGAAAAAACCCCAAAAGAAAATGTCCTGTTTGTATTCACCCCGAAAGTCAACGTCCTTGGCTGACCCCAGGCTTTTAGCGGTCATCCAGCAAAACAGTTCAGTTAGCAAAATGAGTTCAATTAAAGCCTGCACACTGGACCACCAACAAACACCACTATAGACATTCCGGGTGAATAAGTAGGCTACTCACCATGTGGACGCTGAAAGCGTGGGATTTGCGGGGTTTCGGCCATGGTTGTGCACAAGGGCTGCAAGTAGGAGAGGGTCTTTCAGTCGATGTAATCCAGATCAGTGTGAGGAGTTTTATTTATTATATTTTAAAGGACTATTTATTCCTCGTGCAGTACAGTATCCGTCACCGCATGCTGTCATTCGTAGTGCACATGCTGTTATTGTGTTGGAGAAATTGGAGTCTGGCTCACGCTGTCTTCGCCCTGTGCCTGCGACCCCCCTCCTCAGAGTGCTTCTAATCGCTCACGACGCTAAGCGTAGCCAACCCCCATAGATACTATTTCCATGGCAATGGCCAGAGCTTGACCAGTTACCATAGGATATCTCCATTTCAAAAAGAGGTTGGAAGCATCACTAGCAAGGGGGTAAATACAACTGGGTGGACAGTGCCTGCCGTTTTCCTCCGGTTTACAGAGGCGTCGATTGCGTGATGTTGGCTCCATCTGCTGCTACCGGAGAGCTTTGTTGTTGTTGAAAGAAGAGAAGGAAAATAACTGATTGCAGCCGCCTTTGGACTGAGCTGTTCGATATGAATTCAATTGAAATGTGTGTCTGAAATGTGTTTGCAGCATGCTGGAAGTGTCCAGTTAATGAGGTGTAACATTTAGCAAGTTGACTAACACTGAACTTTGCTGAATACAAAACAGGCCGATGAACTGTGGCGAAAATAAATGGCTACATTAATTTCTAATCACTTAAATGCCCCATTCAATATTACGAGATAGGCCTACCTAATAGCTGAATTAATATTTATTTATAATTTTCCGCATTATCCTCTTCACCGCAAGGATTTGTCTTGTTATTAATAGAATAGTTATATGAATAAAGATACTGTTGACTCAGATTCGATAACACCGCAGGGCTGCCATTGCCCCCATTTTACACAACATTACAAACAGTGTTAATATTAATGAGCTGTGACGTAGTGGTGGCATCACGCACTTTCTCAGTGTCGTGGCGGCACAGACAAAGATCACAGTGAATAGTCGCACTTATCTTACTGTGCTACAAGCTGATCCCAGGCAGGAGTGACTACGCTAAAACCATTATACACTCTTTACGAACAATCTGTGAAAATTCTTGATAAAAAACCAAGAATGTCATTGTACCATCATTCAAAAGTACAATTTATTGACCTTTGACAGTTTTCTTTGTTTTGCAGATATGGGCCTGATGTAGAAATTAATTCATGGCGCCACCACCACTTAAACAATGTGTGTCATTGTGCAGGAACAATGCTAGGGAGACCAGGGCATCTGTCAGAGGTGACTGCTTGGCTAAATTTAGGAAAACTGCTTTCAGACAATCAGCATTTTCAGTCAGAGCAGCAGATAAATGGAACTCAATTCCCACCCATATCAGAGAATGCACAAGCTTCAGTATTTTTAAAACAACACTTAAAACATGGGTTAAGACAAACCAATCATGTGATCACTGATCAAAACCTTTATATGGAACCAACTGTTTTCCAACATGGAGAGTGTGTAATGCATATTTTGTATGATGTTGTTTTATATGTGATGTACTGTTTGTAAATTTTATTGTTTTTAATTGTTTGTATTGTATTGTTTGTATTATACTGTATTGTTTTTAATATTTTCCTGCCTAGTGACTGCAGATGTAAATGAGCTATATAGCTAACTCTGGCCCAACGGTTGTGTTGTGTATGGCCCCTGTTAAACAAATAAACTAAACTAAACTGAACTACTGTTCAGCGTTAAGAAAAGGAAACAGCAAAATAAATAAACTGAACTTATTTTTCTGTGACAGTTTAGACAATAACATAAATATATTATGGATTTTTAAATATTATTTTATGCCACTCTGTAAAACCAATCTTAAATGGACATACAAGCACTTTTTTTCTTGATTTCTAACACACCCAAGCAATTTCCAGATATGAAATTTAATCGCCACAATTACAATTACAAAAACAGCAAAAGACATATCTCTTAATGTTTATATTCTATATATTCCATATTGTATGTCTAATCTTCTGACACCAGATGAAAACGCACCTGTTTAGACCATGAAGCCCTACGTATGCAAAATTTAACTCAACCCCCAGCTAATTGGTTACTTAAAATACTACATCGTCAATGTTTTAGTTTTGGGTTTTTTTTTTTGAATTTACTTTCAGTGTTATGTTGCAGGCTTATGTGAAGACTGCTACTATTGGTTGTGCCTCTACTTAAGGGCATCTGCGACAGGCCTAAATATAGCAACAACCACAGCAGCAACAACATCAATAACAACAATAAAATATAATACAGTGCCGTGAAAAAGGATTTGCCCTATTTGCGCTATTACTGGATATATTTCACATGGAATGGTTTCAGATCTTTAGGCAAAATGGAATATTAGACAAATGGAAACTGAGTAAATGCAAAACACGTTTTTTAAATTACTGTTTATTTTATTTAATCAAAGACCCATATACCAAATTAATTGCATGCATAGTTACCCAACTGACCAATTAACCAAATTTAATTGAAGTTTAGATTCAACCCTGTTGAATCTAAACTTCACTCAAATTGAACTGAGGCCTCTCTAGCCTCATCTAAGGTCAGTGTTCATGACTCCAAAACAAGAAAAAGACTGGACAAAATTGGATTCATGGGAGAGTATAGAGGTAGAAACCACTGCGAAACAAGAGAAACATCAATGCTTCTCTCAGAAAAAAGCACCTAGATGATCCTTGATCTGTGGACAGATGAGTCAGAAGTAGAACTTTTTGGACAACATGGGTCCCATTATATCTGACATAAACCAAGTACAACATTTCACAGTAAGAACATCCTACCAACGGTCAAACATGGTGGTGGTAGTGTGATGATGTGGGGCTGTCTTCCTGCCTCAAGACCAGGATGACTTTGTTATGAATTTTGTTTTCCAGAAAATTCTTAAGGAGAATTTCCAATCATCTGTCCGTGAGCTGAAGCTGAAGAATAATTGGGTTATGCAGCTAGACAACAATCCAAAACATAAAAGCAAGTCCACTGAATGGTGGCTGAAAAGAAACAAAATGAAAGTTTTTGAGTGGCCTAGTCAAAGTCCTGAATTGAACCCAGTAGAGGTGCTGTGGCAGGACCTGAAAAAATTTCTAAAATCTCCATAGTGATGTGAAAGAGTAATATCAAGTTACAGGTGTTTGGTTGCAGTTGTTGTTGCTAAAGGTGGTTCAACCAGTTAATAAGTTTAAGGTGGAAATTACTTTTTCACATGAGTGTTTTATTACTTTTCACATTTAATAAATGAAATCATAATAATTAAAAAATTTTGTTTTGTGTTTTCTCAGGTTCCCTTTGTCTGAGATTACATTTTGTCTAAAGATTTGAAATCATTCAGTGTGACAATGCAATAATGGAGGAAATTAGGAAGGGGGCAAACACATTATCACAGCACTGTATACCAAAAAAGCAGATGTGCTTTCAGTGCATAATTAATTTATTTCTCATAACCCAATATGCCATTGTATGAAAAAGGCTCAGTGTTTACAAACTCTGTTGCTAAGCTTTGTGTGCTCTTAGTCCGTACTGCACTGTTGAACTTGCTAATGCAAAGAACATCAGTAAAATGTACTGTATATATTGAACAATGCTTTTTGACCTTGCATACAAAAATGCAAAAGTTTGAAATGTGTGTAATTTCTAAGCACAAGAACTGGAGCAACTGGTGTGTCCATTCTGCACTAATATTCTCTTCAAGCTCATTGATAATAAAAAATAAATCAATAGTTAAATAAATAATAAAAAAACAATAATATTATTTAGAAAGGGTTACATTTTCTGAAGTAAATGTTTATGCTTGCAGAGCTGAAAGTGCTGAAATACTGCTGTGTAGATTGTATGAAGGAGTGGGAAGTAGGAAGTATAAAGCTGAATGGAGGTTCTGCTAAAAACCCTGAAAGAGCAGAAAATGTACAAGCTTCCCCTGGACAATTATTTGAATCCAGTTGAAATTTTCTGTGGAATATGCCTTTAAGTGTATGAAATGTTGTATTAATCCAACAAAACATTAGTAATATGATCATCCACCCGCAGGAATGTTCACTGTATTATCCACAGGATTGCTGATTGGCTGCTGCTGGGAAAAGCAACGGCGCATAGTACTTTGCAGAAGTTCTTAGGGCTGCAAAAAAAAATATCTGGCAGTGTAAAAGTGGAGTAACTGTATAAGTAGATCCGTACTTGCTGATGACTGTCACGTCCTGCATCAACGCACAGGAGCCAGTCAGAGCCTGCCCTGTTTTTTTTAAAAACATTTTTTATTGATCTTTGGTGGAGGATGTGACTGTTTGCCCTGCACCTAGTTCACCTCCCACTTTCCGGCAAATTGTGACTGCTGCCAGGGGTGTGCTCTGGTGAGTTCTGGGGTGTGTGTTGGCCCTTGTTCTGTCTTCATCAGCATGCAGGAGCCTGGCTGCTGGACTGTGCGCACAGACTAGGCGGCTCTGCATGCGTACGCCCAAAGTCGAAGAGATTTTGAACAAGCTGGTCACTTAGTAACTAGCCATGGCTGTTGTGTAGCACTCTCAGCTCCTTCCACCAGAACGGTGAGAGCGATACCTTTACCTTCAGAGAAACTACGCGGCTGTCCTGCGCGGGAGAGCTGTGACTGCCAGACTGCTCTGCACAGGAATCCCAGTGGTGAGTTTCTCATTCAGATCTCTAACTTCAAATCACCCGGACAAGCGTGCACTTACACCACACCCAATCCTACAGAAACATGTCCTGTGTTAATTCAGTACAGATGAGTCCAACAGGGACCATATGTATTCTGTAAGAGTTGATTTAACACTGATTTTACTGTGCAGGAAAATAACAGATATATGCTAAATGGACTTATGAATTCACATTCTTTCCCTGGCTATATATGAAGACCTTATTGATTAATAGTTTTAATGATTTGCTCATATTTGTGTGGTTATTCCCTTAAAGACAGTCCTCTTATCATGGATCAATTGCCTGCAGGTTGATCATATAACTAAGCCAAGCAACTTCCTGATGTTTCACTTAATTGACACAATTACAATAAAAAAATCGCAAGACATACCTTCTGTGCTTATTTTCTATATATTCCATATTCTGTGTCTAATCTTCTGACACAGAGTGAAAACAGACTTGTTGAGACAGACCATGAAGTCCTGCTAACACACTAATTCAGTGTGAAAGGTTTATAAACTTCCTGGCTAAGCTTTGCTTGCTCTGAGCCTGCACTGCACTGTCGGACTTACATAAGCATGATTGTGCAGCGTACTCTTGTCAATGACACCTTCGTTCCATTAAATTGGTAATGGTGCAATACTAATGCAGCTTGTTTTTCTTTGCTTGTAAAATTTTTGGCTTGCATTATTTCAAGATTTCCTGAAGCGCTACAGGCATAGCTGCCTGGGCCGGCCTTCCTAAAAGCTCTGAAAGGCTAAAGGCTAAAGGCTCTGAAACAGTCCATCTCCCGCAGCACGGGTTGGTGGACTCCAGGGGGGAGACTGCGGCCACTTTTCAGCGACGTTCGTCTGCTCTGCTGCGCTTCAGTCTGCACTCTCCCCTCAACTCTTCCCCTCCCGCGAGCTGGCTCAGCCGGTGTATTGAGTTACTGTATTATATGCTTGAGATCACTGACAACAATCGCTAACAAATTAACCTGAAATTCTGTACGTGGCACCAGCTTTCCCACTAATCTGTTTGTTTACTGTGTTACAGAGTCCCTGTGATTTTCCATCAGCCACTGGAGCTCCTGGAGTCTACCCTTTCCCCTGTGGCTGCCAGGAAGCCTTGACTCCGCATGCTGGGACTTGTAGTGGCTGCTCTGATTCAGCTGTGCATGCTCTGACTCAGTGGTGACTGCCTTGACTCTGCTCTGTGTCGTGACTCAGTGGTGACTACTTTGACTCTTCTCTGTGTGTCGTGACTCAGTGGTGACTACATTGACTCTTCTCTGTGTGTCGTGACTCAGTGGTGACTACATTGACTCTTCTCTGTGTGTCGTGACTCAGTGGTGACTACTTTGACTCTTCTCTGTGTGTCGTGACTCAGTGGTGACTACACTGACCCTGCTCTGTGTGTCGTGACTCAGTGGTGAGTACATAGACTCTGCTGTGTGTGTCGTGGCTCAGTGGTGACTACCTTGACTCTTCTCTGTGTGTCGTGACTCAGTGGTGACTACATTGACTCTGCTCTGTGTGTGTCGTGACTCAGTGGTGACTACATTTACTCTGCTCTGTGTGTCGTGACTCAGTGGTGACTACATTGACTCTGCTCTGTGTGTCGTGACTCAGTGGTGACTACATTGACTCTGCTCTCTGTGTGTCGTGACTCAGTGGTGACTACATTGGCTTTGCTCTGTGTGTGTCGTGACTCAGTGGTGACTACATTGACTCTGCTCTCTGTGTGTCGTGACTCAGTGGTGACTACATTGGCTTTGCTCTGTGTGTGTCGTGACTCAGTGGTGACTACATTGGCTTTGCTCTGTGTGTCGTGACTCAGTGTTGGCTACATTGACTCTGCTCTGTGTGTCATGACTCAGTGGTGACTACATTGACTCTGCTCTGTGTGGTGTGACTTGTTGGTTGCTGCAGCGACCCTGCTCTGTGTGTCGTGACTCAGTGGTGGCTACATTGACTCTGCTCTGTGTGTCGTGACTAAGTGGTGATTACATTGACTCTGCTCTGTGTGGTGTGACTTGTTGGTTGCTGCAGCGACCCTGCTCTGTGTGTCGTGACTCAGTGGTGGCTACATTGACTCTGCTCTGTGTGTCGTGACTAAGTGGTGATTACATTGACTCTGCTCTGCGTGGTGTGACTTGTCGGTTGCTGCAGCGACTCGGCCTCAGACGCCATGACAGCCCTCCCGGTGGCTCTCCTGCTGCTGTTGTGGGCGGGGCCAGGCTGCGAAGGCGGGCGGGTGCTGGTGTACCCGGTGGACGGGAGCCACTGGCTGAACATGCGCGTCCTGGTGGAGGCGCTGCATGCCCGGGGGCACCAGGTCACTGTCCTGCGGTCCTCCACCAGCTGGTACATCGCTGAGCGCTCCCCCCACTACACCGCCATCACCGTGCACCAGGAAGCCGCCCAGAGCATCGAGAGCAAGGACACTATGTCCCACTTCCTGCACAAGTCCCTGGAGCTGCGCAAGGACTGGAGCTCCCCGCTGGCCTTCCTGGAATTCTACAACAACCTCATGCGCCTGATGGCCCAGAACAACAGGGTGGTGGCCCAGGTGGCGCGCAGCGTGTTCACGGACGGGGCTCTGATGCGGAGGCTGCGGGAGGAGCGCTTCGACCTGGTCCTGACCGACCCGGTCTTCCCCACGGGCGTGCTGCTGGCCCACAAGCTGCAGCTGCCGCTGGTGCTAAACGTGCGCTGGTCCCTGAACGGGGAGGGCCACTTCGCCATCGCCCCCTCGCCGATCTCCTACATCCCCCTGCTCTTCTCCCAAAACTCCGACAGGATGGACTTTCCGCAGCGGCTCTCCAATGTGCTGTACTATGGGCTCAGCCTGTACCTGTACTACTTCGTCTCCAGCCCACCGTACCAGGCCGTGTGCCGAGAATTCTTCCCTCCGGGCGTCGACGTCTTCTCGCTCATCCAGGGCGCCGACCTGTGGCTGATGAGGGTGGATTTCGTCTTTGAGTTCCCGCGCCCCACCATGCCCAACGTGGTGTACATGGGCGGGTTCCAGTGCTACCCCGCCCGGCCCCTCCCCCCTGAGCTGGAGGAGTTTGTGCAGAGCTCCGGGGAGCACGGGGTGGTTCTCATGTCCCTGGGAACCCTGCTCGGGGGCCTTCAGCCGCACATTTCGGATATCATCGCCTCGGCCTTCGCCCGCCTGCCTCAGAAGGTGATGTGGAGGCACCTGGGGGCGAGGCCATCCACCCTGGGCAACAACACCCTGCTGCTGGACTGGCTTCCCCAAAACGACCTGCTGGGCCACCCCAAGACCCGCGCCTTCGTCACGCACGGGGGCACCAACGGCCTGTACGAGGCCATCTACCACGGCGTGCCCGTGCTGGGCCTCCCGCTCATCTTTGACCAGATGGACAACATGGTGCGCGTGGAGGCGCGGGGCGCGGGCATCGTGCTGGACGTGACGGCGCTGGAGGTGGATTCTCTGACCCAGGCTCTGCGGGACGTCCTGGACGAGCAGAAGCCCTACAGGGGGAACATGCGCAGACTGTCCCGGCTGCACCACGACCGGCCCCTCAAACCGCTGGACAGCGCCCTCTTCTGGATGGAGTTTGTCATGAGGCATGGGGGGGCGGCGCACCTGCGCACCGAGTCTTACAGGATGCCCTGGTACGCCTACCACAACCTGGACGTGCTGGCCTTGCTGCTGGGCTCCGCCACTGCTCTCCTAGTGCTCATCTGCGCCACCTGCAGGTGTCTGTTTCAGAGGCTCTGCAGGACCAGGAAGGTCAAACAGGAGTGACATCACACTACCGCCATGTTTCCTCAGTGTAGCTAGTCGGTTGATGGCAATTTAATTGACAATAGTGTCAGAAGGCTTTTGATTAGCATGATATAATTCCACTGCGGTCTGTAACATCCACATCAGCTGCACAGGTGTCCTGGGCAGTAATTGTGCAGCTCAGCCGGTTGATGGCTGAGCTAAGCACCGTGGCCAGACTTCATGTGGAACACCTGTACTGGTGTGAACCATCTCACAGTCCTACAGAGACCGGGTGGACTTTCAGTCATACACTATTCTAATTTGGGCTGCGAAATGGGAAACATATTGAAAACAAATGTTTCCATTTGGTGGTGGCCTGCTGTTGCACCACCTTCTCACAATCATATTAAATCAATCTATGACACTTACTGCAAAATAAATATGAATGCAATTCAGATCCATATTGTTACATTCTGTGGTCTGTCAGTCACCCTCTTACTTGTTCGTCTAAGCTTTTCACTTTCGTTATTTCAAATGAGACATACATGGCTATGCTTTATTTTACCTTCATTAGATTCCTCGTTAAGCAATTCTTTTTTCATGTTCTTCGTAAGGTTTTCAAAATACAGATGCACTCACCAAATGGTCAGGTCAACATCTTAATTGTGAAAAGAGAGGAACAGCTCATGGGACAGAAATGTGTGTATATACACCCAGAGTGCGAATTATACAGTGACAATTGGGGAGGTCAACTTTTTCTCCAGAGCGTAAAGGGAACCCAGTACAGCGCAGGCGCGTGCTTCAGTGAACTGAAGTCTTACAATCCTTACAGCAGGGATCAGCAACTCACGGTCCTTGAGGGCCGAGGACTGCTGGTTTTCCACCCCCCCTTGGCTGGGAGTCAGGTGTGAAGACAGTCTGGCCAATCAGTAGCACTAATTACCCAGGAGAAAATAAAACCAGGGCTGGATTTGGATTTGAGGACCAGAGTTGATGATCCCTGCCTTACAGCATCTTGCTTGTTTAACGTAATGTCTGCAGATGATAATGAATCAAATCCATTACACCAACTCATGGGGCATGTACCACACAACAAATTTTGTAGTCAGGAGTCACCAACAAAGTATTCTAGAGCAAAACTGCCAGCAAGTCAGACCCACACACACACACAACAGCAGACCATCATTTCCACTCAAACACAGACCCAGACACAATGCTGTACCAGAACCAAAGACACTATCAACATGCCAAAGAGGTAGGCAGATGTGTTGCTACCATACAGCATCTAGGCCTTGCCTGACTAACATTAAAGGCATACCATCCAATAATCTAAATTTGTTTTCTTACTTTGAAAATAGTCTAATAGATAAATAATAATAAACTCTATATTGATGTCAACAACAACTAATCCTCCATTGTCTCATTGCTCATGACTGAGCACCAGTGTTAGCTAACATTAGATAATATATATGACATTTTATATTGGTAATGAAATGCCAAGCCATAGGCACAGCTAGCTAGCTATTTAGACAACATTGGAAATGAAAGGGTGCGCTATCAGCTAGCTAACATTAGCTGACTAGCTACCGGTAGGTAAGGCAAACGTTAGCTTTAGCTAGCTATCTAACAATAGTTAGCTAATGTTAGGTAAGGCAGTCGTTAGCTTTAGCTAGCTAACGTTAGCTAGCTAAACTGTAACTTACGGCAAAAGATAGAAACTACCTAACGTTAGCGTTCATCCGTAGACACTTGACACAAACTAATTCAGAAACTCTGAAGGTAAGAAAGTAAAGTGTATTAAATTAGCTAGCTAGCTACCTACATTAACCAACAGCGTCTCCATTGGCTTGCGCGACGCACGCGAGCACAGACTTTAAATGAGGACGCGAGCCACTGTAATGATGGGGGTGATGCAGGCAGACGAGACGTTCAACGTCAAGGTTAAGAAATGATATGGTCCACTGTAAGGGTGTTTGAAATTGTATTACAAGATTCTTCCAGGCATGAATATGGGAAATATATTATAATATTTACGATTACAGGTAAGAAGGATATATAAATGTTTCGACCCCCCCGACCTTACCTCTTCTGGGGGGTCCAAGACTTAATTAGACAAGCAAATTGTTTCTCCTGAATATTTTTTCTATTGAGTTCAACAGGACAATTAATCAGGAGAAACAATGCATGTAGTATCTACTGCATATCTGGCAGCAGCACAGTGGTTTGAGTCTCATTTGATACCTTGGACCCTTGGTGACTTAAAGCCATTTAGCCAAGAGTTTTTGCATCGCTTGTAGGACAACCTGACAATAAGATATCCAGACTCTGATGATGTTGATAGGTCACAGACATCAGGAAGTCATGGCATGCAAAGGATATGCAACCAAATACAAAACATGACTCTTTTATTTGACATGATGTTAATTTGTCTAAAACACTGAAATGGGGGACTACGTATAAAAAGTGTGGTAATTACTACATGGTGAAACTAAAATGTATGAGAATACACTTTAATAAAAGCTCTGAGTCTGCACTTTGACCAAATGGTAAATGGACTGCATTTATATAGTGCTTTTATCCAAAGCGCTTTACAATTGATGCGTCTCATTCACCAGAGCAATTAGGGGTTAGGTGTCTTGCTCAGAGACACTTTGACACACCCAGGGCGGGGCTCGAACCGGCAACCCTCCGACTGCGAGACAACCGCTCTTACCTGCTTACCTCCTGAGCTATGTTACCTCACCACATGTGAATTGTTTGATTATAAACAGAGAAAATAAAGTATTAAATTAAAAAAGCAGAAAAATGCAGGTACGTGGTTTTAATGTTGTGGCTGATCGGTGTATGTGAGAACTCTCACATAGTCATTTGTAAGCAAACGTCAAAGTGTGCTTGCATTTGCACAGCTCGGCCACCAGGTGTCTCTGTTGCAGAATTTAAGCTTCAGGGTGTTGTCCACATCGGTTGTGCTTCCACCAAATCTAAGATCTGTTTGAGATATCGCTATATTCACTTCTCTCTTTGAAAATATGGGTGCTGGGAGTGTCTATGTGGCGTTGTCTGTAACATAGCTGGTTCTAAACCCATGTCTGATTTCCCCCTGTTCTGCCTGGGGTTCGATTCTGCGCCCTGCTGCTTTCTGTACTGTGATTTCTCTTTTCTTTGTAACGTCTGTTTTTTTCCATCTGAAAGAAAGGTGTAAGAAAAGGAAAAAGTGTTGGTCCTGCTCTCAAATGCTCGCAAACTCCCCTGAAGCTGGGGGTGCATTCCCCTAGACAAAACCATCAAACTCCTGCTTAAGTGTGTGTGTGTGTGTGTGTGTGTATGAGGTGTGTGTGTGTGTGTGTGTGTGTGTGTGTGGGTGTGCATCCATATGTATATAAATGATTGTGTGTATGCGTGTGTGTGTGAGTGGGTGTGTGTGGATGTGCATCCATATGTATGTAAATGATTGTGTGTGTGTGTGTGTGTGAGAGAGAGAGAGAGAGAGAGAGAGAGAGAGTACGCCTTGTTTTAGCTGACATCAGAGAAATCTGACATCACAAAAGCAAGTCATGTTGTGTTTTTTTCTCTCTTAATTGCTTCACTTTAGTTTCCTATATTTACATTCTCTATTAAGGACTGTAAAATTATGACTCTCACACTATAAAATTATGACTCTCACACTATACAATTATAACTCTCACACTATACAATTATAACTCTCACACTATAAAAATATAACTCTCACACTATAAAATTATAACTCTCACACTATAAAATTATAACTCTCACACTATATAATTATAACTCTCACACTATAAAATTATAACTCTCACACTATAAAATTATAACTCTCACACTATATAATTATAACTCTCACACTATAAAAATATAACTCTCACTATAAAATTATAACTCTCACACTATATAATTATAACTCTCAATTCTTTATTTCCACCTTTGCTAAAGAGCTCAGGCCAACTTTGGGAGACCTGAAAGGGCATTGAACTGCAGTAGTACTGGGAGTGTTGAAGGGGCATTGAACTGCAGTAGTACTGGAAGAGTTGAAGGGGCATTGAACTGCAGTAGTACTGGAAGAGTTGAAGGGGCATTGAACTGCAGTAGTACTGGGAGAGTTGAAGGGGCATTGAACTGCAGTTGTACTGGGAGAGCTGACATTGTTGCCATTCTTCCAGGTGAAGCAGACAGGTATGATATGAGAAGTCGGCGCATGGCACTTGTGCTGTGCGTTCTGAAGAACAGGGACGGGGCTGTCCGAGACATCAGGAGATTGAGCAGTATCTTTGTGCAGCACAGGTTCCACTACAGCATCGAAATGAACCCTACAAAGCAGGTAACATTTCTATTAAAAAAGAGATAGCAAGCCAAAAAGACTCAGCAGTAAAGATATTATATTTTACTATACTTTTTTCATTCTACTTTACAGCGAGTAAAGTGCAGTGAATCACAAGCTAAAGCTGTGCCTTTTTTTGAGTGCTGATTCCTGACTTTTGGTGTGACCTTCGCTGTGTTTCGGGAACTGTTTTGTGCGATCAGCAGATTTCGGGCCAGTCTCCTGGACAGAAGCCGAGCGGTCAGTTGCTGTGTGGTGGTGGTGATGGCTCGCGGAAGGAACGGCTTCATCACCGCGTCAGATGATGAAGATGTGAAGCTGCAGGACATCTACGACAAGTTCAGCAACCGACAGTGCCAGGAGGATCTCTAATATTACTGGTGTTTTTCCCTTTCTCTTCATTTGAGGCAGTTAAATAAATAATAAATTGCATTTTTCATAGGCTTTTATGTGATCACTAGTGGTTATCTGCTTATGTTTCAAGATCGAATCATATCTTCAAAAAGCTCCTTTTATTGAAGTTCAGGGTTTTTGGGGGGGTGGGGGTGGCTTACCTTACCATGATCAATGTACAGCAAGGATAATAATATTGTCGTGGATTCTACCTTTAATGAAGGCAAATATTTAGCCAGGTAACCAAGTGATTCAGCAATACACTCTTTATTTGATCACACAGGAGAAACCGTTCAAGCACTCATCACAGACTCTGCTAAAATAGAGTGGCAGAGCCTTCCAGTGAAATATTACCATATAGTGGTGAGAATGCGTCCCTGCCGCTCCTACGAATTAACCAATAAAGTATCAGTTTTTCTATCGCCGTCTAGTGGTCAGTATCAGCCCCTAGAACCTTTTAAGAAGTACCAGTGAAGTATCTGTTTCTCTAGCACTGTCGTCTGTACGTGTCTCTGCAGCTCCCTTAACATGAATAGTAGCCTATAATATCATAATGAGAAATATCAAATAAAAAATGTACAATCAATCAGAATAAAAAAGACTATAGAACAGCCATCAAACACCATGTAAGTGCACAATGAGTGAGTAGTGGTTACTGTCAGTCACTTCAGCTTCTAAAGAAGTTTTCACATGCATGTGAAACCATGCTGTACCATGCTGTACTTCTACTGTACAGTATTGTATCTGGGTCCTCTTATGTTTGCCATCATTAAGGTTGCATTATGGGTAAAATAGAAGCAGGCTGGTAAGGCACTCTTACATGTGTGGTACTGATCCACTTTCAAAGTGTGCTGGCAGGGAAGCATGCCGTTTTCCAAATACTGCTCTCCTACACAAGCAGGACCACACCTGCACAGTCATGCACACAGTCATACCATACCTACAGCACCAGGAGCATTCATTCAAAGTTATTTCCATCATCATTAAATAAACGCTAGTTTCCATTTACATGTTGAACTTCTTTTTTTTTTTTACTGCAGTCCATGTTCCAGATTTAGGGGGGTTCGGGGTTTTACTGCGCAGTTATCTAGCTACCTCAGTAATCGTGCTTCCTGAACAGGGCCCTGAGCTCTGTGATCTGATTTTAATAAAAACTTTTATCCTAGAAGTCTTAAAGTTGTATCCTAACTCTCCAGCAGGTGGCAGTGTGTGTTCAGGTGGTTGACACTGGAATCGGTATTTTGGAGCATCTGGGTTTGCCTGTCAGTCAGAAGGCTGGGGCCCTCCCATGCACTCGGAGCATGGTTGGTGTTTTTTAATCTTACCATCTTACAATGTCATTCAAACTTTGTGTCACATCAACGTGTCAGATACCTCAAATTGTCTCATGCAAGACATTTAAATGAATGTACAAAACTGCTGGTGAATACCTACAGAAAGCATATTCCTCCAGAAAACTTATCTTTATACTTGGTTGTCAAGTTCATTTTACTAAATGTACAAAAGAACTTGATGCAATTTTTGAGGAAGTTGATTTACAATGTATTTACAGAAATAACTTACGGTGTAATATTAACATGTTTAAACATAAGCTTTTATCCAACTTTGAAGAAAAGTGGTCTAATGATATATTTCTAAAACCAAAATTAAGGACATATGTTACATTACATTACATTACATTACAGGCATTTAGCAGACGCTCTTATCCAGAGCGACGTACAACAATGCATTAGTTCAAGGTGCAGAGGTGCAAAAGAAACACACTAGAGTGAAGTAAAGATCGTAGTGCCAGAAGTGACCACATAGATCAGGACTCCAACCCTGTAGGGTAACCTGTTCAGCAAACAAACAAACAATCCTGCCAAGTACAAACTAGCACTGAAATCACATTTGCCTAATCAGAGACAAAAACAATCCTGCCAAATAAAGATTAACGTGATTGTATTAGCCTAACTAGGTACATTGAGCTAAACTATGGGCTAGGGAGGGGTGGGGAGAGGTGCAGCCTGAAGAGATGAGTCTTTAGTCTGCGCTTGAAGGTAGTCAGATTCTCTGCTGTTCTGACCGCCACGGGAAGGTCATTCCACCAGCGAGGAGCCAGGACAGACACCAGACGCGAGTGGGAAGTACAGACACGAAGAGGGGGAGGTGCCAAGCGTCCAGAGGTGGGAGAACGGAGAGGTCTGGCTGGTGTGTAGGGTCTGATGATCCTCTGGATGTATCCTGGTGCTGACCCCTTAGCTGCCTGGTATGCAAGCACCAAGGTCTTAAATTTGATGCGAGCCATAACAGGCAGCCAGTGGAGGTCAGTGAGCAGGGGGGTGACATGGGAATGTCTGGGGAGGTTGTCAACCAGACGCGCTGCAGCATTCTGGATGAGCTGCAGGGGTCTGATGGCGGATGCTGGCAGACCAGCCAGCAGCGAGTTGCAGTAGTCCAGGTGGGACAGGACCATCGCTTGAACCAGGAGCTGGGTTGCGTAGGTGGTGAGGAAGGGGCGGATTCTCCGGATGTTGTACAGGAAGAACTTGCACGTTCGACTCACCACCATGATGTTCTGGGAGAGGGACAGTCTGTTGTCCATCACCACTCCAAGGTTTTTTGCAGTGGGTGATGATGACACCACGGTATTCATGTTAAGCTAAACTATGGCCCTGAACCATATGTTATGGCATACCTAACCAGAAGCCAAAGGTCCCTGGTTGCCCAGTTACGAACCGGTATCCTTCCTCTGGCTATTGAGGTAGACAGATTTAATGATGTAATTGAAGAAAAAAGACTATGTCTGTTATGTGATCTGGGTGAAATTGAAAATGAATCCCACTATGCTGTACTGTACATATTATGATGATCTAAGAGCACCAGTGTTCCATGAAATGTCTGTACGTAATCCTGAAGTGTTTTGGGGGGGGGGGGCAGGTGGATGATGAATAATTGGAATGGCTATTTAAGTTTGACGTTTTTAAAATGGTGAACTTTGTCTCAAAAGCCTGAAAAAGAAGGCAAGATGTTTAGTCTCTAATGAGGTGTTATTATTTATGTAATGATTATGTATATGTTGCAAAAACCTGGAAAAGAAGATAAGAAGGTTTGGTTATGGAGTCTATACTGTTTTGTACAGTGCATATGTATCAGATATGTGTCTGTAGCATTTTAATAGGTTAAGGATTTACTCTGGATCTGTTATATGCAAAATGTTGGTGTCATATAAGCCCATGTGGGCTGGACATTGGTGTGATGCATGACACAATAATAAAATTCATTCATTCATTGTAACAGTTATTGTATATCTGCTACTTACAATAAATACTGCATGTAGAATAAATATTGTACATACATACATAGAAATCTAGTAGCAAATATACAATAACTTGTACATTTAGTAAAATGAACTTGACGACCAAGAAAATGGGAATGTTACATGCTGCGAGGGAAATGTCCCCATGGGGATAATGAAGTACTCTATGATAGAATACTTAATTATCCGCATGGGGACATTTCCCTGGCAGCATGTAACATTCCCATTTACGAACAGACATTTATACCAAAAAACATACAATCATTCATGCAACAGAATGGCTGGGCAGCTAAATACATACATACCGATACAAATTGGACATATTGAGGCCTATTCAATCAATCTCGACTCTTACAAACCCATCCACACATATGTTTGGCCTGTTCATGTACTATATGCTTATACACACAGGGCTAAGTGACTTGAACGATTTAGAAAACATTGAGTAGCATTGCTTTGGAATACAGCTTCTTTAAATTCAGTGAGGCAAGATAGCCTATATTGTTTGTAGTACAGTAACTTGGCGTCATTTTGATATCAATACTTATAATGGCAGGCCTAGACTTAGCCAGTTTGTATGAATGAGTTATAAACAGTGCTTTGTATGTGTAAGTGACTTGGCATTCTGTACGTTGAAAATGTTTTTTATGAGATATTATACACAGTACGGTGAGACGGTGGTGTGACGCATCATAGCTTTTATTGTGAATGTTGCATTGACCAATCAGCATCCAGGATCGGAACTATCAATTTTATAACCTTAATTATAAAATGGATTGTTTTGGATCCTGGATGCTGATTGGCTGAATCTGTGTTCGACTGTAAGGTTAAATCCGATACAGGAGCATTTAATCAAACGGCCGATTTGCGTCGTGTCTAACAACACCGCCTAGCCATGCTAATAGTCATGACATACCACAGGTTCGTCTGCACATCACTTTAATACATCCCTCTATTTGTGTTGCATCACTACTGTCTTCCAAAGATGGTGAAATTTCAATGGAGTGGCAGTTTATTAACCACGAAATAAAATGCGTCCATATCGTGTCCTACTGCACGCTGCGCAGTATTTGTCGACTCTCAAGCCAAGGAAATTTTGGCTGTGTGGGCACATTTGAAGCTGCCGGAGAAAGGCAATCGCCTTGCTATTTGTGACCAACGCCCCAGCGAGATTTAAAGAGGAGTCTACTCGAGCAAGAATTTTAATTAGGGCTGTCAATGTTAACGTGTTAACTCATGCTTTTAATTTGTAATGATTCGTGTGTTAAACGTTTCCAAACACAATTAATTGTACTTGTTGCATATAATAATATATAACATTATAGTTTTATTTTGCAGCCGCTGGATCCCCTTGAGATTGTGATCGCAGGGGGGTGGTGATATTGCGGACTGGCGGTGGGGGTCGGGGGGGAGGGAAATTTTAATGCCCGTGCTCCCTCTGCATTATTCACATTGGTGTAGATTAAGATCGAAATGAACTGTTGCCAACGTTTCATATTTATTAACAATCTTGTACGTTGACGAAGTGAGGTTGGGAAACAGTACTTGCACGAAGTTTTATGTTATAGCTGGGCCCCATTAAAATCCTCTCTTGGCGGATTTTAATGGCTGGCTAGCCATTTGTCCACTTAAGGAACAATGCTAACAATTAGTTTACCATTGACAGCCCAGTGTAATCAGTATATTTGGTGCATACTTTGCAAAACTAAATGAATGACTTAGTCAGAGCTCACTGTTCGAAGCACAGCCTTCTTTCCAGCCCTTCCCAGATTTGGCTTCTTTGAGAGAGTGGCTCAATGGAAACCACTTCTGAGAAGAGCTATGTGCTTTTCTGCAGGAGGGACGGGGAATCGTCTGCCAGTCAAGGGAAATATGGGCAGAGCCAAAGACAGATAAGTCCTCAAGCAGAACCTGTTCATTCTACACAACATCTGCATTCAGGAAGGAAGGAAGACTGCTTTAAGAAAAAGATGGTCATCATTATGAAAATAGTCCAACCAAACACCAGACTTACATCCCATTGAAAATCAGTGGTATGACCCGAGAACTGCTCTCCACTAACTCTCTCCTGCCTTGGCAGAGCTGGAGCAAATTTGCATGGAGGAATGTGAGAAAATCCCAAAATTATGCGTGAAAAGCACATACACATGTACCTGAGAAGACTCTGTAATTACCAAAGGCCCATCTAACGTGTGAATGCTAATGAAATGAAAAATGTTGAATGAAAGTTATTTAGACTTTTCCTGTGCCGGGGAATTCTTTAAAACGCAATGGTCTTCTTATGATCTGAGCTGAGACACAAGGAAAAATAACATCAAACTGCATTATATTCACTAACCCAAACAATTAATGCAATATGTTTTTTTTCCAAATATTAGATTTTTTCCAAATAGTACTTGAAATAGAAGTCATTGTTTTGGCCTGTAAAAACATTCAAATAAACAGAAAATGGCATTTTCCAACTTGAAATCCCGTGTGTTTGGCCCAGGCCTGGATTCCAGCACTTGTCTGAGCAGTTCTCATCGTATGCAACCTTCCAGTTTTTCCCCGGGAGTCTGAATAAAACAATGAGCTGACATCCCATTTTGCACTCCATGTTTCCTTGGCTCTGGTATATTCTGGAACTGCTAATCCTTCCTTCTCTGTCAGCATGTGTTGTGTTGTGTTGTGCGGCTCTGTAGTACCCCTTTGGTGGGATATAATTACACCGCGGTGCATTCTGAGGGGGTGGAGTCAGTTTCTGTGAACTCCCATCTCTGGAACAGAAGCCAGGCCCACAGAAATGTGCACCTGCTGCCGTCACTCCGCCAGCCTGCCGCTGCTGATATACCAGGCACACTTGCACAGCTGACTCAAGCTCCCGAAATAAGAATATTTCCTTCTTGCACCATAAATACCTTCCATCCCACCAAACGGGCCCTAATTTTAGACTGTGCCTGAAGCACAAACAAGCTGGTAGTCCCACTGAAGCCGGTTTATCAAACTCCGCAAGGCCTGTTGGGCAGCAGGACTGTGTCCACCGTGTTCCAAAATCACCGGATCCCCAGCCGTGCAGTCAGCGAAGCTTTCCTCCTTCACCCTACGCTGAGAAACCCGGTTGGAGAAAGGTTAGAGGGAAGGTGTCAGCGGCGGACATGTCGGATCACAGCGAGCGGGACTGCAGCCTGGAGGACATCGACGAGGATGAGCTCCTGGCAAACCTCTCTCCGGAGGAGCTCAGGGAGCTCCAGAGGGAGATGGAGGTGCTGGCCCCGGACGAGGAGGTGCCCGTTGGAATGAGGCAGAAGGACCAGACGGAGAAACCGCCCTCCGGCTCCTTCGACCACAGGTCTCTGGTGGATTACCTGTACTGGGAGAGAGAGTCCAAGCGCATGCTGGAGGAGGAGAGAGTGCCCACCACTCTGCTACCCAGTCAGGTGAGAGGCTGAGCCTGTGTTTACTAATCTCTTACACAAACACAAGGCTGGGTGAAGGGCGTCCACGTAACCATTTATCAAAAACTGTCTGTCATTGTGTTCATATAATGTACATTATGCTGCTGGTTTTCAAATTTTCAGATAGCTATATTCTATACTGTTTGAGTACAATATGTAGTTATAATAATTATTAAACATAGTCCATATGTCTGCTGACTTTAACTGTGTGAAATGCTGACATACTACAGGAATTCCAGCAGGAAATTAGCTTACATAGGTAAGCGAGGTCGTCTGCTTCATCTGTGATTACTAGAACAGAATTACAACGTTGTCATGCTAGTAGTGCTAACTAGTGATATTCATTCATTAGGAAGATCTGATGTGATGTCAAGTGAACTCTATTCATAAGTAGTTTGTTTATGTAGTTTGCTGGCTGGTCCTCCTTCAGCTGAAATACAATAGCCTTATGCACTGCCTGGCTTGTACTGCCACATTAACAAGGACTGGAACTAATGAACTGAGGTGACTGTAGTATTTGGTAGAGATTGGCGACTATTGGTTAGTGCCTAGCTAAAGGTGTTCTCATCCAAAACCTTCCTATTTGTCATTTAAAGTTTTGACATATCTATGCACCCCTATTTTCCATTTGATGTTGTACTTTAGCAAAGCGACTTACATCACTGTGTCATTTTTTTGTGAGTAAGTTCTGGTATAGAATAGAACAGAGTGCCATGTTTTATAAAGCTGAAAAAGGAAGGAAATTGAAGTTAAGTAAAGTTACTGTCCCTTAAAATGAAGTTCGAAATAAGGCATGAAACGTTCTGAGCAATACAGCCCCCTCTGTCTGTATGGCAACAGTAGAGTTAAATTAGTTATTTTTGCTATATACCAAAGCCATTTGGATTTAAGACGAATATGAGACAAAAGTACAGAGAATCAATTTTCATTTCATGGGATTTACATGCAGATATGTTGTACCATTTTACAGAAACTGCTGTTTTTGTGTTGAGTCCCTCCATTTTCACTTAAGTTAATGGATGACGTTAACTTCTCAGTAAGTTAACATAACCTTTAGTCCACGACCCACTGACCAAACTTCTGGGCTGTTCCTGGTAAATGCCTTTTCAGGCCTTCACTGCAGCTGTTTTCAGCTGACCTATGTTCTGAGGTTTTCTGTCTTCACCCTCCTCTTCAGCAAGTGATGAAGAGGAGACTGAAGACAGAAACCCCCTGACCATGCTGAAGGATATGTTATTAGTGAGATAATTGGATATGCTGAAAAGTAATCATGGTAGCCAATGTAGTTTAAAATATTGAATACAATTTTTAATGCAGTTTTAAAAACATGAAAATTAAGCTTTAGAAATGTAGCTCTATCAACCGAATTTGGCTGGTGTCAGCAATATAGTGTTGACACCAGCACAGTTTATCTTCCCGTCGGCATCCTGCTGAAGTCTGGGAAAATTACCTGATAAAGGGTCAGGGTTCCTTGGGTTTGTTGATCAGTGCTAAATGGTTAAAATCAGGGTTTCTTGGGTTTGTTGATAAGTGCTTCAGGGTTGGAGTCAGGCTTTCTTGGATGTGTTGATAGGTGCTATAGGGTTAGACTCAGGGTTCCTTGGGTTTGTTGATCAGTGCTAAATGGTTAAAATCAGGGTTTCTTGGGTGTGTTGATAGGTGCTGTAGGGTAAAAGTCAGGGTTTCTTGGATGTGTTGATAGATGCTTCAGGGGTGGAGTCAGGCTTTCTTGGGTTTGTTGATCGGTGCTAAATGGTTAAAATCAGGGTTTCTTGGGTGTGTTGAGAGGTGCTGTAGGGTTAAAATCAGGGTTTCTTGGGTGTGTTGATAGGTGCTGTAGGGTTAAAGTCAGGGTTTCTTGGGTGTGTTGATAGGTGCTGTAGGGTTAGAGTCAGGGTTTCTTGGGTTTGTTGATCGGCGCTAAATGGTTAAAATCAGGCTTTCTTGGATGTGTTGATAGGTGCTGTAGGGTAAAAGTCAGGGTTTCTTGGATGTGTTGATAGATGCTTCAGGGTTGGAGTCAGGCTTTCTAGGGTTTGTTGATCGGTACTAAATGGTTAAAATCAGGGTTTCTTGGGTGTGTTGATAGGTGCTGTAGGGTTAAAATCAGGGTTCCTTGGGTGTGTTGATAGGTGCTGTAGGGTTTAAATCAGGGTTCCTTGGGTGTGTTAATAAGTGCTGTAGGGTTAGAGTCAGGGTTGGGGTTATGTGATGGGGGATGCAGGATACTGTAGATGTCTAGTGTTGCACTCTACCAGACATAAGCTCTCTCTCGTAAAATAGTGTGACCAAAAATAAGATTTCATATTTACTTCAACATCAACCCATTGGAACATTTTATCACACAACTTCCCATGATCACTTCAGTGATGGAAAACTGCGAGCTAAAGGAATTTAAAAGTGCAGCACTATGACATGAAGTGGATTTTCACATTTTTAAGCACACTTCCCCCGTTCCCTGATCGCAAGCAGCTTTCCTGCAGGAAGCCCTGCATTAGTGTCTATTGGACTGCATGGTTATTTTAGTGATTGGGCTCTATCAAATTTAATTTAGGCTAGTCCTTGCCGGGTTGGTTTGGGTCGGGACGTAATGACGTCAGTCTTAGGCAAGCTCAGGCTTAATTTCTAGCCTGATGTAGACCTCTAATTTTAGGGAGAACACAGACATGCAAATAACATTTGATAGTCTAGTATGACTGATGTACGTGGGTCAGATATGCAAGTGTGTGTGTGTGTGTGTGTGTATTTATAAACTGTGCATATTGCACAAAGTGAAAACAACATTTACTATTCATGGCAGTATCAATGGCATTTATGTTTGTAGAATTAAGAATTTGTGTAGAATTTGTGTTTAATTTGCTTTAATGGTGACCAGAGTCAAGGTTAATTCCAGTTGAATTAATTAATTTCAGGAAATATTTGGGGGAAATTCTATTAAATTAAAAATTGTCATAGAAAATTCATGATTTTGAAGTTCAATTCAACTGAATTGAAACCGAATTGACCCCAGTCATGATACTGATATATCACACTGCATGGAATACATGCAAACTCATTTATTCCTTAATTGTGTCTCCAGAAAAAAATAGAAGAGGAACTTGAGTATGATGGAAGAAAGAAGGAAGAGGAGCTTCTGTATGATGAGATGGAAGAAGTTGCGGAAGAGGAAGTGAAAGAGGTGGAGGTAGAAAAAAAGGTGGAAGAAGAACCTATCAAGATGGATCAGAAATGTGCCCCGGAATGTCCATCAACATCTTCAGAGCAGACTGTTCCAGCCCCTGTTCCTGCCCAGGAAGCTTTGCCTCCCCCGCCAGAATTTGCAGATATTCCAGAGGAACGAGAGGAGAAGTGTCTGGAAAAAAATGGCACCAGACCAGAAGAAAATGGTGATGTACAAACAAGCGTTGCTCAATCCGATATGGCAGCTGGACACCCTGAATTAGCATCCGAAGACCTGAAAAAAGAGGAAGTCCAAAAACAAGACACAGAGAAAGAGGGGACTAAAATATCCCAGTTAAAAATTCCAAAAAAGTTGGCACTTGGCAACAACTTCATCAAGCTGACAGCGAGGCCGTCTGGCAACGAGACAAACTTGGAGAGCACCTTGGACAAGATCCGCAACAACAACCCCGCCATCAAAGAAGTCAACCTCAACAACATAGAGAATATTCCCAAGGAAATGCTGGTTGACTACGTCAACGCCCTGAAGAAGAACAAGAACGTAACGACCTTCAGCATTGCCAACACCGGTGCCGATGAGAACATCGCTTACACGCTCGCTAACATGCTGAGGGAGAATCGAAGTATTACCACCCTCAACATCGAGTCAAACTTCATCACGGGGAAGGGCATCATTGCCATCATGCGCTGCCTACAGTTCAACGAGACCCTAACCGAGCTGCGCTTCCACAACCAGCGACACATGCTGGGGCACCAGGCCGAGATGGAGGTGGCCCGCCTGCTGAAGGCCAACAGCACGCTGCTGAAGATAGGCTACCATTTTGAGCAGCCGGGCCCCAGGATGGTGGTGACCAACCTGCTGACCAGGAACCTGGACCGGCAGCGGCAGCAGCGGCAGGAGGAGCAGAAGCAGCAGCAGCTGAAGGAGCAGAGGGAGCTGCTGGAGATGTACGAGAGCTCGCTCAACCTTCCGAGGGGGCTGCTGGAGATGCTGGGGGGGTACCTGCCCCCCATGGCGTTCGCCCCCCAGGACTCCGGGGAGCCTCCTGAGCAAAGCGCTCCATCCGCGGACCGCCAGCAACACCGCGCGCCGCCGAAGGCTCCCGAACAAGAACCTTCGAACGCCTTCAAGGGCGTCCAGCTGAAGAAGACCCCCAGGCGCAAAGACCCCCTGCTGGAGCTGAACCCCAGGACGGAGAGGAGGGAGGAGAGCGTCCAGCTGAGGAGGACCGCGAGGAAAAAACCAGCGGCGGACGGAGGCCCGCTGGACGAGAGAGCCGCCCTGAAGGATGTGATCAAGACTCTGAAGCCGGTCCCCCGCCGACGACAGCCGCCCAAGGTCGACCTCACGCCACGAGACCAGCTCCTCAGCGAGATCCGGCACAGCAACATCGCCTACCTGAAATCGGTGAGCGCTACCATAGATCTAAAGCTGCCACCAGGTCACTGATTGACAGATGTGGGGACTGAGAATCATTGAATGTGAGGAGAAGAAAGGCTTGAAATTACTACAGAATTTAGAATTGATTGAGAGATGTGAGGAGTGACCATAGATCTCAGATTAGTACCACCAAATTGATAGATGTGGGTGGTGAGAATAATTGAAAAACAGGTGAGAATAATTGATTGACAGGTGTGAGGAGTGACCATAGATCTCAGATTAGTACCACTGAATTGATAGATGTGGGTGGTGAGAATAATTTAATAGCAGGTGAGAATAATTGATTGACAGATGTGAGGAGTGACCATAGATCTCAGATCAGTACCACCGAATTGATAGATGTGGGTGGTGAAAATAACTGAATAACAGGTGAGAATAATTGATTGACAGGTGTGAGGAGTGACCATTGATCTCAGATTAGTACCACTGAATTGATAGATGTGGGTGGTGAGAATAATTTAATAACAGGTGAGAATAAGTGATTGACAGGTGTGAACAGTGTGTGCAGGTTGAGCACCAGTAGCCCTCATTGGCAGTAAAAGCATCCAGGGAGCACAGTGGCCCTATAACTGAAAGTTATATTTTTCACAAGAATACTTTGTAATGATAAATATATGTAAGTATGGGGCCAAATTAATTTGAAAAAACTCTTTTGGCCCCATGGGGTGTTGCAGACCAAAGTTATTTTTCAGTATTTTTGATTTACAGATCACAGCATAGATTGTTTTGCTAACCTATAAATATATTATGTTGTTCATATGCACACAGAGTGAATATGGAGCAGGTATATAGTGCTTATTTTAAGCCTTGTGGTTACAGCCGAAACAAAGGACTGCTGACTAATCTGTACATTAAATAAAAAGTGATGCACATTTTCCACTGAACTTGAAAAGTGATAATTCTAGGATGTAGTTTGGATGTAGTATGTTTCTAAAATTTTTTGCTTACAACAGGAGTTCATCAAAAGATACCAGAGTTCTGAACTGGAAAGCCATAATACTACTCTACAAAACTAGCACTGTCAAAAACTGAGAGCAGTACCTTTGTTGAATTATTTGAAAATACCATCTTTTCCTAGAATATTGTGCAGCTATGTGCATGTATTTATTTATTTATTTATTTATTTATTTATTTATTTGCAAACACCGCTGTATGCCAGCATCAGATCATTTCAGCATGCATTAATAGCACATGAATGAACATCCTTTTTTGGTAATTACTGTGGGAATACATCATAAACTAATAATAATAGGGATAATGGGTGTGTGTGTGTGTGTGTGGCGGGGGGGATTTGGGGGGGGGGGTAGCACGCACTGCTCCAGCAGGCAGGGGGGAAGGTATACTGCCCATTGAAAGTACACCACAGCCAAACCTTCAGCTCTGTGTTCAGGCCGCCCAGCAGTGAAGCACGTATACACTGAAACGTGTTTGGCTGTGTCTTTGTCAGATCTGCGATAGCACGTGTGCCTCTGTCTGCCAGCTGCATTTGAGCCCTTAAAATAAGGCCCAGCTGGTTTGTTTGCAAAATCACTCTCAGTTGTACATTCTTTAATCCTCAGGTACCACTGCCTAAAGAACTAGAATCCAGCGAGACAGATCTGTTCTGAAGGATCGCCATCAAACATGTGAACTCACTCAGACTGATTAATGCCAAGGCATGAAGTCACCCAGCACCTGCAGTAGTTGAAGAATGAGTTAATCCCCTGTGACCCAGCACCTGCAGTAGTTGAAGAATTAGTAAATCCCCTGTGACCCAGCACCTGCAGTAGATGAAGAATTAGTAAATCCCCTGTGACCCAGCACCTGCAGTAGATGAAGAATGAGTAAATCCCCTGTAACCCAGCACCTGCAGTAGATGAAGAATGAGTGAATCCCCTGTGACCCAGCACTAATCCCCTGTGCTTTGCAAGAGACTTGAAGGAGTTCACTGGCAAACTCCCGACACTGCGCAAATATCAGCAAGGCCATCAGTCACTCCCCTGTCCTGAAGGGGAGAACAGCTGTTTAAAATGAATCTTTACTGCAGCACCTGTTTTCTCAATCTCTGTCTGTTATTTCACGCCTGCCACTTAATTTTTGTAACTTATTAAATGAGTAAAATTATGTTTTAAAACACCCACTGTTGTGCCTCCTCACAGTGTTTAACATGAATATGCATGAAAGCTTCACTTGAGCAAATGACGCTAAATGACCCCAAAAGGGCAGTGTGACATTAAGACTGTAAAACTGCTGCCCATTTGGATTTGCTGCCTTTGGAGCCAAAAAGCCTCTGAGTTAAAGCGCTCTGGAAACTGGCCCTTGAGTCTTCAGAGTGTGGAGATGACTGGGGTCGGGAATAAGTCTGGTTGTTCTGTGAGAAGAGAACTTACCGGCTGTTGCATGCTTTATGGAGACACTTTAATTCAACTGCTCCCATAAAAAATATTTGTTTTTTATTTTATTTTATTGGAGATGAGAACATTTTGAGCAGTTGAACAAATAAAAATATCTTGAAAGAAAGCCGTAAAAAGAACAAGTGCCCTAATCCCAGGGACACCCCCCCCCCCACTCTGTCCTGCCCCCTTGTATGCCTGATTTCATTCCAACCGTAACGGCAACCCTGAATTGTTACTAACTGTTGATTGTTAAAGTGTCTATTCAGGGATGAACTACCCTCATAAGGCCATATTATGTCAGAAATAGCTGTGCACGGGGCCGTCTGGGTAGTGTAGAGGTATAAGCATTCGCCTACCACCACAGAGGCCCGGGTTCAATCCCCGGCAGCGGTACTTCCGGCTCGGTCAGACGTTTCTACAAACACAATTGACAGTGTTTTCGCGGGTGGGAAGCCGGTGAGGATATGAGTCCTGATCGTTGTATTAGCCACTCCTACTGGTTGGTCGGGGTGCCTGTTCAGCAGGGAGGGGATCTGATGGAGATAGCATGAACCTCCTCACGCGTTACGCGCTCCCAGTGAAACTCCTCGCTGTCAGGTGAAAAGAAGCAGCTGGCAACTCCACATGTATCGGAGGCTGGCATGTGGTAATCTACACCCTCCCCAGACTGACAGAGGATAGCGCATTGACTAGGACTGCGATACACACAGGGAATTGGTATAACGACTAAATTGGGGAGGAAATGGGAGAAAATGGCTAATAATAATATGGACTCACATTGCAGAGCTTTTAAGCAGTCAGATGAAATACAACCATTGTTTTCTGGAATGTGTTTTATGACTGATGATTCCTTTACATTTTAAATGACAGACAGGTCAAATCAGTGGATCTATATCGACTGAAGCCTGTATTTAATCAACATTTGCACGCATTGAACGCAAGCACTGTGCTGCTTTTTGTTCGGAACCTGAGCTTGGCCGGTTTTTGTCATTGCTTCTGCCAATAGGCAGTTAAAGCTAAAGACAGACGTTGATTGAATACCAGCGCTTCTCATTTGAAACTAAGCCATGAGTCAAAAATTAGTTCAAAAACAGTGCAAATGCCAATGAGCCAAGAGTGAATTGTGCTAAAATAATTCTGAGGAAAAATATTCTGGTAGGACTTGAATATGTTTTCAGCAACCATAATTAAACTAGCTGGAAAAAAAATTAAGTAAGACACACACAATGGGTCTACCGGACTGAGTCTGGTCCCCATAAGCCTTGTCTCCCCCAAGGTCACATGACTGTACAGTGGAGCCACAGTTACAGACTGACTGGTCGACTGAATATGGGGTAAAACTGTCAATCACATTCACAAATACACCTCATCAAGACCCTTATTAGAAAAGCCATACAATGCTTTAAAGTTTACATCCCCATTAATTATTTCTTGTCTTATTTATCTGAATGTGGTTTGTTTACTTCTGTGGAAGTAACTCTATATAATGAGAAAATGAATGAGATGAGAAATGAAAAATGAAGCATTTAGACGGCTTCAGACTTCTAATGAAAATAAAAACCTAAAAATGACTTAATTGATAAGTATTCACCCTTTGTTTTAAAAACCTAAATTCGGCCTGGTGTGTCCCACAGAAATCACACGGTATAGCATTACCCCTTTCACTCCGGAAACTTCCTTCTCGCGGCACTTGCTGACCCCTACAGCATCTGACTCCAAAAGCCGCTTGGAAGGAAGCAGCGCCTGACCTGTCATTCATACTGTGGTAATAAATACGAAAACATTCAGCACTTAGATACAAACTGTTAAGGGAATTAATTCTTTTGATGTGTATAGCTTCACTCTGCATGTTTTATAATCAACATTGAGAAAACTGGTCAAATCCTTGGTTTATCTTTTGTTACACTGATTAAATTCATACTGAAATTGAACCCATTGTTCCATCTTTGGCATAAATGTAAAATGTGGCTAACTTCAAAAAACACATGATTGCAACCTGCTTCCACCACTTCAAATGGCTTAGCTATCAGGCTAGCTCTGTCCATTTAGCCTTAAAGTCCAAATGTTTTTTTTGATTAGCAGATTAACCACTGCTCATATTCTAGGAAGTTTTGCTAGCTTAACTGCTAGCATACTGTTTTTGGATATGCAGCGGATTAGGTTTCTGTCTCAAAAGTGCATGCAGGTTCTCCCTTGTCTTCCGGAGCTGGCACCTCCTCCTCCACGGATTTCTTCTCTCCTGTGTTGTTCACGGTGGACTCCTCATTCCCAGCTCTGCCCTCCACTGCCGCCGCTAGCCTCTCCTTCTCCTCCTGCTCCAGGCGCCTGTAGTTGTAGAAGTTCATGACGAAGAGGAAGATTCCGGCAGCCAGCATCATCACCCCACAGGCGTAGTACATGTATTTGTAATCCATGAAGATGTCCACCAGTGCCCCTGCAGGAGAAAAGAGGAACGGCACACACATTTCAGACATTCTGTGGAATTAAACACCTCAGTTATTTTGAGATTATTTTGCAGGGTTTAAAATTGTTTTAGGAATTTTAAACTCTCCATCTCCTGCGCGTATTGAATCAGATGATAATATGATAATATGAGACACTAGTAATTCATGTGCTGGTCTACACTGGTTTTGAGAAAAAGATATGGGTATTGTGTGTAGATTGATGAGAATAAACATTAATCAATTTAATCAATTTTATAATAAGGCTGTAACATAACAAAATGTGGAAAAAGTGAAGGGGTCTGAATACTATCTGAAGGCACTGAAACTCTGTAGTACAAACAGCCAGTACTATATTACTACTCACTTACCTGCTATCGGTGGTCCTAAAAGCACAGGTCCACATTCCAAAGAGCCAGTACTATAGTACTACTCACTCACCTGCTATCGGTGGTCCTAAAAGCATAGGTCCACATTCCAAAGAGCCAGTACTATAGTACTACTCACTCACCTGCTATTGGTATGTCCTAAAAGCACAGGTCCACACTCCAAAGAGCCAGTACTATAGTACTACTCACTCACCTGCTATTGGTGGTCCTAAAAGCACAGGTCCACACTCCAAAGAGCCAGTAATATAGTACTACTCTCTCACCTGCTATTGGTGGTCCTAAAAGCACAGGTCCATACTCCAAAGAGCCAGTACTATAGTACTACTCACTCACCTGGTATTGGTGGTCCTAAACGCACAGGTCCATACTCCAAAGAGCCAGTACTATAGTACTACTCACTCACCTGCTATTGGTGGTCCTAAAAGCACACGTCCATACTCCAAAGAGCCAGTACTATAGTACTACTCACTCACCTGCTATTGGTGGTCCTAAAAGCACAGGTCCACACTCCAAAGAGCCAGTACTATAGTACTACTCACTCATCTGCTATTGGTGGTCCTAAAAGCACAGGTCCACACTCCAAAGAGCCAGTACTATAGTACTACTCACTCACCTGCTAATGGTGGTCCTAAAAGCACAGGTCCACACTCCAAAGAGCCAGTACTATAGTACTACTCACTCACCTGCTATTGGTGGTCCTAAAAGCACAGGTCCATACTCCAAAGAGCCAGTACTATAGTACTACTCACTCACCTGGTATTGGTGGTCCTAAAAGCACAGGTCCACACTCCAAAGAGCCAGTACTATAGTACTACTCACTCACCTGCTATTGGTGGTCCTAAAAGCACAGGTCCACACTCCAAAGAGCCAGTACAATAGTACTACTCACTCACCTGCTATTGGTGGTCCTAAAAGCACAGGTCCACATTCGATGATGGTGACGAGCCCGACTGCGCTGGAGAACCGCTGAGCTCCGACCAAGTCCATCAGAACCTCAAAGAGCAAGGCGCAGACCATGCCGAACGCCACGCCGAAGAAGACGGCATAGACGACTAGTCCCGCGTACCCCGTGGCCAGCGGGCACAGCAGGTGGCAGACGCCGTTGTACGCCACGGACAGGCTGAAGAAGTACTGGATCCTGGGCCGGACCCAGCGAGAGTTGGCCACCACCCCCGTCGCGGGCCGAGCGAACATGTCCACGAGGGCCAGGATGGAGAGCAGGAAGGCCGCCTGGTACTCGTCGATGCCCATGTGTTTGGCGTACGGGGCCAGGAAAACAATGGGCGCGAAGAAACCGAAAAACATGATGACGTTGCCCACGAGGTAAATGAGGAAACCGCGGTGCCTGAAGAGAGAGAGATCGATCAGTTTGCTGACTCCGTCTGCGCACCCCGTCCTCTTCCGCGGACCCTGGCCGCTCAACAGGCCGACGTCCTGGGACCCGCCACCGTCCTCCGGGCTGGCCTTACCGCCGCCATCCTTCATGCTGGCCTTCCCGCCCCCGTCCTCCATGCCGGCCTTCCCGCTTCCGTCCTCGACGCTGGCCTTCCCGGCGCCGTTCCCGCTGGGGTTTTCCGGATTTCGCGGTAGCTTGGGGCCAATAGGCCTCATGAGGGCCCCAGCCGCACAGCTGTTCAGAATTATGGCTCCAAGGATGAAGAACGCGCCCCTCCAACCGAAGCTGTCAAGCAGGAACTGGTTGAGCGGAGCCAGGGTGGAGAGGAACACCGGACTTCCCGCCATGGCCAGGCCGTTTGCGATTGGTCTCTTGACCAGGAAATACTTCCCGATTATAGTGAGGGCAGGCTGGAGGTTGAAGGCGAGGCCCATCCCTGTAAAATCAAGCTCAAGATCATTTAGAGCCATCACTACACCCTAACACTACACATTAGACCATCACGTTACAAACACTACACACTAGACCATCACATTACAAACACTACACACTAGACCATCGTATTACAAACACTACACACTAGACCATCACATTACAAACACTACATATTAGAGAATCACATTACAAACACTACACACTAGACCATCACATTAAAAAACACTACACATTAGACCATCACATTACAAACACTACACATTAGACCATCACGTTACAAACACTACACACTAGACCATCACATTACAAACACTACACACTAGACCATCATATTACAAACACTACACACTAGACCATCACATTACAAACACTACACACAAGAACATCACATTACAAACACTACACATTAGAGAATCATATTACAAACACTACTGTATGTGTAATGTATTACATCCAGAACTTTGTGAACTTTAGTTTCAGCTAACTGAAGTGGCCAACTAAAACTATATTAACAAAAGCATGGTTCAGAAGTTAGTCGTCAAATAGGGAAAAATTTGGTATGTTTAAATGCACACTCACACTCCAATAATATCCTGAATAAAACAATATCCCGAATAACATATGGGTTATGCAAACAGCACTTAAGTACCCTGAATAAGGCCTTATTCCAAATATGGCACGTTCTAAGAAAGATACATGACATATACTGATATTATTGTTTAGTAATTTTCTAGTCTGCTTGGTTAGTATAGGGTATGCATTTTGTGTGTGTGTGTGTGTGTGTGTGTATGTCCTTGTGCATAAAAGCATTACATCATAAAATGTTCACTTCACTGTTACAAACTGACACGTTTCAACATCCTGTCTTTGTCAAAGTAATATTCATTTATGTATTATTGTTTATTAATTTTCTAGTCTGCTTGGTTAGTACAGGGTATGCATCTCACCCCCCCAGACCCCCTCCTTCCCCCATCTCTAATCTCTACTCATGAGATCCTCCCTCATTCACAGAATGGGCTGACTGCCTCTGGTACAGTTAGGTCATTCAGACCAGCTCCTGCAGCTGCTGCAATGAGAACATTAGGGCAGCCAGAGAAAACCACACCCCATGTAACTCAGCACATTATAGGGCAGCACATTTCCACCAATCAGAGAGCAACTGGTTCACACAGACTGCTGGTATCTGAGGTTGGCGAGCCGAGCAGTTCTGACTCAGCGCTCACTGGTCTGCACACCCCCCCCCCCCCCCCCGCCCCCTTTTAAATTTGAGGCTTTTAAATTTATTAAAGGGATTAATAAAGTGAACTACATGAAATTATTCAACTTGAGTTCAGTTAGCAGAACAAGGGGGCATAAATGGAAACTGGCAAAGGGTAAATTTCATACAGACATCAGGAAATATTTTTTCACACAGAGAATAGTCAATGTGTGGAATAGCTTGCCTGTAGTGGAGGCAGAAACACTGGGGGTATTCAAGGCCCGGCTTGATACAGTGTTAGATACCATCTAGCTTTTAGGTAAACTAAGCATTAAGTACAGTTTAGTGGTGGGAATAGACAAGCAGTGTTGGGCTGAATGGCCTGTTCTCGTCTTATGTTATGTTATGTTGTTATGTTACGTTATGTTAAGAAAACTAGCAGTAGTATTAAGGATAAATATGATTATTCATTAATAATGGTGCAAAATGTCCTAGCAGCAGTTATTCAAGTGTGGGGGTTGTTATAGCAGCAAAGGCTGGACCGACTCCATATTAAGGCTCATAATTTTGGATGAGATGCTGGATGTCAGGTGTCCGCATACTTTTGGCCATGTAGTGCACTTAAGCCAGTGAGCAGTGTGATCTTCACTACTGAACTTTGGTGTCAGCTCATGAAATCTGGCTGATGTGTAGCCTGCTTTGTACAGGAGTGCAACCATTGTATGTATTTAGTTATGTTTACTGTTTAATAGGGGTGTGTTTTAGAATAACACTGGCCTGCATTGGTTTTGCGTACTCTCATTTTAACTTCGTGACAAACAGCATACCACATAGCTGTTCCGGTATATTCCAGGACAGAACATTGAAGAGGGTATCCCGAAAGAAACTTTGCTCTGAGCAGGAGCAAAGCTGAAAAGCAAATAATCAACTCTCATATCTGAGAGGATTTTGGAAGCTGTTTTTGTTAGTCATGTCAGCAAGTTCCTGGGCACAGTCCAAAGGGCTTCTGACAGATGGCTCTGCCACATTACTTTAATGATTGACTGTTCACCGCCGTGTTTTCGGGTACATAATCATCATGATATGGATTACTTCTCATTTTTATTTGACTACATTTCCTCTCTCACTGACTAGTGTTTTTACAGTATGTGTTGTCGCAGATACTGTATCTACGGCCAAATGAACAAATTGGATCAGGGGCAGAATCGGCCACATATTAGAGTGGGAAAGTTGCCACCCTTAAACCATAGTGGGAAAGGCCGTTTGCTGAAGTAGCCAGTACCGCAGTTACAATGATCCACCTGCACTGGACCACAGGGGAACCTCTCACTCCACACCTGAGTGGACCTGTATAGAAGATCCTAACTTAAAGGACAGGTGTGCAAACTCTGCTGAAATCCTGCTGTTCAAACAACGAGTGGCCATTGAGCAGGAGTGCATCCACCTCATTGAACCGTTGAAAAAAACGTTTTATTGGGTTGGGAAGAGAGGGACCCTTGAACTTTATCCCCATATGCCCTTCCTATCCCAGTCCAGCCAAAACTAGAGTGACCCTGTATCCAAGACCTAGAAGCTTAGTCTAAAGCAGGACACCATAGAAAGGCTATAAATTAAAAATGGAAATTGTGAAGACCCTTTTTCTGATACACCTTTGAATTATAACAGCCTCAGCATGCATTTTCAATAAAACACCACTCGTCTTTAAATAAAAATTCAACAGGAGGGATCTAGCAAAAATATTTGCGTCCAGAAAATACATATTCATGTTTACACAGCTTACAAACAGTAAATGTGAATAAAAATGATATGGCGAATACCTCCAATGATGCCAATGCACATATACAAATGCATAATGGAATTTCCAAAAGAAGCGGTTACCATAGCAACCCCACACATAAGCCCACCGGCAATCACCACAGGCCGGCTGCCATAGCGATTAACCAGAATGCTGCTCACGGGACCTGCAACCACAGGGGGGCGAGGGAGGAGAGAGAGTTTTGCACAGTTTATTCAAAAATACAACACACATCACACATTTAACAGGTACAAAAATGCACACACAATATCGGTAACATTGATAGGCCGTGGAACAGTCTGCATTGCTGTATAGCATTTTTAGACATACTTTTATGAAGTTGCTTTCAACTATATATAAGTTCTGTATTGTTTCACAGTTAATTATTGTTTTACATTTGCTACCTATTTTAATCATTATCACTATTTCTAATGTGTTTATTCAGAGTCCAAGTGCCAGAGGTGTTGGAGCCATATTGCTTTTTTTTTAGGATTGCATTTTCCTGCCCCTTCACCTCAAATAACTCCCTGATATCTCAAAGCCTTGCCAAAATTGGTCAGATTGCTGGCTGAACTCTTGGATCCTGATAAAACACGGCGCAGATCGGACACGTGATACCATGCACAGGCACAAACTCTATTTGCCATAAAGCAGGGAGGGGCGAGGAAGGCCATATCTAATCAGCCCTGTCAGTCACAGGACCTGACATTTCAGCCACATTCCATTATATGAGCAACGGCTGATGAAAGTTCTTGCACCTGTACGCTTGTGCTGTTGCTTTTTATTGTGGTCTAATCTATAAATGAATTGGTGCTGATGTTTATGACAAATAAGATGACTGAGCCAGGGTAACTGGGCATGGCAAAATCCAACACACCAGCCCTCCAGGACTGGAATTGCCCACCCCTGCCCAACAGCAACAAAATACGATATACGGGGCCAAACAAATTTGTCTCAATGATTTTATGCAATATTGAATATTTTTTGAAAAACACTTAAAATGCTACATTTTCAACAAAAATTGACAAATTTTCATGAAATTTCTCACATGACCTCTTTAAACCAAGCTCCACAAAAGTTCTATATAGAGATTTGATATAGGAAAACAAGGTTGAAAAATGAGCCAATGAAATTCCACTGCAAAATGAGTACTGTCCTTTTGCAGAGATTTCAAACTTGGAAGAGTGACCAAACCCCTCATTAGGAACATACCCATGTCTTATGGCCATCGCCATTTTGAACTGGCCACCTTCTTGGATTATTTTCACTCACCTATTACTTATTAGGGGTTCCGGAAAAACATTTCAGGTGAGTCTTACGAAATTTGGAATATTGCCCCGCTTTGCTCCAAGGAACTCCTTGCCAAATTTGGGAATGATTAACCACTTCATGGTGCCATATCAGTACTTAATTGCAGTATTTAAACAAACATAACTCCTGCAATGTTTCATTTAGATACCGGAAACCAATATTGATAAATAACTCTCCTCACAGTGCAGTGCAGTATCCTTCCTCAGTGCAGTGCCTTATCCTTACTACCCTTTGCTCAGTGTTATCATTTTCTACAGACTATATGCCTCAAAACAATAAAGACAAAAAGGAGAAACAACATAAATGTGGTGACAATCATCAGTTAATTACTTATATAATTGCTGCGCTAATTCGTGTTAAATGGCCCAGGCATTAATGGTGGTGCATTTTTATGAAAATATGCATCTACAGACAGCTTCATTTGGAAGGGGCCTTAACGGTGGCATGGCATGCTGTGTCGCTGCTCTGTGCCCTAGCTGGAAATGACACGTTCACGCGTGATGCTGCCTACCCCCATGACACAGATGGGCGAGACCGGCTCACTCACACGTGACCTCACACGTGACCTACCAGTGCGAGTATCAAAAAAAACTACAATTTACTCTCGGTCTGGAGCCCTGATGGTGCACCTGTGGTGTACCTCTACCCACATGAATATGATGAACACATTAACACAGCCACTGCGTGACAAAATCACTTGACGTCACTCCTGTGACTTCATACTGCACAAGCACATGCACTGTTACTTTGGTTTCACAGAACCATAGGTACCTTGAAAGAGTATTTTAATTCCTTACGCACTTCAGACAATTAAAAGTAAGTGATATCAGCCAAATAAACACATGACACATACTGTTCCTGTACACATGCATACACATGCACACTTACCCCCCGCATACATGGTAGCCAGCATGATAGAGGAAACCCAGGCGATCTCGCTGTAGGAGATGGAGAAGAACTCCTGGATCTCCTTGAAGTAGATGGTGAGAGCTTTGGGGAACGCGTAAGAGAAGCCGATGCAGACGAAGGAGCCAAACACCACAGCCCAGCCCCAGCCCCCATCCGGCGGGGTATAGCCCAGGTTCGTCGTCGTGGCCGGCATGGCAATTCGGGAGCTGTGGAAGAGAAAACCCCTTCAATTATAAGAAACAAACAGTTAACATGCACTCACTCAAATACACACACATACACTCTCTCATACACACTTACATCACGCATACACTCACTCTCTCATACATGCACACTTTCTCATACAGTCTCACACACACTCTCACACTCTTTCATACACTCACACACACACACACATAATCACCCATATACACTCTCACATACACGCACACTTTCTCATACAGTCTCACACTCTCTCATACACGTAGGGACTCCGGGCGCCCAAGCATTTGCCCCTTTCGCCCCAACTGCCCCTTTCATTTGGTTTAAAAAACATAAGAATTTTATATTATTGTTGTCGTCATTAATTTTTGCTCATTCGTTTTGGTAAAATATACTTTACGTAATAACTGTGTCTGGTAGAGCTGCTTCTCAAGGTTGATGTGCCCTTTTCTCACTGTGAACACCTGCCATTCAAAAGGTCTCAGCCCAGCACAACGCTGCACCGCTCACTCATACAAACTCATACACATCGGTGTTTAATTAGTGCTCCAGTATTAAACTGATGGACAATCTTACGGACATTTACAGCAGTCTGTCTTTTTAAATTATTATGTGTAATATAAAATTCCGTAATATTCCACATACAATTAATATTAATGGAAAAAGTTAGCTGAAATTTGTGTCTATTTTGGATCATCGTACAGCACGCGGGTTCGTTTAACGGTTCCACAATCAATAGGTTTCTTTACGCCACTTTTCACAGCACGAGCAGCGAGCATTAGGTAAGGTTGCTAATTGAATAGGTGGTGATCGCTCGCTTACATAATAGCAAAGCACACTACTGTCATAACTAGCATGTCAGTGCGTTCATCTTACTTATATAATGAGAAAACTGAAACACGTAAAACCCCTGTCACAGCTTATAAAATAGACTATCGCGTCTTACCGTTTATTAACGCTGGGTTGACGGAAAGAGATTTCTTCTGAATAAATTGGTACCCGTTCTACTGAATAACTCAGCTTCAGTTCACTCACACTGCTCACGTGGGTGTGTGCTTGGGTTGGCGCTACTTATTTTTATTTTTAGGCTTCTGTGTTCGAAGGGTATGAGCGACGGAAGTACCCTGAGAAGGGTGGACTGGACAGCCAGCTGGTATTGCCAGTTTTCCATAGCCTATTCCATAGCCTTACCCTTTTCCAACCGTGGGTTTAAATAGCCACTTCGGGAGCCCGGAACGTGCCGCGTGGGTTGCTCATGTGTAGTGCATTTCAATCGCGGAGCCAGAAGTGCTTTTTGTGTTGTTTCCTGAAACCAGCAAGTTATAGGCTACGAGGCATGAAGGTTGCGTGCAACCTTTTTATTTGTTTTAGGGCGAACTCCAGTTGGACCCAGTAGCAATTTCTGGGTCCAATTGGACTGGATCTCATGCCCCCTTCACCAGTGGGGGCGTCCAAATACGGAGAATTTTATTATTTTCATACTGTGTATTTTAGTGCCACAATATTATAAATTAAGTGAAGACGTAAGGTGGGCTGCGTGTGACCATTGCTCTCAACTCTCTCACCAAAAAAACGATAAAATGCAGGTGCAGACGTGCAGTATTAAAAACATTCTTGCAAACGTACACAGGAATAATAAAAAGTCTTTGTGTGGCATTGCCACATATGATTTTAGTGTTTTGGTTTGTAAGGAATTATAATGAAACTAAAACTACTTGAAATGTTCCATTCCATTCATACTTTTAGGCTATGCTCTGTGTTTATTCGTAATTCACAAGCAGCGAACATTAAAATAGCCTGTTGCTAAGCGCATTAGATACGCGATGCCCTGCAAACTAAATTAAATATAGATTTTTTTCTTGTTCAGTAATCTTTTACTGAACCGGAAAAAATGAAGGGATTTTCGGGTGAACTGTTGCGTACGTATTGGCGGGGTATGACGCAATTAAAATAAATAAATGACGGCAAAAGTTTGTTCGGAAGTTTGTCATATAAAGACAGCCGAAATTAATCACGAGTAAATCATTCAATTACAAGATGGCTGAAAATTATTGCGGAAAATAAGCACTTTTCGGAGGAGGGCTAGCCTACAACTCAAAAAAATCTGAGCCTCCAAACTTCAAGTTTCGGCATCCTGTCATCGGAACATTCGTGTCCGGAAAAATCACGTGTTCAAAAACCACATGTGAACACCCATCATGTGAAGAGTAGCCACATGAACTATACAAATAATCCCACTCGTGAGAGCGCGAAAAAGGTATTAATTCATGTTTTGTTTTCACATGTGAAAATTGTAGTTCGCATTTTCAAAAGTCAGCGACGTAAAAATGTGAAGCTACAAACCAATCAATGTGACCTATTTTCCATGCATTCACAAAAAAGCCAATCACATTCCAGTTCACGTACATTTCCTTTTCATGCGGGAATATTTTATTTGTTTTGTCTTTGACACCAAATACAGATTGAAACAAGGGAGCATTAGTAAAACTTAACTGCCAATATATTAAGTGTGCTCCAGCTCCCCTTTTTTCCAGGTCCCGTTCCTACAGTCATACTAGCTATGCAAAGCCATGTCCGTACACTACTGCCATCCAGTGGGACTGGAGGATACAGCATTTAGTTCACAAGGTATGGAGGTATTTTTGTAGCCAAAGTCACAAATCTGTTGAATGGATTCACAAATCTGTAAATTGTTTCACAAATCTGTACAATGTATTGTAAAGGACCAACCACATCCATCGCTAACCTCTCATGGTTCTGAGGGAAGTGGGACGGGTGGTAATGGTGCAGCAGAAGGTATTGGTGTTTTGTCAGATGACGGACACAGTTGGGATATTGCAATTCCTGAGTTACAGTATAGTGTGTCCACACCAGGCCACCATAAACATCAGGAAGCAGTTGTTTCCTTTGCGTGATGCCTTGGTGGCACAATCAAACCTGTGTCCCTGAACAGATAGTTGTCTTGGACACTCCGTTAATTTCTGATTGTGTAATAGGGAAGCAGGATCTTGTGGACAGCAGCAGGAGAACGGGCCCAGCCACTCAGACAGCTCTGAGCAGGAGAGAGAGAAGCTGCGGTGAATTCGCCCGGCAGGAGAGCAGTGCCTTGAATTCAGGCTCTGCTGCGTCAGCGCCGGTCTCGTTATCAGGAGGCAGGGGGAGGCGCGACGGACAATTGCTGATGCTGCGACCCAGGCTGGTGAGTGACCGGGCAGTCGCCACAGAGCACGCATGGACAGCACCGTGAAAAATTAGTCTGACTTTGACTAGGCCACTCCAAATCTTTGATTCCGTTTCCTTTCAGCCATTCAGATGCGAACTTGTGTTCTGGATCATTGTCTTGCTGCACAATCCAGTTTCACTTGAGCTTCAGCTCACAGACTGATGACTGGACATTCTCAATTTTCTGGTACAGAGCAGAATTCATTGCTCCTTCAATAACAGCAAGTTGCTCAAGTCCCAAGGCAGTAAAGCATCCCCATGCCATGACACTACCACCACCATGTTTGACAGTGGGTAGGAAGGTTTTACTGTGAAATTCTGTATTTGCTTTACACCAGACATAATGTCATTTCATTCCAGAAAGCTCCAGAAAGTGTGTGTGTATGTATATGTGTGTGTGTGTGTATGTGTGTGTAGGTTTATATATTGGGGAAGCACCGAATCGTGTCACTGGAACTAAGGGGCTTAGCTCAAACCATGAACAACATTTGACATACCCAATTTCTTTCCTAAATTTGAAGCAGACCCCTGACTGACTGAACTCTCCCATCCCTGGAGCAGACCCCTGACTGACCCCTACCATCCCTGGAGCAGACCCCTGACTGGACCCTCCCATCCCTGAAGCAGACCCCTGACTGACTGAACCCTCCCATCCCTGGAGCAGACCCCTGACTGACCCCTACCATCCCTGGAGCAGACCCCTGACTGACTGAACCCTCCCATCCCTGGAGCAGACCCCTGACTGACTGAACCCTCCCATCCCTGAAGCAGACCCCTGACTGACCCCTCCCATCCCTGAAGCAGACCCCTGACTGACCCCTACCATCCCTGGAGCAGACCCCTGACTGACTGAACCCTCCCATCCCTGGAGCAGACCCCTGACTGACTGAACCCTCCCATCCCTGAAGCAGACCCCTGACTGACCCCTCCCACCCCTGACTGAACCCTACCATCCCTGGAGCTGACCCCTGACTGACTGAACCCTACCATCCCTGGAGCTGACCCCTGACTGACTGAACCCTCCCATCCCTGGAGCAGACCCCTGACTGACTGAACCCTCCCATCCCTGGAGCTGACCCCTGACTGACTGAACCCTCCCATCCCTGGAGCAGACCCCTGACTGACTGAACTCTCCCATCCCTGGAGCTGACCCCTGACTGAACCCTCCCATCCCTGAAGCAGACCCCTGACGGACTGAACTCTCCCATCCCTGAAGCAGAACCGACTGACCCCTCCCATCCCTGAAGCAGACCCCTGACTGGACCCTACCATCCCTGGAGCAGACCTCTGACTGACCCCTACCATCCCTGGAGCAGACCCCTGACTGGACCCTACCATCCCTGGGCTGTGCAGTAGGCAATTTCCCATCATCCTTGGGGGGTTCTGCCACAGTAGGCACTGGCATGGTCTGGATTTAATTCAGGATTACTATTTCTGAATTTGGAATAAGGCAGAATTTTCTAAAGTGCACCATTTTCTCTTTCTGGGTTAATCTGGATATACCAAATTAGGAGACTCTAAAAGAGCCTCACAAACCCATTTTTCCCTTCATCATTACCGTGTTAACTCCCCTGCTCTTGTGATAATGTTTTGTAAACACAGTAAAATATTATGAACAAATGTCAGTAGAAAATCTGGAAACATTTACTTTTATAACTTTAATTACAATGACAAAATTCTCTTTGTATTCAGTGTGTACAGAGCCCGACATTCTGATTTGTGTTTAAGTAGGATCAACGCAGATAAACCAGTTTCTAGGACAAATAGCATTTCGTTCCTTCCTGTGGGTTTACACAAATGATCCCTTGTAAATACAGAATATACTGAAAATGTATCAAAATAAAATATATTATCAAGATATTTTAACACTTCACAATATATGGGCAAATATACAAATTATGGTCTCTTTCAGACAATGTTTTTTCTTAAATAAAAAATAAAATAAAGAAGTATTTGTCAGTTTATATTGATAATATGCTTACAATGTTGAAATGTGTGTATTTCTATAAGGGATCATAATTTGGACACATATTAACTAGTTAAATAATTTTGCAATTTTGCTCCATGGCTCACTTTTTGGCTTCTGAAAACCATAGTACAAATAATACTAACAACAATAATAAAAACAACAACATCATAATAAAAAATAAAAAATATAATAATAATAATAATAACAATAATAATAATAATAGTTCTGCAGGCAGTAGAACAGGCACTCTGTTTGCTGTTTGGCTCAGTTTGGAAAGTGTAGTTCAGCTAAATTTGCTTCTGGAAAAGACATGAATGAAATGGTTTCTGTAGAATAATGTGGCATGCAGTGGAAAATTATGCCGGCTGTTGGAAAAGACATGCATTATAGAAATGCATTTTGTAAGCTCTGAGGCAATAGCAGGTCACACATAGACTGTGCTTTAGCCCCTCCTATTCACATTTATCCTATTCAAGTTTTCACCAAAAAAACAGACATTTAACATGAACTGTCTCCAAAGTGCCAGTACATTCAAGGTAATTTTCATTTTTTTCAGTATCGTCAACATATCCTTTGCAAATACCAAAACTGAAAATACCAACTCCAAGTGCTTTTTGACATTTTCCTAACCCACTTATCGTTCAACCATGAAGCCATTCATTTTAGTTGTGCGCTGAAGTCATTAAATACAGCTCAGAAAGACATATTTTCATTTTTTAAAAATGCAACATATTATCACAAAATTTACTTCAAACCGGAGCAAATTGTTCATTAGATGGGGACTATTTTCATTATGTAGGTCCCGTGCATTTGTACACATTTGATGCGGTAGTGAATCGGCAAACCAAGGAAAGCCATGACTCGTGGGCAGCAAATATACGGCAAGCCATTTTAACATTTAATAGCCTCGCTTGACTATCCATAATTACATTTTAGATATCTACAAATGCATTTTGACTAGTCGTAATCACAATGTGGCCAGTCAGAATGATAATACAGGATATATATGTAATTATAAACTGACTAGTAAAAACGATAATTCAAGATATCTGCAAATATATTTTGACTATTCAAAAGACCTTTTAAGGTGTCTATAATGACGTCACAGACATTGTTATTCGACTTGTCACACATACCGGTCTTCTTTAAAGATATCCATAACTTATATATCTTAAAAGGACTTGTATCAAATTCAAGATATCGACATTTTAGTTTTGAAAAGATATCTACAATTGTGTTTTGACTAATAATATCTTAGATTCAGATATCAAAAACGATCATTTAAATAGCTTAAATCATGAGGAATTAAAGATAAGTCATGTGTTTGATAGTCAAATCTGAATTGTAGATATCTTTAATCGGAGGTTCCATACAACTGAATGGCAAAAGTAACTTCAATCTTACTAGTCATAAATGAATTACGGATATCTGTAATGTGAATCCGGTCAGGCTATTAAATGTTAAAATGGACTGCCATAATATACTGTAGTAGCCAACTCGCCACCAGCTGCATTTTGGCGCATTAGTACACACCGAGCATGCGCTTACCCAGCATGCACTTTGCCTTCCTTACCGTCAGTCTACCTGAAATGGAACTACTTTTCACATATTGAAAAAGCAATCATTTTAAATTTATGAAGCTGTTTCAGTTAAAAGTACTAGGTTCTCTGCCACGCTGAATCATGCTGACCAAAGCAACAGTGGATCAGTTACTGTGTGCTTTCAGTTGGAATATCTAATCCTTATTCCACAGCATTGGATAGCTGCTCCAGTTCACATGCAGTTCTGTGGTCTTAAACCTGAGTTTTAAACCTCAGCTAAGTACACTGCAATTGACCCATTATGTATATGACATGTTTTCATGTATTTTTAGAGAACAATGGAGTTCTATGACTTCCAGTATATTGTCGTTGGCTTGATGGACAATAATGGTTTCTAGTTGGGATTATTCTTTTCATGGAATATATAAACAAAACTGAATAAATTGCCAGTGTTATCCGGTAAGGGGGGAGGCAGCTGGGTCAAGTTAGTTTTGGTCAGTCAGGTATTGGGTAAAGTTTGGGTCAGGCTTGGATCAGGTTTGGGTCCAGTTTGGGTCAGATTTTGAGTCTGGATCGGGTCAAGTTTTGGATAAGGTTTGGTGTGAGGTTTGAGTCAGGTTAGAGCAGTATTCCTGTGATGTCGGAGCATGTGGTTTTTTATTTAGGTTGCGGTTTAGTGGGTACGATCAGCCTCTGTTCAAACATTGTCCTCATGGTCTTCTCCACCTGTTTGAGGAAGATCTGGGGTATTCGGCCACACAGAGTGTTAACTGTGTCCAGGAACTTCGACTGCAGCGGCTCAAACAGGGCGTGTGCCATGTTGTCTTCAAAGGGGTACTGAAAATGAAGAAACATCATTCAAAAACATCACAGAAAGACTCCGTCGGTATGTGCATGTGATTCATTCCCTATCAGTGTGTACATCGGATCCAGACCCTATCACTATGACACATGGGTTTCAGACCAAATTCAGTAAGGAAATTAACATTTAAAAATCTGCTGCTGCTAATCTTCTGTTTTTCACAATGCGTTGATGCTCGAAAGGTCCATTAACTGAGGCTCAAATATACAGATCAGAAGTACTTTAAAGGAAAAATGCTTCCCTTTCAGCAATTCCACATTTCATTTTTTAAGTTTACTGTGGCAGTGAGCTCAGTCGGCCCATTTTCAGGACCTCCTGGAGTAAAACTTGTACCATGCGAATAGGCTGTGTTGCTCTGGTGGCAAAGAACATCTAACAAATATTACTGCTACACCCACATTGGTGCTGCTGCTCCATATACTATTACTATTAATATTATTAGTGTAATTACTGTTATTCCAATTATAGTTGTCATGCTAGCCCATGGAATGCTGCTTCTTTGGAACACAGGAAATTTCAAAATCCGCGTTTTACATGAATTCACTTGTGTTCTGATAAAAATAACTTTTTGCCATAAATATGCCAATTCACAATAATAGCACAATGAATGTATGTCATTCATAATTTTATTATGACACTTGTAACGGAAGTGGGATGAAATAAGCTACAAATAATGTTTTGAAGTTTGGATAAAATTTTTTGTCATAGCAGCTAATTTAAAAAAAACGCTGGGAGTGATTGCTGTTTTATTTACTCATGTTTTTTTTTTGCAGGCCTGTGAAAAAGTGGGCAGGCCATCTAGGTAGGTTTTCTCGGAATACATTTTCCACACATGCTATGCCCAGCTCCAGTGCTCCTTGGAGCTAATCCTATGACACGACTGTATTCCTGAAGGTAATGCAGTCATCGTCCCAACTATTCCAACTCTACCCTCTTATGGTGGTACAAAAAAAGAAAAAACACAATTATGTAAATACATTTTTAAAATTCATATTAGAGCAAGACTAAGTTCACAACAGGGAGAGCCCAGGCTTCACATAAACTCAAACCAACAATGCAACCCCCCTGCCTAAAAAGTGCGCATCTGCTCGTGAAAGCACAGCTTATTATCCTTAATGAAGCGGAAATACCTGATCAGATGACTGAGATGTATGCAGCAAAGCTGAGGGAAAAACAAGACCACACCAGCAAGCACCTTACAGATAGCATGCCCTCGTACAGGCAGAAAAGCATCATCTTTACAACTTTAAAAGGCCTACAATTTTTGTAAACTTGATTTTTTACTTAGAACATGACTTAACCTGCTAATGTATATGAACTTTAGTGACCACATTATAGTAACATGGTCATGGCAGGCACGAAAAGTGTAGCTATATAATCTTACCATCGACAGTTTGCTGCTGCGGAGGTAAGTTTTCACAAACTAACTGTGAATATGCTTCTTCATATAGATGACGGCAGTACTACTAGCATTCTTTTTTACTGTGAGCAGTATCTTTTTTTTGGTGTTCCAGAGTTTTAAATGGCCACAATACAATGATAACATGCACAGTGAACAGATCAAAGGCATTATCTTTTATAAGCCAGCTAGGGCACATGGCATCTTGTTTTTGACTTTTCCTACAAATTAAGCACATTCTCTTTAAATCTGGCAATGCTACCAACAGTTGTGTAAATATTATGATCAATAAGCAACACAAATGTCAGACACAAAAAGATGATTGGCTCAAAAAAAACAGGAGTAATTATTTTGATGCATTCAAATCTGGGTCATCACCTGTTGTAATCTAAAAACGGAGGGAATACCTGCATTTATAGAATGTAGTGTATTTTTTCCTGCTTTGGGGTGGGGGGTGGGGGGGGGTCTGTGTAAATTCACCTGCGTTAACGCAAACTCTGAATATGTTATGTTGTTGTGTTGTGTTATGTTGTGTTATGTTGTTGTGTTGTGTTGTGTTATGTTGTGTTATATTATGTTGTGTTATGTTATGTTGTGTTGTTATATTGTGTTATGTTGTGTTGTGCTGTGCTGCATTATGTTATGTTGTGTTGTGTTGTGTTGTGTTGTGTCACTCTGTGTGTTTACCTTGCGCACCACTTCATAAATGGCTTTGAAGGCGGGATGCTTGTCGTCATGGTAAACTCTGCGGATGCCGTGGAGGATGGAGACTCCTTCCTCCTCCGCGCCCTTGCAGTTGCTACCGTACGCGCAGTGCTCCGGGCGGTAGTTCCACTGGCACGGAAAGGTGTAAAGGTACTCTGGAAAACAGTCCCGCGTGGGCACACATCACCATGACAACCTGGCATTCCAAACACCTGCCGTATTCGCCTAAGGAAGAACACTTAGTGAAAAATCAGTGAGCTCTAAAGAGACATTGTCATCAATGATGGCTTCAGGTCTGTCTGGCTTAACTGGTGGGGGGGGGGGGGGGGGAGTTGTTTCCGGTTTGTACAGAAAACATCTGGAATCTGTTCTCCTGAACCTTTAATCCAATGTCGAACGTGTTTCTCTTGCTAAGGACTTCATAGGGACCATAATAGTTTGTGCTGGCATGTCTACTTTTGGGCAACACATAAAAGTGTAGACAACGTACAGAAAATGGGATACTCTTGGGTAAATCAGGAAAAAAGCATTCACAAATCAGAGACTGCTACGTAGGTGGGGCTTACACTAAAATAAACATCCCGGCATGCCTAGAGCCATGGTTAATAACGCTGGGCAGGGCAGGTTCCCTGTTATTACCGATAACATGGCTGTAACAGAAAACCTCATTGAAAGAGGGAGACTGTTGGGGAGATTCAGTGACTAAGATGGCTCAACATATTGACAATACATGAGAAATGGTGTCCAAGGTGATGTCAGCATGGAACTCTGAGGGAATGACATCATCAGAAAAGGACAACAGCGCAATGAAGTGTGCACTTCAGAAGCATGATCTAATCTTGAGGATACATGGGATTCTAAAGCCCTGAGTGGATCAGTAATGCTGTGCGTGTGGTCCTGGCATGGTTTGGGTAAAGCCCTGAGTGGATCAGTAATGGTGTGCGTGTGGTCCTGGCATGGTTTGGGTAAAGCCCTGAGTGGATCAGTAATGGTGTGCGTGTGGTCCTGGCATGGTTTGGGTAAAGCCCTGAGTGGATCAGTAATGGTGTGGGTGTGGTCCTGGTATGGTTTGGGTGAACTCATGCTGAGAAGGTAAGGTCAATACCAATCAATTACTTAATGCTACTGAGTGACCTTTTTCACCCCATGTTAAAACATTTATTTTTTTCATAAAAGGGCCTAATGGTTTGACAAGTATGCTTTCAGCAATATTTTACATATCAGGGTATCCGGGGTATGTCAGCCCCCAAGAGCCAATCAGATGGCTTCCAGCAGGCTGTGTACCTGGGTTGTAGTGGAAGATGATGTTGAGGAGGTCCTGGTCGCCCCAGGCGATGAGGTCCTTGTACTTCTCATATAGTGGCTGAAGAAGGTCCTCCCATGACAGGCCAGTGGGAATCAAGCTGCTCTGTAGGATCAGTAACACATGACAGGCTAACAGGAGTCATACTGCTCTGTAGGATCAGTAACACATGACAGGCGAACAGGAGTCATGTTTGGGTAAATATTTAGCTAAATGAAAAAAATATGTAGTTAAATGTACAAAACTTTTAGGCAAATATTTAACTAAATGTATAAAACATTAGCTAAATTTATACAGTATATAAAACATTTTGCTAAAGGTTTCATACATTTAGTAAATATTTCATATGGTCATCTAAATGTATGAAGCATTCATAAATATATACAAAATGTTGCTAAATGTTTTATACATTTATGCTAAATATTTAGCTCAATGTTTCATCTATTTACCTTAATGTTTTATACATTTGGTCATTTAAATGTTTTCTATATTTCATACATTTTGTAAATGTTATACACAATTAGCAAAATATTTAGCTAAATGGTTCATGCATTAAGTAAATGTTTTGTACATTTAACTAAATGTTTCATAAATTTGATTAAATAGTTCACTAAATGTTCCTCACATTGAGACAGACATTTAAATTAGTTTCATGTTTCATACATTTAATAAATGTTTTATAGATTAAGCTAATTGTTATGTACATTTAGCTAAATATTTAGCCATATGTTTCATACATTCAGTAAATATTTCAGGCATTTAGCTAAGTATTTTAAACATTTATTTAAATATTTAGCTAAATGTTTCACGCATTTAGTCATTTATTCCTACATTTAGCTACATACATTAAGTGTTTCATGCATTCCATGCATGTTCCATACATTTAGCTAAATGTTTTTTTTTCTGTTAAATGTGTGAAAAATTCTAAATAATAGCATTTTGCGTCACATTTGGCACTCAATAGGATGACATAAAGAGTTTATAAATATATGTACCAGTACTGTTGCCAAAACTTCTTAATGGCCAGTGTCACCCAAAATTCAAATAATTTGTTTTTTCCACAGCCTATACATGCCAGAAGAACTAGGCACAACTTGGATACAGTCAAGATCTCATTCAATTAATTACGTGTTTTTTTTTTTAACAAATGAAGTCATTAAGAAATAAAATGAAAAAGATTCTGTGTGTTTACATGTGTGGCTGTAACACACACAGAGAATTCATCACGGTAGTTTATCATTTCTCTAGATCAGGAAATGACATTTCGGGAGGTCAGCCTATTCCCCCAGTGAGTCTGTTCCACGCTATCATATATCTATGCAGAGTAGTGTGGGATATGATTTTGAATACTCAATAGTTTGCCATTTTTTGTTGTAATTTTACACTTATTTCACACATAAGAATATTTATGAGCATATTTGAGAAAATTCAATTAAGCGGGTACGTGCCATAACAATATTGATGTTTTATTAATCATTATAATGAGCATGCATAATTAAACAATGGTTTATAATTGCACAAACCAGCCTGAACAATTGATGAATGATTTATTAATTTTTCCCGTTGATATCCAACCTGACAGAGCTACCGAAATCCTCCCTGCAGCAAATGTGTGAAACGAGAACAACAGCGCTTTTGTCAAGACGTAACTGCCGGTGGTACCGAGGGAAGCGGTTGAGCCAGAATTTACTCTCCAGATTGATTGCTATGGCTATGTACTGCAGGGCATTTAAGTTTCAGCTTTCAAAGGAACATTTGGCTAAATTTATTACTTTAATTTGTCGGTTTCATTGACTCCATTCTAATCTTTCGCGGTATCATATTGATGGTAATGAGAGCCTACCCAATACTTTGATCTGCTCTCGATAGGACGGAGTGTAGCACAGTGGGTAAGGAACTGGGCTTGTAACCGAAAGGTCGCAGGTTCGATTCCCGGGTAAGGACACTGCCGTTGTACCCTTGAGCAAGGTACTTAACCTGCATTGCTTCAGTATATATCCAGCTGTATAAATGGATACAATGTAAAATGCTATGTAAAAGTTGTGTAAGTCGCTCTGGATAAGAGCGTCTGCTAAATGCCTGTAATGTAATGTAATGTAATGATAGCCACATGCTTGCACACACCACCAGGTGACGGGGAACTGAAAGCTGCTGACATGCTTATGAAAACAGGGGATCTGTACAATCCCCAGCACACCTTTTACAAGGAAAACCTAAAAAAAGAAAAGGCTTGGGATGAAGTTGCCTTGGCTGTTTGAGCAGGTACTGCACGATGTAATCTATTTCATTTGGATGATGGGGCACTCCACCTCCTTGCATCGTTTACTCAGGGAAAGCTATGATAAAAGATGTTACCTATATTTGTAAATACGGACATTGCTGTCTATATATGTTTTTATCCCTCAGCGCCCAGTCGGACAGCAGCTGAGGGATGGCCCTGTGGTGGCCCACTTTTACCCCTTCAGCTGGCGCACATACCGCCATGGCATGACGGCGACGAACCCATCCGAATCTGGCTGCCAGAACGCAGCCACAACTCAACCCCGATGAGCCCGTGTCTCCGGTGTGTGCCAGGACACATGCCACAACTCAACCCCGATGAGCCTGTCTCTCAGGTGTGTGCCAGGACACATGCCACAACTCAACCCTGCTGAGCCCGTGTCTCAGGTGTGTGCCAGGACACAGCCACAACTCAACCCTGCTGAGCCCGTGTCTCAGGTGTGTGCCAGGACACAGCCACAACTCAACCCCGATGTCTCAGGTGTGATATGCACCTGGGCCACGCTTGACCCGGGATCCAAATGCCATGATAAAACGTAAATGTGGATGGTTACAGTCGGGCCTCTTTTGGCCCAAACTGAAATGCTGGGGACTTTTGCCACGTTTGGCCCAGAATAGGCTTGCCATTGCCATAACTGAGCCCTAAGCACCTAAACGCAACCACGTTTGGTCCAGAATCGTCTGCTATCTGGGTATGCTATCAGATGGAAATAGCACTATTTCTAGTGCTACGCGTGTGCTCTGCTCCCGGTGTACCTGAACAAGCCACCACTGGCACACTTCGCTTCCCTTACCCTACGCTACACGTGCGCTCTGCTCCTGGTGTACCTGAACAAGCCACCACTGGCACACTTCGCTTCCCTTACCCTACGCTACGCGTGCGCTCTGCTCCTGGTGTACCTGAACAAGCCACGACTTGCACACTTTGCTTCTGCGTACGCTGCACTGCTGGTGTACTACTGAGTCTTTCATAAGGTTTCGCATTTCATACCAGGAACCAGTTCAGCTGTTTAAGCAGTCTTGGGCAGCTTCCCTCTGACGTTCCTCACCTTGAACAGTGTGCCCCTGATCCGGGTCAGGTTCATCAGCATCACCCCGGAGTTGAGCCCCGCCGCTCCGTAGAAGGGGTGCCGCGCGTAGCGGCTGTACCAGCCGGTTTTGGGGATCTCGTGGTCCGGAGCCATGCCGGCCAGCTGGGTGCTGTTGAAGTCCTTCAGGATGCTCCAGATGTGGTCCATGGGCCGCAGGAAGAGCACATCTGTATCCACGTACAGGAGCGAATCCACGTCCTTCAGCAAAACCTGCGTGCAGACAGGGGCGGTATTGCAGTATTATCTACAGAATTATCTGAGATTAAACTTCAATACACACAAGTTGCGGTTAATTCCATTTTAATTGAATTCAATTCATGAATTGAAAAACACACGTCAGAGAACATCAGAGGCAATTAATAACTCAAATTTCAATTCATTTTTTCATTGCTCACACTGAAAATGAAACTGAACTCTGTGTCCTTTAGCAGTAGAATGTGAATACAGAGGCTGAATACAGGCTAGACCCTTTTAGGGCCTCTGTACTACTGCAGTGTTGGAGAAGTTGGACTTTAGCACACACATCCTGAAACGTGCTGCCAGTGCTTCGTGTCCTTCCTGTCCATTTGCAGAGCTGCATTCTGACTGTCTGAGGAGGCTAGCATGCATGCTAACCACTGTCTGAGGAGGCTAGCATGCATGCTAACCACTGTCTGAGGAGGCTAGCATGCCTGTGAAGTGTGTCCACACTGCAAGCTGAATATTGCTGTGTTTGAAATGTAAGGCCCAAGAATATGCATAGATGCTGGCTTTAAATTCTCAACACAGTAAGAGACTACATGTTAAAATTCCCAGTGGTCATCACTAGTGTTTATATGTAATGATTTACAGTAAACTTTTCTGTTGGTTCAAGAGCTGGTAATTTATAGTTAGCAGTTCACAGAAAATAAGTGTTTGGGGTCATACGTTGAAGCACTGTCCTTTTGGAATGAATGAGGAACTCAGCCCCAATATTTCCTGTGCTGGATGTTTAATTACAGTTAATCTTTATTCTGTGGACATTGTGGACATTGCCTCTGAATTCTGATTATGCAGGTGCGACCGTGGTGGAGCATGGATCTCTCCAGCTGCAAAAATCACCAACTAACAAGAGAAATCTGTGGAGCACTGGAGGGAACAGTATATTGCCTTGCTATTGAATCAACGGTGAAGGTTTAGGCCCAAACATTCAAGTGCACTGAACTGTGATAAAAAGCCAGTAGTGCATGTAATGGCAGACTCTTCTCTTCTTTTAGATGCCTGTAAATAGCATGGGTACGGTGATGTAAATGAAGCAGAGGTGTTGAATTCTCACGGGGAGGAAGAGGCGCTGGGCGGCGCATGGCTTGAACAGGTTCTTCCACTCCTCAGCATTCTCTGCGGAGAATGTGATTGGGTATATGCTGTACTGAAACCTGGGGGAGAGAAACCGGGGCCATCTCTTCAGCTGAAAAAGAAAATGCACAATGTTACAATTCATCACTCAGACCCCGTTAAAACACATCACTCACAGACCCATTTACAACTGATCACTCACAGACCCACTTACAACTTATCACTCACAGACCCTGTTAAACCACATCGCTCACAGACCCAGTTACAACCCACCACTCACAGACCCAGTTACAACCCACCACTCACAGACCCAGTTATATCCCACCACTCACAGACCCAGTTACAACCTACCACTCACAGACCCAGTTATAATCCACCACTCACAGACCCAGTTACAACCCATCACTCACAGACCCAGTTACAACACATTACTCACAGACCCATTTACATCCCGTTACTCACAGACCCAGTTATAACCCACCACTCACAGACCCAGTTCCAACCCCTCACTGAGATTCTCGCACAAGAGATGTGCAATAAAATGACAGTCTAAGAAAACAAACGCACCCCTTTATCAAACACTGTGGCCAGGGCATGCTCTGTGAAGATGTGGAACTTGATTCTCTTGAGACTGAAGAGCAGGGCAGATTTGAGCATGGTGAAGGCCTCTTCTACACGGTCCCCACAGACCACCGCCGCCAGGTGCATCGTCTCACCGATGATGGGGCCTCTGGGCAAGGCCCGCCCCCATTCGGTCCTCACCCTATCAGAGGGCACATAAGCACAACATGAGCATGTGAACTAAGATCTATATGTGTATTGGCTGTGTAGCTGCTATGCATACTCAGCGTGGTAGTACAGGTTTCTATATTAACTCTTACTCTCAAAGGCACAAAGTTCTATATTAACTATTACTCTCTATGGCACAAAGTTCTACATTAACTATTACTCTCTATGGCACTGTGTTCTACATTAACTATTACTCTCTATGGTACAGAGTTCTACAATAACTATTACTCTCTATGGTACAGAGTTCTATATCAGCTTTTACTCTCTATGATACAGGGTTCTATATTAAATAGACACCAGGCTGCTATTACGCTCTATGGGAGTAGAGTTCTATATTAAATAGACACCAGGCTACTATTACTCTCTGTGGTAGTTCTAAATTAAAAATTCTTAATGATGTTTATCTTTTTGCATAACTGCACCGACATGATGCTGCACAACTTGGTTTGCTTGATTTCTAATAGTCCTATTTCAAAACATACTGCTTTGAGAGGTCAAACCAAGGGCATAGCATCAGGAGGGATATTTAAATGGAGGGAGATGTGTAAAATGCTTTGAATTTATCCAGTTCCATCCAAACACCAATACAGCACCATCAGGGGCCGGGCTGCTGTCCCTGTTTCCATTTTGGTGTTTTCTTTTTACTCAGGTGTCCCTGCTGAACATGGCTACTGCTCCTGTGCTGCTCCTGTGCTGCTGCCGCTAAGTGCTGCTCCTGTGCTGCTCCTGTGCTGCTCCTGTGCTGCTGCTGCTGTATGCATCACATGCACTCGCTTTAAACTCTGCATGTAAGTGTGGGCGTGGTGTCGAAGGGCCAGTGAAACTAATATTCCACAGCAGGCCGTACAGATATTCTGATCATGACACCTGGATGTCGCCATGCCCAGATTATAGGGACTTTAAGCATCGATGACAGTGGGTAGGGCTACGGGGAACGGAAGTAAATCTGTGCTCTTTTGCACGTGTGAATTTAGTATAGCATAAGATAACATAACATAATGACAAGAACCAGGCCATTCAGCCCAACCAAGCTTGCCATTTTCTCGACTAAAATAGTCCCCTAATTACCTACAGACTAGATAGTATAGACTGTATCAACCCTAGTCTTGACAATCCCCAGAATTTCTGCCTCTACTACATGACCTGGCAGGTTATGCCACACATTGACTACTTTCTGCGTGAAAAAATTGTCCTAATGTCTGTGCGAAATTTACCTTTTGCTAATTTCCATTTATGTTCCCTCGTTCCACTAACAGAAATCGATGCATGTGAATTTGACCTGCTCCTGGCTGCTGCTGTAGCCTGCTGATCCACGATGACAGTTAGTGTTTCCCCGTAGGAGATCAGCAGGCTTCGGTGGCAGACGGGAGCAAGTCAAATTCACGCAAAAGAGCACAGACTTACTTCCGGTCGCCGTAGCCGTACCCACAGCCATCGATGCTTAAAGTCCCTCATGTCCCAGTATGGCAGCGGCTCTGTGGTTCATTTTCTTAGGATGCGATGCGTGCAAATAATGAAGAACTATACATTGCGCCCCAGCACCCAGGCGCAAACGCATTTCAACAGAAACGCCGAAGCGCTTCCCCCCGCGAGTACACAACTGGCTCCCTCGTAGTTAAAGTTAGCGGCTCCCTCGAGTCGTAGTTAAAGCTAACTGTGGAGATTCCTTCCTACAGCAAAATGAACAGAAGATCACTTTGAAAGTTCTTTGGGAGGGAGGCCCAGTGGGAAGCAGAGGGATATTTCTGTGCGCTTCAGTGAATGGGTCCTCTATCTGTGCGGCTGACACGTTAATGGCTTTCTGTGGGGCACTGAAACGGGATCCCCCATTTATTTCAAGCCAGCAGAGTACACTGAACTGTGTCCATATTTCATATGTGCCATTTCTTTAAAATTGCTAATGTATGTAAAAATTTAAGGACATCTCTCTATCAAATAAACAGTAGCTTATTCTATTTTTCACTACTAGGTTAAAAAATGTATATATTAAAGTAATTTATTGATGTGTTTTGTATTTACAGTGTGTTTAAAATATATTTGATGAAATATCTTGTTTATATACATTTTATTGACAATAGTGTGCCCCCTCATCCCCAGTAAATGCCGCCTCCCATGTGAACAATGCTTTGGATCTGTTTGGAAGCAATGGATGGAATGAGGCTCGAGTGTCTCGTGGAAGGCATTGTCTTGGCTGGCTGCTGTTTTGCTTAATGGTCTGACTTTCACGTGCGTAATGTGAATAACTGCATGATTACTGACACGCAAACAGGCCTGGCACAGCCGTGCATGTTTACCTCAGACCCGGCTTCCATGGAAACGCGCATAAATCCTGCTAAATGTGCTGTATCTGGCATGCCATACTTTCGCTCCGCCCCCTTCGGAACGCCGTCAGCAGGGACCGATGACCTCATTTACTTTTCACAATGCAGTGGCAGTGTAGAGGATGACCGAGGAGGCCCTCTGTTCAGAGTCTGCAAGTATGCCCTTCCGTGGCGTTACAGAAATGGAACCAAAATTCAATAAAAACAAGACCTACCAGATTTACATTCGATTTAACAAAATGGTTGCCATGGCAGCCTCTGTACTTCTGGTGTGGCTGTGGTTTAAACTGTAGCATCTCCACAGACCTCATTGTGACACAGTAGTTTTCTGGCTCATAAGAACCCGGGATCTGTGTATCCTGGAGGTAATGCTCCATGACTGTGTTTGAATGCCAACCCAACATGGGCTGAATGCCGTGTAAGCATCATAACCAAGCTTGTTAGATTAAATGGAAATTAGCGGGTGGACAATAGTCTGATAAATGGTTCCTAATGCTCCACTGACAGGACAACTCCACAGTGTCCCGGCAGAACATGGGAAAGATACAGCTGCAAGGAGAACATCGGGGGGTGAGGACAAAATGGCCGCTGTCAACAGCGCTCGCCTCATGAGTCGAATGATTTCATCTACACTGGACAAACTGCCACTGAAAACAAACAATATGCTGTACGCATGTCGCCATTTTACTGGCGTATGCCGGCTGTGTTCTTACAGTAGAGTAACACTGGGTCATTATGACTGAGATACTGAGTTCAGGAATATGTGCATTTTAACGTATGGGATTTAAGTGCACCCGTGTTTCTTGTGAAAGAAAGAGGGTGCATGATTGTGTTCCCTGAGCAATATGAATTTACTCTGAGCACACACTAGTGGCCAATAAATGTTTATCCAAAATACCAAACACATATGCAAAAACACTGTAACATTTACATTTTAAATCATTTAGGTGTTAACTGTAGCCTGTACTTTAAAAGGATTAAGAATCTTTTAAAATGTATTTCCATGTGACAAAAATATTTTGTGAAATATACATATTGAAAACTAGGTATAATTAATCTGCTGATGCAAAGGAGTAGAATATGATTATGCACAACTGCCATTCCCAATATGATGGTTTACATTATGGCTACTTTGTTTACAGTTTTGTGTGCTTGTGACAAATTGTCACTAAAGTGGAAGGGTTGGCAATGTAAATCCAATTTTAGCACCAATGGGACTGATTCAAACCACAAAATGTATTGATTTTCTAACTCATGACAGATGCCACTTTCCAACCAGTATCAATATTGAAGTGATTCTGCTAGTTTGAGTCTTCTTTCAGCCCATAAGAATCAGAGACCATTTAGTTCCAATAAGGCAGTGTAAAACTCGTTCTTTCAGCATCGAGGAATTAGAAACCATTCAGAATAAAATTCAGAGAGTACTCAGGTACCCTTCTGCCTTCATTAGAGGTAACTTTCACTGGAAGAAAAACACTCAAACTGCAGAATATGCTAAATTAAGAGCACTTGTCTTTTGGTTCCTGTTTAAAATGAATTATTTAATTATTTGCTTTTTAAAATGTAAAGAAAGGCTAGTCGCTCCATTGTGGGGCAGTGCACTATGGGATTTCTGGTTCTCTCACTCCAAAATTTCTATTTTGAATGGACATTGACTGTTCTCCCTAAGAAGAATGTGTCATTTTCACAGTCATGCATTCGTGGTAATGTGTGCTTTTGTGGTAATGTGTGCGTTTGTGGTATTGTGTGTGCTTGTTGTAATGTAATGTGTGTGTTTGTGGTAATGTGTGTGTTTGTGGTAATGTGTGCATTTGTTGTAATGTGTGTGTTTGTTGTAATGTGTGTGTGTGTGGTAATGTGTGCGTTTGTGGTAATGTGTGTGTTTGTTATAATGTTATGTGTGTGTTTGTGGTATTGTGTGCTTTTGTGGTAATGTGTGCATTTGTGGTAATGTAATGTGTGTGTTTGTGGTATTGTGTGCTTTTGTGGTAATGTGTGAGTTTGTGGTAATGTATGTTTTTGTGGTAATGTGTGCATTTGTGGTAATGTGTGCGTTTGTGGTAATGTGTGTGTTTGTGGTAATGTGTGCATTTGTTGTAATGTGTGTGTTTGTGGTAATGTAATGTGTGTGTTTGTGGTATTGTGTGCTTTTGTGGTAATGTGTGAGTTTGTGGTAATGTATGTTTTTGTGGTAATGTGTGCATTTGTGGTAATGTGTGCGTTTGTGGTAATGCGTGCGTTTGTGGTAATGTGTGCATTTGTGGTAATGTAATGTGTGTGTTTGTGGTATTGTGTGCTTTTGTGGTAATGTGTGATGTTGTGGTAATGTATGTTTTTGTGGTAATGTGTGCGTTTGTGGTAATGTGTACATTTGTGGTAATGTAATGTGTGTGTTTGTGGTATTGTGTGCTTTTGTGGTAATGTGTGAGTTTGTGGTAATGTATGTTTTTGTGGTAATGTGTGCGTTTGTGATAATGTGTGCGTTTGTGGTATGTGTGCGTTTGTGGTAATGTGTGTGTTTGTTGCAATGTAATGTGTGTGTTTGTGGTATTGTGTGATTTTGTGGTAATGTGTGCGTTTGTGGTAATGCGTGCGTTTGTGGTATGTGTGCATTTGTGGTAATGTGTGTGTTTGTTGTAATGTAATGTGTGTGTTTGTGGTATTGTGTGCGTTTGTGGTAATATGTGCATCTGTGGTAATGTGTGCGTTTATGGTATTGTGTGCTTTTGTGGTAATGTGTGCGTTTGTGGTAATGTATGTTTTTGTGGTAGTGTGTGCATTTGTGGTAATGTGCGCTTTTGTGGTAATGTGTGTTTGTGGTATGTGTGCGTTTGTAGTAATGTGTGCGTTTGTGGTAATGTGTTCCTGTGTTCACATTGAGGATGACTAACTCTCCCCTCCTAGAAAAGGCAGTCCACAGCTTGTACAAATTAATGAACTGCGGCTGCATACTGCATTACACAATTGTTTAAATGCAACAAGAGCTTAATATGCTCGATGGCTAGAGAGTACATTTCATAAAAGAAATGGACTATACTTAGTAACTGTAGGAGGCTTACAGCCAGGAAAAACTGTCAATAAATATTTTGATTACATTTACATTACAAATGTTATGGTAATTTGGGCTGTCTTTCCCATTCCCCTGTAGGTCCTCTGTGTCCCTCCAGGTTGCCAGGTTTCCCTAAACCCCCTTAAACAACAACATTGGGCCACTTCTGCTGATGAATATTGGGCATTGACTAACAACATAAAACTATCTGCAAGCAGGTCCGTTTTTCTGCTTCCTCAGAGTGTATGACTGGAAAATGTGACTGGTGCGTTAAAAAAATGCTTATGGATTTATGGCAGCAAGTTTCAATCACTATGAATTACTTAAATTTTGTATTTAGTTTGCATTTGACTATTGCACCTCTGATCGGCGAGGAACTGCTGTTCAGATAGTGAGAAGTGGCCACTTACCGGGGTTTTGCGTGCATGCTGGTCGGCTGTGTTAATAGTTTTATTCCTTGCCAGTTTGACCGCGGCTGTCCTTGTGCCGCTTGCTGTGGTGTTTTGGCAGAATCCGCCGGCGCCGCATTTCTCCCTTTCAGGGCGGCTGAAGACCCTCCCCAGGCTTGTTTTAAAGACCGCTCGTCCGCGGCGTTCCCCGCGTAGAAATACAGGAGCGCGGAGAGCGCGGCGCACAGAAAGATGGCTAAAATCTTGCCGTGCGTTCTCATTGTGAAATACGTTCCCCGCATCCGCGAGAGTGTGCCTCCCTCACTCCCGGGGACAGAAAATTAAAGCCAGACCTGACATGATGTTGTTAGTTCTCTCCAGTTGCAGAGTGCCTAGGGACGGTAAGCAACATTGCGAAGGTAAATCACCCGGGCTAGGAGGCCGTCTCGTGCCCACTTCGATATTTACTAAAGCCAGCTGTGGGTGGCTCAACAATAGGCCTACTCCTTCATCAGGCAAAACCGTTTAGTTTTACACATATATACTTTATAACATCAGTCTGCTCACTACATTATACATGCTAAGAGGTTTGGAGCTCTGTTGTGTTGCTTTCTGTGGAGCTGAAGCTGAACTGTGTGTGTTTACAGCTGCTCAGGGGGCAGTGAAGTTAATGTTTGTGAGGAATGAGAGTCTTTGGTTGCTCGGCGTGGAGATGCCTGTGTTTGGAAAGGAAACTGTTGCAGTGTTGATGTTAAAGTTGCTCTAGGCTTACAATCAACGTCGATCGATACTTAGATTGTGAATGGGCCAGTTCTATCACACCAGGGAGTTACTGACACACAAGATGCACAATTTAAAGGTGCAGCAAAATTTCTTACATCAGTTTCTCAACATCACATTGTCTGGCTGCGACCACAAACAAGACCTGAACAAATTATTTGTAACCCTGAGTTTCCGGTGGAATGTGTGGTGAATGTGTTACGTTTGCAGAGCGTGCTACCCATACAGCAAGCCAGAAAAGATGTAAACTGCAAAGCGTGGGACAGAAAGGATACAGCAGTTTGGGCAGAAATATGGGATGTCCCAGCTGACACAGTACTGTTGGTAACCCTAGTCAAAACTCTGCCTGTCAAAACCCTGAGGAACTAAGTATATCCACTACCAAGTCAAACAAAACCTCACAGATGGTGCCTACACGCACACACACATATACATGCACCCATGCACACACACACACACAGCACACACACTCAGCACATTATCTCACTGACCGTGCCTGAAGAACCTTTAAACAGGAAGTTCGTAAGGTCAGGGGGGACTGTTGGAGCACAGCCTTTGCACTACTGAGTGGAGCCATTGTGCATGTACTGCGTTTAGTGGGCTGCAGTGTAGTATAATGGTTATGGAACTGGGTCTATTACCTAGCATGCTGTAAACACATGTGTGGCTGAACTGATTACCTAGCGTGCTGTAAACATGTTGTGTGTAACTGAACTGGTTACCTAGCGTGAGGTAAACATGTTGTGTGTAACTGAACTGGTTAGCTAGCGTGCTGTAAACATGTTGTGTGTAACTGAACTGGTTACCTAGCGTGCTGTAAACATGTTGTGTGTAACTGAACTGATTACTTAGTGTGAGGTAAACATGTTGTGTGTAACTGAACTGGTTACCTAGCGTGCTGTAAACATGTTGTGTGTAACTGAACTGGTTACCTAGCGTGCTGTAAACATGTTGTGTGTAACTGAACTGGTTACCTAGTGTGCTGTAAACATGTTGTGTGTAACTGAACTGATTACCTAGTGTGAGGTAAACATGTTGTGTGTAACTGAACTGGTTAGCTAGCGTGCTGTAAACATGTTGTGTGTAACTGAACTGGTTACCTAGCGTGCTGTAAACATGTTGTGTGTAACTGAACTGGTTACCTAGCGTGAGGTAAACATGTTGTGTGTAACTGAACTGGTTACCTAGCGTGCTGTAAACATGTTGTGTGTAACTGAACTGGTTACCTAGCGTGCTGTAAACATGTTGTGTGTAACTGAACTGGTTACCTAGCGTGCTGTAAACATGTTGGGTGTGGCTGAACTGGTTACCTAGCGTGCTGTAAACATGTTGTGTGTGGCTGACCTGGTTACCTAGTGTGCTGTAAACATGTTGTGTGTAACTGAACTGATTACCTAGTGTGAGGTAAACATGTTGGGTGTGGCTGAACTGGTTACCTAGCGTGCTGTAAACATGTTGTGTGTGGCTGAACTGGTTAGCTAGCGTGCTGTAAACATGTTGTGTGTAACTGAACTGGTTACCTAGCGTGCTGTAAACATGTTGTGTGTAGCTGAACTGGTTACCTAGCGTGCTGTAAACATGTTGTGTGTAACTGAACTGGTTACCTAGCGTGCTGTAAACATGTTGGGTGTGGCTGAACTGGTTACCTAGCGTGCTGTAAACATGTTGTGTGTGGCTGAACTGGTTAGCTAGCGTGCTGTAAACATGTTGTGTGTAACTGAACTGGTTACCTAGCGTGCTGTAAACATGTTGTGTGTAGCTGAACTGGTTACCTAGCGTGCTGTAAACATGTTGTGTGTAACTGAACTGGTTACCTAGCGTGCTGTAAACATGTTGTGTGTGGCTGAACTGGTTAGCTAGCGTGCTGTAAACATGTTGTGTGTAACTGAACTGGTTACCTAGCGTGAGGTAAACATGTTGGGTGTGGCTGAACTGGTTACCTAGCGTGCTGTAAACATGTTGTGTGTAACTGAACTGGTTATCTAGTGTGCTGTAAACATGTTGTGTGTAACTGAACTGATTACCTAGTGTGAGGTAAACATGTTGGGTGTGGCTGAACTGGTTACCTAGCGTGCTGTAAACATGTTGTGTGTGGCTGACCTGGTTACCTAGCGTGCTGTAAACATGTTGTGTGTAACTGAACTGGTTACCTAGCGTGCTGTAAACATGTTGTGTGTAACTGAACTGGTTACCTAGCGTGCTGTAAACATGTTGTGTGTAACTGAACTGATTACCTAGTGTGAGGTAAACATGTTGGGTGTGGCTGAACTGGTTACCTAGCGTGCTGTAAACATGTTGTGTGTGGCTGAACTGGTTAGCTAGCGTGCTGTAAACATGTTGTGTGTAACTGAACTGATTACCTAGTGTGAGGTAAACATGTTGGGTGTGGCTGAACTGGTTACCTAGCGTGCTGTAAACATGTTGTGTGTAACTGAACTGGTTACCTAGCGTGCTGTAAACATGTTGTGTGTAGCTGAACTGGTTACCTAGCGTGCTGTAAACATGTTGTGTGTAACTGAACTGGTTACCTAGCGTGCTGTAAACATGTTGTGTGTAACTGAACTGGTTACCTAGCGTGCTGTAAACATGTTGTGTGTGGCTGAACTGGTTAGCTAGCGTGCTGTAAACATGTTGTGTGTAACTGAACTGGTTACCTAGCGTGCTGTAAACATGTTGTGTGTAGCTGAACTGGTTACCTAGCGTGCTGTAAACATGTTGTGTGTAACTGAACTGGTTACCTAGCGTGCTGTAAACATGTTGTGTGTAGCTGAACTGGTTACCTAGCGTGCTGTAAACATGTTGTGTGTAACTGAACTGGTTACCTAGCGTGCTGTAAACATGTTGTGTGTAACTGAACTGGTTACCTAGCGTGCTGTAAACATGTTGTGTGTAACTGAACTGGTTACCTAGCGTGCTGTAAACATGTTGTGTGTAGCTGAACTGGTTACCTAGCGTGCTGTAAACATGTTGTGTGTAACTGAACTGGTTACCTAGCGTGCTGTAAACATGTTGTGTGTGGCTGAACTGGTTAGCTAGCGTGCTGTAAACATGTTGTGTGTAACTGAACTGGTTACCTAGCGTGCTGTAAACATGTTGTGTGTAACTGAACTGGTTACCTAGCGTGAGGTAAACATGTTGTGTGTAACTGAACTGGTTACCTAGCGTGCTGTAAACATGTTGTGTGTAACTGAACTGGTTATCTAGTGTGCTGTAAACATGTTGTGTGTAACTGAACTGATTACCTAGTGTGAGGTAAACATGTTGGGTGTGGCTGAACTGGTTACCTAGCGTGCTGTAAACATGTTGTGTGTGGCTGACCTGGTTACCTAGCGTGCTGTAAACATGTTGTGTGTAACTGAACTGGTTACCTAGCGTGCTGTAAACATGTTGTGTGTAGCTGAACTGGTTACCTAGCGTGCTGTAAACATGTTGTGTGTGGCTGAACTGGTTAGCTAGCGTGCTGTAAACATGTTGTGTGTAACTGAACTGGTTACCTAGCGTGCTGTAAACATGTTGTGTGTAACTGAACTGGTTACCTAGCGTGAGGTAAACATGTTGTGTGTAACTGAACTGGTTACCTAGCGTGAGGTAAACATGTTGTGTGTAACTGAACTGGTTACCTAGCGTGCTGTAAACATGTTGTGTGTGGCTGAACTGGTTAGCTAGCGTGAGGTAAACATGTTGTGTGTAACTGAACTGGTTACCTAGCGTGCTGTAAACATGTTGTGTGTGGCTGAACTGGTTAGCTAGCGTGCTGTAAACATGTTGTGTGTAACTGAACTGGTTAGCTAGCGTGCTGTAAACATGTGTGTAGCTGAACTGGTTACCTAGCGTGCTGTAAACATGTTGTGTGTAACTGAACTGGTTACCTAGCGTGCTGTAAACATGTTGTGTGTGGCTGTGATCGCTAACTGAAAACCCCTGTCTAAATAATGGGGGAAAATACATAAGGACAGCCGTCTGCTCTCCTTTTAAATCTGCCTTTTTCGGAACAGGCAGTGTGGAGATAGTTCTGCTCCTGTCCTGCTGTGATAATGGCACTTTTTTACCATTTAAAAAAATAAGCAGGGGACCCCCTCAGCCCGCGGGGTCTTAAGTGGCTAATTTTGGGAGGAAAGCGCACGGTGGGGGACTGCAGTGTAGTGGAATCCCCATATGGGAAAGCTTTCTCACTGAATTCCTCAAAGCTTAGCAATTGGCAAACAACGTTCTTTTGAGCCAGAACGCTGCATGTGAATGCAGTTACTAACGTTTGAAAAGATTTGTTTCCTGGTGTTTTGTTTTTATTTTTTATTTTTTTTGCAGTGTACACATTGAGTAAATAACGGTATTAAATCAGATCAATGTCAAATAATCAAAATAATCAATCTAGGGTCTAACAAATATATATGAGAAAATAATAAATATAATAGATATATTAGAATTGGATATAATAATGGCTTTACTGGCTACTCAATGTGTGATGTCTTTGTCTTAGGCCCAGTACCAATTCTGTACACATGACAGACCATAATACTTTATATCGTGACAATCATAATTATTGGGCTGCTGTGAAGCTCATCCTGTTAAGGCGCTGTTCCAGTGTGTGGATGGGCCCCATGGTCTGGTATCTGTTAAGGCCCTGTGTGTGGTTTGGGTCCTATAGTCTGGTATTTATTTGGGACTACACCAGTGCTTACTTAAACTGGAGTTTCTTTGTGTTAAAAAGCCATGACTGACACCACATGCTTTGACAATTAGCACATGCTTGTCTGCTCTTCCAAAGTGATAGTGAAATTTGAGCTTAAATTGGCATTCCGTGCTGGAGAATAAATAGAATGTTCTGGGGCTGTTGGCACAGTAAGCACTGGCACAGTCCAGAGTGCCTAATCAGGATGAGCCACCCAGTTACCCCTGATGTGAGTGAGTGGTGTTTTGGAGTAGGAACAATGACTGCATTTGAAGTGTTAAACTGAGTGAGTGTACTTCAGTAGGAGCAGTGAGTGTGTTTGAAGTGTATAACTTGGTGAGTGTACTTCAGTAGGAGCAGTGAGTGTGTTTGAAGTGTAAAACCGAGTGAGTGTACTTCAGTATGAACGGTGAGTGTGTTTGAAGTGTAAAACCGAGTGAGTGTACTTCAGTAGGAGCAGTGACTACATTTGAAGTGTAAAACTGAGTGAGTGTACTTCAGCATGAATGGTGAGTGTGTTTGAAGTGTAAAACTGAGTGAGTGTACTTCAGTAGGAGCAGTCCATGTGCCAGGCTTCTGGTATGAATCTGATATTTGAAATGGGCAGACAGATTCCACTGTGCTGGGCATGGTGCCATGGCAGCCGGAATCAGTGAGATATTCCCGTGGCGCTGAGCGGCGAGACTTTTTCGTCCTCCCCTTGAGCGGTTTTAACTTCGCCAGCTGTTAGCTCCTGTCAGGGAGTGCTCCTGGCAAACAGAGCCGTTTGAATGGGTTTGCTAATGTTAGGTAACAGTGCATAATATCCACCTGCTCCCTCTGAATCTCTGCCCTGTGAAACCCTGCTGTAATGCACTGCTGTAATGCTGAAATGCATTCATATGCAGAGTTGGGCCTTAATAAAACAGACTTGTTATGGCAATGACTGTGCCAGATGTTTATTGCATGAAAACAGTATTCTTTTTGGCCAAAGTGAAGAATTACTGTAATTAGACGTATTCTGTGAATGAGTGGTATTGGTGGAAGCATTAATTAGTCTGTTTGCGCAAACAGATCACTCTTTTCGCCATATATACTCTCTTTATGACCAGTCCCACAAATTTTTTTATTATCAAATTGCTCTTGGTGCTGCTGGAGGTCTGATGCAATTGTAAAGGCATATCGAGTTTATTCGTTTAATTGTTGTATCATTGAATTTACGGTTTTACCATTTTTTTTAAATAGCATTTTACAAATCAACTTTTTGCGTGGGATCTTTTAAATATCTGTACTGGCCTGACATCGAGTCCGCCCTGTCTCAGCCCTAGAACCAACAAGGAGGAGGGTATATCATGTGCTGGCAACCCAGTACGACTCATTTGGATATATAATTCCTTTCACAACAAGGGCCCAAGCCCTACTGTGGAAAGGGGCCAGAGGTTGGGACAACCCTATGCCTGATGACCACTTATCAGAATGGCGGTCATGGGAGAGTGAGCTGCCCCAGAGTTACACCCCTGCATGTGACAGATCCCCCGTCACTGTTCCTGGAGGCCAGAGACGTAGTCTTCCCCCATCCTAGCCCTGCCATTTGTGTCCCATGCTTAGCTTCCCTTGTTATTACGTCCCCGCCTGTTTCTCAAGTGTCTGGATGCTTCACTTGGTCTCTTGTTAGTCTTTCCGTTATTGTTTTATTGGGTGGTTAGGTTTCCTCTCCTGTGTGTCATTAGTCACACCCGATTGTTCTCTGTATTTAAGTTCGATGTGTTTGTTCAGTCTTCGCTCGGTTTTTGTTGCCTTACCAGGTATCCTCTGCTTGTTTTCTAGCATCTGTCTGTTGTGACTCCTGGTTACTTATCTGCTGTGTTTGCTAGCTGTTCTCTAGTGGTTTCCCGTATTATTTGTGTTTCTTCGGTGTAGTGTTTAGTGTTTAGTTCTTGCTTGAGCTTCCCTGAAGAACTTGGTGCTCTGAAAGCTGATAAACCTGTGTCTTCTGATCCCTTGCTCCAGTATTAGTGCTCTTCCTGGGTTTGATCAGAGTGGGTGGCAGACTCCGGAAAGCTGTGGTACTACGTAGGAAGAGTGTAGGAAGTGGCGTAGTAAGCCTGTTGTGCCCAAAATGGCTGACCTACCCACTGCTTGTGGCTACGGTTCCATCAACCTCCATTCTGGTCCGCGGGAGTTGATTGTTTCGGCCCCTGCACAATAAAAATCGGCAGAGGACAGGAAAAGAGATGGGGCATAATATTTAAATGCCTCTGCTCAAGGTGGGTCCAGCTGGACCTGTTGTGCTGCATGGAGATGGATTCCATCAGACACTTTATTACAACAAAAGGAAATCCCTATGAGCTCCTTAGTGGTCAGGGCAGTAACTTCTAAGCAGGAGAACATGACCTTCAGGAAGCCTTTGCTGAAATGGAATCCTGCCACCTCACGCCCCGGTGCATCATGGAAGAGGGAGATTAAATCCACCTCATGCCCCAGTGCATCATGGGAGAGGGAGGTTAAAGCAACCTTATGCCCCGGTGCATCATGGGAGGGGGTGGTTAAATCCACCTCACGCCCCAGTGCATCATGGGAGAGGGAGATTAAATGAGCTCACGCCCCAGTGCATCATGGGAGAGTGAGATTAAATCCACCTCATGTCCCGGTGCATCATGGGAGAGGGACATTAAAGCAACCTCATGCCCCTGTGCATCATGGGAGAGGGAGATTAAAGCAACCTCATGCCCCGGTGCATCATGGGAGATGGAGATTAAAGCAACCTCACACCCCGGTGCATCATGGGAGAGGGAGATTAAAGCAACCTCAAACCCCAGTACACCATGGGACAGGGAGATTAAAGCAACCTCACACCCCGGTGCATCATGGGAGAGGGAGATTAAAGCAACCTCACGCCCCGGTACATCATGGGAGAGGCTGGATGTGTGTGTGACATTCCTTGCATTTCTTTATCCAACAATGCTCAGCAGATCTGCCGCCAGCACAAACCAAAAGTGTGAGACAAACATAGCTGGCTCTTTTGTGTTGTAAATTATTAGTACCAAGATAGTTTGCATCAAACAAAAAAACAACTGGCTATTTAGCAGGTATGCGTACAGTATGTGCCCGACAGATCTCTATGGTCCTTTTTTTTTGTTTAAATGTCAAGACTTGCCTTTTTCGCATTGCTTTTACCTAGTGCATACATATTTATTTTTAGTCATTTTAATCTTCTTTAATTAATTAATGATTATCTGACTTTGATTAATCCCTGGATTTTTCATTTCATTGTACTTTTGTCTCCTTTTAGTGTGCTTGACATTTGTGTGTGTGTGTGCGTGTGTGCGTGTGTGTGTGTTCAGTGCATTGTGTTGCAAAGTTATGAAATGTGTTCTTAAATGAAGCCTGGATGATTGATTGATGGTTTAAGGTTGGCCCTGGGGGGCCACAGTTCGTATGCTTAATCTCTTTTTTAAAACATTATTCAGGTGTAGAAGCACCATGATGATCTGCTGGGATACAGATTATTCAGGTGTAGAAGCACCATGACGATTTGCCGGGATACAGAATATTCAGGCGTAGAGTAGCCATGACAATTTGCCGGGATACAGAATATTCAGGTGTAGAGTAGCCATGATGATCTGCCGGGATGCAGATTATTCATTCACATTTTGACATTCAGAAGATGTCATCCAGAGTGACTTGCACAACTTACATTCTATTACATCCAGTCAATGTATAGAGCTGGACATTTAGTGAAGCAGTTTAATTTAAGTACTTTATACAATGACAGTGTCCCAGCGTGGATTCAGACGTACAACCCCAGGTACGGGCACAGTTCCCTAATCATTAAGATAGTTTTTTTAATAGGAAATGTAATTGTGGTATTGTATTTTATTGTTGTTCTGCTTTACAAGCTAAGGAATAACATGGATCAGCAAGTATGGGATAGTCTGTTCATGTTATGAAATTACAGGAATGCATAAGTGCCTATTTGAGTGTGGAAAACACAACTTGCCTTAAGACACCACACCCTCTCTCTCACACACACACTCTCTCACTGACACTCTCGCTCCCTCTCTCTCTATCTCTCTCTTCCTCTCTCTTTCCCTCTTCCTTTCTTTCCCTCTCTCTATCTCTCCCCCTCCCTCTCCCTATCTCTCTCTCCCTCTATCCCTCCCTCCCTCCCTCCCTCCCTCCCTCTCCCTCTCTCTCTCTCTCTCCCCCTCCCTCCCTCTCTCTCTCTATCTCCCTCTCCCTTTCTATCTCTCTCTCTCTCTCTCCCTCCCTCCCCATGGGCTTCTCTGACGTCTCAGTCTATGACAGCCCACAATGGCTGAAGTTTGAGAAATATGACTGTCGGCCCTGAGAAGCAGCAGACTGGTAGCGGCAGTTCTCTAAGTATGCCTGGGGAAATCCTCCGCTGTCTTTAAGAAGGATTCACTGGAGCGGACAAAGATGGGGTGGAGAGTGATATTAGCTTTGGTCCACACCTTCGCTGTCCGCAGCCTCTGTCTTCAGGAGGACGTCTCTGTAATCTCGCCACAGAACTGTTCTCTCGATTGCATCATCAAGGTAAGACTGGCTCCTTCTTAGCCGTTTATGGTATCGTATGGCCCCTTCCTTCAGCTTTCCAATGGCTGCATTACCTTGTACACAACATTTCTCAATCTCATTCGTCATTTAATCTGATTTCAGGTCCGGTATTGGTTCAGTAATTCATTGTCCCATGGCAATATTTTGTGATTTTCTGTTGCTGTATTGCCGGGAATGAGTCCATATACATACATTACCTGGGAATGAGTCCATATACATACATTATCTGGGAATGAGTCTATATGCGTACATTACCTGGGAATGAGTCCATATGCATACATTATCTGGGAATGTGTCCATATGCGTACATTACCTGGGAATGTGTCCATATACATACATTATCTGGGAATGTCCATATGCATACATCTCCTGGGACTGTGTAAGTGAACGTTAACTAGGAATGTGTGTGCTTGTGGACACTAAGGAATGTCTGTATGTGGACATTTACTAGGAATGTGTGAGTGGACATTCACTGGGAATTAGGGATGGAGGGAGATGCCACTATTTGTATTTGTATCTGTATTTGTTCAGCCAACAAAATTAATTGTATTCGTATTTGTATTTGTATTAAAACCGCAAGTGGGTGTAGCTAAAACCGGAAGTGTGTGGAGTTTAACCCAAAGCTGTATAAAATGCCAAAAATCCCATTTGCCATTATAATCACTGGCACTGCTATTGCTGAGATATTAAAGCATTAAATTTGTGCTTGTACAATGACAGGTAATTTGCTTTGTAAAGCTGTGTTTAACAAACAGTGTCCTATATGTAATATACTGTATCCATAGCAGGCGTTTTGTAACAGAATGTAAGGCTGACATGTTTTGTTGTTTTTTGTTTGTTAATACTTATAATCTTCTCTCTGTTTGAAGCCCCACTTTACCTGTATGTTTGATTTGCATAAGCTTGGGTATATTAAAGAAAAAAATTGAAACGCATCTCTGGGTGGAATACATCTTCAGCTATTATGCTCTTACTCAAACTTCCCCGAGTTGTATTTTGTGAAGACAAGCTCCTGCATATGAGCTGGGGGCAGTCTAGAGCGATAGGGAGACTGAACATCCTCCGTTATACTGAAAACTTGCTCAGAGGAAACACTTGTTTGCGGACAGGGTCAGATTTTAGAGCCACATGAGCCAGTGCTGGGTGTGTCATTAGCCAACAACCTGTGTCTGTCTTTTAAAATTAAAATACCTCCAATGCCATAAATGCTATATCCTCCTCCTTTCACAACAACAAATATTTGGAGTATTTACAAAAGCCCTGCAAGGCCCCCGCCCCACCCCCCCACACCCCCCTGATGTTCATACCCAGGTGCGAACATGAGTCTACTGCAACACACTATTCAGCAACTGAATGACCGGCGCTTTGATATGAATTTTCCAATAAAGTGCTATCAAAACAAATTTTGCACATATAATCACATGAAACCCATTCACTGCAATCGTGTGGTGAAGCCGATGAAGCCTTCAGGGTGGGGATGAATAATTGTGGACTCTGTAGTCACAGAAATAATAGGCTTAGAACTTAGAACTGCGAAGATAACGCCACCAACATATTTTCAGGTTTTGACTGAAACTGGGAATTTGAGTAAACTGAACAGAGCAGCTACATGACAGCCACGCAGAACGTAACTGATTTATGCATGTGCGGGCCCAGCAAACCACCAAAGGCTGCACGTTGTCTGTGGAATTGATAAGAGGGGATGAATGGTGCGTAGGCCATGTAAAAATGCGCTCCCAGGAGAAGGGAGGGACAAATGTGCTGAGCTCGTTTTGACTGAAGAAATTACTTCTTCAGAAATATTGCTGTTTGTATTTCTTTAACTACCTTTTCCAGTTTGTGTTTTCTTATGTCCACTTTAGCACTTTTCTCAGTGTTCCTGTAATGTGCCTCCTCGATACATTTTGACTGAGCCTGTGTAACAAAACCACTATAATTTAGAAATACAAAAGTTGAAATTGATTCAGCTGTGTCCTTTATATCAAGAAAATTGGTTTTCAATATATGGTTTTGTAATCTTTATGAAATTAGGTCTTTGCTGCTGCAGAAATCCACGCTGTAATGCTGGATACATCTGATGTTGATGGACATCAGCGCGGCAGTGGAAGGTAGTAAAAAAACGCTGCCTTTCCAGAGTTAAAGTCCCCAAAGATTGATGGGATCGCTCTGGCCTTTCTAGTGTTGAAGGAAACTCTCACTCACTGTCTCACTGCAGGTGTGTGTGTGTGTGTGTGTGTGTGTGTGTGTGTGTGTGTGTCTAATTCAGAAACCTGCTGACTTCTTAGCGATGACAGCTTTAGGGGAAGCTTTAGCAGGGCAGAAATTTGACAGACTGACTTGTTGGAAAGGTGGGATCCTATGACCGTGCCACGCTGAAAGTCACTGAGCTCTTCGGTATGGCAAATCTGCTGCCAGTGTTTGTCTATGGAGATTGCTTGGGTGGATGCTTGATTTCATGCACCTGTTAGCAATGGGTGCGGCTGAAGAAGCCAAACCCAATAATTAAGCAGAATTAAGCAACTGAAATTCCACACATTGGCAGAGATTCAATCAACCTATGTCTTTCATTTTGATAAATAATTTAGAGGAAGTTTTTTTCCTTCTTTGAAAGCAGTCTGGCAAGATCAGTAGTCATTAAAACTAACTTCCCAAGCTGCGTTTGTGAAGAAAACATATTTACTTTATTTTACAAAGATAAAGGGACGGTTTACTTTATTGGACAAAGTGAAAGGGATGGTTTCCTTTATTAGACAAAGTTAAAGGGATGGTTCACTTCATTGATTTAAAAATAAAGCATTAATTCTGTTTTAGTGTTTTTATTCTATATGCAATAAAGGATATTTTAGATACAAGTTCATGAAGACTTGCCAACTTGACAGTGGCTAGTATGGGGCATTAATGGGTTTGAGGTGTAAAATAAGAAAATACACTTCAAGCAACTCCATAGCAGCTTGTACAGTCATGCTATGCCTCCTGAGGATATACACATGTATTTATTTTCTTTTATTATGAATTTGGCGACCAATGTGGGGCTGGGCATCTCTAATCCCCACCCCAAATTGAGATGGCCAATCATCTGCGACCGCGTCCAACGAACTCACTGCCGAATTGGGAGAGTGTAGAGGTCCACGGTTTTCCCCTGAAACTCGTTGTGTTGCCAGGTGCTTCTTTGCATCCCGCAGACTACAGCTAAGCTTCCTCAGAAAGTGGACTCTTCCTCAGTTAGGGGACTCTTCCTCAGCAATGCTCGCAATCCAGGTTCAGCCTCCTCCACTCCTCCGTGCAGCCGCTGGGTTAGGGAAGGAGTCAGTGCTGAATGTCCTCCTGAGGCAGTGCACCTCCTCACTGTCCCAACCACACCCCTGCCCACCCCCACCATGCTCCCTTAAACCCTAAACTAAACACTTCCTCACTGTCCCAAGTGCAGATTTTGTATTTGCACCTGATATTTTACCTCACTGTGTTTCAGTTTATGCTAACTGTAATGTATTCACCATCAAACATGAAACCTGGTAAATCAGTTTACTGAATGCTATTGCTGTAAACAGTAACTGTTTGAATATAGCCCATGGGATTGCACTGGTTTGGTGTGTTTGAATATACACATAGTGTTGTGCAGGTTTGGTGTGTTTGAATATAGCCCACAGTGTTGTGCAGGTGTGGTGTGTTTGAATATAGCCCATAGTGTTGTACAGGTTTGGTGTGTTTGAATATAGCCCATAGTGTTGTGCAGGTTTGGTGTGTTTGAATATAGCCCATAGTGTTGCACAGGTTTGGTATGTTTGAATATAGCCCACAGTGTTGAACAGGTGTGGTTCCTTCCAGTGGCACACTGAAATAATGAGAAGAGTAGAAGCAGGAACTAAAGCAAATAAATCTTGGCTTAATAATTGTGATCATTTTACAGGTGATGCTATGTGTGGAAGGTTCGTTTCTCTTTAATTTCTAAATGCTTGTCACCATCATAACATTTGGAATAATTATGTGTTGGAATTTTATGAAGACACTGTTTACCTGGAAGAGCAGGATCATTTGCATTTAAGGTGACCTGCAATTGACTAAATTGCCTTGATAGTCACAGCACAGAAATGACACTAGTGTGGTCCACTTATGAAATGTATTTCTGCAAATATCCTCGTGTAGCAGCTAGCCCCTGGATTTTCTTCATGGCAAACAACGTATGTGTCCCTTATGGATAATATATTGTATTATTTTCCTTCCAAAGCAAACAGGCTAGCCCTGAGATGCAAAGTGGAACTTGTTAAGTGAGGAAGGGTGATGTGAAGCAGTGTCAATCCCTCTCTCTTCCAAGAGCACTATGTCTGAAAACGCAAGGGACAAGACAACATACTCGCATGCATTTCTCATCTTCGACCTGCTAGGATAGCAATTCATTTTTCTGAATTTCCCAACCTTTATTTTAATTAAAGCTGATTCCTGATAAAGGAGAACCCCTGTTCGTTGATTTGACACCCTTTATTTTAATTAGAGCCAATCTCTGAGCAAATGTGTAATGATTTTTTTCCCACCCTTTATTTTAAATTACATTTCTGAACAAAGATCGTTTTTAAATTCAGACGGTTTGTTTTAATTGGAGCTGATTTTTGATCAATGAGCTCTCCTTTTTTAACGTGACACCCTTTTTTAAACGAGACCTCTTTTTTTGTTGACGCCCTTTATTTTAATTAAAGCTTGTTTGATCAAAGATAACTCTCTGACACTAATTTGACACACTCTATTCATCATCTAAAACATTTCGGTTGATATACACCGGCACTGGGCAAACTGCCCAGACCCAGCCCAGCTGTGTGTACGCGGTGTGTGATGTGACCCAGTGTGCTAATTTACATTTTTATTTATGGAATCTAAATTTAGGCTTCTGTCATAACATCTTTAGCGTTCAGCCTTTCAAGCATTGATGTCACGTATAATTTGTTTTGCAAATGAGACTCATGTCAGCTGGTTATTGTGCAGACGGTTATTTATGTATTGGTATAAAAAAATGCTCGTCCTTTATTGCTAGTTGTTTTGCTTACACTGTAAAGAGCTCCTCATGTGAAACTAATATCACATGTTAGCGTGTGTTAATTTCTGTGGGACCGATTTTAACTTTTAGGACTTAATTGTGAGATGCAACCAAAAATATGTTGGAGGATATTTGCAGAAATAACACAAATATCAAATGTGTTATGGATAAAGGTCTGACGCAGCCATTAATCTTGAAAAAAGGCCTGTAGACATAATTCACTGTAAATATTTAACAGACAGTACAGAATAGACACCAGAAGTCTCAGATCATCGTTGAGTAGTTAGCCTGTGTGTGTTCTGCCTCAGGGTGTTTCTGTTTTTTTCCAGCTTTTCACATTTCTCCAGCTGGTTTTTCCAGTCCTTACACAAAACAGATCTAAAACAATTTCTGAGTCAAATTAATCTTCCACGATACATTACATTAATTTTGCAGATGCTTTTATCCAAAGCGATGTACAACAAGTGCATACCAAAGGTCATGTGCAAATAGAGCAAGTCAAGCTAGGGTCGGATTAGCATTGCATACTTTTTGCATGCTCCTTGGTCAAGGGAAATGTGATTTTTTTATGCCTGTAAAGCAAGAGAATCACTAATTAGCATTAGCTTGATTTCATTGCATCTATTTTGCCAAACAGCCTTGTCACAATGAGGTCACTGTACAACATGAGAACAGTGTGCAGATTTGGACAGATAATTATTTTATTGCTTTTATAATATCCTGCGGTGAATTTCCTAGATACTTATAAGCAGGATTGCAAATAGGGCTCGCATGAAATTTGGTTTAACGAGTTCCTCCATATCTTAAAGTGTATTATTCAGTGTATTAGAGTACTTTTTAAAAAATAAAACTATATATTTTTTGTACATTTTTATAGGTTTCCTAACTGTAGTGTAAGATTCAAATAGCAGAAAATGCTGAATCCTGAAAGAACTGTGGTCGAAATTCTGTTGCTACAAGGCCAAGGTAATGTGGGGTACAGTGCTGTTTTGAATAGAGCTGCTGGAGACGGTCATGCAATAACAGAAACGGTGACAGTGACAGTGACAGTAACAGTGACAGTAACAGTGATAGTGACAGTAACAGTGATAGTGACAGTAACGGTAACAGTAACAGTGAGAGTGACTGTAACAGTGACAGTAACAGTGAGAGCGAGAGTGACAGTAACAGTAACAGAGACAGAAACGGTGACAGTGACAGTGACAGTAACAGTGATAGTGACAGTAACGGTAACAGTAACAGTGAGAGTGACTGTAACAGTGACAGTAACAGTGAGAGCGAGAGTGACAGTAACAGTAACAGAGACAGTAACGGTAACAGTGACAGTGACAGTAACAGTGATAGTGACAGTAACGGTAACAGTAACAGTGAGAGTGACTGTAACAGTGACAGTAACAGTGAGAGCGAGAGTGACAGTAACAGTAACAGAGACAGTAACGGTGACAGTGACAGTGACAGTGACAGTGACAGTGACCGTGACCGTGACAGTAAATGTGACATTGACTCCTGAAATGTTTGCCCAGTTGTCGGTATCTGCTTTAGAGTCTCTCCTGCCCAAATAGCCACTGGCAAAATGCCTCATGTCTCATTTCCAAGTACCACATTCAAGCACTATGCCAACTACCAGAGGTGGGTAACCCGGCTTCAAAGAGTAAAAAGACTGACCATGTATTTGCTCCACCAACGTGCACTTTTACTCTTTGAAGCCGGGTTACCCACCTCTGCCAACTCCACAACATTTCCAAAGGTATGTGGACACCCCTTCTAATGAGTGGTTTTGGATATTTCAGCCACACCCACCCATTGCTAACAGGTGCATAAAATCAAAGATACCGCCATGCAATTTCCATTGACAAACATTGCCAGGAGAATGGGTCAACTAAAGAGCTCAGTGACTTTCAACATGGCACTGTCCTGGCACTGCTGGAGCTGCCCCAGTCAACTGCACGTCCTGTTATTGTGAAGTGGAAACGCCTAGGAGCAAAAACAGCTCAGCCGCGAAGCGGTGGGCCGCACAAGCTTCGTGAAACGGGTTTCCATGACCGAGTAGCTGTACACAAGCCTAAGATCACCATGCGCAACGCCAAGCGTCGGCTGGGGTGGTGTAAAGCACATCGCCGTTGGACTCCGGTGCGATGAATTACGCTTCACTATCTGGCAGTCTGACAGTTGAATCTGGGTTTGGCAGAATGCAGAGTGCCAACTGTATGAGCTCGAATAGTGCCAACTGTAAATTTCGGTGGAGGAGGACTGGGGCTGTTATTCATGGTTTGGGATATGCCTCATAGTTACAATTAAGGGAAATCTTACGGGAAAAATGTACTGGCTCTATAGTTAAAAAAAAAAAGAACTATTCTGTGAAAGAAGTACCCACACAAAAAATAAAGTTTTTAATTGAAAATGAAGTGAGAGGGCTGTTAGGTGGCCTGATCTGTGAAGGTATAACTCTGCTAATGGGGGATATTGGGGGCACCCTTGAATGAAACTAAATAGTGAAATGTCATGTTGTGATTTCTTCTTTTTTTTTCAGTATTTTTTCAGGCGTAAAACCAGCTAGCAATCGCTACCTGTCGAACTGTGGCATGTTGCTGGTAAATAGTTGTAGGTCATTCTGAATATGACTGCAAAGTGGACCGTGAGTCTGTGACAGTGTGTACAGTTTGGCACAAAATAAAATGGCTAATTCAGATATGAATAACCTGAAATGTGAGATTTTTCGAAGGTTTACAAACAGGTGGGTTTATGAGGGGTCTGCACTGGAATTTTGAAGTATGCAAGACTGCTTTTGTTCTCTTATCATAAAACACCAAGGGTAGCACAACCTTACGTGTAGTTTTGAATAATTATGCTTGATGTTTTGTAAATCAAGTATGCAATCTTTGGGATTTACAGTGCAGTGCCATGGTTGGAAGTGAATCTCCCGTCACACTGTGCAAAGTGCATATAGGTTGAGAGCTGGCTGCACTGCACTCTGTGCCATGTGATCTCCCTTTTCAAATTTACTTTTGTACAGGTCTTTTTTTTTGTAGGGATAAGGGTGCCCTTATGAATGAAAGTAATGCTATGCTTGATTCATTGTTTAATGTTCTTGCCCTGGTCATAGTTCCAAGTGTGTAACTGGCTCCCAGTCTCGGTTGTTTTGGCACCAGTGCTCTTTGGCCTGAAGCTAGTTGAGTTTACTGCAGGGCAGGAAGGCTCATGGGTACCTCACAGAGTCAGACACATGTCTGCAGGTCAGCTCGCATCTCCCTGAGTGAAATGCGGCTATTTTAACATGTTGTGTTCTGCATGCACGTTAACCCCCGACCCCATGCGTTGTGTTCTGGATGCATGTTAACCCCCGACCCCATGCGTCGTGTTCTGCATGCACGTTAACCCCCGACCCCATGCGTCGTGTTCTGCATGCATGTTAACCCCCGACCCCATGCGTCGTGTTCTGCATGCATGTTAACCCCCGACCCCATGCGTTGTGTTCTGGATGCATGTTAACCCCTGACCCCATGTGTCTTATTACAGGGGAAGGCCATCTGTGAGTACTGCAGAATCACAAGAGAAGACGTTTCAATGACTTTAGGTGTCTCGACCGAGGAAATGTTTGGGAGTAAGTATGGAACTAATTTTACTCTCTTACCAAGTCCTGCAGGGCTACAGACTCTGCTGGTTTTTCCTGTCGCTCAGCTCTTAATTCATCAGTAATGCAGTTATTATTCAGTTGGCTCACCACGCCTTGTTCCTTCAGTCTGAACTGGTCGCTGAGCTCCAGGTGTGAACACAAGCGAGCACAGCCCTGTGGCTCCTCCGGACTCGCGCCAGCCGCGCCCGCTCTGTCGTTATCAGACGTGCCACATGAACAGCGCACGCCATGTGCGCGCACACGCGTGTGCCACCTGCCGTGCTGCTCAGCCCTTCAGAACACGCACTTCCGTACCCTCTGTCCTCATATGAACAGCGTTCATAAACAACTTCACACGTCCGCACAGCGAAGGCCCAAACGTTTTTTTGTTGTCGCATTTTTACCTTCTTCTTCTTTGTCCTGCCGATTTCGTCATCACAAATGTTCCAGTACCACAATCAATAATTCTCCCCATTGGTCATTTAGCTACAACTGGCAATAACATCTAATTGAAGTGGCCAGTTGTAGGATACTAGGATATGCAAGCAAAATGTATATATAAAGAAGCGCACGTGATGTTATTTCAGCCAACAGAACATGTTTTTAAAAACTGACGGTCGCCGTCTTTGTGTTGTGTCATAGGTAGGCACGCTACCCGGTGAGTTATTAGAGAAAGAGAAGGGGACATGCAAACAGCAAAGTTTTGCTGTTTTAAACGAGTGCACTTCTGTATGTCATTTCGCGTGTGCATCCGGTGTTTTTATTGGCTGATGTACCTTAAATGTCCAATGGGGAGACGTATTATTTGTGGGCTTGCTGCATTTAGCAGGATAAAGAAGAAGAAGGAGAAGAACCAGGAAAAAATGCAAAACCCCCTAAGTTTGGGGCTTTATTGTGTGGACGTGTGAAGTTCTTTGTGAATTATGTCTGTTAAAATGGGGTCAGAATGTACAGAAATTTATGTTTTTAAGGGCTGACAGTCTGTGGCCATTGCAGTTATTTTTCTTGGGAACTCTGAAAAGTGCCGGTGCTGTATAGGTATGGGGCATGCCGCCCCGCCAAGGCATAACTTGGCAGGATGGCATACCTACCATCCAAATGTACACACATACACACACACACTTCACATGCACATGCATGAAATATACATGCTCCATGTGCACACACTTCACATGCAGCCCAACCAGATCCACACTCACATACCCAGTAAGCAAAAAGCTTTGTTAGAACATTGGGAACTTGCTAGTTAGATTCTATTTGTCTGTGAGATAATGCTACGATGAGAACTTTCTTGATGAGAATTTAATGCTCTGTTCCACTGTGTGGATGGGCCCCATGGTCTGGTATCAGTTAAGTCTCTGTTCTAGTGTGTGGACGGGTCCCATGGTCTGGTATCTGTTATGGCTCTGTTCTAGTGTGTGGACGGGCCCCATGGTCTGGTATCTGTTATGGCTCTGTTCCAGTGTGTGGATGGGCCCTACAGTCTGGTATCTGTTAAGACTCTGTTCCAGTGTGTGGAACGGCCCCACAGTCTGGTATCTGTTAAGGCTCTGTTCCAGTGTGTTGATGGGTCCCACAGTCTGGTATCTGCTAAGGATCTGTTCCAGTGTGTGGATGGACCCCATGGTCAGGTGTTGAATCCTGACCATACAGGTGCTGACTGTGACTGGCAGCCCAGTAGGCTGATACACATTAGTTCTAGCATCTCCCAGTGAGGGAGGAGTTCAGCCGTGTCGTAGTTCCTGCCTCTGACCACCGGAGGCCGCCAGTTCCACGTCCCTAGTGTATCTCTCTGTTTATGTGATTTGAATTTGATCTTTGTTCCTGATAATTGGTGATTGATTGGATTATTTTCAGCACTTGTGTGATGTTAGTTACGTAAGGTGAAGACACACATCCTCTGACAAGAAGCAACTTCGTAAATACCTCCATTCATTTCAATGGGAGCTGAGTTTCCGCATCCGCAAGGCATGCTGGGATAGCTGGCGATGAGAGGCAAGTGGGGGAGGCCACCCAAAAGACAGGGAACATGGTGTGATAACCGATCAGGTTAAAGATCTGACGTGTAAACTGTCTTCGATTTCAATTTTTTTTCCCCATTCCACATAGGAGCTCTTGTTCATTATTGCCGTGTGGGGATTTCCATAATATTAGATTGATATACATTAAATGAACACTTGTTTTAAAAATAGAAAACTCGCCCACAAGCGGCTGACTGTGGGAAGGGAGCGCAATGCCACGCGAACTTGTGAGAGGATGTGTGGCTTTACTCCAAGCCTTCCTTGTGTCATTATTGTATTATTGAGTTACTCATTGTTTGCAGTCACGCCTCGTTGTCTCATGTTCACCTGTGTTATTTCTGTTATAGTTTTAGTATTTCAGGTGTGTTTGCCTGCTTGTTATGTTTGTTGCTCTGTTTCCTTAACCAACCTTTTTTCCTGAGTACGTCTCTGTGTTTGGGTCCGCACCTCGGCAGCTCTGAGAACTAGTCTGAGGTTACAGTGTCTCATTGCTCACTAGTGACCTCTGCTGGTCAATCAGGTCCTCATGTTCCTGCTCACTAGCGACCCCTGCTGGTCAATCGGGCCCTCGTGTTCCACCAGTTCGGCTGCATATGAAACTTATGTGACCAAGCTGTGTGACCATGACTTGGTCATGGTGTGATAAAATGTATTATCATGGTCAGGAAAGATATTGCCACACTTCACAATAGGAAAACATTTTAAGAAAAGCCTTGCTGTGAAAGATATATCTCTTTTCCAAAAAAAGAATCCATATAATCGCCACACATTTCAGTGCATTTGGAGGGATATTGTTTGGATATTGTTTATCAAAATGAGATTTATAGCAAACGTGGGGAACTTGAGCTGTGAAATTCAGCTGAAAAGCTCATTTTCTAGCAGAGATGAAAAGCAGTCCTTGTTTTGGTTGTGCGCAGGTTGTGTGAAAGCAGCCCTTGTTTTGGTTGTGCGCAGGTTGTGTGAAAGCTGTCCTTGTTTTGGTTGTGTGCAGGTTGTGTGAAAGCAGCCCTTGTTTTGGTTGTACGCAGGTTTTGTGAAAGCTGTCCTTGTTTTGGTTGTGCGCACGTTTTGTGAAAGCAGCCCTTGTTTTGGTTGTGTGCAGGTTGTGTGCCCTGGCCCTGCAGCCTGTTCCTGGGGGTGCACATCCCGACTGCGTGCCAGCACTACGTCCACGCCCCTCATGACATCACTGTGGAGTTCTTGCCCAATGACAGCCCTCTGTATGACATCGCCGTCATCTCCTGGAGACCCAGCCTCTATGGTAACGAACCCTACAACTGCATGGGACCCATGTTTTACATCCAATGAGTTCCTGCGGTGCCAGTCAGCCCGACTGTCCACTGGCAAGCAGATTGCTGGGCGATTACAAGGCTGCTGTGTGCCTGAAATTTGAGTGCTCTCCTCTTCCATTTCCTGTTTTCTGATATCCTGCATGCTTCATGTAATAGAGTAGTATGTAGTCTCCTCTTGGTCTCGAAACTAAAACAATCTTATGTCTAAAGTACATGTAGAAACCCAACTTAATTCTTAAAAATGTAATTAGTTTTTTTTATTAATTAGCAACTACTCATACAATATAATGGTATCATGATCAACTGTGCATGGCGTTATAATGTAGAAGTGTACAAAATTATGTAATGTGGCAGGATGTAAGGGAGTTATGGTATAGTGGTTTAGTACTGTTATGGTATAATAATGTAATGATGTCATGGTGTAGCATTGTAATGGTGTTATAGAGTAACAGTGTAATGGTGCTATAGAGTAACAGTGTAATGGTGTATAGAATAACAGTGTAATGGTGTTATAGAGTAACAGTGTAATGGTGCTATAGAGTAACAGTGTAATGGTGCTATAGAGTAACAGTGTAATGGTGTTATAGAGTAACAGTCTAATGGTGCTATAGAGTAACAGTCTAATGGTGCTATAGAGTAACAGTATAATGGTGCTATAGAGTAACAGTGTAATGGTGTTATAGAGTAACAGTGTAATGGTGCTATAGAGTAACAGTGTAATGGTGTATAGAGTAACAGTGTAATGGTGTTATAGAGTAACAGTGTAATGGTGCTATAGAGTAACAGTGTAATGGTGTTATAGAGTAACAGTGTAATGGTGTTATAGAGTAACAGTGTAATGGTGCTATAGAGTAACAGTGTAATGGTGTTATAGAGTAACAGTGTAATGGTGCTATAGAGTAACAGTGTAATGGTGTTATAGAGTAACAGTGTAATGGTAATGGTTAAGCAGGTGCTGTTTTATGTCTGTTTCAGGGCTTTCCTTCCTGCGAGGATTCCAGGTGTCTCTGCAGGCTCTGGGAGGAACGCAGACGGACTGTCAGCTCTTTCTGTTCCAGAGCAACCTGACTCTGTCTGCAGCCGAAGCGGACAGGGTACTACAGATCACACACCTTACAGCCATTCGCTTTCGCCAATATATGAAAGGACTGGGACTCATTTTCATTAAAACAATGGAAGAGAACATACATAAATGTGTATTTAAGGTGTACTTGGTTTAAGATGAGATTGTTGAAGATGAGAGATCAGTGACTGTGAAAGAGGGGGGCAATTGTTGAAGAGGAAGAGATCAGTGACTGTGTTACCTTTTGGTTGTTTAGGTGTACAGATCGGATCCCTTCCAGCTGGCCTTGGATGCCCAATTTGCTGTCACGGTGATGGCCCTGCCAGTCCCAGAGCAATGGAACAACTTTTATAAGAGCGAGTACTTCTCCACACGCTGTAAGCATGCTAGCTATTTACACTGTTCTACCACAGCAAGTACTTCTCCACACAATGTAAGCATGCTAGCTATTTACACTGTTCTACCACAGCAAGTACTTCTCAATGTGCTGTAAGCATGCTAGCTATTTACACTATTCTACCACAGCAAGTACTTCTCCACATGCTGTAATCATGCTAGCTATTTACACTATTTTACCACAGCAAGTACTTCTTCACACGCTGTTAGCATGCTAGCTATTTACGCTATTCAACAGTAAAGAGTACCTGCTGGAAGATGATACAGCAGTAATATTGCACCATGAGAATATCCATTAGCTGCCACTTCACACACTCTTCTGACTTCAGAGTCCATCAGCATGTGAAACTAGATGACTGTTCTTGTGCCTCCCTCAAGCCTGGTACTTGCCCAGTCGGCGTTCTACTGTAGGTCTCAGCCGTTTTATTGAGGGAAACACTGCAGGCTGAGCGCTTTTCCTCAGTTAGATGTTAAACCATCAGTTTCTCCACAGCCTGCCTTGAGAAGAACGGGCTTGAGCAGTGTCAGAAGGGTAAGTGCTGACTGTATTCTCATTATTCATTTATAATTACTCATGTTTCCACCTAGAGTGAGGAGACATGCATACAGTGGCCACAGAGAGCATTACTCTTTGAACAGAGACAAGTGATTACACCTATTTAAACATTTAAATAAATACTTTACAATAAATAATGAATAAAAAATGAAGAAAATGCTAAATTGCTGCCATGCACACACAGCTGGAAAATCCAGGTTCAGAAAGTGAAAGTATTTTCCCAGTATTCTTCCCAGTATTCCCAGTATTTTGTTTCTGATCACCTGGATTTGCTAATTAGCAGAATTCTTTAGCCAGGAGTTTGAACTTATGAGTGAAATCAGCTGGCTGAGTTCATTGGTGGAAGAAAAACATGGCAGGACTTTTACTTTCTGACCCCTGCACCTTCCACCACTGCCCACACAGAAGGAGAACGTGACTGAAATGTTTGTGATTGTGGATTATCACACATGCTCACGTATAATGCACATCAGTGTGTGAATAATATCAATCGTTCGAATGCCCTAGGTTTGTTTTTCTCTGTCTGTGAGTCCAGTGCTTTTTTGAACAATCGAGCCAAAACATTAGGAATTCTGTTTCGTGTTGCTCTTCTCAGAGTAAAATGTAATTATTTTCCCATTAAAAAATTTTGTTTTCTCTACCTATTTTATTCCCTGCATCGGAAAATTGAAAAATATCTTGCACTCCAGTGACTCAATGATGAATTATTGGACAATAATTAAAACTAGATTATAATGTGATATAATCGTCAGTCAAAATGAAGCGTATTTAGATTGCAGAAGTAATGTAAGTCTGACAAGTTTTTCCATTATTGCCAAAAAGGTTTTTTGCCATTTTGTTTTATATAATTTTTGTTCATGTGGCGCCCCCATGTGTACAGTGCGTAATGTGCTAATATACTGTAAGTATGTGTAAATGTGTTTCTTGCTTTGGAGTTTAAAATTTCATGTTTTGAATATTTATCTTCTCTGTTTATAGACTGGTATCCAAGCGATATAAAAGTGGAGCAGCACGGACATGACGTTGTTGTGACCTTCAATCTCGCGCCGCCAAATCTAGGAATCAACAAGTATTTCTCATGGTGCTATGGAGGGGGGAAACGCAATTACACAACAATTAAAGTAGTACGTACACTCCTTGGGGTGGGGCGGGGGGGGGGGGTATTTCTAATATCTGTGCCAGTTCCAAGGCTCATTCCATTTCAACTCAACTTGACCTGCTTAGATTTCTGGGATAACACAGTGAGCGAACGAGAAGTCGGCAGACGCACACTTGAATATTGCCTGTATCAACACCGGTCAGGTGTCTGTATTTTTTCACAAAATATCAATTACTGTAAGAACTATGATGACATTTTTGTTATCATTTGGTCTTGTGTCTGCTTGTAAAGTGCTCCTCTCTGAGAGCCCATATAAAACCATAGACATAAAATACTTGGGAAGTTCATGATGGAAATCTGTGGGAAAGTGCAAGTGTATCTGAATATTGCAGTTAAGTGTGATAGTCACAGTATTCCAACATATATGAATTTCTCATGAATTCTCATCATAAAACATTTTTCCTGTGCAAGCACTGTGGGTTTGCAAAGAGAAGCAACATGCAGCTCAGCACCAAAATTCTTCATTAGAGAGGTGCAATAAAATGTCTTCCACCCGTGACTGATTCCAACTATAGGAAACCAATAGTACTGGAAGAAGAAGGCTAATGTGAGATTTCAGTGCACTCTCTCTAAACACCTTTTCAGACAAACTGATTCATTCATTCATTTATTTATTTATTTATTTATTTATTTCATAAGTGGTGATTCGTTTTAGGTGAGAAAAAGTCATCATCAATCACCTTGGTCTTCAGAAGACACACATACAGTTTTTTTTTTCTTTATAATGCAGCGCATTTTCCATTGAGCTATAGAGATTTTAACCTGGTTTCGTGCTGTGCACATATTCTGTGGGTCAGGTCCAAACCGAACTGTTTACAGGATTCACACGGTGCTCCAAGTGAACAAACATGCATTTGAATTAAACACAGAAGGTGAGGAAACCTGCTGTTTCATGTTGACTAAATGAAGTCATGCTTTTGTCTGGGCAGTAAGTGAAACAGTCATGAATTCAACTTAAGTTCGTCCTGCTTCCTTTCTCAGAATCCCGCAGCCAACGTGACCCACCACCATTACCGACTGCTTCATCTCGAACCGGAAACCCACTATTCCTGTGAGGTGAGTGTTGGGCTTGATCTCGAACCAGAAACCTGTTATTTCTCTGAGCTGTGAGGTGAGTGTTGGGCTTCATCTGGAACCAGAAACTCGCTATTCCTGTGAGATGAGTGTTGGGCTTCATCTCGAACCAGAAACCTGTTATTTCTCTGAGCTGTGAGGTGAGTGTCGGGCTTCATCTGGAATCAGAAACCCTCTAGTCCTGTGAGGTGAGTGTTGGGCTTCATCTGGAACCAGAAACCTGTTATTTCTCTGAGCTGTGAGGTGAGTGTTGGGCTTCATCTGGAACCAGAAACCCTCTAGTCCTGTGAGGTGAGTGTTGGGCTTCATCTGGAACCAGAAACCTGCTATTCCTGTGAGGAGAGTGTTGGGTTTCATCTAGAACCAGAAACCTGTTATTTCTCTGAGCTGTGAGGTGAGTGTTGGGCTTCATCTGGAACCAGAAACCCTCTAGTCCTGTGAGGTGAGTGTTGGGCTTCATCTGGAACCAGAAACCCTCTAGTCCTGTGAGGTGAGTGTTGGGCTTCATCTGGAACCAGAAACCCACTATTCCTGTGAGGTGAGTGTTGGGCTTCATCTGGAACCAGAAACCCTCTATTCCTGAGAGGTGAGTGTTGGGCTCCTTTGCTCCTCATTTTGGCTCGCGGAGGGATGGAGATTCAGACGCCTTAGAGAGGAAATGACAGTCTCTGCGGCTGAGAGATGGGGGGTTGATTTGTGTGTAACTGGGGGGAATGAAAGCTGTTGTTCTCGCCAAGGAGAGGATGGGAAACGCAGCCACGTAGCACCCGTGTGTTTGTGTCGTCATTTTCCCCTGAGGTACACACATGTGATAGATAACAGGAAAATGGAGCATTGCGTAGTTCTGGCAGGCCACGAGAGTCAAACGCTCCGGCTGAATCAGCTGATGGCTCAGCTGAGTGATGTTCGCCTATCACAGTACATTCACTAACAGGGCGGTCTACTTAAACAGCCTCCCTCTACTCATTCGGCTGCTCCTCCTGCATGCAAGCGCTGCACGTTGCTTCGTAAATCCCCCTCCACCACCCCAGCTCCATCCCCATGCGTCAAGAATTTGCATTTCTCTATTCCTATGTGTTAAGAATTTGTATTGCTCCATCCCTATGTGTTAAGAAATTGCATTGCTCCATCCCTATGTGTTAAGAACTTGCTTTGCTGCTGGATCTGTTCTGTGTGTACCCCTCTAGGGGGGTTTGGCTGCTGGCCTCCCGGCCTTATCCACGCGGGCTGCGTGGTTGGCGGGAGAGCTCCTTAACAGAGCCATACTGCCAAACATAACTGTATTGTCTTTATTGTCAATAAAGTTCTACTTTGAAGACAGTGGTCCTGACAGAATTGTTTGTAATAGAAGAGTTTGGGATTAAACAAAGACGCCTGGGTCGTTTCCTTTCAAATTCAGTTGTGACTTATCCCGTCCGAAATGTATATTTATTATTTAATAAAATAAAAGCGTAAAAATCTTTGAGGCTGCTGAGGTGTGTGCTCTGCATACAGGTGCGTACCTGGGGAGAGAATCCTGCAGGCCCCAGCGTGTTACCTGCCGTGCTTGTGTGTGTGTGCATGTGTGTGTGTGTGTGTGTGTGTGTTCTCATGTGTGCCCTGTTACAGTGTTTTCCGCTTGTTTTTTTGTTGAAGCTTGCCGCTGATGTGGTAGACGCCATCAGGAAAACATTCGACTTTCAAGTGAGAGGAATAGAGCAAGGTAAGCGCAGCCTCACAGCTCCCCCTATGGGCCTCTGAGTGTATTGCTTTCCAGTCTAAATAATGCAATATTAAAAAATAAAAACAATGTACGCAATACAATGTTAAATGAAAAGAAATAAAAAGCACTTAAATAATGCTTCTGTAGTCCTAAACAATGCCACAACAAATAAATCAAAATATAAATAAAATTAAACATTGTTTTTGTGTTTTAAGTGGCGCAATGTCAATGGGCACTGATTCACTGCAGTCCCATTCAGTTTGAGTTTCATCAAAACATCAGATTTTTACCGAATGATTGATTGATTGATTGATTGATTGATTGATTGAATGATTTGCCATTATTTGAATCAATCAATGAATAAGTTATAAGCATCAGTTATTATCATTATATATGTCATGAGGATCAAGTTGTTGATGATTTTGTTGTCAAAACATTTCTTGAATATAAATGAGACCACACAGTGTGTGAATTGTTTGATTGCTTGGGGTTATCTACACCAGAGGTGTCACAAAGCAGGATTACTCAACTACAGCTAGATTCTGTGAACAAGATTAGGCTATTGATTTGAATCTGTACTTGTTGGTTAGGAGTGTCAGTCATACATTTTGACGACTGGTAATCAGGCTGACAATAAGCATATTTCAGTAGTCATTTCATGATGGTTTGGGAAGTTATCTGGCTAACTATGCAATCCTGCTTTATAGCCTCTAGGCTCTACATAAGAACTTGATTTTGTGGTGCAACCTGTTCTTTTTAGCTGATAAAGGATAAACTTATGAAGCTGGTTCATGTGCAGTATGTATTTTGCATTTAGGACAGGGCAGCACTGCTTCAGTATTTTTATGATGTTCTAATTCTGTCTCTCTTCCCCTGTTTTTCCCTTTCTCTTTTTCCTTTTCTGTCTCTCCCTCTCTCTGTCTCCCTCTCTGATTCTCTCTCTCACTCTCCCTCTCTGTCTCTCCCTCTCTCTCCCTCTTTTCCCTCTTTCTCCCTCTCCCTCACTCTTTCTCTCTCTCTTTCCCTCTCTCCTTCTCTGTCCATTTTCTTCTCTTCTTCTGCCCTCACAGAGCCTTCATCCTTCACCACCGATGGGTCCCTCCTGGCCTTGCTCTTACCGGTGCTCATCCTGCTGGCCATTTTGTCTGTAGTTTTTGTTCTCATCATCAGCCAGAAGAAGCTCAGAAGGAGTAAGAGGAAGACCAAAGTGGCTGCAGGTAGGCAGACGAGGGCACAGGTGCTGTTATCTGGCCCTGGAGACCAGCGGTGCTGCTGGGCTTCAGTCTTCACCTCTAATCTGGCCCTGAGGGGTGTCTCTGCCCGGGCAGTCACATTCATCAGTCAGCTGTCAGGTAGCAGAGAAATGGTAAATGGACAGCTATTATATAGCAATTTGTCCAGTGACTATGGCTACACACAGCGCATTACAATTAATGCGTGTCACACTCACAGACACGCTCAAACACTCACACACACACACACACACACATGCACACTCACATACACACACTCACACACACACACAAACACACCTACACGCTCACACACCAACAGCAAAAGGCAGCCAAGATATCTACCAATAATTTTGCTACTTGGGCAGCAATACTAGTAGCCTGAAGGCAGAAAGGTAGCAATGCTAGTACCCTCAAGGCAGAAAGGTAGCAATGCTAGCAGCCTAAAGGCAGAAAGGTAGCAGTGATAGTAGCCTCAAGGCAGAAAGGTAGAAATGCTAGTAGCCTCAAGGCAGAAAATTAGCAATGCTAGTAGCCTCAAGGCAGAAAGGTAGAAATGCTAGTAGCCTCAAGGCAGAAAGGTAGAAATGCTAGTAGCCTCAAGGCAGAAAGGTAGAAATGCTAGTAGCCTGTCATATTGGACAGTGTCTGTCTCTTATCTATTCCTGTTCCTTTTTTAGATGTCATTAAGCAGCATGATTCCAAATGTGTGCTTCAGGAGCAAAATCTGGTCCTTCTTGCGAAGCCTCGCCCCCCTCGACTGCTGATTTGCTACTCAAACGTCGATGGCCCCGCCCACGTTAGGGCAGTCATGCTTCTGGCTGCCTTCATTCAACAGCATTTTGCCACACAGGTGGGGGCAGAGATTTAACAGAGCATTTGTGTGCTATAGTTCAGCCTGGTGTGTGTTAGTCAGGCTGTGAGTGGGTCTATAGTTCAGCCTGGTGTGTGTTAGTCAGGCTGTGAGTGGGTCTATAGTTCAGCCTGGTGTGTGTTAGTCAGGCTGTGAGTGGGTCTATACTTCAGCCCGGTGTGTGTTAGTCAGGCTGTGAGTGGGTCTATAGTTCAGCCTGGTGTGTGTTGGTCAGGCTGTGAGTGGGTCTGTAGTTCAGCCTGGTGTGTGTTGGTCAGGCTGTGAGTGGGTCTGTAGTTCAGCCTGGTGTGTGTTAGTCGGGCTGTGAGTGGAGCTGTAGTTCAGCCTGGTGTGTGTTAGTCAGGCTGTGAGTGGGTCTGTAGTTCAGCCTGGTGTGTGTTAGTCGGGCTGTGAGTGGGTCTGTAGTTCAGCCTGGTGTGTGTTAGTCGGGCTGTGAGTGGGTCTATAGGTCAGTCTGGTGTGTTCATTTTTGCAGGTGTTTCTGGACCTGTGGGAGGAGCTGAGTCTGACGGAGGAGGGGCTAATGAGCTGGCTGTGCCGGAGGCTGGAGGAGAGCGACTTTGTGCTGGTGGTCTGCTCCCAGGGGCTGCAGCAGGAGCTCCGGAGGAGCGCAGAGGAGGGTGCAGGGGGCAGGGAAGGAGGCGCAGCCATCGTTGCTGTGTCTCTGATCGGGGAGGCGCTGGCTCGGGCCCAGGCCGGGGGGCAAGGCCTCTCCAAATACATGACTGTTATTTTCGACTACTCTAAAGAAACGGACGTGCCTGGAGTGCTGGGCCTGGCTACCCGCTACTCCCTGATGAGAGATTTGCCGCTGCTGTTCTCACACCTCCACGGGGTGGCGCTAGAGGGCCCCGGGAGACATCTGCAGGTGGAGCACATCTCGGAGGAGGCGTACCACAAGCTGCCTGCAGGGGGAGCTCTTCAGTGGGCCCTTCATGAGGCTGGACAGCAGTGAAGGAATGGAGAAGAGGAAGATGATGAAGCAGCAGCCCAGCCCTTTTAACGGCTCTTCCTCTCAGCAGCGTAGGATAATCCCTACGGGTCTGAGCTCCTGACCTGGAGGCTGAGGCTTCCATATGAATGGACCACACATAAAAATTTAATCTCTGTAAGTCGCTGTGGATTCGAGCGTCTGCCTGCAACCTTAAAGTAAATGTGAATGCCAGTGTGTTTCTCCTCCCTCACCTCCTGTTTCACCTCCTACACAGGAGACCCAGGGCCATGTACTGTAACATTATAAACCAGGGCTCCCCCAACCAGGGCTCCCCAAACAGGGCTCCCCAAACAGGGCTCCCCCAAACAGAGCTCCCCCAAACAGGGCTCCCCCATACAGTGCTCCCCCAAACAGGGCTCCCCATACAGTGCTCCCCCAAACAGGGCTCCCCAAACAGGGCCCCCTAAACAGAGCTCCCCCAAACAGAGCTCCCCCAAACAGTGCTCCCCCAAACAGGGCTCCCCCAACAGGGCTCCCCCAAACAGGGCTCCCCAAACAGGGCTCCCCCAACAGGGCTCCCCCAAACAGGGCTCCCCAAACAGGGCTCCCCAAACAGGGCTCCCCCAAACAGGGCTCCCCAAACAGGGCTCCCCCAACCAGGGCTCCCCAAACAGGGCTCCCCAAACAGAGCTCCCCCAACCAGGGCTCCCCCAAACAGAGCTCCCCCAACCAGGGCTCCCCCAAACAGAGCTCCCCCAACCAGGGCTCCCCAAACAGGGCTCCCCCAACCAGGGCTCCCCATACAGGGCTCCCTAAACAGGGCTCCCCCAAACAGGGCTCCCCCAACCAGGGCTCCCCCAAACAGAGCTCCCCCAAACAGAGCTCCCCCAAACAGGGCTCCCTTAACAGAGCTCCCCCAAACAGGGCTCCCCACCTACCTTAAAACTCATTGTATTGCAATGAAGGTTTGGCTCCTGGCCATTTTCTTTGTCTTTATGTAGTTCTTTGAATGGGTTCATTCCAGCATTTATCGTTCGTCTGATTTCAGCCCTCCCACATCAATAAACTGCTGGAAAAATGGCTGTGAAACACACAACTAATGTGCTGCCATCCTGTTATTATTTCACATCGCGGAGTAAGGAAGCCAACACTGGAAGTGTAGGACTACATCGTAAAATGCACTTGGACACGTGAACAGTGTCACCTTGGGCACATTGACATCTAATGTCAAATAAACGTGTGTACGATGGCAGTAATGTAAATTTTTCAAAATTATATTTATATTTCTGCGTTCATTAACATGCACACATTTGTATTTATTGTCAATGAATAAAATTATTTCAATATAACTATGCGTCTGTATATATTTACATTTCTTTATGCATAAGCCTTTGTTTAACCGGGATACTCTCATTGAGCTTTAGAACACTGTCTTCAGGAAGTTCTTGAATGAATTGTGTGGGGTTTGATCAAGTAATGAGGTTTCAAGTCCATTGATGGCATGAGTAAAAGACTTCACATTTAGATTCCCTTTAGCCTGAATGGAAAAGCCATGATTGATGCTCAGCCCCACAGTGGGTGCCAAATTTATGAAAAAAAAAGAAAAGTTGCAGAAACTGGTGTTTCGTTATCTCTATCTGATGACCTGCTTTATTAATAGTGTGAGAAGTACATGATAGAAATTGGAATTAAGTAGTATGGTCTTACAGGCTCACAAACATCCCAACATTAAACTAAAATACGTGTCGCATTTTTGTGTTTTGTGCTTTTTAGAAATTATGTCAAGATACGTAACTTCAAACAACAAAAGCACTGTGCATTCACAAAATAAACAGAACGAAGTAAGTGGTGATTTGTGGATGCCTTCTTTCTGTAGTCCCTTCAGTGATAAAGAGGTCCAGGACGCCGCAAACAAATCACCTCCTGGACCGTATACACCGATCACTATTGGGTTGTACAGTTTCTTCTTAACAACAAAGGCTGCGATTGGTAGAGAGCTCTTCTTTCTCTACAGTGCAAAATGTGATGGCACCAACATTCCACATCTATTTTGCTATCCCTGAATTTAGATTTACCTAAACAAGGAAATGTGTCACAAGATGGTTGCAAAGAAAATGAAATTAAAGGTGATGATTGTTGTTGTAGTATTCATCCTACGCATATCTAATTATTAGCAATATGGTAAGTACATGTTTCTGTCCTTTATGCCTATTTTTTAATGAAATTCTGAATAAATGCAAATGTCAGATATTTGCTGATTTATTCAGTCAAGTACCAAGTAATGATTACATCACTGGACTTTAATTGAAATTTGTTCAATTAAAAAACAGGCCTGTAAATGTAATTTTTTTTTATATGTGAGAGATGGATTAAGATTTATGAAGAAAATGATATTTCACATATTTTAAAAAAAAATACATAATACAAACCTTCAAAAATGTGTCATCCTAAATATCTGATTTGTAAATTTTCAATTAGATGTTCAAAAGGAGAGTGTATTTTTCCCTTTATTCAGACGGGGTAAGGCAGAGGGCACACTGAAGAGCTGCAATTATAGGGTTCCAAGCACATATTCCTGAAAATAGACCGACAAGCATTATGGAACACAGAGAAGACAGAGAGACAGACAAATAAGCAAAGGTTCCATGCGGAATGGACAGGCAGTTGGTCAGTTAAGGCCGATTTTGTATTTGTCCATGACATTTTAACATGTTAATGAATCAAGAACATCAAAAAAAATTGCCTTTTTGCAGCAACTTTGCCCTGGGATTGTAGCTTGTGTGATAACTGAATTTCCATGTGTGAAATCATAACAATCTGCTGGTTAGCTTATTTGGGATTTTAGCCAACAATTTTGCATTTTGAAGGCCTGGGGCCTCATTTATAGAACAGACTTAAGATCAATTTTGATCTTAAGTATGACTTACGCAGAAAACCACATATAAGTAGTTATTTATAAAACCCTACTTTGACGTGGAAATGATCTTATCTCTACTCAAAGTCTAGGCTTGATGCAAGTGATTTTCCTGCTGGTTATGTAGGGGTATTGCATTCTGGGACGCATATGCGTCCAAGCCTGTGGTGAACTTTGCATTAGCTTTATGAACAATTTGATAGGAATTATCAACTAAAGGTGTGAGGAATTAATTGCCAGACGCAAGTTGTTTTGAATTAAAAACAGGATGTGTTGGTCTATAAATACTGTGTCAAATTTTAAAAAAGTACCCATGGCTGTTCTTGCATTACTGGAAGACGTTGAAAACCGTGCTTTTAGAAGGGAGAGAGTTTTCAGAGACCCTGCATTGAATCCGCCTCTCCCGAGTCCCCTGCCGTTATCCTGTGGGGCTTCAATGGCCATAGGCTTAACAGCACACTCCCGGCTAATCAGCACTACGGCGAGATGTCCCGTGAGAGGTGACAGGAACAACCAGCCTCTGTTATGGGAACATGAAGAATGGGCACATAAAGCCCATAACAAAACTCCCCTTAGCATCGTGGACCACAGCGCCATTCATCCCGTTCATGCCTGCCACAGCAGGCCGCAGCCCGAGGATGCGGCCAGGAAACCACGGAAACAACGGGACAGCGATGCCCGGGAAGCGTCGAAGGGCGGTTCTGACTGCACCGGCTGGGAGGGGCTAACTCATGCTACAGCCGGGAGCAGGGTGTCCATGTCACCGCCCACTACATCCCTTCTTGCAAGGAGATGATAGCCCTCTCGAACACAATCGAGGTATTTCCCCAAAACAAACCGTGGAGCTTCGTTTGCACACCGGTATCCAGCTCCTGCACTCCTGAGCTGAGCTGATCTGGCTGTCTGAGCCAACAGGCCCTGGACTTCTTAACAGTTTTTTTATGCTTTCAAACTGCATTGTATGCCGTTTATATGTTGGGTTCGCTGTCAGTCCTGTTAAGTGTGCATGCACTGAAAATGGATGGAAAATAAAACAACACCTCCTTACAGGTACAAGCTGCAGTGTCTCCCTTCTCAGACAAGTAGGAGAAACAGACCGAGGAGCTCACAGCCGTGCTGGATTTAAAACAGGCCCCAAAGGCAGCTGATTCATTTGACCCCAGCCTGCCCCCTCGTTGGTCAATTCACAGTGAGGTCTTCAGCATAGTAACTTCTCACTCCATCTCATCAATTAAGGTCCTCAGCACCTCTCCCACACCCAAAACAGAAGATTGATAGATTAGAAGAACAGCATCATTCAGAATGACGGAAATGAATGATTAGGAATGCTTACTAAGGAAGAAGGGAGAACAAAAGAGCCTTTAATATATCTAAATGCATGTATTTTTACTTTTTGTAATGTATTCATTTGGCGCCCAGCGTGGGGCTGAACATGTCCATTTCCCACCCTAGTTTGGAATGGCCAACCATCTGCAGCCACAGCCGAATTCAAGCACAAACCCCACTCCCACTGCTTATTCAGGAGAGTGTCGACCTCCGCGATTCCCCTCCAAAACAGGGGTTGTCGCCAGCTGCTTCTTTTCACACCGCAGACTACAGCTAAGCTCACACAGGGGGGAGTCAGAAGAAGACCATTCACATTCGGCTGTGACAGGCAATCCAAAGGTGCCTAACTGACCAGCGGGTGTCACTAGAGAGTGACGAAACAAGGACCGCTCACTGACTGAACCCTCCCAAACCCATTTATGCTTTTTCATTTTAAACATCCACAGACACTGCCCTCACTTTACTGTGTCACTTAATGGACACTTTAAACGCAAGAAAAAAGTGATTACTTTCTGAATCACTGTGTTGTGGGAATTATTGGTACTGCTGGCTGGACACAGAATTAATTTGTATATTGAAGTTACTGCAGCACCAAGTTATTACAGGCTAGTCAGTGGCACTGCCATTAGCACAGGCATAGCCTCTACTCCCATTTCAGTTTAATCCACTGATTACCTAACCCTAACCCACTGGGCTGATTTGTTCCCAATCCTTCCTTTTTTGGGAAAAATATAATTCAGCCTTGTCAAGTTAAAAATGAGAAATATATATCAACAGTTTTTAGCCAAGGCTAATTTCCAATCCTCGTTCCCAATTTGGCTTGTGCATTAAAACAATTTATAATGATACCAAATATTAGTGGGTAGCACTGCAGCCTCACAGCAAGAAGGTTCTGGGTTCGAATTTGGTCTGGGCCTTTTTGTGTGGAGAAGTGTGATTTCCTCCCACAGTCCAAGGACATGCAGGTAGGTGAATTGGAGACTCTAAATTGCCCATAGAGTGTGTAAGTGAACGGTGTGTGCTCTTCAATAGATTATTGACCTGTCCAGGGTGTATTCCTGCCTCTCGCCCAATGCACACTGGGATAGGCTCCAGCACCCCCCATGAACCTGCCCAGGATAAGCGGGTATAGATAATGGATGGATGGATGGATGGATGGATAAGTAGATTAAGACCGATTAGTAGGTTATGTCAGTGTGTCATGTGTTTTTGTTTGTTCTTCTCCTTGGAAATTTCATTTGCTCTTGGTCATTTTGTTTTCTGTTCCCTGAGTTGTGAATATTATTTACTTTATATTTATTTGATTTATATTTATTGTTTGGTAACAGTAGAGTGAAATTTGTTATTTTTGCTATATACTTAAGGGATTTGGATTTGAGATTTAAAAAATGAATATGAGACAAAAGTTCAGAGAATCAGTATCTATTTCTCTGTATTTATATGCACATACAGATGGGTGACAAATTAAAGGAAAAACCTGAACAAATGAGTAGAGAAACATAATGAATGCAAATGCTTCCATACAGGTGTACTGAATGATACAATTAAGCAATTAACATCCTATCAGACTCTGTGGCGTGTATATAAATGCTGAGCAGGCCCAGCTGACCTCTATTTTGGATCAAGATGGCAAAAGGAGAAGATCTAAGTGACTTTGAAAGAGGGTTCATTATTGGGGCACGGATGGAAAGAGCTTCAGTCACAAAGACTACTCAGCTGGGTAATGATTCAATAGGTGACTGAAGTGACATCTACATTTAGATCAAGGGGAAAGGTATCAGGGTCAAAATTTGTGTTCGAAAGTGCTCATGATGGCCCAACATCTTACTAACACACTTTATGTTGGTTTTTCCTTTAATCTGTCACCCGTCTGTATGTTTTACCATTTTACAGAAACACCTGTTTTTGAGTCCGCCTATTTTCAGCTGTGCAAAATTAAGTTAATAGCTGACTGACAGGTGTTAACGGTTGCTCAGGTGTTCCAGACATGATGCACCTGGGGGCAATGACTTATTTTTGTACATGGGGAGATACAACTCATTGGGGAACCAGAAATGTGTAGCAATTGGCAGTTGACTGTTGGCATCTATAGTGGAGCAGAGTGCTCAGGATGATCCTAATCAGGATGAGAGGGAAAAGAAAGAGAGGCAGCAGCATTTGGTCAAAGAGGTTTGGAAAAAAAATTGGGGTCTAAAGTATTTGGTAATTCCTGTAGTTAACTACATCTCAAAATGACAAAAAAGGAATTCGCTACTACAGCAGCTACATACATTTTAATGTAGTTGAACTACCGGCGAGCTGCTGCAAAAATGTAATTAAACTACTAGTTTATCTATGTGTACTTAAACTAACTTCACAATACTGCAGGTCAGCCAAGGAGAACAATTGCAGTTGATGACAGACAAATCCAAAGAGATGCATAGAAAGGAGAATTATGGAGGCCAGATGCAAACATCTCATCGGCAGCAAGAATCATAAGGCCAGATTAAAATGAGCCAAAAATACACAGACAGGCCAGAAGAGTTGTGGAACAAAGTTTTATGGACAAAAAAGACCAAACAAACCTTTACCAAAGCGATGGCAAGGAAAAAGTACGGAGAAAGGAAGGAACAGCCCATGATCAAAAGCACACCATCTCATATGTTAAACATGGAGGATGTATGGTCATGAATGACTGCTCATTCCTCTTTATTGAGGATGTAATAGAGGATGGCAGCAGTAGGGTGAATTTGAAAGTGTACTGACAGATTTTCCCTGCTATCAACAAGGAAATTCCACCAACCTCATTGGCTGGTGCTTCATCCTGTAGCAAGCCAGTGACCCCAAACACACTGAAATACAGACACCCCCACCCCCAAAACAAAGTTCAACTGAAAACAGCTGCAGTGAAGGCCTGGAAAGGCCTTTCCAAAGAAAATACCAAATATTTGATAATAGCAGTGGGTCAGACATGAAGTTATTGCATCTAAGGGTAATGCAACTATTTTTTTTTTTACTTTATTGCTTTAATTTACTTTTAAGTTCATCTGTTAACAGCTGAAAAGGGGGGGGAGGGACTCTTCTGTTCTCTCAGTTTACAGATCAGTCGTTTTTCAGTCATAGCTAGTCCTTCATGATGGTCACTGACAAATGTAATCTCCAGGTGAAAAGAAGACTGGACACTCAGCTGCTCTTTTATGTGTGAACACCTAAGGAAACACCTGAGCAACAGGCAGGTAAAGGGACTCAAAACATACAAGTGCAGCTTAGTGTCTGTCCCTTTTCTCAGATTCATCTTTTGATGTCAAATCCAAATGCTTCAATTATATAGCAAAACATAATAAATTCCCCTCTACCATACTTTTGGAGGAAACTGTCTCAGTGAGCCAAACAGACAGATCACTTAAATGTTGGTGATTCTGAACTTTATAAATTGCAGGATGAGGATCTGCTCTGATCTGCTCTGATCCGGAATGCTCATCCTCTGTGTTCACCAACACACAAACAGAGGGGAGCCCGCCTGATTGGGTAGAGACTAGCCAATGGCGAGCCAGCAGCACCGCTTCAGGTAAGAACAAAGACACAAAGGTTTTCAGCACACTTCTCTTTCACTCTGAGAGAGATCAGTCGCTCCATCTGGACCAGAACTATTTGAAAGCTCCTCATTTCCAATCTAACCTGGTGATTATATTAGACTTTTACAAGGCATCATATTTTACATTTATATAGGTGTGCAGAAATACCGAGATGGCAGTGACTAATTTTCACTACATAACTCGCATGAGCAGCGGATTCAAAGTCTACATTTTGGAAGGTAATTATTTGTTCCTCACCCATCACTATTCAGTAATATTCTTGCTACTCTTGTCCTGAATAATCTTTATTCTTGTTCTGTATTATCTTTATTCGTGTTTAACTGGTTGGATCCCATGTAAGATATGTGCACGTTTTATTCAAGTAGGGCTTTTCACTGTTGAACAATATCTTCAGTGTCAAATGATGGCACCCCTGAGACTTTCAGATCCCTGTAAAACAGAGACTGATCTGAAATAGCTGTTGCTCTCCACTAGCCTTTTTCAATGCTCATTCAAACGAGCGATGCACATCTGGCCAAATGGAAGGTCGGGTTGCCTTCCTCAACATGGTTAGAGGATGAAAAAGATTCAGACGCGACACAAAAATGCCAACACCTCGCTAGACCACGTAATTGACATGCATGCAATGGAAACGGCGTTTGGAATCTGCAGAGAGATCATGGTCATTTCAGAGGTTTGCTCAGTTCAGAAGCCTTTACTTGTTATGTTATTTCATCAGTGTAATAAGTCCTGCCGTGCAATCCTGGGTTAGTTATGGAGATAGCATGCATGCAATACCATAGAAAGATGCAAACACTGTACAACTATTCAGCCGTCTGCTTCGTGGAGCAATTCCTGGATAATTTTGAGCAGGGAAAATATAGTGTACTGTTTGGTTAGTGGTTTATTCTACATACTGTATTGCAGGCTATACATCCAGTACAGCATTAAACTTGCAATAAGCAATGTAAATATAAGCATAATATGACACAATGTAGCAATGTTTAAGTTTATTTCACTATATTGTACAAGTTAGTAAACTTTTGTTTGGTACTGGTACTGGTTGGTACTGGAAGAGTATTATCTGATACACTGCCCTAGCCTTCATTAATCTGGTTTAAATTCTAACATTCTGCGGGTATATGCACTATTTTATACGATCTTTGAAAATGGATCAAACTTTTAGTAGAATGTAATCAGTAAGAAAAGGACAAAATTTACCTATGTTTTTCATTTATTAATCAAGCACATAAATTAATCTAAAAGTGTATAAAATGTTTGCTCTTTGAAATGACATGCTAAAATTCACAGAATTTGAAATGTATTCGGGAATCGATACAATACATCTGACAAATATGGAAAAAGGTGATGTCATGCCTTTGGCACAGATATGAAAACAACAGCTTTGCCTCGGGCATCAGAAAGTCAGTTAGGGTGTGGTTTTCAGCTACCATCCCATTAAAGACCGCTGCAGGCTCTCTGCTGGCCCAGGGGTCTGTTTTGGGGGTTGTTTGCGGGGCACTATTGAAACTGTATCCTCCTGCAAATACCTGCTCACCGTTGGAACAGTTTAGGAATTCAGGAGTTGCTTTCCTGTTGGAATGTTGAACTTTTTTTTTTTTTTTTTTTTACTTTGTGCAAGGAATTCCTTCAACTCAGTCTAAATTCAACCTTTCCTCTGTTATCCAAGCCTTACACAGTATAGTATGGCATTATCCTTTTAGATCAAAGTAATACTTTGTTTATAATTAAATAATATCTCTTTTAAAAAAAAAAAATTTAATTATATTTTTGGGAAGGGGGATTCTTCTCGAAAAAAATGCTAATATTTTCATTTTGGTGAGGATAAATGAGGTGAGAAAGCATGGGGAAAGATTTTAGATAACTTAATGGAGACATTTTCAAAAATGTCGGCTTTCTCTCTGATTATAAAACAACAATTTTCCGCCAATATTCCGAATGGGAACGGAAGCTTAAAAACGACGCAGGGTCATGTACACAGCATATGTATAACTGCACAAAAACGTTAAAAATTTAAGCCACATGGCACTATAATTTCCTCTCTGTTCAAAAACAGTATCTAATAATACAACTTTTATTTTTCATGTGGATTCTGTCCTCCTTAATGTAGAGAAAGCATTGTCACTTTCGATTGGGCGTATGAGATCACAAGCTCATTTTGATTGGGTGTATAAGATCACAAGCTCCTTTTGATTTATATATGGTTGCTGAGAAATGTTCTGTGTATGTGTAATTAATGCAGCTTGTTAAATAGTCAATATTCCTTTATCATTCTTTTTCTCTTCCTTCAGGGCAGCCTAACATGAGAACTGAAGATCGGTACAGACATATGACCAATGAAAAGGCTAGAATATCACCAATTTATCCAATGAAACGCAAGCATAGCCCTGACCGCCTATTCACGACCGGCGACAGGTGTGGGAAATCCAGGAGACCGCCTCTCGCACTAACATCGTGAGTGACCGTTCCACTCTCTGACCCATGCGTTTCCCTCAAGCGGCATAAACAAAAAAGCTAGATTTCACTTCATGTCATGTACAACATATTAATTGATTATTAGGAAATATGCATGGTATACAACTTTAATATGGAAATGAGGCAACAATCAAAGCGTATGGTTATGCCTTTCCTTTTTTGGACAATAAAAAGGTGTTGTTGCTGGTAAGGTTCATAACTCACTGTTTTGTTGATGCTGCTGGTAATACTCAGTGAGTAAGGTTCATAACTGACTGTTTTGCTGACATTGCTGGTAATACTCAGTGAGTAAGGTTCATTACTGATTGTTTTGTTGATGTTGCTGGTAAGGTTCATTACTGATTGTTTTGTCGATGTTGCTGGTAATCAGTAAGTAAGGTTCATAACTGATTGTTTTGTTGATGTTGCTGGTAATACTCAGCGAGTAATGTTCATAACTGACTGTTTTGTTGATGTTGCTGGTAAGGTTCATAACTGATTGTTTTGTCAATGTTGCTGGTAATACTCAGTGAGTAATGTTCATAACTGACGGTTTTGTCAATGTTGCTGGTAATACTCAGTGAGTAAGGTTCACACGTGTACCTCTACAGGAGGCAGAGAGTGTTCCGGAACCTGGCCTGCAGCATCCAGCGTTTGTCCAGCCTCAGCTCCACCGGGAGCTCGGACTCGCCCCCGACCCCATCTTCTGCAGCCACCGGCAGCCCCTGGAGCCCAAACCCCAGCCCTGACAGGCCCCTAAGCCCCGCCCTCAGTCCCATGTACAGCACCCCACCGATGGACGAGCCTCTGGCACTCATCAAAAAGCCCAGGAGGGACCAAGATGGAGCAGACGCAAAGGCCCCAAGCATGGCCTGCAGCCCAATACAGGTGCGGCCCTGTGCATAGACCTCATTTACCTGCCCTGCAGTCCCTATCGGCAAGTCCAGCGTAGAAAAAAAACATTATCTGTTTTTACTGGGATAATTATGGCAAGAACATGTCTCAGTAAATATGCGACTCCACGCCTTTTTCTTTTTTTTAAGATTGGAAAACTGTGGAAAGTTTAGGAAATCTAACACAATCTAAAACAAAGTTTCATGATTTTGTTTGGTCGTAAACATATTTAAAAAGCTTTCCTGCAAAATTAAAAAAAATTTTTTTTTAAATACTATTAACAGCATAGCTGGAATTTAGCAGTGCGTAGGAAGGCAGTGAGAATGAATGTCATATTTTATGCTTCTATTCGCCACAAGCTCACTGCCACATTGTGAAAAGCTGCAACAACATCCCATGACTGATGGGTGTTGCTCCACTGCTGTGAACCCAGTTCCAGTAATACAGGAGTAACAGAGATGTTGTCATTACAAATTGTCTGGGAATATGTTCTGAAATGTGATTAATACAAAGATTCGCCTAAATTCCTCTTGCCCGAGGGCAGCGGCGTCACAGTCTTACAGTTAGCCCGTGATGGAATTATTAATCAGATGACTTGAGTCATGGGACGAGAGAGGCGAGGGAGGAAGAGAAGAGGCCTCTGGGAAATAATGTTAAACAGGTGGCAGTTGCGCTTCGGGGCGGGGCTGGTCCTGTAACCCAGGCACACGTCGAGGTGTTTGCCTGTCCAGATTTGTCTGCGGATCTCTTTCGGTGGTGGGAGTGGATTCGCCCGTGCCTATTTACCCTGGCTAATCTCTCGGGGAATCAGAACGCGCCGACCGCCTCTTTCCTCCAGCGCTGTTTTAAAGCGCAACAAGCCAGCTCTTGTCCCAAATATGCCATCCGGCCTGATTCGGGAAGAAAGTATGCACAATTACGGGAGGAACAACACCGACAAGCCCCAACACAGAATCCTCCGCTTGATGCATCGGTGCTCCTGGCCTAGGGACTGACAGCTTGAAGCTAGCCATTCTTCTGGGATTTGGGGTTTCTAAACAGAGCTCCTCCATTGTGTTTGTTGAAGGGTTGTGCTAATGGGCTGCGCTAAGGGACTTGAGAAATTTACTTTCTTTCTACACGCCCGCAATGTCCAAAATGGACAGACCACATCTCATCAGTCTAAATGCATTGTAATAAATGAACAGCCATTGCGGTCCTGTTTGTTTCAGAAAAGCGCAGTCGTTGTGCAGTGCTGTTTTTGAATGTGAAATAGATGAGCTAGGTGTAAGGTCTTGTATTTGTGAAGCCTGTTTAGCTAAAGACTGTGTCTTTCCTCTCCCAGGTCAGACCCTCAGTGATCACCCGTGTTTCTTCCATGGCCTGTCCTCCCCAGCAACCCCCCAGCAGGCCCCCTGCCCCTGGTAGGTACAATCAAACCACATGCACAGTGCTGTTCTTTCACTTACCTTCTCCCGCCAATCAAACCACATGCACAGTACTGTCCTGTCACTTACCTTCTCCCACTAATCTACTAGACTAGTGTAACATAGTTTTGTTCAATTCTATTTAGTCAAAAATAGATTCCATGATTCAGTATATACCACCATGCTGATTTAAGAAGGGTGTTTCATTTTTATGAAAATCCGGTTTGACATGAGGAAGATTATAAGAAACCTGTCTTGTCTCTTGATGGATATGCTTTGTACTGTTGACTCTGAGGGTTATGGAGAAATCGGTGTGATAGTATTAATCATAATACATCGATGATAATCAGATTTTAGATTTAGGATTTTTCATGGTGTGTTTCCCCTTTGGGAGGTGGAATTAAGGCTTGTAGATGTAAGAGAGCACGTTCTCAGGCACAGACACTCACCTGTGCAGGCTGTTGAGCAAAGGCAAGCTCAGATTCATGGGGTGGTTCCCCCAGCCTCCCAGTATGATGCACACTGTCTGGCAGGTCATGTTACAGCCTGTTGAGTCATTTCCCCCGTGAGTAGTCTCTTCAGCTTTTAGAAAATACCCCTTGGCTCTAAAAAAAAAAATACCCCCCAGCTCTACGAAAATAACCCTCAGCTCTAAGAAAATAGCCCTCAGCTCTAAGAAAATAGCCCTCAGCTCTAAGAAAATAGCCCTCAACTTAGCTTTGGAATGTCATTTTGCACCCAGATTTGAACAACCAAAAATAATTCTGCTTAGTTCTCAAATATAAGATGTATGTAAGTTTTACTTTATCTTTAACCTTAACTTAACTTAATACGTCTTATATTAATCGTATACATTTTTTGAGAACTAAGCAGAACTATTTTTTGTTGTTCAAATCTGGGTGTAATATATTAATATATTAATACATTAATACAATGACATCATTTTTTAAGACAAAACCTACAATTGTTCACACAGGGAGGCATTTCTCCTGTGAGTTGGCCAATTTTCTTTTGTTAAGACTGTGGAGAAACACCGGTTTTCTTGGTTCTCCCACGGTTAGGCATCTCTGCCTGTGAATTCAAAAGATGCTGGCAGGTCCCCCTTGAAAAAGAGATTTAAGTCTCATTGGGTCAATCTGGTAACATAAAAGCCACATAAATTAATAAAAACATAACTTCCCTGTTTAACGGGTGGATGACTTAAAAGCTTTTTTGAAACACCCTCTGCTAGTAGTGTTCAATTGTCTCATTTGTGTGTCAGCAAGCTAGTGTTAGCCTGGCCTGTATTTTAAGTTTTTTTTTTTCCAGTCCACTGATTTTCAGGCTAGCAAGAGCACATTAGTTTTATTATTTTTTTTACATAGGTGACTCTCATTTTACTAAGATAATTTAAAAAACAACAATCAAGCCAGAAGTAATCGGGGTTGTGAGGTTGATTTGTTTCTACATTCTGAAAATACATCACCTCTCTGCTATCTTTGGCTTCTCAGGGGAACAGATTAATTTTTTCTCTCTCACTGTTAGTTTCATGACATGCTGACTCTCCCACACTGCATGATCCACCCCCTTTATGAATATGTATTGTATATTTTATTTTTATCAACAAAAACTGTCACATTTGTGTTTCATTGCTTATTGGTTATTAACTTAAAGGACAGTACCAACACAATGAGCATATTGTTTTCTATTAAAAATAGGTTTATAGTAGTGCAAGTGGCAATTCCAATCTATAAAGGATTGACATCTCAGAACTACTTTGTTTTGACATACATACATAGTGATCGCTTTACACTCATGAAGAATGTTTTTTTTAATTTGAAGTCTTTTTTCGTAAAAGCAGAGGACAATGATGCATGAATGGCCCTTCCAGAAATGGAAGATACTGAAAATACCCATAAAATATATGATCAAGATAAGAAGCATCTCTTCACAATATATGGGAAATAGACACATTATTGCCACTTTCGCATATTTCAGTACATTACACTGCTCTGAAAAATACGAATATAAATTATATTTTAAAAAATTAACAATATATCGCAGGGATTTAAATTTCCTTTAGGGTTATTGAAACTACCAGCCCATTGTTAAAGCCAACATTGCTCAACTTGTAACGAATGCTGTGAAAAGCTCCTGGAAGGCACATTACTGGTTAGAATAATCCACCAAATCTTTTCCTCCACCAGTGGTGTCCCCAGCGGCCTACGACCACGTGGTTGAGGAGCATTTCCGGCGAAGCCTGGGAGTAAATTACCAGAAGGCCAGCTCCTGCCAGCTGTCAGTCAGTGTGTCTGTGGACGACCACTTCGCCAAAGCCCTGGGAGAGAAGTGGTTTCAGCTCAAGGCTTCATCTTCATCTTCCTCCTCTCCCTCTTCTTCCCCTGCCACCGCCTACCCCGGCTTCCGCCTCTCATCCAGGACATCCCAGAGTGCTGATGACAGCACCAGCACGCCGGAGAGCCCCTCCACTTCCTGTCACCCTTCCTCCTGGTCAGATAAGGGGCAGACTCTCACCAACAAATGACTGCATTTCCCAAGATGCATTTCAATAAAAATGTGATAATTTGGACAGAGGCTAAGTGGGTGCATGCTAACAGGACCAGGGCCCACTACTCAGAGTGTTATAAAGGAAGTGTTCAAGTGAATTAAAGTCAAATGGAGTCATACCTGCTGGATTGAAATAACTTCTAGGGCACAGTGTGGCACAGGGAGGAAAAGAAGGTTTCTGTCAGCAGACTGTCCAGCACCTCTATATCCAAGAGCACCTCTTCACCCAACTCTTTCGGTGATTGAGTGGCTATGCTCACTGTTGGCTGAGTGACTGCTCTGATTGGCTAGGTGACTGCAGAGGAACAGTAGCAGTGACTGCTTTGATCAGCTGAGTGACTGCTTTGATCAGCTAGGTGACTGCTTTGATCAGCTGGGTGACTGCTCCGATTGGCTGGATGACTGCTCAGATTGGCTGGATGACTGCTCTGATTGGCTGGAAGACTGCTCTGATTGGCTGGATGACTGCTCTGATTGGCTGGATGACTGCTCTGATCGGCTGGACGACTGCTCTGATTGGCTGGATGACTGCTCTGATCAGCTGGATGACTGCTCTGATTGGCTGATCAAAAATAAGTTAGTTTCACATGCTTCGGAGAACATTGCAACGATGGGAGGCACCTGCGGTTATAATTTGGATTAAACCAAAATGTACATTTCAGAGAAAATAAAGAGAGGATGACTAGATCACTCTAGACTCATTTAGCCCCAGTGTAGCAGTTAGGTCTGCAGTTTTACTGGAAATATAATCAAAATTATCCGTCAAGCCTAAATGAAAATATATGGACATTAAAAAAGACTTACGCTGACAATAAACCCATCATAATTCAATAATGATTCACTTGCAGATTCAAAGTAGGTGTTTATGTTTATATGCACAAGAGAAATATAGACAAATAATATTAGGGGAAGCTTAATCTTACAGATGGTCAAGGTAGTTAAGGTGGCCCTATGAGGATTATACAAATTTGTGATTGTTACATGTATTCGTCATATTAAAATAACGATCCTCTCACTGTTAATATAAAAAAGTGTTAACCTTGTGTACCATGCTGTCATTGCCAGACCAACACGACCTTCAGTTTGTATGAGAGCTGGACTGGAACAATCTGAAATTCCCCACTGTTATCTTGTCTTTTGTCGGGGGTTAGCTGCCTTTTTAAATTGGATGCATTAACTCCACAAAAGTTGTTATTTCTGTAATTATGAGATGCATGTTGTCATGACAACACATATTACATTCTGCCGAAAAGGCATTGTTGATGCTACTCACATCATAAGCTGTCAAAAATATTTCAAAATAAAGGTGATAATATGTAACCTGCGTTTTGTTTATTTGTATTGTGGTATACCCCTTTCTTTTACTTTGAAACATGTGTCACAGTGAAGGATAAAGAGCAGAAGTTTAATGAAACAGGTTTGCACTTCCATTCAACACTGCATCACATCAATAGCAGTGAGGAAGACTGTAATACGAATGGATCCTGGCCTGGGACCTGCAGGTTTACTAACAGACAATTTCTGATGATGTGCTAAACGGCCATACAAGGCCTTTTTACTCCATTAAATAGATCGTTACTACTGAAATGAAATGACCGAGAGGAGTGAGAGTTAAAAACAGTCAACGCACAATAGTGATTACGTCATAAGGGGAATCTCTGTATTTTTGCACATTTGTATATAGTATAATCACATTACATGCCAGGCATTTATCAGACACTCTTATCCAGAGCGACTTACACAACTTTTTACATAGCATAATAATAATATGAACCATGGCTGTAATATCACAGATTTGCCAGTACTGTTTACTCCGGAGTGGGGAGGCAGCAGAATTGTATTCATTTTATAACATCTTAAAATACTGCTGAATCTAGCCGTAGCCAATAGTTAGCCAGTAGTTCACATATATTTACAACATATTGCAGTATTCAATTCAGTTAGAGCAGCCAGTGAAATTTAGATCTGATATCACTGCATTATTTTATTAGGAGCCTCTAGCCAGTTTACAAATTCATCTTTAACTTTAGAAGACATTAGCCGCAGTGTATTACATAAGCTAACATTGAAATTTATAGCACTGAATTTGTTTGATATTGTAGCTACCAGGAGAATTCCGCAAGCAATACATAACATTTTTTTGATGAATAGGAGTAGTGCTCTGACAAATATTCTTCTGCAATATACCGAGAATATAGAATATAGATTCACATAGAGTGCTTATGACCCAGCCAGTAAGGCTGATGACAAAGTCCACAGCACAGAACACATTTTGGGTCTGTTTGGGTGCTAGGTAGCATGAAGATGAGATTGCTCCCCAGAAAAAATGTCAAAAGCATTCACATGCATTTACTGTTCAAAAGTTTTGTGGAATTCACAAAAAATGCATGACTTGGGTCTGTTTGGGTGCTAGGTAGCATGAAGATGAGATTGCTCCCCAGAAAAAATGTCAAAAGCATTCACATGCATTTACTGTTCAAAAGTTTTGTGGAATTCACAAAAAATGCATGACAACTCACCGGAAAACTTTCCTGTAGATTATCATTTAGGATTGAAAAGCATAAATGTGCCTAAAAGACATTATAAGAATTTTCAGAAAATGGATATTGAAATACTGCACTTTGAGCATTCCTAAATGTCCCCATAAAATTAATACAAATAACTATCCCAAATTTTTGGTAGTTCAACTAACATGAATGATATTTTTCGAACCATTCCTGTAAAGTTCTGTGCTTCTTATAAAGGTCCAAGTAAAATTTCCAGGAACCCAAACAAACTTCCATGGAAGTGAATCCTTCACTTCTTTAACCACCTGTGTAATAAATCACTGTCGGGTTCCAGTTGAGGATTAATTTCTCAACCATCTCTTATGTGACTTAATGGTATTCTGTCTGAAAATGGAGATGTTCTGGATACCCGAGCTCATTCACTAGCAGTGCCTGGGAAGGCACATCCAGAGCGATGTGGAGGCATTTGACCGGGCGCTTTCATGCGCACGAAGGTGGCAGTTACAAGCAGTCAGTCAGGGGCGGATCCGCCTACATTGCAACAAAAATAAAGCCACTCAGTTGTGCACGATCGACACATTTATTTTTCACATCCATTTTCTGCGCAGGGTAAATGTTTTTTTGGTCATGAGAGTAACTGGAGGAGGGGGGTGTGGTTTGGAGGGCGCTGGGCGGGACACGCCCGGAAAGGCGCAGAGGTTCTGTGCCTATTCCAGCGGCTTTTTCCAGCACATTCTTTCCGTTGGTATGCGTGTGTTAACATCTCCCTCCTGCTGAACCGAGTCAGGTGACTCAGTGAAGACAACCGCACCCTGACCCTACCTGTGCCTACCTGTGCCTACCTCCAATCACACGTCCAACGAGAACTGCATCCAAAGAGTTACCACAAGCACTATCTACATAAATCTCCATTTTGAAGCAATGACTGTAAATAGTCCCAATATGTTTTTATTTTGTTTTATTTTTTCATTTATTAGCTAGTGAGCTCATTTTTAAGAGGGCAAAAACACGCGTCAGTCCAAAACAATTTCGCGTGAAAATGTTTTGGAAGGGTACAACAGTTTGGGAAGGGTATTTTTAGCAGCTATGAATTTGTTATAATGAAAAGTAAAGAGGTGGCAAGCAGAGCTGGTAGCCGTGCCTGATTTATGCTATCGTGAGCATGGGCCAGTACTGAAATTAACAATATGAGCTAAAGCAGATGAGTATCAGAGGACAGAGCACGTCTGCTCCCGATCCGGGAAGAAGCAGAGAGCTTTGGGCAACAAGCAAACCTTTCAACTACTGAACATTCTTGCAGAACCGGGAGCCCGGTGGAAATATGTCTGGAACCTGCCAGCACTGCGGTGGCAGATGGGGAGAGGACTAATGATAAATTCTGGAAATTCAAGATGTCTACATGCCTGTTCCCACATTTCCAAGGAATCAGCGATGACGGGGCCACGCCCTGTTTTCTCCCGGCTGTTACGGAAACCGGCCGGACTGTGCCAGTGCCACCTAATTCTGGAAATTCCGCATGTCTACATGCCTGTTTACACATTTCCAAGGAATCAGTGAATGTCTGGTTTTCTCCAGGCTGTAACGGAAACACAGTAGACAGGATCAGTGCCACCTCTTTGCTTGCTGACCAGCCATCCCAGCTGACGCTTCAGTGTGTGAATTGTAGCTGGAGAACATCTTGCTTTATTGTGGGGAAGCAGCCTGACAGCTGAGGTCAGTGAAGTCAATTCACAGTGAGGTCAGAGTGCACAGAAGTGAGGGTCTGTGGTCATTGTAGTTTTTTCTGTGGGAAACCCTGAAAAGGGCCAAACTCTCGAAAAGGTGTAAGTATGGGGCATGCACTGCCCAGGCCTAAACAGATTAAATAACTTTATCTAACCACAGAAAACTAGTTTCATATCAAGTAGACGAAAGCTAGTTCAGTTCTTTTTCCCAGGAGTTCCATGCAAATTACAGTAAATGGTACGTTAATTTTGTTTACCATTTATTTAGTGGGTTTTATCAAAGAATTTCATAATTATCAAACATAGTATATGCAAGGTTCAAGTAGAAGGAAAAAAATAAAAGCAAACAGGTGAACAAACAACACAACAGCTGCGACAAACTGAAAATTTGCAGGACTGAACTTGGTACCTACTAAAAAAACAGACCTACAGTTCAGAGCTCAATGCTTGCTGTAACAAGTACTGTGGAAAAACTGGCTTCACTGGTTTAGAAATTCCCATTGTCAATTTTGAATGAAAAATGTTTTTAAATGCATAAGTAGTTACCCTTTTACACAGCCAGTAAACAGTGTTGTCTAAACAGTAGTATCTACACGGTATTTGATTGACAAATATAATGAGTCACACTCCAAATATAGGAGTTCCCTTCAGGTTTGTGTCAACATGAAGGGCCACTTCAATGAAGCTCAGGGAACATAACACTAATAAAAATCAAGGTAACCAGGGTTTGAATTACTGGGGGAATTGGGGGAGTCTGACCCCCCTAATTAAGACTCAGACCCCCCCCCCCCCCCAATTCCCCCCATAATTCGAACCCTGAAGGTAACCCCAGCATTCTACAAAATACAAGAAAGTTACCATGTAAATTCTGATACTTATTAAGACTGCATTTAATAATTCTATTAATTACAAATTAAGTATTGATTGTACCAAGTACTACACTCAACAACATCTTATAGCGAAAACTAAATTAGCTGGAAAAACTGGAAATGTGTGTCACGTTTCTCATCAGGTATATTACTGGGAAAAAGAGCCTTACTCACGTGAGAGAAGGGTTCCTGGACAGAACAGACAGTCAGACAGTACATGCATGTGACAATAAAAACATAATATTTCTGGTTATAACATTGGTGTGCTGGCTGCTGTGTGGCTCATCCTGATAAAGCACTATTCCAGTGCATGGGTGGGCCCCAAGGGCTGGTATCTGTTAACAAACTGAACCAGTGCATGGATGGGCCCCAAGGGCTGGTATCTGTTGTGGTACTATTCCAGCATGTGCCTGGGCCCCATGGTCTGGTATCTGTTGTGGTACTATTCCAGCGTGTGCCTGGGCCCCATGGTCTGGTATCTGTTAAGGTACTATTCCAGTGTGTGGATGGGCCCCATGGTCTGGTATCTGTTAAGGTACTATTACAGTGTGTGCATGGGCCCCATGGTCTGGTATCTGTTAAGGTACTATATCAGTGTGTGGATGGGCCCCATGATCTGGTATCTGTTAAGGTACTATTCCAGTGTGTGGATGGGCCCCACGGACTCCCTCCATACTGTGCTTGGTCTTTCCCCCTAGGTGACATGTCTACATAACGGTCCTGGATTGTGCCCTAACAGACCTCTCTTTGAGCTGCACTTATATGTGTGCTTATGTGTGTGCTTATATGTGTGCTTATGTGTGTGTGCTTATATGTGTACTTATGTGTGTGCTTATATGTGTGCTTATGTGTGTGTGCTTATATGTGTGCGCTCATATGTGTGCTTATATGTGTGCTTGTGTGTGTGCTTATATGTGTGCTTATGTGTGTGTGTGTGTGCTTATATGTGTGTTCTTATATGTGTGCTTACGTGTGTGCTTATGCGTGTGTTCTTATATGAGTGCTTACAGCTGTCACATTGGCTTGCATCCTTACAATCCCTACAGTCACCCCAGCAACTGATATCAGTTAGTTCTGTTCACCCTCAAGTGCAGGTTCCAGATTGTTCAGGTCAGACCTGTTCCTAAAAGAGCCCCACGTCCCATAAGCACCTTCCAGCATTTCATTAATCACATGTTAAAACCCATAAATCTTCTCCCATTCAAGGGCTAGCAGATGGTACTTGAATCCCTTAAATAATTAAAATATATTTCCATATATTTTGCAATATAGTTTAAAACATTGATTAATACATTTTACATTATGGAGGCACTCCAAATGTATTAAATAAATACATACCCTATGTGAAGGGGGAGAGGCAGGTGGTGGAGGGGTGAAGGGGCGAAGGGGTGAGGGGCAGGTGGTAGAGGGGTGAGAGGCAGGTGGTGAAGGGGTGAGAGGCAGGTGGTGGAGGGGTGAAGGGGTGAGGGGCAGGTGGTGAAGGGGTGAGAGGCAGGTGGTGGAGGGGTGAAGGGGTGAGGGGCAGGTGGTGAAGGGGTGAGAGGCAGGTGGTGGAGGGGTGAAGGGGTGAGAGGCAGGTGGTGGAGGGGTGAAGGGGTGAGGGGCAGGTGGTGAAGGGGTGAGAGGCAGGTGGTGGAGGGGTGAAGGGGTGAGAGGCAGGTGGTGGAGGGGTGAAGGGGTGAGGGGCAGGTGGTGGAGGGGTGAGGTCTGTGCCGCTCTCCCGTTAGGACAGCTCAGAGACGGGGATTAGCAGGTAACATGCCGCAGCTTTTCTGTTACCTGAGAAATGTGAGAAGCGGGTGAGGTCATGATCACAGGGATCTTGCCCCAACAGGGCCCAGTGCTGCAGCTCCCACATTCCAATCTCACCAGAGGATTCTTTCAGGAAACCTTGCCCAGCCGGTTCATCCACTCTCAGGAGGTCTGGACTTGGAGAACGGGTAATATTTCAGTTGCTTATTTACAAGTTGCGTCTTGTTGAATGCACAACGGCGCTGACATTCTCAAAAAAAATGCCACCTTTGAAGTCTGCAAAAAAAATGATGTCTTTTGTGTTTTTAAAGGTTTCAGACGAATGTGAACGGAGTTGATTTCGTGATAAGCAAAGGTGTGCATTAAAACGAACCGCCAAAGCCAGGTGACGGGAGCATTCTGTGGTCTGCCGTGTACAAGCTTGCCCAAATGGTTACCTCACAAACCCATAAATGGTACCATAACTGGAACACATACCTGGCATACGAACACTGCAAACTCAGGAGGGTGAATATGTCTTGTGGACAGTCATTTAATTTAGATTAAGATTGATTCACACGGCTTGCTGGAGCTTGCTCAACAGCATAGCGCTCGGTTCAATATTTTACTGGTTAGTCCAACTCTGGTTCCAAGGAAAATAACACAGGTAGCTTTTCCCAACTGTGGCTCCTGGGTGGTGGAGGCAAGGGAATCTCAAGGGTCTTGGTATGACTGGCTGGAGAGCTCAACCTCCGAAAATGCAGTGCCCGGTTCATTAACACACTAATTGAAAATATCCGTACTTTAATATACAATAATTTTATCACCTACCTCTGTGCATGTAGCTATTTAGTACAACCTGCATACTGGTTCAGTAAGCGATCACAATAAGAGCAAGGCAAAAAAAAAAAAAAAACATTTAAAAAAAGTTCAAATTGTGTGATTTGCAAAATGCGGAAACTGTCTTTCGACAGAAATTTCTAGAAACAGAAAATATATATATCTGTTAGATTTGCTGATGATCCCAATGGGACCACTGCATTTCTGTAACGTATACACCAATAAGGCAAAAATCCCCTAATTTTCTACTACATTACGGGCACTGTTATTCATAGGTAAACATCAGTCCTCAAACTTTATCAATAATCAGTGTAGGTCAAACTGAGGATACAGGCCAGGTTATTTTGACCGCTTAACTTGTCTGTGTGTTTCCCAAAGCTCAGTGGGCAGCAGAGAGCAGAGAGCTCGTGAAAACTGTGTGAATTTCATAGAATCAAACACCCAGACTTTATCCTGTGGGGAGTGAGACCGTCACAGGGGAATTAGTGAAGCTAAAATTTTAGATGGAATTGCTAGTTTTCAGGATAAAAGAACAGAACACAAAAGAGTCGAGAGAAACAAAGAGAGGGATAAAGGTAGAAGAACAGATAAAGTAGTGGAATGTAGTTTTGCTCTTGTTTGCATAATTTAAGTTAATGTTCCATATCCCCCTGAAACCTGAGTATTTAAGTTAAAGTATTTACATTTTTGGACATAATACAGGTTTCTTGGGTGATAAGAAAAATTTTGCAGTGAAAACATTTTCAAAAATATTATTTTATTTTGTATTGAATGTCCCGTGTAGTGTAGGTTTCTGCACAGTAGCATATATAGTTCTTCAGATTAAGACCAAAGACCCATGTCCCCTTCAGGAGACAAAAATGAACGTCCAGGTCTGAGGAGGATAGGGTAGTTTCACTGTGGTTCGTGTTACTGAGCTAAATGTTCAGAAGGGTCGCTGGTATGGGAGTTAAATGTTCAGAAGGGTCGCTGGTATGGGGTCTGAATGTTCAGAAGGGTCGCTGATATGGGAGTTAAATGTTCAGAAGGGTCGCTGGTATGGGAGTTAAATGTTCAGAAGGGTTGCTGATATGGGAGTTAAATGTTCAGAAGGGTTGCTGATATGGGAGTTAAATGTTCAGAAGGGTCGCTGGTATGGGAGTTAAATGTTCAGAAGGGTCGCTGATATGGGAGTTAAATGTTCAGAAGGGTCGCTGGTATGGGGTCTGAATGTTCAGAAGGGCCACTGATAACTCATCAGCTGAGCACTTCTGGCACGTACTGCCTCTCTGGGGGATTACAGCACGCATATCCGGCGTTTGTGTTTGCACTGCATTTTTCTCCAAAACATTTACAAGTGAAATCCTAATTTGTCGCATCACTGGACAGCACGTAGTGAAACCATCTAGTGGGGGTAGCAAACACATGCCACAATTTACCAGAGTTTCTTATCAATACAGTAGATTCTGCAAGTTGCCCCAAATGTCCGCAGGCTCTCTGTGTCCTATGCTCTTGTAACGAGCATTCATGTCTCCTGACTTGATAGTCTAGCACTAATGTTGACAATAATGCAAAATGTAAAGGCTCTCTTCTGTCTTCACTTCTGTGCATTACAATTTTTCCCCCAGCACAATACTGCCCCTCGGTGGTACCTCACATACATAACAACACTTTAATTAATGCCTAAACAGTTTGTAGTACCTGAATGTGAGTAATATTCAGGTACAGCAGAGAGAAGTTTGAGTGTTTTATTAGAGGTACGGTATGCTATATTGGTATAGCACTGAGTTCACTCTTGTTGTCACAAGTGGTGTTTTCAGAAACGTACAGACAGGTGACAAATTGAAGTTAAAGGGTGAATAAACGGGTGTAGAAACATAACAAATGCAGATTCTTCCACACAGCAGTACTGCATGATGCAATTAAGCAATTAACATCCGAATGTGCATTTGAGAGTTCAGAGAAGTGGAAAAAAATTATAAGGTCAGATGAATTATCATTCACCATATTTTCGACAAGTGGGCGAGTGCATGTGCGGCGTACACCAAGAGAACGGTACAGGCCTGAATGCTTCACCCCTACAGTGAGGGGGTCCGGTGGCTCTGTTATGCTGTGGGGGGCATTTTTTGGGGCCACTTGTACCCTTAGAGGGAAGGGTCGCTGCAAATCAATCAAGTCATTTTGAGTGATCAACTTTATCCTACAATGAAACATTTCTATCCTGATGGGAGTGGTCTCTTCCAGGATGATAATGCCCCCATCTGCAGGGGTCACTGAATCGTTTGATAAGCACGACAATGATGTGAATCATATGCTATGGCCCTCGTAGTCACTAAATCTCAACCCAATTGTACGCCTTTGGAAGGTTTGACCAACATGCTCTGTGCCACCATCATCAAAACACCAAACGAGAGAATATTTTTTGGAAGAATGGTGTTCCATACCTCCAATAAAGTTCCAGAGACTTGTAGAATCTATGCCAATGCACACTTTTTGCTTTTCATTTTATTTTCTATCATATCACTGGTGCCTTCTGAAACTAAGGGACATTTCACACTACTCTATGTAACAGCACTGGTCATAGACCATGATGCCTTTATGGCGTAGGCCTACCAATGAAAAAAACACTTGAACTTTATCTCTACTCGCTCAACTTCAACTGGACCTCATTCTCCTAATTTAACCAATAGCTTGAAGTCCCGGTGCTGAATTGAAAAGGTTCCGACCAGTCATCCAATGAAAACAGGCGATGAAAATGAACGCGTGTGTAGAGTCATGTGCGATGACCCCTGGCAGAACCTGTGAGGTGGTGGTCAATATTGGACCCATATTAGTTCCACATTTCCATCATATTTGTTCCAGAGACAGTCTCGAAACTGCGGAAGAAGTGTTCATGTGACTTCATAAAGCTTCCCGTGCCGTGAAGGAAATGGGTGCAGATGTAAATGGCATGCTGTGGCCGTGTGTCGCAAATCGAATTTACACCACACGGGCATAGCAAAGAAACAAACAACCCTTGGAAACTGGCCATCATTATTCTGACATGACCTGTGAAATGATCACAAATTCACTGGAATTGAATCAGTGATCTCCTTTTCAAAGCACAAACGAAGGTGAGACAACTGATGGGTCACTGATAACAGGTAAATAGGCAAGGAGCAGGAGTTAACATAACATAATGAGGAGAACAGGGCATTCAGCCCAATAATGCTTACCTTTTCCTAACTAAATTGTGCCTAGTTCTCTGATTACCTACATGCTAGATCGTGTCTAACACCATATCGAGCCTGGTCTTGAAAATCCCCAGAGTCTCTGCATCTACTACGTGACTTGGCAGGCTATTCCACACGGTGACTACTCTCTGCATGAAAACAAATGCTTCCTAATGTCTGTGTGAAATTTACCTTTTGCTAATTCCCATTTATATCCCCTCGTTCTACTAACAGAACCTCAAGAATCGCTTGTAGTTCACTTTGTTAATCCCCTTTATATTTTTAAAAGCCTCAATCAAATGGCCCCTAAGTCTCCATTTACTAAGCCTGAAGAGATTAAGTATCTTAAGTCTTTCCTCATAGCTTTCATCTTTAATTTCAGGAATAAATTTGGTTGCCCTTCTTCGAACCTTTTCCAGAGCCTCTATATCTTTCTTGTAGTACGATCCCCAGAACTGCACACAATACCCCAATCGTGGTCTAAGAAATGCATTGTACAAAATAAGTATAACATCCTTGGTTTGATACTCAGTACTTTTGGCTATATTTCCCAGCATCCTATTGACCTTTTCACTGCTACAGCACAGTGCCTAGAACCTGAAAGGCTTTGATCAACCATTACACCCAAGTCTTTTTCAAATTGAGCACCAATTTTGTTCCTCCCATAAAGTTCAAAATAAAGTTCATTTTCAAAACTAAACTAAACTAATAAAACGTACGAGGAGGTGGTGGGAAAGTGAAAACCGTGCGGATGCTACTATGCGCTCACAGTGTCATCTCTGTCATCACGTCGGACCCACACACGTGTGCCGAACAACACCCTTTAGCCATCACTGCATTGGCAATGTAGCCACAGCTAAAGGGTGTTGTGAGGCACACGTGTGTGGGTCCGGTGACAGAGAGCAGGCTTTTATACTCAAACAGACAGAGAGCAGGGTTCTATACTCAAACCCTGAAGTAGACCAGTGACAGAGAGCAGGGTTTTACACTCAAACCCTGAAGTAGACCAGTGACAGAGAGCAGGGTTCTATACTCAAACAGACAGAGAGCAGGGTTATACACTCAAACAGACAGAGAGCAGGGTTTTATACTCAAACACTGAAGTAGGCCAGTGACACTATAAGGTGTGCATGCAGTATAATTACACGGTATAAGGAGCATGTGCGCTATAACTGCACAGTATAAGTTGTGCGTTAATTTTAGCGGATTAGTTAGAACCGCAGTGCGTGCATCACCTTTCTATCTGTCGCACTCTGCAGCTCTTCCTGCATTTCACTGCTGAATTCTGGGTAAAATGTTTTTTGGGCAGTTCTCAGTACACTGAAAAATACACCTGCATATTTCACATATTTAACAAGGCTGAGCACAGATGTGGGAAAGGTGAACGCATTTGCTTTGCACCACCTGCTGAAAGCAGGGCTTAATTGTTACCGGAATAAAATAATGAAAACAAAACAAGAACATATGAGGCTGAGAGTATAAGAACCTGAGAATACATAAGGGGGAGAACAGGCCATTCAGCCCATCCAGAAGATAAGAATATAAGAACACATAATTACATAGTAGAAGTGTGAATAAATACTTGCACTTGTTTTAAATACAGAACTCAAACTGACAGGTCTTTTGCATGTGTATATACAGGGCAATCCCTAAGTATTTAGACAGTGATACATTTTTTGTTGTTTTGGCTCTGTAATCCAGCACAATGGTTTTGAAGTGAAACGATAAATACTGTTAGCTTTAATTTAAGGGTACTTACATCCATATCCAGTGAGCCGTGTAGGAATTATAACCCTTTCAATACAACTGACCCAAGCACCATGGAAATAAACAAAATTAGAAGACCAGCTTCTTAGCTAAGGGATTTTCAAATTTACACTCAGAAAAGTGGTTAGAAGAACAAAGTACATGTAAATGAGTGTAGATAAAATATCTAAGTGGTTCAAATTGTGTTGATACATTAAATTACCCCGTTGCTACTGTAAGATTTATAACAAATTCTGTCTGAATGCAATAATCAGTTCAGCTGATTCAGAAAAGTGTGTATTGAAAGCGATGAATGTAATGAGAAATGGAGATGCCCAGTCATTCGTTTTGGCTGAACCGCAACAGCAGGGCCAGCCCTACAAACGTGAATGTCTGTGAGTGATTGACCGACTGAGTGATGAAGTTACACCATTGGTCGGCCGGATCACGTGTGTTAGGTCCAGCCATATACTAGGTTTTAATCTGATCTTGTTAATGTTTAATGACCACTAAAGGCTGAGAGCTGCAGCACTGAGGGAACTGAAACAGGAAGAGGATTTAGAAAATATTGAAAAGTTACTTGTACTCCCAAATCGTACACTAGATGGGAGTGTTGTGTTGTGTATGAAAGGGCCTGAAAGCAGGAGATCTGCATGAAGTACCCAGAGCGGGGCCCAGATCGGTGAGAGAAGCGACTTTGCTTCCTGCATGTACTGCGCTGTGGCCAGTTCTGCTTCGCTATGTGCAGCATTTATCTTTTGTGGCAGAAGAACACAAATGGGTCATTTAAAAAATGCTTTGTTGAGCAATACCAAGCAAGAGGGTTGAGATTTATTGGGCAGATTCTGGAGGTAAAAAAAGCCACCACTGGTGATGACGTTTTTTTTTCAAAGGATATATTGAAAAAACTACATTTCATGGGACTTGTACCATGATGGTACAAGTTCAACGCTTTCATACCCTGTGTGTTTATCTGTTTGTAGCTTGGTTAATTGGCAACTATATGTGAAACCACTGTAGTGATGTAATGACATTAGGGTGGGAATATAAACCAATGAACTGAGGCCACAGTACCGCGGATGGGCCTGCCGCTTTGCTTCATTAAAGTGCACATTATGGCCAATTATACACGCGGGTCTCCCCCATACAGACACGGAAACAAAACATGCGCATATATATATTTTTGAAAGTAAATCTGGATGTCTAGTACCCTTTCAAATATTAGATGAATTAATTAAAACATTAATATATACATATAAAATAGCTGCATTACTGAAAGCATGCAGTAGCATCGGGTTACATGCAGTTTTATTGGTCTATAGGTTATCCAATCCTAAAAATTGGAATATGCGTGCTGAAACGGTTTTTTGATTGCGATTAGCAGACCGCAAAATGTTCAGTATCAAATTAAAACTATTGTAACTCGAATACTGTTGGTCTTTATTGGATACATAGCCTACACACCCAGAAAATATAGCTGTTTTTTATTTTACTTTTTGCAGTACATTTAGCAATTAATTTTTGCAGCCTATATAATCTTTAATACAGCTTTCGGATAGATGTCTGCAGAGACTGTGGCTTTGCACTCAAAAGGAAGGAAGATCCATTTGGCTAGATCTGCGGCGCGTGGACGCACTTACATACAGCCCAAACACAGGCAGGCGTATCTCACCTTTTCCTACCATGGCAACGCCCCGCCCTTTAATTTTTCAGTGAACCTCCCTCACGACGCACCATCTCAACCTGTCCCCAATTCTCGCAGGATAAACCAAATGTCAGCTGGAGCTCAGTTCAGGGGTGGTGACGAGGGGCGGAAGGAAAAAATAGTGTGGAACTTCAGTGGAGTGGGAAGGGGGTGGTGCAATAGCCGGAAATTCTGGAGCCCCATCCTACCTCCGACTCCGACGAGCATAGCCAGAAGCATCGTTCGCGGGGTCTGAGGCGGAAAGGGCGCACGGCTCGCTCTCTGAGTTCAGCAATTATTTTAATCCTGTTCATTTTTATAATTACGCAGCACAAAACAAAAAACTGTACCAAGAAACCGCTGTATGCAAATTAAAGAAAATCAGTGTTTAAACCCGGGGTAGCCTACAGCATCCTATGGCGGTATCAGTGCATTCATGTCCGCTATCAATTTGTCGGTCTATAGATAGACATTTTATTTTCAGTTGTTAGTTATTATCGACTTAACACGATGGGATGTTAAAAGACGCAGGTCTGAGTGCAAGGAGGAATTCTGAAAAGGAGCATTTTTATGGAAAAGCATAGGCGTGGATTTAATAGTCCTTTCCTCTGATTTGAGTTAAATCAAATTTAGGCTACAGGAAAGTCTTTTAGGTTTTTTTTTCTATTTCCACTGTTTGCATTTTCCAGGGTGCTACCTTGATTGTGCTCACAGAAAAACGTTATCCTCTTAGGTTAGCCCCGGCATATCGTGAACCGCTTGCCTATATTCCATCTGTTAGCGGAATCGTGTTCATTTTCTCTGTACCTGGCTCTTTATAGCTAGCCCCTATACGAAGACGCGTCATATCTGACGGAGCGTACATCCAGTTTGGGGTTGTCTCAGGACAGACACCGACTGAAAACTAGAAAGACGGAAAATCAGAGTTTCTTTCGTTTTCCTCGGTATCTTTGAACGCCAAAATGAATTATCTTCGTCGCCGACTGTCGGACAGCAATTTTATGTCCAACCTGCCAAATGGTTATATGAGTGACCTGCAGCGTCCCGACCCGCCACAACCTAGCCCCGTCGTGTCCCCGGGCCAAACGGAGCGCCGTCAGACCAGCAGCCAGTCCGCAGGAGCCGGCTTTTTCTCCTCAATCTCTAATGCTGTCAAACAGACCACTGCGGCAGCGGCCGCAACTTTCAACGAAGCGGCTGACAGAGCCAGCGGTCCGACAAAAGCCAAGATCCTCCTGGTTATCGATGACCAACAGACAGACTGGTAAGCCGACTGAACGATCGTGTTCCATGATAAATACTTTGATTATGCAAATACCTATTTTGTCAGTACAGTAATGAGTTCACGTTTAGATTTTCCACTGCAATAATTAGAGGAATTTAGGCTTTATCAATAGGAGTTTATAGATGGCTGACTATGCACGTTCTTAAAATTATTGTAAGTGTGAACATTGCGTGGGATCCTTGATGGAAAAAGGCTACACTCGTGCGCATCACCGAGTCGGATCAAAATGAGTCAGCATTATTTACATCGGCGGCCGAAAAAATATTACGAGCGATATTTTCACATAATAACCTACGCATCTATTTCAATTTAACCTAAATTGATACAAATAAATTCAACTCAGCAATGTTACCCTTGTATACATACATGACTGGTAACTGGTGCTTTCTTACCGGAGGCTGTACGTTTGCACTGTAATCACACATAACTTACTGCTCTGGGAGGAAACAGCAAAATGATATAGCGCATAATAGCTAAGAAATAAATATTTAATTAGATGCCAAGGAGAAGCACGGATGCTGTGTTTCGGCCAAGGACGCCACCAGGGGGTAGCATATTAGCAAACTCGAATAGAGGCAATGATGGTTTGTTTGCGATTCACCGTAGGTGTCGCTCGTTAGATTCATTGATGAGGTTTTGCCATACTTCAGAAAACAATAAAATTCATATTCCGTATAGTAACGTTTGGAACGGTAAAAGCAACACCAAAACCTAACTATCCTGTCATAAGTTTTTAACGCAAAAATCATTGGCCCACGTTTATTAGCTGTTTATTATCAAGTTAACGAGTTATCAACGAGTTAACCCAGCCATGTAATACCGCATTTTAAAGGAAGGTTATCAAATTGAGTGGCTAGAAGATTGATTGCATGACTGCCAATGTTGCTATCAATTCTACTGTTTTAATACGTCAGTTGTTGACAAGCAAATCACAGGTGAAAATATATAATTTCAGGATTACATTTTGGTGACTTGTGCTATATGTGGGTAAAACTGTTTCTTGTACAGTACAGTGCATGCACACCCACACATGTTTACCTAGCAACCGTTATACAACGCAAAGCAGTAATACCTTCATATTCCAGAGATTGCAATTTCCAGCCATTTCCTCTCGGCCATGTAGTAACTGGCCCTATAGAGTGGCTCAGTCAGTAAAGACTCACTACGAGTGCAGGCTGGGCCCTATAGAGCGGCTCAGTCTGTAAAGACCCTCACTGTGAGCACAGTTTGGGCCCTATAGAGCAGCTCAGTCTGTAAAGACTCACTACAAGCGCAGGCTGGACCCTATAGAGCGGCTCAGTCTATGAAGACTCACTACAAGCACAGGCTGGGCCCTATAGAGCAGCACAGTCTGTAAAGACTCACTACGAGTCCAGGCTGGACCCTATAGAGCGGCTCAGTCTGTAAAGACTCACTACAAGCGCAGGCTGGACCCTATAGAGCGGCTCAGTCAGTAAAGACTCACTACAAGCACAGGCTGGGCCCTATAGAGCAGCACAGTCTGTAAAGACTCACTACGAGTCCAGGCTGGACCCTATAGAGCGGCTCAGTCTGTAAAGACTCACTACAAGCGCAGGCTGGACCCTATAGAGCGGCTCAGTCAGTAAAGACTCACTACAAGCACAGGCTGGGCCCTATAGAGCGGCTCAGTCTGTAAAGACTCACTACAAGCGCAGGCTGGACCCTATAGAGCGGCTCAGTCTATGAAGACTCACTACAACCACAAGCTGGGCCCTATAGAGCAGCTCAGTCTGTAAAGACTCACTACAAGCGCAGGCTGGACCCTATAGAGCGGCTCAGTCTATGAAGACTCACTACAAGCACAGGCTGGGCCCTATAGAGCAGCTCAGTATGTAAAGACTCACTACGAGTCCAGGCTGGACCCTATAGAGCGGCTCAGTCTGTAAAGACTCACTACAATCGCAGGCTGGACCCTATAGAGCGGCTCAGTCTATGAAGACTCACTACAAGCACAGGCTGGGCCCTATAGAGCAGCTCAGTCTGTAAAGACTCACTACAAGCGCAGGCTGGACCCTATAGAGCGGCTCAGTCTATGAAGACTCACTACAAGCACAGGCTGGGCCCTATAGAGCAGCTCAGTATGTAAAGACTCACTACGAGTCCAGGCTGGACCCTATAGAGCGGCTCAGTCTGTAAAGACTCACTACAAGCGCAGGCTGGACCCTATAGAGCGGCTCAGTCAGTAAAGACTCACTACAAGCACAGGCTGGGCCCTATAGAGCGGCTCAGTCTGTAAAGACTCACTACAAGCGCAGGCTGGACCCTATAGAGCGGCTCAGTCTATGAAGACTCACTACAAGCACAGGCTGGGCCCTATAGAGCAGCTCAGTCTGTAAAGACTCACTACAAGCGCAGGCTGGACCCTATAGAGCGGCTCAGTCTATGAAGACTCACTACAAGCACAGGCTGGGCCCTATAGAGCAGCTCAGTCTGTAAAGACTCACTACAAGCACAGGCTGGGCCCTATAGAGCAGCTCAGTCTGTAAAGACTCACTACGAGTCCAGGCTGGACCCTACAGAGCGGCTCAGTCAGTAAAGACTCACTACAAGCGCAGGCTGGGCCCTATAGAGCGGCTCAGTCTATGAAGACTCACTACAAGCACAGGCTGGGCCCTATAGAGCAGCTCAGTCTGTAAAGACTCACTACAAGCGCAGGCTGGACCCTATAGAGCGGCTCAGTCTATGAAGACTCACTACAAGCACAGGCTGGGCCCTATAGAGCAGCTCAGTCTGTAAAGACTCACTATAAGTGCATGCTGGGCCCTATAGAGTGGCTCAGTCTGTTAAGACTCACTACAAGTGCATGCTGGGCCCTATAGAGTGGCTCAGTCTGTTAAGACTCACTACAAGCGCAGGCTGGGTCCTATAGAGTGGCTCAGTCTGTTAAGACTCACTACTAGTGCAGGCTGGGCCCTATAGAGCGGCTCAGTCTGTAAAGACTCACTACAAGCGCAGGCTGGGCCCTATAGAGTGGCTCAGTCAGTAAAGACTCACTACGAGTGCAGGCTGGGCCCTATAGAGCGGCTCAGTCAGTAAAGACTCACTACGAGTGCCAGCTGGGCCCTATAAAGCGGCTCAGTCTGTAAAGACCCTCACTGTGAGCACAGTTTGGGCCCTATAGAGCGGCTCAGTCTATGAAGACTCACTACAAGCACAGGCTGGGCCCTATAGAGCAGCTCAGTCTGTAAAGACTCACTACGAGTCCAGGCTGGGCCCTACAGAGCGGCTCAGTCAGTAAAGACTCACTACAAGCGCAGGCTGGGCCCTATAGAGCAGCTCAGTCTGTAAAGACTCACTACAAGTGCATGCTGGGCCCTATAGAGTGGCTCAGTCTGTTAAGACTCACTACAAGTGCATGCTGGGCCCTATAGAGTGGCTCAGTCTGTTAAGACTCACTACAAGCGCAGGCTGGGTCCTATAGAGTGGCTCAGTCTGTAAAGACTCACTACTAGTGCAGGCTGGGCCCTATAGAGCGGCTCAGTCTGTAAAGACTCACTACAAGCGCAGGCTGGGCCCTATAGAGTGGCTCAGTCAGTAAAGACTCACTACGAGTGCAGGCTGGGCCCTATAGAGCGGCTCAGTCAGTAAAGACTCACTACGAGTGCCAGCTGGGCCCTATAAAGCGGCTCAGTCTGTAAAGACTCACTACGAGTGCCAGCTGGGCCCTATAAAGCGGCTCAGTCTGTAAAGACTCACTACGAGTGCCAGCTGGGCACTATAGAGCAGCTCAGTCAGTAAAGGCTCTCACTATGAGCACAGACGGGGCCCTGTAGAGCAGCTCAGTCAGTAAAGGCTGTCACCACGAGTGCAGGCTGGGCCCTATAGAGCGGCTCAGTCAGTAAAGGCTCTCATTATGAGCACAGACTGGGCCCTATAGAGCAGCTCAGTCAGTAAAGGCTCTCACTATCAGTGCAGGCTGGGCCCTATAGAGCGGCTAAGTCAGTAAAGGTTCTCACCACAAACGCAGGCTGGGCCCTATAGAATGGCTCAGTCAGTAAAGGCTGTCATTATGAGCACAGACTGGGCCCTATAGAGCGGCTCAGTCAGTAAAGGCTCTCACCTCAAGAGCAGGCTGGACCCTATAGAGCGGTTGAGTCAGTAAAGACTGGGTTGGATTAGGGAGTCAAATTCGTGTGACAGTCAGGCCACCAGGGTGGTTTGTGTTAAGGAGTCTCAGGCCACCAAGGGCTCAACATTAAGGAGTACCTGCTGGTCCGGGGCCGCTATGCTTGGTTTGGGCCAGGCGATTGACCTAGCCTAATCGGGCCAGTAAATAAGGCTTATCCAGGTCGAAGAGAAAGAGGTAGAAATTATGCTACGACGAAAGCAAATACTCTGTATCTCCTTAAAAAAGGGGTTATATTTATTTTGGAAGCTGGGCCAGTGGAAATGCACCTGGGGAAAGTAGAACACTGACCTACTGGCCCGATTAGTAACAAAAATCCTTAACGTCGAGCCCTGTGTTGTCTGTGAGGAAATGTCTCCCATCTGACGGGTGTGTACTGTAGCAGTCTTATCCATCTGGAATGCCACGGACCAAACTCGTCTTAGAGGTGTTCTAGTTGAGAAATGTGACAAAATGTCTTCCACACTTGCAGATCAGCCAAAATTTGTGGTTCTGTGGCATAACAAAGCCAAAACAAGCAAGCACGTATGTCATAAAATAACCTTTCTAATAAACCAGGAAGAGAAAGAGAGGTAAATTAAGTTGTACAAATTTAATCAAGAAACCAATATAAAGACATCAGTTTTGGACTCTACACAAACCTATATTAGCAAACCAATATAAAGACATCAGTTTTGGACTCTACACAAACCTATATTAGCAAACCAATATAAAGACATCAGTTTTGGACTCTACACAAACCTATATTAACAAACCAATATAAAGACATCAGTTTTGGACTCTTCAAAACCTACATTAGCAAACCAATATAAAGACATCAGTTTTGGACTCGACACAAACCTATATTAGCATAGCAAAACAAAGGCATCTGTGTTGAACATTGATTAGTTCTGTGCCTCATGCTTGTCTCTGTGAAAACATGACATTCAGAAATTCTGTCTTTCACTCAGGGCCAAATATTTTAAAGGCAAGAAGGTGCATGGCGAATTTGACATCAAAGTGGAGCAGGTAGGACACTTTCTTTTTTTCTTTCTTTCTTTCTGTGGTTTGCTTCTGCACTGCAACTGTATTTATATTCAATCTGGTTTAAAATGGTAATTTCTGAGATCAGTTGGCCAGGAAGTTGTCACCAGACTACGTGGCTGGTTGATGAACTTGCATCATGGCAGTATTTTGCATGGTTCATCTGAATATTGGCAGGACTGACCACCTAACAGTAGCGTTAAATGGTATTTTTGAGTGACACATCAGGTGAATGAAACAGACATGGGCTCCATCAGTGATGTCTTTGCATCATTAACCTCATTCTCAAAAATCGTTTCTCAAAACTAATCTACAGGTTTGTAAAAATAAGATTTAATCGAGTATTGATACACAAAGAAAGCAGTTTTCATTTGAAAAGGGCAAATATTTGCACATGATTGTGACGATGATCTGACTGAAACAAAGACAGGTACTTTAGCTTCTGAACACTGGAACCTGCTTGATCCCCACTTAAGAAATTAACCTATACTTATTTCTGATAATCACCTTCTCAGTGCACTGCTATTAACCCTGCCCCCTTTTCATGGAGGCTTTTTAAAACCGCTCCTATTTCATAACCATTTAATGTTCATATTTCATTACCAATGAAATAAATATTCTTATTTTATTAAGATACATCACCATCTACACCTCAAACAACTAACCCAGCCCTATCTACACCTCAAAGGACTGACCCACCCCCATCTAGAACTCAAACAACTGACCCAACCCCATCTACATCTCAGACAACTGACTGAGCCACATTTATAGTTCAGACAACTGACCTAGCCCCATCTACACCTCAAACAATTAACCCAGCCCCATTTATACCTCTAACAACTAACCCAGCCCCATTGACACCTCAAACAACTGATCTATTCCTATCTACACCTCAAATAACTGACACAGCCCTGTTTATACTTCAGACGACTGACCCAGTCTTATCTACACTTCAAACAACTGACCTAGCCCCTCTTACACCTCAGACAACTGACCCAGTCCCATCCATACCTCAAACAACTAACCCAGCCCCATATACACCTCAGACAACTAACCCAGCCCCATTGACACTCAAACAACGGACCCAGCCCTATCTACACCTCAAATAACTGACACAGCCCTGTTTATACTTCAGACGACTGACCTAGCCCCATCTACACCTCGAACCACTGACTCAGCCCCATGAACACTTCAGACAACTGATCCAGTCCTATCTATAACCCAAGCAACTGACCCAACCTCATCTACACCTCAAATACCTGACACAGCCCCACCTACACCTCAGACAACTGACCCAGCCCCATCCATACCTCAAACAACTGACCCAGCCCCATCTATATGTCAAACAACTGACCTAGCCCCACCTACACCTCAGACAACTGACCCAGCCCCATTTATACTTCAGACAACTGACCCAGCCTTATCTACATGTCAAACAACTGACCTAGCCCCACCTACACCTCAGACAACTGACCCAGCCCCACCTAAACCTCAGACAACTGACCCAGCCCCACCTAAACCTGAGGCAACTGACCCAGCTCTGTCTACTCCCCAAACAATTGATCTAGCCATATCTACAGCCCAAACAACTGACCCAACCCTATCTACATCCCAAACAACTGACCCAATCCCATCTACATCTAAAACAAGTGACCCAGCTTTATCTACACATCAAACAACGGACCCAGCCCCACCTACACCTCAGACAACTGACCCAGCCTCATCTACACTTCAAACAACTGACCTAGCCCCATCAACACCTCAAACAACTAACCCAGCCCCATTGACACCTCAAGCAACTGACCCACCCCATCTACACCTCAGACAACTGACCCAGCCCCACCTACACCTCAGACAACTGACCCAGCCCCACCTACACCTCAGACAGCTGACCCAGCCCCATCTACACCTCAGACAACTGACCCAGCTTCACCTACACCTCAGACAACTGACCCAGCCCCACCTACACATCAGACAACTGACCCTGCCCCTTCTACTCCTCAGACAGCGGACCCAGACCCATCTACACCTAAGACAACTGACCCAGCCCCACCTACACCTCAGACAGCTGACCCAGCCCCATCTACACCTCAGACAGCTGACCCAGCCCCATCTACACCTCAGACAACTGACCCAGCTTCACCTACACCTCAGACAACTGACCCAGCCCCATCTGCACCACAGACAACTGACCCAGCCCCATCTACACCTCAGACAACTGACCCAGCCCCACCTACACCTCAGACAACTGACCCAGCCCCATCTGCACCACAGACAACTGACCCAGCCTCACCTACACCCCAAACAACTGACCCAGCCATATCTACACCCCAAACAACTGACCCAACCCCATCTACATCTAAAACAAGTGACTCAGCCGTATCTACACCCCAAACCACTCACCCAGCCCCACCTAAGCCTCAGGCAACTGATCCAGCCCTATATACACCCCAAACAATTGACTCAGCCCCATCTACACCCCAAACAACTGACCCAGCCCCATCTACACCCCAAACAACTGACCCAGCCCCATCTACACCCCAAACAACTGACCCAGCCCCATCTACACCTCAAACAACTGACCCAGCCCCATCTACACCCCAAACAACTGACCCAGCCCCATCTACACCCCAAACAACTGACCCATCCATATCTACACCCCAAACAACTGACCCATCCATATCTACACCCCAAACAACTGACCCATCCATATCTACACCCCAAACAACTGACCCAGCCCCATCTGTATCTTGAACAACTGACCCAAATTCACATCGACAATACCCATTACAGATGGTGTCAAATACAAATACCATATTCGGTAACACTCAAATGCGCTCTCTCCAAATGTTTTCTTTTCCTGAATTTGGCCAATAGTATTCAGATTCAGACCTTTTTCCTCACCACTTTAATAATGCGATTCACTCAGACATCAGTGAAACAGACGTTGTCAATTAGGTGCACCCACCTGCAGAGAGACAGCGAGCAAGAGTTTCCCTTAACAACTTAGACCAGAGCAACACCATCACACTTTGGGGACTTTAAAATTAAAATTACTCCACGTCGTAAATGCTGTACGATCCTCCTTCCATGACTTTCCTAAATATTTGCACTTTTAAAATGAGAAAAAACTCAATAAAGAAATGCATGCAAGTTTGTGCCATTTTCTTTACAAAACCCCCCTCCAGACAGGAGACAACAGGTGGTTTTACCCAAGTGCAAGCATGTTTCTGTTTGCTCCGGCACGCTATGACTGGAACTTTTATACAAAATTTCCAATCAAGCATTATCAAAACTAATTTTGCACAAATAATCACACAAAAGTCATTTACCTCAATCGTGTGATTAAGGTGATAAAGCCTTTAGGGTGGGGATGAATAATTGTGGACTTTGTAGTTATAGAAATGATAGGCATAGAACTCCACAGACATAATACCACAGACATATTTTCAGTTTCTCTGAAACTTTGATTAAACCGAATAGAGCAGCTGCATGACAACTGCGTGAAATGTAATCGATCTGTGTGCGTGCGGTCCCAGCAAACCACCAAAGCTGCGCGTTCTCTGTGGAATTGATGAGAGGAGACCGACAGTGTGTAGGCTGTGTAAAAGCGTAGTTTTGCTTATAAGAAATAATATTGCACTTTGTATTTCTTAATGACTTTCCCATTTTGTGTTTTGTCATGCACATTTTAGCGCTTTTCTCAGCGTTCCTTAGCCTATATAACAAAACTGCTATAATTTAGAAATACAAACGTTTAAATTGATTCAGTTGTGTCCGTTATTTAAAAAAAAAATAGTTTTGCAATGTATGGTATTCTCATCTTTATGAAATAAATAAATAAATAAATAAATAAATAAATAAAGGTTGCTGCTGGTGCAGAAATCATCGATGCTCTAATGCTGGGTAAGTCTGATACCGCTGGACAACAGCATGACGCCGCCTTTCTGGAGTTAAAACATTACATAATAATAATAATAATAATAATAATAACAGTTCGGAAATGACACCAGAGATGGCAGGTTATGGAAGCAGAAATATACTATTTTGTTGTTGTACCAGGATAAAGTACTCATAAAACAAATGAATTCTTTAAACAGTGTATTGGAACATCACTTCCAAAGTTATAAAAAATATTTCAGAAAGGTCTGCACTCCCAGTACATGTTCAATCTTGAGGTTGCACTGTGTATGACTGCTAATCTTTGCAGTTCCAGTTTCTCATAACCATTTTTCCTCTAAGGCGGAGTTCTCAGAAATTAACCTGGTGGCTCATGCAACTGGAAGCTACAGTGTGGATATTGAGGCAATCCGAAATGGGAACAAGATTACCAAGTAGGTTTTCATTTATTCGGAAGTACTCCACAGATAATGCAAGCTATAATTTTAAGAAATAGTTTTGCTCATTTTTAACCCTGATATTTTAATATGTCAAAGTGTATTTGTAGGTCCATCTCATTGTAGCAACACCCTTGTCAAATCAAGGGATGCAGTGAAGCAAGTGTTCTTAATCAAAGTCTGTTCTGTGAGCTGCTGTCTCTGTTCACTGTGCAGTACACCAACTGTATCTCTATTCACTGTGCAATACACTAGCTGTGTCTCTATTCACAGTGTAGTCCACCAGCTGTTCCTCTATTCACTGTGCAGTACCCCAGCTGTATCTCTATTCTCTGTACAGTACACCAGCTGTGTCTGTATTCACTGTGCACTACACCATCTGTGTCCCTATTCACTGTGCAGTACACCATCTGTGTCTCTATTCACTGTGCAGTACACCAGCTGTGTCTCTATTCACTGTGCAGTACACCAGCTGTGTCTTTATTCACTGTGCAGTACACCAGCTGTGTATGTATTCACTGTGCAGTACACCATCTGTGTCTCTATTCACTGTGCAGTACACCAGCTGTGTCTGTATTCACTGTGCAGTATAGCAGCTGCGTCTGACATTTCATCAGAAGTTGATGCACACAGACTGTACACATCAGCAGCTGGTGCACACAGTCGTGTTTGCAGGTGCTGTGGAATGACGGCTGTGCTGCTGTCGTGTTCACAGGTGCTTCAGGCCCGACTTTGTGCTGGTCCGCCAGCACGCCTTCAGCATGGCTAAGAACGGAGACTTCCGGAACATCGTGATCGGGCTGCAGTACGCGGGGCTGCCCAGCATCAACTCGCTACACTCCGTCTACAACTTCTGTGACAAGCCCTGGGTGGTGAGTGTGGCCTGCGATCACACGGCTTTGCATTGCTCTCCTACTGGCCGTGCCCATATATGGACGTGCACAAACCCGTTCTCATTAAGATTAAGAAAAGAGTATAAATGCTGCTTAATCTCAGTCAGTGTGCTGTCATTATGGGATGAGGCAGGTTAAGGTTACAGCTTCTTGCTATGATACAGCGCTACACTTATTCATTTACTCACCCTGTGATCAGTGAACCATAGCTGAAGCTCCAATGCCTTTGAATCTGCCTGAACAACCCTTACTGTCAGCTGTCAGTTACTACATTCATACAAGATCCGCACTCAATATTTGTGCTTTAAGGTGATGTTTCAGCATGTTTCCATCGCCAGGGAAACGGCGTTGAGTGCTGAGGGCAGTGTTATGTACCCAACTCTACAGCGTCGTCTTCCTCTAAATAGGTTCTCTGTGTATTTGTTGTGTGCCACGTACATGTAATATTGGTGTTATGAAAACCAAGAAATTCATGATACAAGCAAAAAGAAAAATTATATATATATATATATATATGTATATATATGTATATATATATATATATATATATATATATATATATATATATGTATATATATATATATTTCACATTGCTGGATGTGGATTTAAAGTCTGGTAACAGTCTGTGTTATACAGTCTGAGTGTGAATAGTAGTTAATGCCCATAGACTGTAGAGAAAATATTAACAAAGTCACTGTGGCGTTGCCCGCTGACTCTCCATGGGCTTGGTGAAAAGTGATTTGAATCCTGGGAAGTGCAGTTTGTGGGCGCCGCCATGTTGCACAAATTGGAGCCAGAGACTGCGCAGTAGGGAAAAAGGGAGACCCTTATATGGGCATGAAGTCCAGTTCAGTTATATGGGCACTTGTGATACAGTAACATGCAGAGACACAAACTGTCACCGATTTGTCCGTAAAATATTAAAATATTGTCCAAATGTCCTCAATTACTAATTTCCATATGGGGAGACATTAAACAAAGAAAAAGCACCTATTGTGTCTGCATGTTCTTGCGGAAAAAAACTATTGATGTATTTTTCCTATTGGTACCATTGGTTTACACTGAAACGGGTGGCTGAAACACCTATACTGGAGCCAACCGCACTGGCGCTAGTGAGCAACGTATCTCAACAAGGTCAGGAAGTGAGCTTCAAAAGCAAAGTCTATTTTTGTTGGCTTGTTTGTGCTCTGTGCCTCGCTGCCATTGGTTAGATGAGGTTATTTGTGAAGGATGTCACAACAGACCTGTCACACCATCCAGTGCCACTGGAAATGGGCTCTGCAACAGGAAATGACTCTTACTTAGTGCAGCCCAACAGCCCACTTTAGCCTGTAGGTAACCTTAGTGCAGCCCAACAGCCCACTTTAGCCTGTAGGTAACCTTAGTGCAACACAACAGTCCACTTTAGCCTGTAGATAATTATATAATAATAATAATAATAATAATAATAATAATAATAATAATAATAATAATAATTATTATTATTATTATTATTATTATTATTATTATTATTATTATTGATGATGATAATAATAATAATAATACATGTATTTCTTCAGTGCTTTGTCTGGCTGGTGCACAAAGTATTTAACACCATAAAAGTAGAACAGAATAAACACAACGAACATGTAACCAAACAGTATGACAGTTAATACAGTGACCTAAGGTTGATTTTTAAAATCTTGAAAGTTTAAAGTCTTGTTTGATATATTTGTGTGTAAACACTGGGACTGTGACACCGTGTGTGTTTCTTCCAGTTTGCTCAGATGTCCAGACTGTTCAAGCAACTGGGGCCAGAGGAGTTCCCGCTGATAGAACAGATCTACTACCCCAACCACAAGGAGATGGTGAGTCCTGTACCCTGCTGTGTGTCCCATCTGTCCTGAAGGGCAGGGCCAAGGCTGTGCGTCATCCTGCGACTGCTAAAACCAGGAAAAGACCCTGTGCAATCAAACCCACAGACCCTGTGCAATCAACCTCCATTAGACCCTGTGCAATCAAACCCATAGACACTGTGCAATCAACCTCCATTAGACCCTGTGCAATCAAACCCACATACCCTGTGCAATCAAACCCACATACCCTGTGCAATCAAACCCATAGACCCTGTGCAATCAAACCCACAGACCCTGTGCAATCAAACCCATAGACCCTGTGCAATCAAACCCACAGACCCTGTGCAATCAAACCCATAGACCCTGTGCAATCAACCTCCATTAGACCCTGTGCAATCAAACCCATAGACACTGTGCAATCCACCTCCATTAGACCCTGTGCAATCAAACCCACAGACCCTGTGCAATCAACCTCCATTAGACCCTGTGAAATCAAACCCATAGACACTGTGCAATCAACCTCCATTAGACCCTGTGCAATCAAACCCATAGACCCTGTGGAATCAAACCCACAATTTTAATCTTTCAATTGAACATTAAGAACCAAAGAAAACAAATATGTTATTAATCCTATTTTACTGAGAAAAGATATTACATTATTTTTTATCCTGAAAGTCACTGCACCAGCACAGTAGGGTTCAGTATTGGGCAGTATATTATGCTTGCCATGTTACCTATGTAAATAACGTGATTATTTATATTTTGATGAATTAACAGTGCATCTGTTTACTGGGCTACCAATAACAGGTAAACCTGTGAAAATCCACAGAAAAGAACATGATTTTTGATAACACTAGTTCTTATATTTAGAAATGGCATACAAAAGTTGATACAGTTTATGAACAATTTATAAATTGGGAAAGAGCAATCTTTACATTGTGGCATAATGGACACTTTAATGCACAGGGTCTTTAATAGCAGAAGGATATTAGGCTTGTAGGCTTATTGTACTTATGTCTGTATGAATAATGAGCATGTGTGAGTCTGTTCAGCCTTTGGGCGACTCTCTCACCAGACTGTGATGTCCTTATTTACCCAAATACAGAGCAGTTCTTCCCTGCCGCCCATAAACAGCTCACTCCATAAGTATTTGGACAGTGACACAATTTGTTTTGGCATGAATGAAGCGCAGACTGTCCATTTTAATTTGAGGGTATTTGCATCTATGTCAGATGAACCATGTAGAAATTAGCCATTTTTATTCATATGCACACGGCTCTCACACCAGCCAAGACGGCTCTGCTGTGTGGTGGAAGCCCCAGCATTCACTCTCTCATAGTCACTGGATTCACACAAGCCCCAGCATTCACTCTCTCATAGTCACCGGATTCACACAAGCCCCAGCATTCACTCTCTCATAGTCACTGGATTCACACAAGCCCCAGCATTCACTCTCTCATAGTCACTGGATTCACACAAGCCCCAGCATTCACTCTCTCATAGTCACTGGATTCACACAAGGTCCAGCATTCAGTCTCTTAGATTCACTGGATTCACACAAGGTCCAGCATTCAGTCTATTAGATTCACTGGATTCACACAAGCCCCAGCATTCACTCTCTCATAGTCACTGGATTCACACAAGGTCCAGCATTCAGTCTCTTAGATTCACTGGATTCACACAAGGTCCAGCATTCAGTCTATTAGATTCACTGGATTCACACTTTTCTTGATATCATTTATATGCAGCTGTCCATTCTGCTGATTCACACTGCCGGACAATACTCTACTGGGAAGCAGCTATGTCTGCTTTAAACTAATTTAAAGCTCCTCTTATTTATTTATATATAGGTATTTATTTCTCTGTGATCCAGGGAGTGGGTGGGAGGGAGGTGTCGCCTGGTATAGGACAGGGGTGAGGGAGACAATCATTTTTATTAATATTTACTTTTGTCCTCTTGCTCCTTTGTACTCTTGTACCCCCTGTCTCATTAATAATTAAAAAAACAATTGATCACAAAAAATATGTACATAACTCTCCTGACTTGCTGTGTTACAAAACAGGAAAGAAACAGGGTTTTATTTATTGTTTTCCCCCATGATGTTACTTTAAATACAACAGCAAAATTTATAGGGCTGTATCTATTTAAGGCATCTCTTTATTATTTATTCTTTATTATACCCCTGTGCAGCTGCACTGTTATAAAATTCTGTTGGTCGGTTACATGTGATGCTGCTGAATCCTGTTTTTGAGCTTGGTATGATTATGCTAGTGTGCCCATGCCCCCACTGGGTGGTGGGGAAGCCCTTGGTTGGCTCAGCAGAAGCCCTGATTGGCTCAGCAGAAGCCCTTGGTTGGCTCAGCAGAAGCCCTGATTGGCTCAGCTGAAGCCCTTGGTTGGCTCAGCAGAAGCTCTGATTGGCTCAGCAGAAGCCCTTGGCTGGCTCAGCAGAAGCCCTGTTTTGGCTCAGCAGAAGCCTTGGTGTTCACAGTGGGGATAATGCCATAGCCAGGCGGGACCCACTGCTGAAGTGAGTTCAGTGTCGTTTGTGTTGTCGGGGTGAGTCTTTCGTGGATATTAATTACTTATGCGATTGTAACATCTCTGACTCTGGAGCTGTTTGCTGACTAAGGGAAATGTAGTTTTGTAAGTTGTTTGGCTAAAAGCATCTGTCAAATGACTAAATTGTAAATGTAACAAAAAAATGTCACTCACTCAGCAGGGTTGGGCTCCACGTGTGGCCAGCACAGCTAGTACGAGCTACGGCACTGAGTCTAGCAGCATTTCACTCAGTATGACACAAGGAGCCATATTGAGTATTTATTTCTTTTTTTTTTTTTCTTCCCGCTGGGGAGTTTTTCTTTTTTTTACCTCACATGCTGGCATTTTAGGGGCTCAGGCTCGATCTTTCCAGGTTTTGCCATTTCCTGTTTTCCTGCAAAGCCTCTTTGTAAGCGTCTCTGTAAAAATACAAAATGCTGCACAAATAAACGGAACTGAATGTGTGTATGTATATGAAGAATCAACTGACGGGGAAGCCTTCAGCCATTTTGAGATTATAATTCAAATATTTCGCATCGATTGATGCTGACCAATCACGTTTCCCCTGATGCAGATCACCAAGATGCTAACCAATCACGTTTCCCCGATGCAGATCACTAAGATGTTAACCAATCACGTTTCCCCTGATGCAGATCACTAAGATGCTAACCAATCATGTTTCCCTTGATGCAGATCACCAAGATGCTAACCAATCATGTTTCCCCTGATGCAGATCACTACACCTGGGTTCCCGGTGGTCGTGAAGATGGGCCACGCCCATTCAGGCATGGGAAAGGTACCGGAGACCGACAGCTCTGCTTATTAAGTAATCTCAGACCAGACTACACAAGAACAATGCTAGTTGTATAAACAGGACTTATACTACATAACTCTAACTGAAGATTTTTAAGCATCACCTGATGAATTAAAACAGCCTGTAAGAGTCATTTTGTTGTTACATTACATTACAGACATTTGGCAGACGCTCTTATCCAGAGCGACGTACAACAAGTGCATTAGTTCAAGGTGCAGAGGTGCAAAAGAAACTCTGTGATTTTGATGTGAACGTGTCAGCGAATGCTGTCCCATTAACCGAAAATGTGTGTTTGTTTTTTCTTTGCCAGGTGAAAGTGGACAATCAGTATGACTTCCAGGACATTGCCAGCGTGGTGGCCTTGACTAAGACCTACGCCACGTCAGAGCCTTTTATCGATGCCAAGTACGATGTCCGCATCCAGAAGATAGGCAGCAATTACAAAGCCTACATGTGAGTGTTTTGATCTCGCAGTGCAACTGGCCCACTGAGACCCGCACATTCAATGCTATCAGGTGCCAAGCAACTGTGGCAGCGTGCATTCAGGCGGCCATGCTGGGCCAGGCCCAGAGTCACATCAAACGAAAAGGGTGTTTCAGTTTCAGTGAAAACCTGAAAATATGTTGGTGGCGTTATCTCCGCGGAGTGCTAAGCCATGTCATATTCCTGTAACTACAGCGTGATTGTTCATCCCCACCCCAAAAGGCTTTATCAACTTCATCAGACAACGATTGCAGCGAATGAATTTCGTGTGATTACGTGTGCGCAGTTAGTTTCGACAGCGCTTGAGTGGGAAACTTGTTTGAAAGTGCTGGTCATTCAGTTGCTGAGCAGTGTGCTGGAGTAGGCAGCGACACGTTTGCACGTGGGTAAAAGCACCTGTTGTCTATTGTGGGGGGGTTGTCAAGAAAATGGCATGAACCTGTATTTCTTAACTAAGACGATTTTTTGTAATTTTAAAAACACATTTAGTTTAAGCCCCAATATTTAGGAAAGTCATGGAAGGCGGGTCAAATAGCATTTACGACGTTGGAGTCATTTTAATTATTAAGTCCCCAAAGGCAATGGTGTAGCTCTGGCCTGTCTAGCGTCAAAGGAAACTCTCCCTCGCCATCTCACTGCAGGTGTGTGTGTCTAACTGAGAAACTTGGTGCTGATGTCCGAGCGAATCGCATCAAAGACGTTAGAAAAAAGATCCGACTCTGAATAATATTGGCCAAATTCGGGAGGATCATTTGGAGAGAACCCATTATTCCAGTGTTGCCGAATGAGGTATTTGTATTCGGCACCATCCCTAGCGTATTAATTAGAGGCAATGACCATTCGGCCCTTTGTTTCCTTTGAGGGACAGCGTACAAGCATTGACTTTCTCCCTCATTTGTTGGTTTTTGTTCATCCGTACTTGGGGAACACACCCGCTGGTTCCTTTACTGCATTAATCTACCTATTTCAAAAACGAAGACGTGCCTGTGTTTATTTTTCTGCTTACAAGAGTACGGAGGAATAAATTGATCTCTTTCAAAATTTCACGCAAATGCACTGCTATCAGGCCTTTCAACACATATTCTGCAGAAGCTGCTGTTAAGAACAGCATTAGACTGATAGGTCCTGTCAGAGGATGAGCCTTGTCAGGGGATGAGTTCTATCAGTGTGAGAACATTCACTAGTGTGTGTGAGGATGCACTAGTATGAGTGAGGTTTTTAACTGGTGTGTCAGAGATTTTCTCTAGTGTGAGTGAGGTTTCAGTAATATGTCAGAGATTTTCTCTAGTGTTACTGAGGTTTTCACTTGTGTGTCAGAGATTTACTCTAGCGTGACTGCGGTTTTCAGTACTGTGTGAGAGATGTTTGCTAGTGTGTGTGAGGATTCACTGGTGTGACTGAGGTTTTCAGTGATGTGTGTGAGAGTTAAATAATGGTTTTAATAACGTCCCATACAGTACCTGACAGGTAGCAGTACCTGTACACTGACCCTTTGACCAAATACAAACGCGCAATACCACTGTGTGTGACCAATGGTGCACATTGTGTGAGCCTAACTGATCCCTCATAGCTGCTTTGTCCAAATGTTTTGTTATTTATTAAAGAAGTGGAACGGAGTGCCGTCAGAGCCTTTGTGTTTGAGAGCGTTGTCTCTCCCTGTGTTGTTTACTCAAGGTGGGTAAAGGAGCTGCACTCTGTTTTTATTCTTCCAAACATTCAAAACAACTTTTAAAAAAATATATATTATTTTTATTAGTTTTTTAAAATATTATTTTTATTAAACAGATTCCGGTTTTGCGATTTTGCTCTTTTATGCTATCTTCTGTAAAGCACTTTGTAAATTTTGTTTTAAAAAAATGTGCTATACAAATAAAGTTTATTATTATTATTATTATTATTATTATTATTATTATTATTATTATTATTATTAAAGGGAATTCTCTGCCAGTGATAAACTGTGCCTGGATGATCAATCGGTACAAATCCATCAAATCTGCTCACTGTTTTTGTTTCGTAGGAGGACATCGATTTCGGGAAACTGGAAGACCAACACTGGATCTGCAATGCTGGAACAAGTGGCCATGTCTGACAGGTAGGACACAGTGTGTAAGTTTATCAGTGTAATACTGCTATTTTAGATGGAAAAAAACAGGCCCCTCCGGTTACTGTTTTTATCCTGGCTGTGTTTTCTAGCTGTACAGCTGGGTAAGCAGAATTGGGTTTGAGCCGTTTGTTTTGGATTGGTGCAACACATGCCACCGCAGTATTTTAATGGCGCTGCTCTTTTATGTGTGAACAATTAATTCAAAAGGAAATGCCTGAGCAACAGCTAACACCTGTCAGTCATCTGTTAAATGACTTCTCCACAAAAAACTTTGCTCAACACAAAAACAGCTGTTTCTGTAAAATGGTAAAACATATACGCATGTAAATACCATGAAATGAAAGCTGATAGTTTGTAGTTTTGCATAACATTAATCTTTTGATCTAAAATCCAAATGCCTTAAGTGTATGGCAAAAATAACAAATTTCACTCTCCTATTACTATACATTTGTAGGGCAGTGTATGTAGATGTGCCCAAGTACCATATAAGTACAGCCCAGCCCCACCCTCACACCACAGGTCTGAGCTTACTGGTGCGCTATGACATCACCGTGTTTAAGTGGCATTTTAGTAGGGTCCAACCTGTTCTGTGACTGAACTGATCAGCTGGAAGCACAGTCAGGCCCTGTGGGCTAACAGTGATAACCATAAGCACTGACTGCACACCTGTCACGCAGGGTATTCTCTCCCTGTTGCCTAGCTACAGCAAAGAGCAGAGACGCCCATGCCAGGGCCGTCGTCAAGCCCTGATAGAGCTGTGCAGCATTGTTGCTTGGTTACCAGTATTAACCAATCCAGGAGCTACTCGCCGGTCATCTGCCAGTCGCTTCCCACGTGCCCCTTTCACAAGTTTTATTTTTACACCTCGACTACAGTTTTTATCAGTCTCAGCCTGATTTATTCTCCTCTGTTTTCTGACTGAATATAATGAAGGGATTGTTTAATCATCTGTTTTATTTAAACAGTTGTGGTTGATAGTATTTTAGCATTTTTGCCACATCTACAAAACAGCTCTGAAAGTGAACATCTATAAAGCAGATGCGAAAGTAACCCTAATGATTGCTGCCACTATCAATCAATCAATAGAGGCCATTTTGAGAAGAAAACTGTGAAGTGATCACTTTAATTAATTTAGTAAAATTGTAAGGACACAGATACACCTGTCCTACATGCTACAACTAAGGCCTGCTATCTCTGCACCACACTCAGCTAGCCATGGCATGATATCTTAGCAGCACCGTCAGCTAGCTAAGACAGGCTATCTAAGCAGCACTCTCAGCTAGCTAAGGCAGGCTATCTTAGCACCACACTCAGCTAGCCACAGCATGATATCTTAGCACCACACTCTGGTAGCTAAATCATGCTATCTAGCGCCACACTCAGCTAGCTAAGACATGCTATCTTAGCACAAATCACAGCTAGCCACGGCATGCTATCTTAGCACCAAATTCAGCTAGCTAAGACATGCTATCTAAGCACCACACTCAGGTTGCTAAGACATGATATCTTAGCGCCACACTCAGCTAGCTAAGACATGCTATCGAAGCACCACACTCAGCTAGCTAAGACATGATATCTTAGTGCCACAATCCTTAGACCTGCTGTCTCTCAGGTGCAGATGGCATTTCATCAGTTCATGTTTCTTATTTTTATAATTATCATTCTGATGGGGTCTGGAGTTAATAGTCACTAGTTTTACCGTTATTTGCAATCTGACCGTTTTAACTAGATCACTGATGCAGCTACTTCATGTTTAACAGTCTTGCAGGAAATGACTTCCTGTCATGTTATAGAGACGTGGTCTGTGCGCACATCACACTCTGCTGGAATAAAGAGTATTTAGGGTCTAAGTACGATTGATCCTCCCCCACAACGATATCTCGTTCTTGTGCAAAATGGATTGAACTTTTTGTTGTTTTGGCACTGTACGTCCGCATGTTGGATTTGAAACGAAACCATAGATATGAGGTTAGAGTGCAGACTGCCAGCTTTATTTTGAGGGTATTTACGTCCATATCATATCAGAAATCTGGAAACTAGGAATTACAGCCCTTTTTATAGTTTCCTGCTACATTAGGTGGATTAGATTAGAGACTGGTATATATTAGATATGTTTGGATCAGTTTAAATTAAAGATTAGATATGTATGATAAGATATGAATAGATTGAATGTGATTGGATTAATATAGATTAGATTCATTTATGCTAGATTAGATACAATACATTTCCAAAAGTATGTGTGCACCGGAACATCACACCCATATGTACTTGTTTAACACCTGGCTCACAGTTGGCATTCCAATTCATCCGAAGGTGTTTGATGGGGTTGAGGTCAGGGCTCTGTGCAGGCCAATCAAATTCTTCCCCACCAAATTCAGCAAACCATTTCTTTATTGACCTTGATTTGTGCACGGGGCCATTGTCATGCTGAAACAGAAAAGGGCCTTCCCTAAATTGTTGCCACAATGTTGGAAGGGCATAATTCTCTAGAATGTAATTGTGTGCTGCAGCATTAAGGTTTCTGTTCACTGGAACTACGGGGCCCAGCCCAAACCATGAAAAACAGCCCTAGACCATTATTCCACTGCTGGCACTATTCGGGCCAGCACAGTTGGCACTATGCATTCCGCCAAACCCAGTTCTGTCCGTCAGACCGCCAGATTGTGAAACGTGATTCATCACTCCAGAGAACGCATTTCCACTGCTCCGGAGTCCAATGGCAGTGTGCTTTACACCAGCATTTCCCAGCCGGTGTGCCACGGCACTCTGGTGTGCTGTCAGGCGAGGTCAGGTGTGCCGTGTGAAATATCCTTTAAAAAAATTTTTATGTTCAAATGAATTTAAAAAAACTTAAATGAACAAATCCCATTCACAAAAGCCAAAATAAATGTAATTAAAATGCATATCGCTTAATTAAAACCCCCAAAGAACATTTCGGCCTACATGCGTGCGTGTGTGGAGGGGGGCTGCAGGGTGTTTATTTTTTATGCTTTTGAGAGTGGTGTGTCATGAGATTCTGTAAATTTGGAAAGTGTGCCGTGGAAGGAAAAAGGTTGGGAAACGCTGCTTCACACCACTCCAGCTGACGCTTGGCAATACGCATGGTGATCCAGCAAATTGAAACCCGTTTATGAAGCTCTTGACCAACAGTTCTTGTGCTGAATTTGTTTCCAGAGGTAGTTTGAAACTCTCTAGTGAGTAATGCACAGCTGCATGGCTATATGCTTGATTGTATGCACCTGTTAAAATGGGTGTGGCTGAAATAGCTGAAACCCCTAATTTGAAGGGGTGTCCACATACTTTTGTAAATGTAGTGTATGATTTAATTCCATTAGTTCATATATGATTAGATATAGACTACACTAGACTTGACTAGAGTAGAGTACATTAGATTAGATTAGATTCCAAACTCATTCGCGGTGGGTGTCAGCCTTGTCTCCTCTCCTATTGGTGGTATACCTGGACCGGGTATCGCGGCACAGCCGAGATCTGGAGTGTGTCTGGTTTGGGGATGATGTCGTCCTTTTAGCCTCATCGCACTGAGGCCTCTGATGCACATCAGAGCGGTTTGCAGTTGTGAGTGACGTGGTTCAGGAGGTCCCTCGGTGTCTTTGACAGATGACCAGCCCAGCTCTCTCCACCCGACACATACTTATTCCCCATCTGAACTGCCTTAATGAGCCCTCCCTCTCCACTTCAGTTGGTGTGTGATGAGCACAAAATGGTTGCCGTGTGTCACCCTGATAAGTGACACTTTGAGACCATGAAAGTTCTGTACTACAAATCCAATCCATCATTATATTTTGTACAAGGCTGCCTTTTTAATTTCAGGGGTAGCTTTTTTTTATAAGCTCCATGTTTGTGGCAGAATTTAACAACATCAAAATGCAGATTTGGAGAGTTTAAACCTAAATGAAAGATCTGTCTGTCTGTAAATAAGCGATCTGTCTGTCTGTGAATTAGAGATCTATCTGTAAATGAGAGGTCTGCCTGTCTGTAAGAGATATGCCTGTCTGTAAATGAAAATGAGAGATCTGCCTGTCTGTAAATGAGATGTCTGTCTGAAAATGAGAGATCTTTCTGTCTGTAAATGAGATATCGTCCTGTCTGTAAATGAGAGATCTGCCTGTCTGTAAATGAGAGATCTGTCTGTCTGTAAATGAGAGATATGCCTGTCTGTAAATGAGAGATCTGTCTGTCTTTAAGTGAGAGATGTGCCTGTAAATAAATGAGAGATCTGTCTGTCTGTGTAGCATTCAGACCACCGGAGAAGCGGCTCACACAGGGAGCGTTGTTTTGATTTTAGTTTTGTTTTATTTGTGGAATTGTGTTTGAAGAAGATAAAGAAAAAGGAAGTAATCCTCAGCTGGGATGCTGGAGGTGCTGGACCTGGCCGGGAAGGCGGGTCAGCTATGGGCGGCGCACGGGAAAGTGGTCGCGCCATTTTATTTTCCTTTGTCTTCGTTATTTTTAGCTTGTTGTTTTTGTTTATTGCTTTTGCCCAGAACCCGTGAGGGGGAAGGGTGAAGGTGTCCTTTTATTTTATTTCGTGTTTGTGTGGGTGCGTGTTCTCTCTCTCTCACTCTCTCATGTGGCAGTCTGTAAGTAAGAAATCTGCCTGTCTGTAAATGAGAGATCTGCTTGTCTGTAAGTGAGAGACTTGCCTATCTATAAATGAGAGATCTGCCTGTCTGTAAATGAGATATGCTTGTCTGTAAATAAGAGATCTGCCTGTCTGTAAGTGAGAGATCTGTCTGTCTGAAAATGAGAGATCTGCCTGTCTGTAAATGAGAGATCTGTCTGTCTGTAAATGAGAGATCTGCCTGTCTGTAAATGAGAGATCTGTCTGTCTGTAAATGAGAGATCAGCCTGTCTGTAAGTGAGAGATATGCCTATTTATGAATGAGAGATCTGCCTGTGTCAGGGGCGTAGCTATGGGTGGGCCTGGCTGGGCCTAGGCCCACCAACTTCTTGCCTAGGCCCATCCTAGGGTGCAACTCGCATCTCGTCTTTTAGTGATAACAGAAAAATAAAGACATGCGGATGTGTCACCGTCGTTACTTTGAGAGCGTAATTTCCCTGCTGATACGATACCCCTCCCCCTACTTAGCCTAGTGAAAGCATTTTCATCTGTTCAACATCTATTCAATCGAGCTCATTCAAATTCAGTGCACGGTTTCCACGAATACAGTACTAGGGATTGAAGCCGAAAGACTAAGTGAAAGGGATGAAAATGCCAACGAGCTTTGATTGATTCTCGTGGCTTTAAAACGTTCTTTTATCTGATCCAAAAAAAAAACGAACTTTCAGGTAAGGAATTCTGGTAACAATTTCGGTAGTCTACATGGCCTATCACAGCGTTTCCCAACTGGTGTGCCGTCAGGCGAGGTCAGAGAGAGGTGAGAGATCGGCCTGTCTGTAAATGAGGGATCTGCCTGTCTGTAAGTGAGGGATCTGCCTGTCTGTAAGTGAGGGATCGGCCTGTCTGTAAATGAGGGATCTGCCTGTCTGTAAGTGAGGGATCTGCCTGTCTGTAAATGAGGGATCTGCCTGTCTGTAAGTGAGGGATCTGCCTGTCTGTAAGTGAGGGATCGGCCTGTCTGTAAGTGAGGGATCGGCCTGTCTGTAAATGAGGGATCTGCCTGTCTGTAAATGAGGGATCTGCCTGTCTGTAAGTGAGGGATCTGCCTGTCTGTAAATGAGGGATCTGCCTGTCTGTAAATGAGGGATCTGCCTGTCTGTAAGTGAGGGATCTGCCTGTCTGTAAGTGAGGGATCTGATGGACGTGTGTGTCTGCCTGCAGGTATCGCATGTGGGTGGACAGTTGCTCTGAGGTCTTCGGGGGTCTGGATATGTGTGCCGTAGAAGCTCTCCATGGGAAAGACGGAAAGGATTACATCATAGAGGTGAGGCCCGAAGAGCCACAAGCTATACAATGCATTCCCGTGAATATTCACATGACTTTTAAAATAAATAACATAAATAGTCAATTCTTTGATGACAAATTAGGTTTAAGAAACTGTTTTGCGCCAAGCACATTTTGAGTGACACACTCATTACCAAGGTATAGAAGGAAATTAGCAAGGCATAGAAGGAAGTGGGGCCCACAGACGTCAATGTGGGGACCTCTGCCCTTTATTATTTAAAGAACTGACACAAAACCCGAGGACCTCGGAAACAATCTTAAATAATGAATTAGTGGGTGATCTCCAGCCCATAAAGACACTACAGTATAACCCAACGCTGTGTGTATAACCCAACGCAGTCCCCTCCCCCCATGCTGTGAGTAATCGCCCCCAGGCTGAGGCTCTGCTGGATCCAGATGATGGATCCCAAATAAAGGACTCCTTTACATTTAAATTAAGCGTTATGGACACTCACACTCCACCCCCACACAGGCTCCACCCCCACTCACACCCCACCACTACACACACTCCACCCCCACTCACGCCCCACACCCACACACACCCCACCCACACACACACTCCTCCCCCGGACACACACTCTCTCTCTCTTTCGTAGGTAGTTGGACTGACTCAGTCTTGCTCTCTCTCTCTCTTTCGTAGGTAGTTGGACTGACTCAGTCTTGCTCTCTCTCTCTCTCTTCCGTGGGTAGTTGGACTGACTCAGTCTTGCTCTCTCTCTCTCTCTTCCATGGGTAGTTGGACTGACTCAGTCTTGCTCTCTCTCGCTCTCTTTTGTAGGTGGTTGGCTGCTCTATGCCACTGATCGGGGACCAGCAGGATGAAGACCGAGCTCTCATTGCTGATGTGGTTCTGTCTAAAATGAACCACACTGTCCCTCGTACCCCAGTACGCTCCCCCCAACGTCCAACAGCAGGACAGCAAGCACAGGTGAGTTCACCCCCGCACCTCCCCCCTCCTCACTACAATCCATCAGCACAGGTGAGTTCTCCCCTGCATACCCCTCCCCCACCCCAATACAACACATCAGCACAGGTGAGTTCACCCCTGTGTACCCCCCCATAACACATCAGCACAGGTGAGTTCTCCCCTGTGTACCCTCCCCCAACTGCAATACATCAGCACAGGTGAGTTCTCTCCTCCACACACCCCCCCCCCCCTCACCACAACACATTAGCACAGGTGACCTGTAAGTCTCACTGGATTTACCAACGGCTAACTGGCTAAGTGCCGTGTAATATTCGCACAAAACCACAAGCTGGCCCAGATTAAACAGTTCTGCTCGGCCTAGTTTGGTTGCTAAGGAAACGTTAAGCTTCTGTTTTGCGAAACATGGTCTCTGCTTTAGTCGTATTCCAACATGGTGCTGGGAGATGGAGTCAAAGAGCTTATAATAATGGCCCCCAGTTTGTCTCCACCGTGTGACCTCATGTCGGTAATGCAGTGTTTATCACCAATGCAGCCTGCTGTACCTCCCCAGCCGATTCAGCCCCAGGCCTCCAACCCAGTGCCTCCTGCTCAACAGCGCCCCCCTCCACAAGGTAAGGGACTGCACCAAGTCAACCCAGAGGCACATCCTAGGAAAACAGTATCCTTGAGTGCCACTTCCACTGACACAGCGGCCCTCCAGGACTGGCATTGTACATAGTGTGCAAGGTGCAAGACCTAAGGGAATGAATAAATATGATTGAGCACAGGGAGCTGAACAATACTGTAATTTATAAGTGAACCTGGATGATTAAACAGATGATTAACTCTTTGAAGAGCAGTTTTTTTTGGAATGTTTTTTCAAATGTTCAGTGTTTTGAAAGTCAGTGTTCTAGAACTCCTTTGCTTTCAGTTACCAGCTGTAATTGTGACATGAGCATTAGAATGTTCAACAGTGTAAGAACATTCTAATCACATTTTTGTGATCTTACACCTTAAAGCACTGGTACTTAAACATTTTAATATCAGGACCCAAATCAGAAATTTAGTACCTTTAAGAGACTTGTCAAATACATATACTAGCTTAGCCTAGTGAACTACAGACTCATTCTGGGACCCACCTCTTACACTCTTGGGTCCCATTTTGGGTCCCGACCCATAGTTTAGGAAACACTGCCTTAAAGGGTTAATAAAATCACTGCTCACTTGTTCCAGGTGGCCCCCAGCAGCCCATGGTCAGTCCCCAGGCCCCACGCCAGACACCCCCAGCCCAGCAGCGCCTGCCCCCCCAGGGCCAGCCCCTCCCCCAGGGCCAGCCCCCCCCTCAGTCGCAGGCCAACCTGCCCAGCCCCAGATCCCAGCAGCCCCCTCAGCAGAGGCAGGTCAGCCCGGGGGCCACCCCCCAGCAGCGCCCGCCCGGGCAGGGTCCCCCACCGCAGAGCAGACCCCCCACAGCGCAGGGCGGGGGGCAGGGTGCGGGGCAGGGTGGGCCCCAGCGAGGCCCGGGCGGGTCCCCCCAGAGCCAGCGCCCACAGCAGCAGTCCCCGCCCCAGCAGCAGCAGCAGCAACGCCCCCCTTCAACAAGCCCCGCCCACAAGCCCACATCCGGCCAATCGCAGCAGAGACCCCCCCAGCAGCGACAAGGGCAGGCCGCCAGGCAGCCGGTGCAGGGGGGCCCGCCAGCCAATCAGCAGCCGAGACCCACCACCCAGCAGCCACGCCCCTCCGTGCAGGGCCAGGGGGGGCCGGTAGGAGGGGCGGGCAGCGGGGGGGGCAGGCCCCCTGTACAGCCCAAACCACAACCCCTGCAGAGGCCGAGCCAGGACCCCCCCGCGACTGGACCCCCCCCTCAGCTGAAGTAAGAGAGCCTGGTTTTACTGCTTTTTTACTTGTGGCTACTATCGTATACATATTTGTATTTGAAAATGTAGTCAAATACATATTTGTAATTGAAAATGTAGTCAAATGCATATTTGAAGTATTTTCAAATACATTTACACATGAAATACTCTGTATTTGATTTATTTAAATTATTTTCATGGAAAAAAAAAAACTTTCCCAAATAGTATTTAAAAAATGCATTCCTTTAAATAAATACTTTCCAAACCAAATACTTTTTCAAATAGTATGTAGCACCTCTTAAAAATACATTAAAATACAAATACAATTTTAAAATATTTTGAAATATTTCTGTGATAAACAACAGAAATGACGGAGCCAGCAACAATTGAGGCTTCATACTGGAGGGGGTATCCCAGAGTGGCCCTCGATGTGATGTTAGAGAGTTATAATACTGAGGGCGCTCCAGGGGAACTACAGTATTATTATTGCATTTGGATTATGAGCAAGGGTAGCCTACACTGGCAATTAAACAACCCATGCGCTGCCTCTAACAGACAGTAGCCTAAATGCTCGTACATGTATTTGCATGGGGGGGGGGCGGGGGGGTGGCAAACTCAGACTTCTTGATAAGCTACTTGACAGTTTATTTGTACCCATGCAATCTTTTTAAAGTTAGTGACCTTTTACTGTATTTCCCCTTTTTTTCTGTTGTCAGACTGCTTAACAGCCATATGTACAGTTCCATCTTTTACATTTTGTAAGGTTAGACACTGATAAAATAGAATTTAGCTGTGTATACTCACTACCAATTAACAATGGAAATTGGTACAATCAGACTGGGGCCCTCACCAGTCACATCACAATACTGTCCAATTAGACAAAATGCTCAACATTCAGAACTGATGGGTTCCTGCATATCCATTGCTTTTCAAGTCTTTCAGCAGCTTGGTGCAATTGCACATCTTGTACCACTGGCCTTACGTTGTGAAAGTATTTTCAAATAATGCTATTAAATCAAACACATTGTATTTGAAAATTCTGTATTTGAAATATTTTTTAAAGACATATTCGAAAGTAATTGCAAATACATAAATGGCTCCTTAAATGTATTTTCAAATACATTGAAATGCTGAATTTCAAATAATTTCTAAATAAGTAATTGGAAGTAATTAAAATACTTTAAATATGTATTTGACCCAGGTCTGGGTGCTATGTTTTAGGTCCTGGGCTTCAAACCCAGCTCTTCTCACCCTGGCTGAAAATTCCAGCTTAAAACAGCGTAAACTGGTCAAGATGGTTTAAGCTGTGGTTTTGACATTTTTAGCTGGTCAACCAGATGTTCACCAGCTAACCTGCCAACATAGTGTGACAACTAGCTTACTCTACCAGCTTAACCAGCCGCAGACCAGCTAGAAGTGTCTAAAACGCAGCTTAAACCATCTTAAACCATCTTAGAATCCCAGCAGATCGTGGCTGGCATTTTCAGCAAGTACAATAAGGACAGTGCCTCATTGATGCAGATGCTTAGACATGACAGAGGGTCCACAGGGTCTCAGTCTTTTTGTCGCCTGAGTATCGAATCTTCTGCGAGTCCATTCCCTGTTACCCTCATACAACGTGCTCAGTTGTATATGCAGCCTTTTCTGGGTCTGCTATAACTTTACACTCTCATAGAATTCTTTACACAACTGTACTGAAATAAGGTGTGTGATGAGCTGTACTTTGCTGTGGTCAAAAGTTATAAGGGTTAATAATTTATGCGAAGAATTCATAAAGGAGCATGGTGATCAGTGTTAGTAATCTCCGAATAGGAATGCTGACCGATAGCATGCCCCAGGATTAGCATGCAAGTTCCCCTTCACCGCATATATCTGGTTAATGTTAGCTAGCTAACTACAGCGTTCACGAACCGGACACTGTTAGCAAGCTAACGAGAGTTTGTGAGCTAGCTATGAGTTACTGAGAGTGTCAGAATAATATTACTCTTCTACGAGAAACAATAAGAGTGACTAGTGGGTCAGCAAGTACACCAGTGTTCATTGGTCAGTGGAAAAGAACCAAGGTAACGCAGGTTAACCCTACCTCCTCATGAACAGTCAGACAAGTGAGCTTCAGGACAGCACTGATTGGATAGAACCATCTTTAGAACAAAGTATGCAGAAGAAGAAAATATTTATTCTTCTTTGGATTGAGAACTTCTTACTGATACACATATTATCGCAAGTAACCACTAAAAGTGTGTGGGACGTGTGCGATCATGTGTGTAGCAAATTCTCTGACTTGTGTTTTAATGCCTGTGGATGCGCACCAATGTTGAACTGCATGAATTCAGAACGGATTTCTTTCTCCATTACAAATGCCATTGAGAGTTTGCCACAAGTTTGTGCACTTCTTGGTGGGATTTGGCGCATGCATGCCATGCATGGTAAGATCATTCCCAGCCTGAACATTGCGAGGACGGTGGTGGCTTCATGTTCACCACAGTGCTTCCCCATCACTTTGGGAGTGCAAACGGCCAATGGGAAACAATCTTAAATAACATAATATGGCAACAAGCCGCACACTTCTCTGTGAACTATTTCTCATGTCAGGAAGAACTTCAGCAAAAGGCTCCTGTAGAGCCTCCAGTAAGACACTCTGGATGTTTGTCATTAGAGCCTGCTGTTTAAATTATACAAATAGTGTTTTTAACCTTTTTTGACTACATGTAGGTGACAAGTTAGTTCAATAAAACCCTGATAGCTATAGTACTGATAGGTATAACGGAAAGCATGAATTATATAGGGTTTGAGACTAACTATATTTGAGTTAATTTCCTGCTGTTGAAATTGGGAATGAATGACTCACTTTGCTCCATTAGTAAGCATTAGTCAGCACTCCATCACAGACTGCGTTACTCCTCATTTCCCAGTAAAACTAATCCCATCCAGATAGGTCTCAACACCATAATTGTCACTGGAGTAATGGTACTTGTAGTTTTCACCACAGTGTTCACTGGAGTAATGGTACTTGTAGTTTTCACTGCAGTGTTCACTGGAGTAATGGTACTAGTAGTTTTCACCACAGTGTTCACTGGAGTAATGGTACTTGTAGTTTTCACCACAGTGTTCAGTAGAGTAATGGTACTTGTACTTTTCACCAGAGTGTTCACTGGAGTAATGGTACTTATAGTTCTCACCAGTGTTCAGTGGAGTAATGGTACTTGTAGTTTTCAGTTCAGTGCTCAGCTGCGCTTGGGCCTCCTGTTAGCCTCCCATTCACCCCACAGTTATACAATCCACCCATTAAAATGGTGACAAGGTGTCACAAAATCCACCATACACGTGCTGACAATGGGTACAGTGGGTCTGGAGCTCCACTAAATTGTGATTTATAACAGTGAACAGTAGACTCCACCTATTTTAAAACACATGTGCGCCCTTTGGGTTAAGGCTAGGGTTAGGGTAGGCCTTTCCATAAACAACAATGCATTTGTGAGTTCACTGCGTGGTTGCAAATCACGGTTTTATGGAGATCTGTGGAGTGTAGGGGGGACCCATTATCAGCATATGAATGGTATATGGTAAATGGATTGCATTTAAATAGCGCTTGTATCCAAAGCGCTTTACAATTGATGCCTCTCATTCACCCATTCACACACACACTCACACACCAACGGTGAAAGGCTGCCATGTAAGGGACCAATCAGCTCGTTGGGAGCAGTTAGGGGTTAGGTGTCGTGCTCAGGGTCACTTCGACACGCCCAGGGCGGGGATCGAACCGGAAACCTTCAGACTGCCAGACAACCGCTCTTACCTCCTGAGCTATGTCGCCCCAGGTCATGATTTTGGCAACCCTCCGACTGCCAGACAACCGCTCTTACCTCCTGAGCTATGTCACCCCAAGTATGTGATTTTGTAACACCTTTTTAACATTTTAATTGTGTATTTGTGGACAACTGGGTGAAAAATCTATAGTGGAAACACTGCTCACTGCTCAGCAAATCTAAGAATTGCAGGGCTAGAGACAATTCCATTTCAATTCAGTCAATTCAGGAAAGTCCACAAAATCCATCAACTGAAAAGCACCCTTAAAATTCTAAGGATTTTTCAGTAAATCATTTCCTGAATCAAAAAAACTGAAATGGCATTGAATCCTAATCTGATGAAAAGATTGAGCGCACTCTGTTGCAGCAGATGGTTGCGTACAAAGCTGTGCTGCCACTTACAGTCTGTTCTGAAAGTACAAACAATAAATAATAAACTACCTTTGCACATTTTTGCCCAGTTGGTAGAACACAAACTCCCTAAGAGATTTAAACACAGCTGAACCAGAAATGATTCCTGTGCGAGAGTCAGTCCCAACTTCTTAAAAGATAAATGTAAAGACACACGGAGGTTGAAAATTTGTTGGCACAGATGAGGGAAGCAACTCCTAAAGTAAAAGTAAACATAGCTCTTCTTTCATACACTTGAGCCAATCTCCATCCCAACGTTTGCTGCATGACTTTAATAGTCTTTTCCTCTCCTCTATTGCCGTTTTCCTCTCTTTGTAGCAAATCCCAGTCTCTTACCAATGCCTTCAACATTCCAGACCCTACGGCAGTCCCGCGTTCCAGCATTAGCCAAGACGAGGTGAAGGCCGAGACCATCCGGAATCTGCGCAAATCCTTCGCCAGCCTCTTTTCCGACTGAGGCCTCATATTACCCAAAACACACACACACACACAGGAAAATAAGATCCAAACCCGTAGGACCAACGGAATGTCCATTCCGCTTCAGTTATGGACATGATATATTTTGGACAACAACAACAACAAAAAAATCGCTGTTATTCAACAACACAAAGTGGACGAACGATCGGTTTAAATTACTGGTCAGGCTGTTTGTGTTCCTGCCACACACACACACACACACACACACACACATACACACACTTTTCCTGTATCGTCTCCATTGTGAAAACACACAGGACCTAGGAGGACACCTGCACACACGTGCACATGCTTCTCTCCCTCTTCAGCATGTTCAGTGGTTGTTTTAGTGAAAAAAAGCCTTAACCAGGCAAGTGTAATGTTCTCCTCGTCCTTTAGACCTGTGTCGTCCAACTCATTTCAAGTTCTTTTACAGCCAAGCAAATATACATTCTGAGTACGTTCCAAGTGATAGCATTAGCAAGAGGCTCAAATTTCTATTTAGCATTACAGTTTTTTAAATATTTTTTTAATCCACATTGTTCAATTATAAGTGGTCTTTTCTCTGACATTGACTTTGTTCCTGAAAAATGTATCTGTTTCTTACCTTGGTCTGCTGCAGATGAATTATTTGAAAAAAAATAACAAGGCAGTCCAAAATCGCATTTTACTCCATAACATAAGCGTGAATTGGGATTAACTCGGTAAGATGTCTCAAATGAAAAAAAGCAAAAAAAACTGCACTGCCGGATACATGCTAGTGTGGAAGCATGGGCTTTTTTTACACCCATACGTGTAATTGAGTAACATTTTACAACAAAATAAAGAGGGTGCTTCTGCACACACTCACACACACACACCTGAGCTCTTAACCTTGTTATCAGACATAGGTCATTATTTTACATGTGGTTTGTGGAAATATGCTGGTCAAACTGCCTCCTTCTGTCCTCTCCTGGAGATGACGCCTTACAGACCCAGTGGTTGTGTCTCAGTGAAAAGGCTCAGGGCTTCTCTCACAGGAGGCACGGAGCCTCTACGGCAAGCCGGAGGGCACACTAATGTCAGTGTAGCGCATAGATTGTTTTCTCCCGTTTTTGGAGAAGATATGACCACTTCACTACTATGTGTTACACTGTCCTAGATGGAATGGACACTGAAGCCCGTTTTGAAGTTTTGCTTAAATGTCCCTGCAATGCAAACGTTTCCGTATCCCACGGCAACTTGCAGCCACATCACATCAAGTGCTGGAAAATTGTTGGATTTTCACACTTGAAGGATAGTCTCTGGAACAAACACTGCTGAGGTTTGCTCACAAATACGAGCAACCTAAAAGTGTGTACATTTCATACGATGGCTGAACTACTCTGCACTAAAGCATTGAACCGTCTTCCATGAAAGAATATCCATCTTGCTGCCATTGTAACCCTCTTAGGTACATGGCAAGATGCTATATTAGTTCAGACATCCTTGATCTGGCCACATCCTGTTAGCCCTTAGCTTTGCCTCTTCTGCGTACCATGCATTAGCTTCTTTGTGCAATATCAGTGATTCTTTGTGAAAATAGTGCATAACCGTGTAAAACCTGTAAACTGTTAAACCAAATATGTTTTGTGCATCTGGTGAGTTATGAATGATACATTGTCAGTGAAGCTTTATTTCCTCCTTGAACTGTGCTCGTTGCGGCTTGTGTGTTAATGAACTGTCGGTGTGTATGTTTTTATTAATTCTGTGTACTTTCAGTTACTGTTTGTTAATCTCTTGAGGTATGCTCTAATGTGTTTGGGCCTGGAAATATTGCACTCTGTAAACAAATAATTATTGTCATTATTTGAAGAGAAAAATCTGTTTGACTGTTTTCTGTGATTCTTGGGACTTTGTGGTGGAAAATTTACAAAATCCTTGGTAAGACAAGTCTGCATGGAGCACTGGAAAATCACCATTATTTGTTTGAAGTCTCACATGGACAAGTAACCCATGTTATCATCATGTTGAAGCCTCACATGGTGAACTCTGTCATCAAGGTGAAGCCTCACATGGTGAACTCTGTCATCAAGGTGAAGCCTCACATGGTGAACTCTGTCATCATGGTGAAGCCTCACATGGTGAACTCTGTCATCAAGGTGAAGCCTCACATGGTGAACTCTGTCATCAAGGTGAAGCCTCACATGGCGAACTCTGTCATCAAGGTGAAGTTACACATGGTGAACTCTCTGGTGCACGAATGTCAGTACCCATGTGCAACTTTCAAGCACGAGCATCTTCATCTCAATCACCAAAATAAAAATGAATCCTTCACAGCACTGAGTACAGATGAAAGCATATATAATCCTTATTTTTTTAAATATGGTAAATGTCAATGATATAAAACAGTGAATAATACAGTAGGCAAGGACAAGTGTTTTTCAGAATAGAAGGCACTGAATAAATTCAGCACATGTTTGGTAACTGCCCTTCATCCAGCTGATTATAAATTACATTAAAAATGATAGTGCTGGGAAGGTAAATCTTGAGGTGTAGTAACACAGGTATTTTTATGGTGGGTAGATATATTCACAAGTATTCACTGTAGCATGTATACAGGCAAATTCACTTCATCTTCTTTGTTGACTGAAGATTTTTTGATTTCAAGTTTAATTGCATAATTTTCTAAACAACATTTTTTCTGTATTTCACCGCTATAATTTTGGTCTTGTGTGCACACACTTCATGTATTTATCCATTCTCTCATAAACTAATGCAAAAGTGTTTGAGGCTTGCCTGAAATGTGTAACATATCGGTAACACACAAGACAATTGATGAAAAATGATTATATATGAAACATTGTAAATCATGTTGTATTTATTTACACACACAAATGTATCTTTGGTGTGATGTGATTGTTGGTGTAGTTCAGTAAATGTGGGAAAGTAAGTGTCAAAATGGAAAATTCTATTCTAAAATTATGGAAATTCTAAAGAGAAAAATATTCAATAAAGTCTATGATTAATCTTAAATGCTTCAAGGTTCCCCTTGTTTCTGAAATGCAATGAAAATTAGAAATTAATGTAAGATTTATTTCTCTATTACAGCTATTGCTCTGTGTGGTTCTTCCCTCAAACTGTTATTCATATCGGAGAAAAAACTGCATGTTCAAAACATACTTTTTCCAGAAAGATAACGCTCTGGACCTTTCAGCCATGTTTTAAGTAACAGTGAACTAGCAACCCGCTATCCTCCAAACCAGTCCAGATCACATGACACTGCATCTTCTGAACAGGCTGATCTGGGTCATTAAAACACATACAAAATGACTGCAGCAGGGCTCTACATGGGGGTGGAATCCAATAATTCACACATTGCACATAATATAGCAAGAAAAGAACCAACAGCCATGCATTTCATCCAACCGTACATTCCCTGTCTCAAGTCAATTAGGGTATCTACTTTATTTCCATAAGAGGTAATTTCAAAATAATAGCTAAGAGACAGATTTATTTCAGCTTTGAAGTACTATATCAGATTTTCAGTGGGTAAAAAGTTTACATACACTTTGTTAGTATTTGGTGCCATTGCCTTTTAATTGCTTAACTTGAATCAAATGCTTGGGGTAGTCTTCCACAAGCTTCTCACAATACTGTGCTGGAACTTTTGCCCATTCCTCCTGACAGAACTGGTGTAACTCAGTCAGGTTTGTGGGCCTCCATGCTCGGACATGCTTTTTCAGTTTAGTCCACAAAAATTCTATGGGATTCAGGTCAGGGCTTTGTGATGGCCACTCCAATACTTTCACTTTTTGTCTTTAAGCCATTTTGTTAGAACTTTGGAGGTATGCTTAGGATCACTGTCCTGCTGGAAGACCCAGTTGCGACTTTCTAGCTGATGTCTTGAGGTGTTGCTTCAGTATTTCTAAATAAGCCTGGTTCCTCATTATGCCATCTAAAGGGAAGTGCACCATTCCATTTTCCAGCAAAACACCCCCACAACATGATGCTGCAAACCCCATACTTCACAGATGGTGTTTTTCGGATTAAAAGCCTCACCCTGTTTACTCCATACTTAGCACTGATCATTATGGCCAAACAGTTCAATTTTTGTTTCATCTGACCAGAGAACACTCCTCCAAAAGGCTAGGTCCACGTCCTGGTGATCACCTGCAAACTTCATTCTGGCTTTCTTATGTCAGTCTTGGAGTAGGGGCTTCTTCCTTGCACAACAGCCTTTCCGGCCATGGCGATGTAAGATTCTCTTAATGGTAGATACTTTGGTACCTGATGCCTCCAACATCTCTACCAGTTCCTTTGTTGTTGTCTTGGGGTTCAGTTGAATCTTTCGGACTTGAATCTTTTGAATCTTTCAGCCCTGGGAGTTAATTTGTGCCTCCCTGTGTCGTCCCAAGATTTTTATATTTGCGTACAATTGTTTGTACAGATGCTCGTGGTACCTTCAGTTGTTTGGAAATTGCTCCTAAGGAAGAACCGACTTGTGGAGGTCCACAATTTTTTTTCTGAGGTCTTAGCGGAGTTGCTCTGAAGGTAGGCCCTTAAATACAGTTACAGGTGCAATAAATCCCAATGAACTGACAATTGGCCAATCAGAAGCTTCTAAAAAGTCATTACATCAATTTCTGGAATCTTTCGGACTGTTTAAAGAGACAGTCAATTTGGTGTATTTAAACTTCTGACCCACTGGAATTCTGATATAGTGAATTAAAGCTGAAATAAATGTGTCTCTAATCTATCATTTTAAAATTACCACTGATGTGAACAAAGTACATGTCCTAATTGACATGCCAAAAGAAATGTATGGTAACATGAAATGTGCAGAGTTGTGAAAAATTGAATTTGAATATCTTTAACTTAGATTATGTAAACATTTGGCCTCAACTGTACTTCTTCATGACACCGGCATGACAAATAGGAGTCACAAATAATCGCTACATAATCACCGCATTGCTACAACGTGGTTCGAAAAGTACCTAATCGATAAACAAGCAATGTATGCAGCACACAACGGGTGGGAACTGCACTCAGATTAAAATGGCCAAAATACCTTCCCCATGATTAATAAGGCGAGCCAATGGGGCGGAACAGGTAAGCAGCAGCAAGCTGCAGAGTGTGGAGTGAGCGGCATATTCCACAGCTAAGCGCTAACGGCATCCCTAAGCTCTGTGGCTACCCAACACACTACAGCACGTGATGTGTCGTCATTCTCTCATTCCACTAACCAAACATCCGCATGCATTATTTTCACTGGCGCTTTGATTGGTCCACTGTAATCAGCACCAAACATCCGCATGCATTACCCTTACTGCCGTATAGATTGGTCCACTGTAATCGTCTGGTCTACAAATGCCTTGTTTCTTGTTTGCAAAACCTTGGCAGGACACCTGAGAGACTACCTGTATGGGTCAGTCAGTTTCAATCCCAATTGGAAGGTGCTCCTGTTTCAACCCCTGGAAAAGCGAAATGAGGCCACAATCGAGTTCTATTTGAAACGTGAATTGAAGGATTTGCTACTGCGAGTTACGTATTCTTGACAGCCTCTTTGACAACAGAGGCTCTGATTGGTGGTTGCTTGTATACATTCGGTGATGCTAGGGTTGGGTATATACTACTCCATCAGCACACAACACCATTTCCCTGATGAAGGCTGAAATCTTAAGGCTTTATCTTAAATCAAAATGTTGAGTGTGGATCTTTTCTAAATGTCATCCAGACCATTGCCAGCAGATTTTATTGTGAGTCAATTCCAATTTCCCCATTGGCCTGTTGAATTGTTTCAGTCAACTCAAAAAAGGGAATCTCTGGCAAGATTCTTTACACTCAGACGCACGTTAAAATAAAACCAGGCAAACTCCAAAAGGTCTACAGTAACAGGCAGCTGGATGGAAAATCCAGTAATCCTAATCTTTACTCGAATCCAAAATCGTGTCTTTTTCCCCACCCAATTAAAAAGTTTTCTATACACATTTCATATTCATACGCATTCCTTGTAATGCCAGTCTGCACTCTGGAAATCAGAGCCAATAAGAAAATTGAAACAAAATCTTCGGTCACAGAAAATAGAAATTCCAAAGAGTATAAAGTGAGGTAGTCTTATTAGATGACAGCACGATACAAGCCTATACAGTGACACTTCCAAGCCTTACTGCCTTTTGTTTTCTATTACAGCATGATTAGAGCACGGAAAAGGACAGAGAAATAAAAAACTGAACTGGTATCCATATGAAGATTCACTTCTGTAAAAACCACATCCAGAAAATGGAATATACTGCAATACAGTGTTGTAAATATATGGGCATTGAGTCCTTCAGAGTAAAGAGTTCTTTAAAACATACTGAAAGTTGAAATTATTTCTATATTTGTCCATGAAGTTTTGCAATATCCGCCCAATGTATTTTAATAGAATATATTAAGGTATAATCCAGGTCCTTCAGCGCTAAAGTAGATGAGCCACAAAACATGAATATAAACAGTGAAAAATAAACACCATCAGCCCTGACAAATTCAGCATTTTTTTTCTTTTCTTTTTTTACAACAGCTGATTATCAAAAAAATAATAATACAAAACACAAAACATTTGTTTTTTCCCCACCGCACCTTTGTAAAGAGATCCAAGTGAATTCAAGAAGGTCCCATTTTAGGACTATCGGCCTCATGGAAAAATAAGGAATGTGAGACGGTTGCCCTTTAAATTCCCCGTGAGGTAAATCTGCTTTACGTAGGGACTCTACGTACACAACACCCCTCACACTGCTGTCCTTAAGGGCACCGGGCAAGTCAGAGGTTGGAGTCACTTTTAAACCGAAATGGGGCAAACGGTATGATTCTGAAGTCAACGGGAAGTTTGGGAAGGGCCTGTCATTAAGGAGAGAAGATGGCGTGCGGTGCGTACGGAGGGAACGCCGAGGCTGTGCTACTTCCCTGCCTTGAGCTTGAGGGACTCTCTGTAGAGCAGGAGCCGCTCGGTGGTGTGGGGGGGCAGTTTGCTCCTCCGGGCCCGAACGATGCAGCTGGCCAGGGGGAAGAGGCGGTCGAAGCCCCCGGAGGTGGCGGGAACCACCAGCAGCTTTCGGGACAGGCTCTGGAGCTGCGGGAAGCGGAAGGCCTCTCTCCAGAAGGCCTGGGTGGAGCTGTCGCCGTCCAGCAGCGGCTCGGCCAGGTACAGGTCCAGCTCGGACAGCTTCATGCTCTTAGCTGCTGGCTGGAAGAAGCTGAAGATCTTCTTGCGCTTGATGTTGCCGCTGGCGGAGAGGGAGCTGGGGGCTGGATCGGGGTCATCCTGGGAGTGCTCCAGGTCTTCCTGCTTGATGCAGACCTCATCCGTGGCGTTCCAGTGATCCAAGTCGCTCATGGCCGACTCTACCACCGTCCGGGCCTGGAATTTGGAAGGGGCAGCCAGGGTGGCGCAGTCCATCTCCTGCTTGGCATCCTGGAAGGGCTGGAGCTTGAAGCGGGGATCCAGAGTGGTGGCCAGGATCAGGTCCCTTTGTAAGATGAAGGGCTGGAAGTGGGCGTGAAGGCCAGCCCGCAGACCCTTGCAGAAGTGCGTGTAATTGGTGGACCTGGTCTCCAGCGTTTTGTCCAGGCCAATGAGCGAGGGGATGACGAGCGAGAAAGTGACGCCCTCACCCTGCAGCACCTGGATGGCCTCCTCAAAGGGCTCCAGCAGGCCGATGATGTCCACCACCTGCTCTCGCTTGGCCCGCACCATGGGGGGTGAGCTGGACGAGTCCTTAGCCTCGATGCGCGCCTGGGCCAGCAGGGTCATCACCGAGCCCCAAACCGACTCCTGCACCATCCTGCGCACCGAGACAAAGGTGGAGTTCCAGCGGAAGTTGCTGGTGCTGTGGGGCGAGGCCAGGGACAGGCCACACTCCTTCCCCAGGACCTCGTTCCAGTACGCGCTGCGCCGAAAGAAGGCCACCACGTTCTGCACCTGCGACAGCAGGTTCTCCACCACGCGCGAGTTCCTCAGCGCCTCCTTGATGACCTGCTGCAGGAGGTGGGTAGTGCAGCTGACCCGCGTGCCAAACTGGATCTCCGAAAAGTCTTCAGCGGGGAGGCAGTCGCTGAGGAAACCCAGCAGCTCTTCCTCGTCCGGGTCGTTCTTCTGAGGGGAGCACATGATCTTGTAGTTGCAGAAGAGGTCGTTGGTGGCGACGGTGTTCTTGGCCTCGTTGGTGACGATGTAGCCGATGTTGTGGGGGAAGAGGCCGTAGCTCAGCAGCACCGCCTCCAGCTCCCGGGCCACCGCCGCCGGGACGTTCTTGCGGCTCAGGTGGCGGAAGGCCACCGTGGGGCGGTGGATGTTCCAGTTTTGGTCGATGAAGTGCAGCTGCACGGCGATGACGGGCTCAGCGTACTGGCTGGCCCACAGGTCCAGGATGACGTGAACCACGGCATCCCCTCCGCCCACAGCCATGCAGAGCTTCAGCTCTCGGATCAGGTGGGGCTTCACCACCTTCTCCACCTCGTCGTACAGCTTCAGCCCCACGGTGCGCTGGGACAGCCTGGGGTACCACGGCACCGCCACCGACATGAAGCTCCGGAACCCCGACCCTTCCACGAAGCTGAGCGGCAGCATGTCCTCCGCAAGCATCCTCAGCATGGCCTCCGTGACGCTCTTCTGCCGAGCCTGCTGGGAGCTGGAGGCGGAGCCTGGAGCAGAACTGCAGGTGGAGGTGGGTGTGCTGCTGCTAGCAGGTGGGCTGCTAGCCTCTTTGACCACAGGAGGCGACGGCAAGACAACGGCCTTCAGTTTAGAGGAAAACTGATTCTTTTTCAACTTGGGCCTTGCCTTCTGTCCCATTGAATCCCTCGTGTGTCTCGTCTATACAGGAGAAAAAGGAATGGGGAGAGGAGATCACCACCTTTATTCTTAGTGCAAGAAAACTGCACATGAAAGCTTGCAAATGTGTATGAATGCAGCTTATTTACACCAAACCTTCTATGATGAGTACAAGGTGATGCCTTTGAATAAAATGCAAACACCACCTCCTTAAACTCAGCTTAGGGTACCATTTTACATTTTGAATCTGTCAAGATCATGTACCCATGCAGTGAATACCTGTGTTACCGACGAGACCACGCACCTCCCAAGGAATATAGGCAAACTGAATGGTTATCTGCCTTATACATGCCTTGACTGCTGCAAGAAACTATAGCTCCTAAAACATCATGCTTGACCTACTACACACTACACATTCTCAGCCTAGTACACCTCATCTCTGGCCTACTACACCTCATCCCTGGCCTACTAAACCTCATTACTGGCCGACTACACCTCACCTTTACCCTAACTACACCTCATCCCTGAACTACTACCCATCATCATCAGCCTATGACCCCACATAACAGGACTAGACCTCATCCCTGGCCAATTAAAGCCAGCATTGGCCCCTGCACAGGGTGATGGGACTGTTCTGAATAGAGGATACACAAGTGCTGGGATACAGGCCTCCCCCTGCCAACTGTTTTTAACCAACGGGAATTGCAAACAGCCTCGGCACACCGCAGGACATGCTTTGTCTGCAGCTGCCTGGAGTCTCAGCCATCCGTAGGGCTGAATAATTCTTCAAACTGCAGTCTAGCAGATATTATGTAATTACACTGCCTGAGGGACTTGTTTCCATAGCTCCAGCGCCCATCTTAAAGTGGTTCAGCACCTGGCCATACAGCCAGTTTGTTACACAGGTGTAAAAAGTTTGCAGGGCGCACAAAAACCCACCTGCTCGATAAAATCTGGTTCTGGGTCCGTGTCCAAGACAACATCACACTGGAATTCTACCTGGAAGGATGAAAAACAATCAGAAAATAACCAGGTGAAGCCACAAGCGCATCAAACGGTTTAGTACAAGAGACAAACCTTGCGGTAACACAGGGGCACATATCCCTTCAGGCAGGGCTGTAAAGTGGGACAATACTGTCCTATATGCGATTTTAAACATGTACTGTGTCAACATAAAAAATATTCCTATCGCACCAATGAAACAAGCTGTTTTGTTCAATTGAGTTTTATGTAATGTTAAATCTGCAGGACTCAAAGTTCAATGTAATTTCTCCTCCAAGACAGACAATTAGCTGCATTATGGAAGATGTATTTCAAGTTGCCAGTATCATTGCGCAGCACGCCCCATGAATAGTGACACTTCAGAACTCCAATTCCTGCCTAACGCTGCGAGATATGGCAACTGTCAGTAGCGCAAAGTCTGTCGGCTAACAAGATTGAAGAAAACGGCGTGATCATCGGAGTTATCATCTAGTTGATATTGTCCATTTTGTCTCACCTCTCAACTATTCATACATTGTCTGATTTTTCAAAGGTCAGAAAAAAAGAAACAAAATAACTGAACAGCTATCACCATAGTAACATGCACTCATTTATAGGTTCTCTATGGGTTATGCTGATCACCATAGCAACACTCACACATATACAGGTTCTTATTCTCTCGTGTCTTACGCGGACAGAAACAATCGTAGAAAAATGTTTTCAAATGGAAAGCGCAGCTCACCTGTGTGTGGGTGCTGTGGTAGGTGTAGCTCACCTGTGTGTGCGTGCTGTGGTAGGTGTAGCTCACCTGTGTGTGGGTGCTGTGGTGTAGCTCACCTGTGTGTGGGTGCTGTGGTAGGTGTAGCTCACCTGTGTGTGGGTGCTGTAATAGGTGTAGCTCACCTGTGTGTGGGTGCTGTAGTAGGTGTAGCTCACCTGTGTGTGGGTGCTGTGGTAGGTGTAGCTCACCTGTGTGTGGGTGCTGTGGTAGGTGTAGCTCACCTGTGTGTCAGTGTCGTGGTAGGTGTAGCTCACCTGTGTGTGGGTGCTGTGGTAGGTGTAGCTCACCTGTGTGTCAGTGTCGTGGTGTAGCTCACCTGTGTGTGGGTGCTGTAGTAGGTGTAGCTCACCTGTGTGTGGGTGCTGTGGTAGGTGTAGCTCACCTGTGTATCAGTGTGGTGGTAGGTGTAGCTCACCTGTGTGTGGGTGCTGTAGTAGGTGTAGCTCACCTGTGTGTGGGTGCTGTGGTAGGTGTAGCTCACCTGTGTGTCAGTGTCGTGGTAGGTGTAGCTCACCTGTGTGTGGGTGCTGTGGTAGGTGTAGCTCACCTGTGTGTCAGTGTGGTGGTAGGTGTAGCTCACCTGTGTGTGGGTGCTGTAGTAGGTGTAGCTCACCTGTGTGTCAGTGTCGTGGTAGGTGTAGCTCACCTGTGTGTGGGTGCTGTGGTAGGTGTAGCTCACCTGTGTGTCAGTGTGGTGGTAGGTGTAGCTCACCTGTGTGTGGGTGCTGTAGTAGGTGTAGCTCACCTGTGTGTCAGTGTCGTGGTAGGTGTAGCTCACCTGTGTGTGGGTGCTGTGGTAGGTGTAGCTCACCTGTGTGTGGGTGCTGTAGTAGGTGTAGCTCACCTGTGTGTCAGTGTGGTGGTAGGTGTAGCTCACCTGTGTGTGGGTGCTGTAGTAGGTGTAGCTCACCTGTGTGTCAGTGTGGTGGTAGGTGTAGCTCACCTGTGTGTGGGTGCTGTGGTAGGTGTAGCTCACCTGTGTGTGGGTGCTGTGGTAGGTGTAGCTCACCTGTGTGTGGGTGCTGTAGTAGGTGTAGCTCACCTGTGTGTGGGTGCTGTGGTAGGTGTAGCTCACCTGTGTGTGGGTGCTGTGGTAGGTGTAGCTCACCTGTGTGTCAGTGTGGTGGTAGGTGTAGCTCACCTGTGTGTGGGTGCTGTAGTAGGTGTAGCTCACCTGTGTGTGGGTGCTGTAGTAGGTGTAGCTCACCTGTGTGTCAGTGTCGTGGTGTAGCTCACCTGTGTGTGGGTGCTGTGGTAGGTGTAGCTCACCTGTGTGTGGGTGCTGTGGTAGGTGTAGCTCACCTGTGTGTCAGTGTCGTGGTAGGTGGTGACTTCGCCCTGCTCCAGCAGTGACGCCACAGCCAGAGGCACGTTTTCGTCTTTAGCGTAGCAGCCCAGCTCCACCCGGCGCTTAATGGTGGAGTTCCAGTGGTTCTTCACAGAGTTGTCCGTCCTGCCAGTCAACAGAATGCAGCTTTAACCCCCTGGCCCCTTCACTTCAGACTACAGGTGTGACACTTCAACATTTTCATAAAAGCTAAGAAGCGGATAAAAGGTATAACTCAAATACTCTTACTCTCGAAAAAAAACTTTTGTGCCTAAAGCCTGTTTGAGGGGGTGGGTAAGGATTGGATATTACACATGTAGGATAGTATACATGCTTTGACTTATTGTTACTATGGCAATTATTTTAGAAAAATGTTCAAAAAAAATAAAAAAAATAAAAAAAATATTTAATAATTTACATTTTCCAATTACGTTTGTTTCTAAATGTTGAAGAATGGCCTGTGGCCAGTCCCGCTCCTGCTTTAAACCCTGACCACTTCCCCTCACACAAGGCCTGCAGTTCACTTTACAACCGGAGCTCGACCCTCTGTGAGGCTTTTGTAAAATGCAACTGGAAACGTGGGGAGAACAAAACACGAAAACAGAAGTGTTTCCTGGCCCTGCTGTTCTGCCGGCTCGGTAAGCAGTGAAAACGATCAAATGAAGACGTTCAGTTTAACAGCAGCACAGGCAGTTAAAGGCGTGAGAAGCCAAAACAGCAGACTGCACCTCTCTCTCTGACTAAAAATGCGAATTTTTGCTTACACGTCTACATATTCTAATATACATTTAACTTCTGAAAAATCAATGATGAAACAATGCAGGAACAGACATTTTTCTAATCACCCATTTTTAATTGCAATCTGACAAAAATATATAGATTCATCAAAAGCCAACAAACGTTACAAAAAATATATATATTTTTGGTAAATTAACGAAACAATACACCAAACCAAAAGCACCCTGTCTTTTTCCTGTTGCTCAGGGCTACAGGTTCCATTTCCAGGTGGGGCACTACCATTGTAACCCTGGAGCAAGCCCTTGTACCGCTAACCTGAACTGCTTCAGCTACGTAAAAGAACGCAGAAACAGAGAAATGACCCCGGTAAAGTGTGGGTCCGGGGAATGTGCCGGCGTGCCGGGGGGACTCCACCTGCCGGGCAGCAGCTTGGCGATCTCGGCCCAGCGGTTCCCCAGGACGCAGTGGGCCTTGTAGATGATGAGGTCCTCCTCGGCGGTCCAGGAGGACTTCTTCACGTCGGGGTTGAGGTGGTTGTGCCAGCGCTCCCGGCACTGCTTGCCCTGGCGGCCCTTCAGGTGCCGGGCCACCATGCTCCACTGCTTGGTGCCGTACACGCTCACCAGCTCGATCACCTGGAGGGGGGCGAGGCGGGCCAGGCTGAGGGGGGGGGAGTCACACCAACCGCCCTGACCCAGGCCAGGCCTCCCGCAAGCCAGCGCGGCAAGCAGGGAGCGACACAATAACTGTGCAAATCCAAATTAATTAGCAAATCCTGGGGACAGGAACAAAACACGGGGGGAGGAATTTTACTTCCTGAACCTGGATTTTCCAGCCGTGGTTTGGGCCACGCAGTCACAGTGCAGCTCACCTTCTCATCCTCCTCCTTGGTCCAGGGCCCCTTGACCAGATCTGGGTTCAGGAATCTGGCCCAACGGTACTGGCACTGGTACTCTGTGCGACCCTGCAGGAAAGAGAATTACAGCACAGTCAGCATCTGAGCTAGACCAACACCAGCCAGGAAAGAGCATTACAGCACAGTCAGCATCTGAGCTAGACCAACATCAGCCAGGACAACACAGTCAACATCTGAGCTAGACCAACACCAGCCAGGACAACACAGTCAACATCTGAGCTAGACCAACACCAGCCAGGACAACACAGTCAACATCTGAGCTAGACCAACACCAGCCAGGACAACACAGTCAACATCTGAGCTAGACCAACACCAGCCAGGACAACACAATCAACATCTGAGCTAGACCAACACCAGCCAGGACAACACAGTCAACATCTGAGCTAGACCAACACCAGCCAGGACAACACAGTCAACATCTGAGCTAGACCAACACCAGCCAGGACAACACAGTCAACATCTGAGCTAGACCAACACCAGCCAGGACAACACAGTCAACATCTGAGCTAGACCAACACCAGCCAGGACAACACAGTCAACATCTGAGCTAGACCAACACCAGCCAGGACAACACAGTCAACATCTGAGCTAGACCAACACCAGCCAGGACAACAGTGTCAACATCTGAGCTAGACCAACACCAGCCAGGACAACACAGTCAGCATCTGAGCTAGACTAACACTAGCCAGTCAGCACCTGAGCTAGACTAACACCAGCCAGTCAGCATTTGAGCTAGACTAACACCAGCCAGTCAGCACCTGAGCTAGACCAACACCAGCCAGTCAGCATCTGAGCTAGACTAACACCAGCCAGTCAGCACCTGAGCTAGACTAACACCAGCCAGTCAGCATCTGAACTAGACTAACACCAGCCCAACATCTGAGCTAGACCAGCATCTGAACTAGACTAACACCAGCCCAACATCTGAGCTAGACCAGCATCTGAACTAGACTAACACCAGCCAGTCAGCATCTGAGCTAGACTAACACCAGCCAGTCAGCATCTGAGCTGGACCAACACCAGCCAGTCAGCCTCTGAGCTAGACTAACACCAGCCAGTCAGCACCTGAGCTAGACCAACACCTAGCACTGACATCACACAAGAACACACGCCTGTCTGCACCCCCCTGCATCGATAACAGAGGCTGCAGCTACGAGCTCTGACCAGCACAACTGGCCATTCCAAACGGAAGAAAATCTCACTTTCTCAAGTATTCAGCCCACACTGTGTGACCTGCGCACAGCCCTTAAGGCAGTGGTCATTAACCAAACCAAACTAAAATGGCTCCTCTTAACCTGAATGTGTAGAGCAGTGGCACAGGCCCACGGCCTGCTGGGAAACGGCCCCACGTCCCACGAACGCGCTCCAGTGCTCAGCTTTACCCAGACCGTGCGTTACCCCTCACTCACCGGGAAGAAGCTGGCGATGGCCTTCCAGTCACTCTGCCCCAGATTCTGAACCAAAGTCTTCAGGTTCTCATCCTGAAAATGAATGGAAGAAAGCCTGTGAATATCATCAGCTGCAGCAGCCACACTGAATGAACACAGAGACGTGAGAATGCACTTATTGATTATCAATGGGCTGTCTGTGCCTTCCTGATGACATCACACTTCTGTATCGTTGAGATCAACACCGGTGGCCTCTACTTTGGTTCTCAGTAAGACCATCTGCAGAGTGACATGTAATGTAATGAGGACTGATAAATATTATTAAGCATTCTAAAAAAAGACAAACCATACCCGAAACATACCAATAAAAATGAACTTATCTGAAGCCTATTTCTGATCCCACTGTTTATTTGTTCCCCTAGTCTGGAATGTCCAGTTGTGTTCTTAGGCCTGACTCCCACTGCAGCACAGCCACTCGAACTGGGAGGCTCCAGACAAGCAGCCACTCGAACTGGGAGACCTCTTTTGCCCACCAGCTGAGCTGTGACTTTATGAGAGAAAGGCACCCATGGACAGGGCAGGGTACCACCACGGGCAGGGCACCACCATGGGCGGGCAGGCAGACTATAAACATCCAATCAATCAGAGATGGAATCTAGTAGAATTGATTGCATAGTCTACAATGGAATGCCATATTGGAGGAAATGTCACCACTCTAGGTATTTTGAATAATTTGATTACTCCATTAATAGTAACGGACACACAGGCATTAATTCTATGGTCCACAGTCCACACCTGTAAACTATTCCCTTTTGACAGCTGCCCCTGTTCGAAAGTTCATAACCTCATGTAAATAAAAAAAAAACACATGAACTTCACTAGTATGCTAACATCAACTAGCACACTAACAACATACAGATAATTTTTCCCAATGGCACGCAGGAACTGCCACCGTGGGCTATGCATGGCAAATTGTAGTCACGCACTCACTCACTCACGGACAACCTTTGAGGGACGTTTTGTGGGACGCATGCGCAGGTGGTGCTTCATTTAGCAGGACGCATGCGCAGGTGGTGCCAGCTAAAATGTGTCTGCGGAAGTGAGTTGCGCCGTGGGTCTGGACGGTTCTGTGCTTGTTATTTATTTTTGCAGCTAAACTGCATCAAGCTGGAATTCCCAATTCAACTGTTATATACCAGATACCTCAAAAGTATGAAAACTAAAACTACAAACTGTAAGGGTTGGTAGACATGAGTAGTTTATTAATTCTGGAGAAAGCTAATATTTTGTAATTATACCGACAATGTAATTAGCTTAGCAAGCAAACACATTAGCGTCACAATACCTCTAAATAATGAAAAACAGTTAGTACTGTAATCAGCTGGAAAATATGAAGCCCTATGAGGTAGCGTACTGCTACCCAAGATGGGGTTTGTTTGCTCTGACTCGTGGGCCCCTTCATTGTACAAAAAGGACGGGATGTGCAAAAAAGAGCATGGCTCAACAATTCCTTCATTTTAAAGAAGCTTCTTGTACAGGGGGGTTTCACAAGTTCACAGGGTCAGAGTTCATCCAAGTGAACTTGGCACAATGGTGATAAAAGTAACCACTGAGTGAAATTCGCACTGCAACCAGAAACAAACTTCAAAGGGGCAGTTCACCCAAAAATGCACTGTTCCCACATACCCACTATCTATCCATCCATCCAGAGAGTTTCACTGAAATCTGAGCAGTTTTCCAGATACCCGCTGCAGCTCACTGTGATACAACAGACCTCAATACAGCCATACATTCGTGGCACTCTACGTGCCAAAAATAGACATTGGAAAAACTCAACAGCGATGACTCTTTCCAAATACAACGCCATGGATACCCATGAACATCCACAGAGCTTAATTTGTGCAGCTTGATCAAGAACTACTTCTACCAAAGTAAGCCAACTGTGTATATCTATGCAGTCTCCACCAAAGCACGCCGTGGAGTGCTAGAGTTTGTAGTCCGAAGACCAGGAAGTGAGACTTCCAATGCTTTGATTTTGGCAGAACCTAAGCAAATTTCACATTTTGTTCAATTACATTAATTACACACACTAATATCTCAACCATGAATTTCAATGCTACTATGTGCTTTAATAAAGTAAGTTGCTAAAAAGTTGCTATATAAAAACGACAACAAACAGTCACATTCCACCAACATCACAACCACAATTTCATACTAATCTGCCAGCACGAGACTTTGCTCAGATATAAACAGTTGGCATTCTTCAGTAGAAGTAGCAGTTCTCGATGAAACCGTACACAAATTAAGATCTGTGGATGTTCGTGAGTTTTTTGCTTTTTTTTTTTGCTTTCATCTGATCTGGACTCTTCAGCTCTTCTGGGGTCCAGAACGAAATCCAGCCAGGCTCACAACCCCAGGGGCAGCTGTGGCAGGAACGGTCCAGTGAATAGCTGGTGATAACACCACCCAAAGAGGAAGGCTCGGGACGGCAGGGTAAGCCCTAGTTCATCATCGTGCAGAAGCACATCCCACGGCTACACAGCTAACCCTAACCCCAACCGCCCAGCACCACAGTTACACAGCTAACCCCAACCGCCCAGCACCACGGTTACACAGCTAACCCTAAACGCCCAGCACCACGGCTACACAGCTAACCCTAACCCTAACCGCCCAGCACCACGGTTACACAGCTAACCCTAACCCTAACCGCCCAGCACCACGGTTACACAGCTAACCCCAACCGCCCAGCACCACGGTTACACAGCTAACCCTAACCGCCCAGCACCACGGCTACACAGCTAACCCTAACCCTAACCGCCCAGCACCACGGTTACACAGCTAACCCTAACCCCAACCGCCCAGCACCACGGTTACACAGCTAACCCCAACCGCCCAGCACCACGGTTACACAGCTAACCCTAACCACCCAGCACCATGGTTACACAGCTACCCCTAACCGCCCAGCACCACGGTTACACAGCTAACCCTCACCCCAACCGCCCAGCACCACGGTTACACAGCTAACCCTAACTGCCCAGCACCACGGCTACACAGCTAACCCTAACCGCCCAGCACCACGGTTACACAGCTAACCCTGTTTGGGGTAGACTGGCCCAGTCGGGGCTATTTGAGGTATGGCTGGTAGGGGCAGGTTTGGAGTACTTTGTGGTCACTGTGTCACTCACCTCCTCCCGCATCCACTTGACACTGACCTTCCCGCTCTCGCGCTGTTCCGCCACGTCAGAGTCAGTGTCTGGATAGAGCGTCTCCTCACCATCCTCCCTGGAGCAACAACACAACAGCTCAACACAGCAGCTCAACACCAGGGCTCAACACTATACCAGCTCAACACAGCAGCTCAACACCAGGGCTCAACACAACACAGCAGCTCAACACCAGGGCTCAACACTATACCAGCACAACACAGCAGCTCAACACAGCAGCTCAACACCAGGGCTCAACACTATACCAGCACAACACAGCAGCTCAACAACAGGGCTCAACACTATACCAGCACAACACAGGAGCTCAACACCAGGGCTCAACACTATTCCAGCACAACACAGGACCTCAACACCAGGGCTCAACACTATACCAGCACAACACAGCAGCTCAACACCAGGGCTCAACACTATTCCAGCACAACACAGGAGCTCAACACCAGGGCTCAACACTATTCCAGCACAACACAGCAGCTCAACACCAGGGCTCAACACTATACCAGCACAACACAGCAGCTAAACACAACAGCTCAACCCCAGGGCTCAACACTATACCAGCACAATATAGGAGCTCAACACCAGGGCTCAACACTATTCCAGCACAACACAGCAGCTCAACACCAGGGCTCAACACTATACCAGCACAACACAGCAGCTAAACACAACAGCTCAACCCCAGGGCTCAACACTATACCAGCACAACACAGGAGCTCAACACCAGGGCTCAACACTATTCCAGCACAACACCAGGGCTCAACACTATACCAGCACAACACAGCAGCTCAACACCAGGGCTCAACACTATACCAGCACAACACAGCAACTCAACACCAGGGCTCAACACTATACCAGCACAACACAGCAGCTCAACAACAGGGCTCAACACTATACCAGCTCAACACAGCAGCACAACACAGCAGCTCAACACAATACCAGCACAACACAGCAGCTCAACACCAGGGCTCAACACTATACCAGCACAACACAGCAGCTCAACAACAGGGCTCAACACTATACCAGCACAACACAGCAGCTAAACACAGCAGCTCAACACCAGGGCTCAACACCAGGGCTCAACACCATACCAGCACAACACAGTAGCTAAACACAGCAGCTCAACACCAGGGCTCAACACTATACCAGCATAACACAGGAGCTCAACACCAGGGCTCAACACTATACCAGCACAACACAGCAGCTCAACACAATACTAGCACAACACATCAGCTCAACACCAGGGATCAACACTATACCAGCACAACACAGTGGCTTGCATGATTTAATATCCCTGCTGAAGAGGTGTGTGCATGATTTAATATCCCTGCTGAAGAGGTGTGTGCATGATTTAATATCCCTGCTGAAGATATGTGTGCATGATTTAATATCCCAGCTGAAGATGTGTGTGCATGATTTAATATCCCTGCTGAAGAGATGTGTGCATGATTTAATATCCCTGCTGAAGAGATGTGTGCATGATTTAATATCCCTGCTGAAGATATGTGTGCATGATTTAATATCCCTGCTGAAGAGGTGTGTGCATGATTTAATATCCCTGCTGAAGATATGTGTGCATGATTTAATATCCCTGCTGAAGATATGTGTGCATGATTTAATATCCCAGCTGAAGATATGTGTGCATGATTTAATATCCCAGCTGAAGATGTGTGTGCATGATTTAATATCCCTGCTGAAGAGGTGTGTGCATGATTTAATATCCCTGCTGAAGAGGTGTGTGCATGATTTAATATCCCTGCTGAAGAGGTGTGTGCATGATTTAATATCCCTGCTGAAGAGGTGTGTGCATGCTTTAATATCCCTGCTGAATTTATGTGTGCATGATTTAATATTTCTGCTGAAGATGTGTGTGCATGATTTAATACCCCAGCTGAAGATCTGTGTGCATGATTTAATACCCCAGCTGAAGATGTGTGTGCATGATTTAATACCCCAGCTGAAGATGTGTGTGCATGATTTAATACCCCAGCTGAAGATGTGTGTGCATGATTTAATACCCCAGCTGAAGATGTGTGTGCATGATTTAATACCCCAGCTGAAGATGTGTGTGCATGATTTAATATCCCTGCTGAAGGTACTGCTGTGATGGCCATTATAAATAAATTCAGTGATATAAAATTTTGTTTTTATATTTAGCATTTTCCCTCATTTCTGTTATGGCTGAAGCATGAATATATGGAAACAGCAGAGATAAAGTATCAGCTGTTTTTTGTTGTCGTTTGTTTTTACTTGATGAGAAACGATTTCAACAGCAAATGACCCACTTGATTTGTTGATCTGTATCAATAAATCCAAATCCAAATGAAAGATCTTAAATACTGAACCAATCAATGAAGTGAAATCCACAAGTCTTCCATGTTCATAGCTGGCAATGCATTGTGCATCCAAGGTTATAATTCTCTTCTTTCAAAGTAAAATAAAATATACATTAATAATTAAAACACACATATACAACCATAACAGACTAACCACTGGTTAGGAAGCATGACATGGTCCCTTACCATTTCTAGTACTAGAATATAGGTAGCTGCACTAGTCTATATAACGGTAACTACTTGGCTCAAAAAACTTACAACAATAGGGCTAAAATTCCAACTTTGGCAAAATAAATAAATAAATATATAAATAAACAAATAGTGTCAGACCTGTGATTAATACATTTCTATCTAAAACACTATATTCGAAATAGAACACCAAGAAGAAACATGAATCTAACGACTAAAAACTAAAACCAAGACCCCTCCCCCACTTGGGAATGCACACTTCTTCCAGCTAGCGACACAAGCTAGCAAACTAACGTTACACAGTAAGAAACTGAACATCTGAGCCATAAAACGGCAGCTCAACCGCTCGTTAAAAACACAATCCAGCGAACGTCAAGTAAATATATCCAATGCCAGTTAATACCTCTCGATAGCATTTTAACATCGAAAACGGACATGTCCACAGTTTCCACAATGTTTCACGAACACACTTTCCCCGTTTTGCTAACTAGATAGCTTTCCTGATTGCAACCTGAAAATACCACCAAAGCAATTCCTTGCTTGCAACTGCCCTGCGGTCGTACCATTCGCTGTTAAGCAATTAATCGTTCACTACTTGATTTTACATCAAAATGCAACATTTACTTTGTAGGAAGTCAAGTGGCCGGTAAAACATTTTACCACTAGCTAGATGTACATTTGCACGAGTGTTAATTCGCTAACTGCTCGCTTCGATCGACGACTAACCGTGTTCGGTTATAAACAACTCCGAGTCACTGGTTCAGCTAAATTACTCTATGCTTGCAAGGTTTAGCCCAAGTTACAACTTTAACTAACCGCAGTAAGTTGCCTGGCTAGGCACTGAATCCGAATTCATTTCACACGCAAGTAACGAGATAACCGGTTATAACCGTAACATATCCGTACATTGTATTTACATTTGCGCTGTTTTCCGCGGAATACTGCGATGTAAGTGTTCGGAGTTCTGACGACTTACCCGCGAGGCCACCAGGACATTTCACCGCCGCAGTCCCGAGGTACCCGACAAAATCCAGAATATAGCGTAGGCTACGCGTCTACCGCGTCAGCGCAGTTCATAGAAGTCCAGAGTCAAAACAACTATTACGGTAGCCGTTGTCTTCTGCGATATATGGGTCTATATATTTTTGGTTTTCTGCAAACAAAAATGATATTGTTGTAGCAACATGCAGGTCTCGCGCTACAGTTTCTATCTCGCGCCCACCATGTCTCGTGGGGTTTCCCGGGAATTACACGCGCGTATTTGATGGGAGGAGCAAACTGCGCCATCATGCCCGCGAAACCAGGACCGAGCTACCCTGCTTACCCTTAAAAATGTATTTGATTACCCGCTCTATCAAAAACGAAGCTGTCGTCTGCACCATAGGCCCTAACCCTGACCCAAAAGTAGTTATTTTATGCATTTTTTATAAGTAAGGTCACCAAAAGCAAATATTCATTTAAATATTTCCAATGGTCAAACTACAAATGTTAGTTAGTTGTTTGTCGGCTATATACAAACCAATGTTATCCTCAAATCACACATAAGAATAAATGCCTTGAATAAAATATCATATGTAAGTGTGAGTATTTTATGGAATATGTGTTCATACAGTTTTAAAAGAGTTTAGTTTAGGTCATTGTACAGTTTCTTAAAAATGGGATTTTATGTTTTGAATAGCTTGCCTAGTTTTTGTGTCATGTTACTTGGCTAGCCTGTGTTCTGAGCTGGAAGCATTGTGCATGCCCAAGTGTGGGAGGGGTCTTAGTTTTATCAAATTTTTTCGGTCGTTCGATTAAAAAAATATATTAAATTCATGTTTCTTCTTATGTTTATCCATGTTCTGCTGAAAATGTAACATTTTAAAATGCACGAACCACATGGCTTACATTATTTATGTGTGCATTCAATTATTTTATAAAATGATAGTTCCCTTTCACAGAGACAACATATTTGTCTCAGGTGTGCTATTCACAAGCATACTCACTTACCTGGACAAATCAATTGATTACCTTTATTTAAACAGGGAAGGCCAGTTAAGAACAGAGCTCTCTTTTACAATGGCTCCATGACTTCACGGAAGCAGTAAAAGGCAGTAAAATTGGTATTAAATAATTTTAAAAAACGTAATTAGAAGAATAATAACAGAAATGATAATAAAAATGATGATATTAAGTGAAGGTCACCCTACCTTCTGTGATCTAAAACTATCCCCAGCAGTGAAGCTGAAGGTACTATGGTAAACTGCATCGAGAGATACAGTAGGTGCTGTTGGATGCATATAAAAATGCCACCATAGTCTGAAGGTGATACAAATGTTGCCTGAACAATTTTAAATATGGCTTTAATGGTCAGACATTGCTTATTTCTATAGAGAAAACCTAATTTGCATTTCATTTTTATTTAAGTTTGTCGACGTGTACCTTATACAACGCATTTTTGTCTAACCAGATACTCAAATATTTATAACATTGGACCCTTTGAATTTTCTACATCATCTTTGGTGTGTATATAGAAACCAATTTAGTTTTTCTATTTAGATGTACTAATGAGCACAAAGTTAGTGTTAGGGTTTAGAACAAGCTTAAGACTGATGACAGCATTTTGAATGGCAGAAAAATCAGTCTGCAATTTACTAAAAGCTGGATTAATTGAGGGTGTGGATGCATAAACAACAGCGTCATCTGCATAATAATGAACAGAACTATTAGTAACTGGTTGTCCTAGGTCATTTATAAAAATGTGAATAACAGAGGGCCCAAGATTGAATTTTGTGGCACACCCTTTGTAACCTCCAGAAAAGCAGGCTGATGCCCATCAAGCATAATTGCTTATGTTTTGCTGTGTAAATACCACTTACAAGCTTTTTTCATCAAAACCAATGGATTTGAGTGGCCTGTATAAAAATGCTGAACAGATAAACACAATGACTGCTCAATTGGCTAGTGTATCAATAGAAACAGTGACATTTGAAATTAGATCTATGGGAAAGACATCAGTAAATAGGGTTGTAAATTGTGGTCAAAAGCACACACTCAATGATCGTAATGCTCATGCATTAGTACGATATGTAAGGAAAAACAGAAGAGCAACTCTCCCTCAGGTGACAGAATGTATTGCAAGACATGATCAGATGATGTCAGCAAGAACAGTCCATCGATAACTACATGTAGAGGGATATTATAGTAGGGTTGCAGAAATCCCTCATTATATAGACGAATGCACATTTGAGAGTTCAGTGGTGCAAAAACCATATAAACTGGTCTACTGAGATGTGGACAAAAGTGCTATGGTCAGATGGGTCATCCTTCACCGTATTCTCAACAATTGGGCGAGTGCATGTGTGGCGTACACCAAGAGGATGGAACGGGCCTGAATGCTAGTCGCCTACAGTGAGCAGGTCCAGTGGCTCTGTTACACTGTGGGAGGAATTTTCCTGTCATGGTTTGGTCCACTTATCCCCCTAGAGGAATGGGTCACTGCAAATCAATACAAAGTTATTCTGAGTGATCACCTTTATGCTATGATGAAACATTTCCTGATGGGAGTGGTCTCTTCCAGGATGACAAAGCCCCCATCCACACGGCATGAGGGGTCGCTGAATGGTTTGATGAGTGTCAAAATGATATGCTATGGCCTATCATTTTGATTGAACACCTATGGGAGACTTTGGACTGACATGTTAGACAGCACTCTCCACCACCATCATCAAAATACCAAATTAGGGAATATCTTTTGGAGAAATGGTGTTCCATCCCTCCAGTAGAGTTCTAGAGAGTTGTAGAGTCTATGCCAAGATGCATTGAAGCTGTTCTGGTGGCTCGTGGTGGCCTAACACCTTACTAAGACACTTTATGTTGGTTTTTCCTTTAAATTTGTCACCCGTCTGTATATATATAGTGTTACGACCTCATTGTAAGTTTTGTGTTTACATTCTTTGTATTTGCTATGTGAGTGTCCCTGATTTTCCTCCGGTTCTTTGTCAGATTGCCCGTTTTTGTCTCCGGGTTTTGGGTTTGAAAAAGACGCGGTTTGCCATTCGCTGGTGGAGAGTCGCTCTGAGGATTTTGCTCAGCACTTGTGGATTGCGATTACTTCATTGCTGTTTTGCGTTTGACCCCAGCAGACCCTGCGGCTCTCCAGGACCAGGGCCGGGGCCCCCAGCAGACCCTGCGGCTCTCCAGGACCAGGGCCGGGGACCCCAGCAGACCCTGCGGCTCTCCAGGACCAGGGATGGGAACCCTTGATATAAAGGGATACCTGTAAATTCTGTATACAGTAATTAAGGTACATTCTTAATTCTTATTAGATGCTGAGCTTCAAAGCACAGAGCTCTGACTCCAAAATCTTCAACAGTACATTTATTGTTTTTGATGGTTTGAAAGACATTGTGACCCAAGAACTGCGAATCTCAACACAGTCTGTGCGCCTCAGAGAGAGAGTCCTGCCCGAGAATTCTGCGACACGTCGATACGCATTTTACACATTCATTCATTCTATTTATGAATGTAAGGAAGCTGGAAAAATTTTGGCCCAGAAATGTTTTGCAAATTTCATTTTGGCGAACATTCTTTTTTAAATGATCAAACTGAGGAAATACAAAGAACTGTAACTCGTTAGAGAAATTTAAAGAAACGCATTCTGAAAAACTCGCCACACAGCCGACAGTCCTTCTGGAATGACCCGAGTAGCCCTGTCTGAGGATGGCACAGAAAAAGAAGAAAAGCACAAACTGTTGTGAATGTTGTATTGTTTGGCTACATTATCGTAGTATAAGTCCCGAATCACTGCAGATACTTTTAACACTGATTTTCTATTGCACTGTGAGTGCGTCAAAAACACACCTTGCTGAATGCAAATTTATAGGGACGTATGGCACAGCCTGCAGGTCAGGCTCAGTACAGATGTGACTCGAAATGGCCGTGCCATTCTCACTCTCTCTCTGACAGGAGCTGAACAATACACACACAGAGGAGGGAAAAGGAGGAGCCTGGCCCACCATGTGCCGCAGGATTGGGCGACCACCAGAGAGGCGGGGTTTGGCACATTACACGCCACAGGATTGGGCAACACCAGGAGCAGGAAGGAGGCGGGGTTTGGCACATTAAACGCCACAGGATTGGGCGACACCAGGAGTAGAAGGGAGGCGGCGTTTGGCACATTACATGCCACAGGATTGGGCGACACCAGGAGTAGGAGGGAGGCGGGGTTTGGCACATTACACGCCACAGGATTGGGTGACACCAGGCAAGGGAGTGGGAGGGAGGTGGGGTTTCACACATTATTCGCCGCGGGATTGGGCGACACCAGGCAAGGGAGTGGGAGGGAGGTGGGGTTTGGCACATTACACGCCACAGGATTGGGCGACACCAGTTGGGGGAGTGGGAGGGAGGCGGGGTTTGGCACATTATTCGGCGCGGGATTGGGCGAGACCAGAAGTCACTTCAGGCCTTCGTCGGTGCTCTTGAACATGAGAATAGCGTTGTAGATCTTCAGAGCTGGCCCCAGCTTAATACTCATGATCTTGACAATGTCTGTTTGAGTCAGCAGCAAGAAAGCCTCTCCATCAATCATCTGTGGAGACACGCCCACTGCTCAGTTTAGCTTGAGAGAGGAACAGAACAGGACTGGACACACATTCAATAGAGAATATACCACGGATGGGAACAGAGTAGGAATCCTCCTTAATTCTGCTCAAGGACGAATAATCCTTCTGTTCCATTTAGGCTCTCACCTCATCTCTGAACAGACGAGCTTGTTCTTCACAGCCAGTCAGGTTCTGAACAAAACCAAAGACCTGTCAAAAAAGTTTTACATATTTATTAGTACAGATGAAAGAGTAAGCATGATTAATTAGAGGTATAACCATGAGTTGTCTCTACCTGGTTTCTTAACATGCATTCTGCTGAATGTCCACCAGGTGTCTCTATAGTCACCACATTTGGATTAAGAGGGACAAAACTATGCACTATGCCACTAATTTGACTGGTAAAAAGATTGGTAATGATTCTTTTGACATACTGGCCTTTAAGCAGTGAAAAGTTGACCACACCTTCCAGATATCTATAAACAGTGAGTAGATGGAAATAAAAACTTTATAAAGTTTGCATAATGTAACAGAATCCAACTTTTAGCCCAGATACTTTTTTCAATTTTCTCCAAATTTGGAATTCCCAGTTTAGTAAAACCTGCATCTGAACAGTTCACCACACTCAAAAGCTAATGGAAAGGCATCCGGAACAGGTTGACTGTCCCAATTATTTTCTATTTTAGAAGCTTTTCTTAATTCAAAATTTTAAAGTTATCCATGAGTTAGTGTACAAGCAAACATCGGGAAATAGACCAAATTAGACATTGAGCTGACAGAGCAACTTACACGGATTACATTTTTACATACATTCCGTTTATAGCTGGATTTTTACTGAGGTAATTCAGGTTAAGCACCTCTGTTCAAGGGTGCAATGGCAGCGTCCCAGCTCAGAGTTATAATACTAACCACTATGATACACTGGAAAATAAAGGTGTGAGGTGTCGGTGAGCAGGTTACAGTGGGGTGAGCAGGTTTCAGTCAGGGGAGCAGGTTTCAGTCGGGTGAGGACTGTGCAGTGCTCACCTCCTCCACAGTCCAGCCGGCCACCTTGCTGGAGTGGATTCCAGCCACTCCGGGCAGCAGCTTGCAGTGCTGCTCCCAGCACAGGGACAGAGAGCGGTCAGGGTGAGCCGACAGCGCGGACATGAAGAGCGAGGGGTACACGGCCTCCGCAGACAGGCCTGCAGCGCACACACACACACATACACAATATATATAACCCAGCAGCACACACACACACACAATATATATATAACCCAGCAGCACACACACACACACACAATATATATATAACTCAGCAGCACACACACATTATATATATATATATATATATATATATATATATATATATATATATATAACTCAGCGGCACACACACACAATATATATATAACCCAACAGCACACGCACACAATATATATATACATATATATATAACCCAGCAGCACACACACACACAATATATATATAACTCAGCAGCACACACACACAATATATATATATATATATATAACTCAGCAGCACACACACACACACAATATATATATATATATAACCCAGCAGCGCACACACACACACAATAAATAACCCAGCAGCACACACACACACTATATATATATATATATAACACAGCAGCACACACACACACACTATATATAACCCAGCAGCACACACGCACACGCAATATATATAACCCAGCACACACACACACACACACACACACACAATATATATATAACCCAGCACACACACACACTATATATAACCCAGCAGCACACACACACATAATACATATATATATAACCCAGCACACACACACACAATATATATATGATCCAGCAGCACACACACACAATAAATAACCCAGCAACACACACACACACACAATAAATAACCCAGCACACACACACACACACACAATATATATATATATAACCCAGCAGCACACACACACAATATATATATAACCCAGCAGCACACACACACACAATAAATAACCCAGCAACACACACACACAATCAATAACCCAGCAGCACACACACACACACACAATATATAACCCAACAGCACACACACACACGCAATATATATAACCCAGCACACACACACACACAATATATATATAACCAAGCAGCACACACACACACACATATATATAACTCAGCAGCACACACACACACAATATATATATATATATAACCCAGCAGCACACACACACACAATAAATAACCCAGCAGCACACACACACAATATATATATATAACCCAGCAGCACACACACAATAAATAACCCAGCAACACACACACACAATAAATAACCCAGCACACACACACACACACACACACAATATATATATATAACCCAGCACACACACACACACTATATATAACCCAGCAGCACACACACACACAATATATATAACGCAGCACACACACACTATATATAACCCAGCAGCACACACACACACAATATATATATAACCCAGCACACACACACACACACAATATATATAACTCAGCAGCACACTCACTCTGGTGCCCATAGCATTGGGCATAGCACTATCTCTCTCTGGTGCCCGTAGCATTGGGCATAGCACTATCTCTCTCTGGCACTGCCCGTAGCATTGGGAATAGCGCTATCTCTCTCTGGTGCCCGTAGCGTTGGGCATAGCGCTATCTCTCTCTGGTGCCCGTAGCATTGGGCATAGCACTATCTCTCTCTGGTGCCCATAGCGTTGGGCATAGCACTATCTCACTCTGGCACTGCCCGTAGCATTGGGAATAGCGCTATCTCTCTCTGGTGCCCGTAGCGTTGGGCATAGCGCTATCTCTCTCTGGTGCCCGTAGCGTTGGGCATAGCGCTATCTCTCTCTGGCACTGCCCGTAGCATTTGGCATAGCACTATCTCTCTCTGGCGCTGCCCATAGCGTTGGGTATAGCGCTCTCTCACTCTGGTGCCCGTAGCATTGGGCATAGCACTATCTCACTCTGGTGCCCATAGTGTTGGGCATAGTGCTACTCACTCTGGTGCCCATAGCATTGGGCATAGCACCATCTCACTCTGGCACTGCCCGTAGCATTGGGCATAGCACTATCTCACTCTGGTGCCCATAGTGTTGGGCATAGTGCTACTCACTCTGGTGCCCATAGCATTGGGCATAGCACCATCTCACTCTGGCACTGCCCGTAGCATTGGGCATAGCGCTATCTCACTCTGGCGCTGCCCGTAGCGTTGGGCACAGTACTATCTCTCTCTGGTGCCCGTAGCATTGGGCATAGCGCTATCTCTCTCTGGTGCCCGTAGCATTGGGTATAGCACTATCTCTCTCTGGCGCTGCCCGTAGCGTTGGGCATAGCACTATCTCTCTCTGGCGCTGCCCGTAGCATTGGGCATAGCGCTATCTCTCTCTGGTGCCCATAGCGTTGGGCATAGCACTATCTCACTCTGGTGCCCGTAGCATTGGGCATAGCACTCTCTCACTCTGGTGCCTGTAGCATTGGGCATAGCGCTTACTCACTCTGGTAAGCCCGCTGCTGGCCCTTCCTGTATTTGGGTGGGCGTCCAATCCTGAGAGAAGAAGAAAAACAAAGAAATAAGAAAAATCACATGATTGACAGCAATGAAATCCCTCTTCACTGTTTTCAAGCACAGAACATCACTCTCCATCCCTAAGACTGAGACTCTCAGCTCCTACCTGCCAGCACCCTGGCACGGCAATGATATGGTGTGATGTGGTTGTCATTGGTTACCTGCCATGGTAACGAGACTTCTTGGATCGCTGACCAAACACCAGGAGGTTCCTCTTCCCTCCGGGCGCGTCGGCGTCGGGCAGCTCGGTCTTCAGCCGGCCCTGGTTACGCTCAGCCAGGGGACAGCCCGACAGGCAGTGGTGCGCTGTGAAACGGCCGGTCACATGACCTGAGCCGTCGCACCCCGGGGTGGGGCACTTCCTGTTTGAAGAAATGTTTTAAACGAGGTGCTGAGTAGCCTGAGGCACACTTTAAAAAACACACTCCCAGTGTGGTTACGAGCAGAAATACATGTATGTCCATGTCAAATTCACTGGAATTCTATTGGCTTTTAGTTGCATATACATAAAAATATTAGTGGATTACTATGGCTACTTGTTGAACTACGGAGCTGCATTTGTGTCTTTATTATGCAATCAAAACTTTTGATACTGCAATCAAAAAATATTTCATTGACAGCTAAATATACCTTACAATTTGGAGATCAAACATTCGTTAACTGATAGCAAAACAATTTGTTAGTTCACTGATAACTACAATGAAGAAATATTATATATTAAATATAATAACATTATATATTATATTGAGAGCAAAAACCTTTTGTCGCGTTCTCAGAACTTTTACTCTCAGCGATGCTCTTTTCATTTGTGCGTTGAAAGTTTTGATCTCAAATCTTTTAAAGTATATTCTTGCTTTCAATTGATTTTTGCAGTGTTGAAAGTTTGATGGCATAATAAAGATACAAATATAACCAAAATGTAATTAAACCAGCGTTAAAAATACAACATGCAACTAACAATTTTTTTCAGTGAAAAAAATGTCAGAGGGGTAGAAGCAGAAGTGAGCAGCCAGCAGGGGGCACTACACTGACCTGTGGTGAAAGCTGTACTTGGTGCTTCTGGGGTGAGTTATTCCCTTACAGGTGAGGGAGGAGAAGCTGGCCTGTCCTGCGGCTGGCGGCTCCCTGGGACCTGCCACACACCGTTACACAACCACAACACAACCACAACACAGTTTCAGCAAACCATGTCTTTATGGACCTTGATATGGGGAGGGTGTTAGTGAGTCAGTGTGTTAGCGGTAGGACAGGAGGGGTGAGCGTTACCGGGTTGTTGGGTACTGGAGTCATACGGAGGCCATTTCAGGGGGTGGCCTGTCTGCTCACACCAGCCAGCGGGGTGGATGTCCGGGTGGTCTGAGTCCATCCATTCATCATACACATGGTTCCACCCATCAAAGTGAATCTGAAAGGGGCCAGGGGGTACAGTAAACAGCACTGTACAATCAACGTATTATTTAAAACATAAGGCTACCTCCTACCACTGAGAGGTGCATATTTTAGCTGCAGAATGAGCTGATGCATATAACAGCACGTTGAGGCTATCACAGCAGCACTCTGGTACATATCACAGTACTGTGATCCTAGCACAGCAGCGCTCTGGTACATATCACAGCAGCGTGATGCTAGCACAGCAGTACTCTGGTACATATCACAGCAGCGTGATGCTAGCACAGCAGTACTCTGGTACATATAACAGCAGCGTGATGCTAGCACAGCAGCACTCTGGTACATATCACAGCAGCGTGATGCTAGCACAGCAGCGCTCTGGTACATATAACAGCAGCGTGATGCTAGCACAGCAGCGCTCTGGTACATATCACAGCAGCGTGATGCTAGCACAGCAGCGCTCTGGTACATATAACAGCAGCGTGATGCTAGCACAGCAGCGCTCTGGTACATATCACAGCACCGTGATGCTAGGACAGCAGCGCTCTGGTACATATCACAGCAGCGTGATGCTAGCACAGCAGCGCTCTGGTACATATCACAGCAGCGTGATGCTAGCACAGCAGCGCTCTGGTACATATCACAGCAGCGTGATGCTAGCACAGCAGCGCTCTGGTACATATCACAGCAGCGTGATGCTAGCACAGCAGCGCTCTGGTACATATCAGAGCAGCGTGATGCTAGCACAGCAGCGCTCTGGTACATATAACAGCAGCGTGATGTTAGCACAGCAGCGCTCTGGTACATATCACAGCACCGTGATGCTAGCACAGCAGCGCTCTGGTACATATCACAGCAGCGTGATGCTAGCACAGCAGCGCTCTGGTACATATCACAGCAGCGTGATGCTAGCACAGCAGCGCTCTGGTACATATCACAGCAGCGTGATGCTAGCACAGCAGCGCTCTGGTACATATAACAGCAGCGTGATGCTAGCACAGCAGCGCTCTGGTACATATCACAGCACCGTGATGCTAGGACAGCAGCGCTCTGGTACATATCACAGCAGCGTGATGCTAGCACAGCAGCGCTCTGGTACATATCACAGCAGCGTGATGCTAGCACAGCAGCGCTCTGGTACATATCACAGCAGCGTGATGCTAGCACAGCAGCGCTCTGGTACATATCACAGCAGCGTGATGCTAGCACAGCAGCGCTCTGGTACATATCACAGCAGCGTGATGCTAGCACAGCAGCGCTCTGGTACATATCACAGCAGCGTGATGCTAGCACAGCAGCGCTCTGGTACATATAACAGCAGCGTGATGCTAGCACAGCAGCGCTCTGGTACATATCACAGCAGCGTGATGCTAGCACAGCAGCGCTCTGGTACATATAACAGCAGCGTGATGCTAGCACAGCAGCGCTCTGGTACATATCACAGCACCGTGATGCTAGCACAGCAGCGCTCTGGTACATATCACAGCAGCGTGATGCTAGCACAGCAGCGCTCTGGTACATATCACAGCAGCGTGATGCTAGCACAGCAGCGCTCTGGTACATATCACAGCAGCGTGATGCTAGCACAGCAGCGCTCTGGTACATATCACAGCAGCGTGATGCTAGCACAGCAGCGCTCTGGTACATATCACAGCAGCGTGATGCTAGCACAGCAGCGCTCTGGTACATATAACAGCAGCGTGATGCTAGCACAGCAGCGCTCTGGTACATATCACAGCAGCGTGATGCTAGCACAGCAGCGCTCTGGTACATATCACAGCAGCGTGATGCTAGCACAGCAGCGCTCTGGTACATATCACAGCAGCGTGATGCTAGCACAGCAGCGCTCTGGTACATATCACAGCAGCGTGATGCTAGCACAGCAGCGCTCTGGTACATATCACAGCAGCGTGATGCTAGCACAGCAGCGCTCTGGTACATATCACAGCAGCGTGATGCTAGCACAGCAGCGCTCTGGTACATATCACAGCAGCGTGATGCTAGCACAGCAGCGCTCTGGTACATATCACAGCAGCGTGATGCTAGCACAGCAGCGCTCTGGTACATATCACAGCAGCGTGATGCTAGCACAGCAGCGCTCTGGTACATATCACAGCAGCGTGATGCTAGCACAGCAGCGCTCTGGTACAGCATCACAGTCCCTTTACAGAGTGAGCTGCTCAGCAGCCCCTGACGTTGTCAGAGCTTTGAAGGGAACGTGCGGACAGCGACCTTTATCCTGTGGGTGTCCACTTCCTCCACGGTGGCGACCCGTACCAGGGCTGGATTGCGCCTGTCCACCGCCTCCAGCTTCATCTGCACCTGAAAGCCATGCGCCGGCCGCTGGAACGACAGCAGGAGACTGGTGACCCCCGCACAAATACCCACACACTACTAATCCACCCGAACTCTGCCCCAAACACACACGCTTTCCCTCTCAGACTCTCTAACGCACACGCTCTAACACACAGAGTCATGCACACACGTGCACACACTCATACACATACAATCACACACACGCACACACACTCATACACACAAAGTCACGCACACACACATGCACACACTCGTACACACAGAATCACACACACACACAGGCTCTCTCTCTCTCTCTCTGTATTTTTAGTTCACTCCTAAGGGGCAGGTATGCTCAGTCCTACCAATTAGCACCGAGTACATTTCTCAGATGCTCTTCTCCTCCTCAGTGTACATCTTTTATTACATCAGTCCATTTATACAGCTGGCTGTTCACTTCAGAGGGTTCCAGAAGGTTGCAACAGCATAGCTCCAAAGAGAAGGGTACACACCACTTTAAACATGTCAGATTTGAGCTCAGAGAGAGAGGGGTACACACCACTTTAAAACAGGTCAGATTTGAGCTCAGAGAGAGAGGGGTACACACACCACTTTAAACAGGTCAGATTTGAGCTCAGAGAGAGAGGGGTACACACCACTTTAAAAGCCTCTGCAGCCACAGCCGTGGAGCCTGTTTCCTCCAGGTACTTCTGCCAGTTAAACCTGTCTGGATCTGGGTAGTCTGGCGAGAAGAGAGACAATCTCAGTTTTAATTAAACTCTAATATGGATTACATGTACTGAGTCAGAGTAAAAGTCAGTGTAAAATGAACTCTATCGGTTTGAAATTTACTCAGTCAGAGATGTTGATTTAATGCTGAAATTTCTCAGCATTAAATCAACATCCTGCTACGCCTGACTGGATGTATGTAAGTAAGTAGGGCTGTGGGCAGGTGCTTGACGTTCACCTTGCGGGGGCGTGAGGGGGAGGCCCCTCTCCTGGCACCAGCCAATGGGGTGGATGTAGGGGCTGCTGGCATCGCACCTGGAGGGAGGGAGGGGGGCACACACGCTCCGCTAAATTCAGAAGGTGAGAGAGCTACGGCGGGACGTCACACGAGCGCTCGTTCGCACGGCGGTGCGAGCTGCGGGGCGCCCTCCCCCCCCCCCCCCCCCCGCGGAACCCACCAGTAATCGTAAGTGTCGTCCCAGTTGTCAAAGTGGACCAGGAAGCGGCCGTCCACCACGTCGGTCACCGTGGCAACACAGATGAGGGAGGGGTTCATGCGATCCACGGCCTCCAGCTTCATCCCCACCTCGAAACTGCAGGGCACCTCCACCTACGGGCAGGAGCAGCCCCAGGCCACCATTAGGAGGCGCTGCAAACCCAAATAAATTACCTGGCAACAAAGTAGCCAAGGATGTGCATATGCCCAGCGGAGAGTGGCAGTGGTCCCTGCCATGTCTACAGGTGGAGGGAGCACACACACCTGGGCTGAGGAAACGAGTCAGCCCAGGTGCTTAAAGGTGCGCTCCTCTCCATGGTACGGGGCAGAGGCTGGGAGAGAGAGAGCCATTCTGCCCGTCAGAGAAATGAAGAGAGGCTAACCTGGCCGGGCGCTGAACAGCGGGCCAGTGGGAAACAGAGCTGCAAAGCGGCCGCTGCATTTGGCTCGTTTAGTCCTCCTCCGTTTAGTTTAATATTTGAGGGAGGAGGGTGAAGATAAGTGGTGAGAGTCTGTACTGACTGAGCCACTCTATAGGGCCCAGCCAGTGCTCATGGTGAGAGTGATTACTGAATGATTTATTTATTATATCAAGATTTTTATTATTATTATTATTATTATTATTATATTACATTATTTCCACACTTAAAGATTCAATAGCAGTAATACCCTGTTTGCTATGGTATTACTTACACCATGGCTCACACACACACTGTGCTACAAATGAAAAGTATTTCTTTATTTGTATTTGAGAATGTATACATCTGTTACCCAAATAATTTGTGGCGTTTTAACGCCTCTCAGCATCACGCTCATTTCTGTGTGTGTTTCATGCAGCGCACGCACGCGTAAGAGCTCTGCTTCATGGACTCACACAGCCAGGGCTGACGAACAGCTCTGTCGGGGCGACCTGTGCTTTTGTGAGCCTTAAGTAGCTTGACCAGGAGAACTCCTCCTCCTTACACCCTGGAAAACAGAAAACACAGAGGAGTGTAAATTCAGCAGTAACCGTCCTGCCCATGGATCGTCAGCACTGCTCCACCCCTGTCCCCCGTGCCCTACGCCCTATGCCCTCCGACCTCTGACCTTTGGGTGTGTAGAGCTTGTGGCCTGTCCGTTCGCACCAGCCGGCTGGGTGGATCTCTGGGCAGTTGACATTTACCCAAAAGTCATGGCAGTCAGAGTACCCATCAAAGTGAAGACGCATCCTGCAACCACAGACCTACAGAACAAGGAAACTGGGCCAGTCTCAAAGACTGAGTGCATACCCCTCTATCAGAGTATAACCCCACTATCAGAGTATAACCCCTCTATCAGAGTATAACCCCACTATCAGAGTATAACCCCTCTATCAGAGTATAACCCCACTATCAGAGTATAACCCCTCTATCAGAGAATAACCCCACTATCAGAGTATAACCCCTCTATCAGAGAATAACCCCACTATCAGAGTATAACCCCACTATCAGAATATAACCCATCTATCAGAGAATAACCCCTCTATCAGAGAATAACCCCACTATCAGAGTATAACCCCACTATCAGAGAATAACCCCACTATCAGAGTATAACCCCACTATCAGAATATAACCCATCTATCAGAGAATAACCCCTCTATCAGAGAATAACCCCACTATCAGAGTATAACCCCACTATCAGACAGAGTGTAACCCCTCTATCAGAGAATAACCCCACTATCAGAGTATAACCCCTCTATCAGACAGAGTGTAACCCCTCTATCAGAGTATAACCCCACTATCAGACAGAGTATAACCCCTCTATCAGACAGAGTGTAACCCCACTATCAGAGAATAACCCCTCTATCAGAGTATAACCCCACTATCATAGTATAACCCCACTATCAGAGTATAACCCCACTATCAGTATGTAACCCCATAATAAAACCCCAATTTTTTTTGCATTAAATATAAGGTTTATGTACTTTCTCATAGATTCCTATTAGATGCCATCTTCATGGTAAATTTATCTGAGTGACACATTTTAAGTTATATTTCATTTTTTCTGGGCATGGATTTGTGCACCTTCATAGAGAGAGACGGGCTGTGTCCAGCATACCTCAGCCACAGTCAGAACAAAGTACATGGAGGGGTGCTGGGGGTCAATTCCTTCCAGTTTCATTCCCTGACGGAAGCTGCTCCTGGACCGCGGGACCCTCTGAGACTGACAACACAACAGTTACAAGCACAAAATACTGGGCGGGGCTAAAGCCAGGTCCACAGTACTGGGCGGGGCTAAAGCCAGGTCCACAGAACTGGGCCGAGCTAAAGCCAGTTGCACAGTACTGGGCGGGGCTAAAGCCAGTTACACAGTACTGGGCGGGACTAAAGCCTGTTACACAGTACTGGGCGGGGCTAAAGCCAGGTCCACAGTACTGGGAGGGGCTAAAGCCAGGTTCACAGTACTGGGCGGGGCTAAAGGCAGGTACATATACTGGGCGGGGCTAAAGCCAGTTCCACAGTACAGGGAGGGGCTAAAGCCAGGTCCACAGTACTGGGCAGAGCTAAAGCCAGGTCCACAGTACTGGGAGGGGCTAAAGCCAGTTACACAGTACTGGGCGGGGCTAAAGCCAGGTCCACAGTACTGGGAGGGGCTAAAGCCAGGTTCACAGTACTGGGAGGGGCTAAAGCCTGTTACACAGTACTGGGAGAGTCTAAAGCTTGTTACACAGTACTGGGTGGGGCTAAAGCCAGTAACACAGTACTGGGAGGGGCTAAAGCCTGTTACACAGTACTGGGAGAGTCTAAAGCTTGTAAGGGGCGACATAGCTCAGGAGGTAAGACCGATTGTCTGGCGGTCGGAGGGTTGCCGGTTCAAACCCCGCCCTGGGCATGTCGAAGTGTCCTTGAGCAAGACACCTAACTCCTAACCCCTAACTGCTCTGGCGAATGAGAGGCATCAATTGTAAAGCGCTTTGGATAAAAGCGCTATATAAATGCAGTCCATTTACCATTTACCATTTACACAGTACTGGGAGGGGCTAAAGCCAGTTACACAGTACTGGGAGGGGCTAAAGCCTGTTACACAGTACTGGGAGAGTCTAAAGCCTGTTACACAGTACTGGGAGGGGCTAAAGCCAGTTACACAGTACTGGGAGGGGCTAAAGCCAGGTCCACAGTACTGGGAGGGGCTAAAGCCAGTTACACAGTACTGGGCGGGGCTAAAGCCAGGTCCACAGTACTGGGAGGGGCTAAAGCCAGGTTCACAGTACTGGGAGGGGCTAAAGCCTTTTACACAGTACTGGGAGAGTCTAAAGCTTGTTACACAGTACTGGGTGGGGCTAAAGCCAGTAACACAGTACTGGGAGGGGCTAAAGCCTGTTACACAGTACTGGGAGAGTCTAAAGCTTGTTACACAGTACTGGGAGGGGCTAAAGCCAGTTACACAGTACTGGGAGGGGCTAAAGCCTGTTACACAGTACTGGGAGAGTCTAAAGCCTGTTACACAGTACTGGGAGGGGCTAAAGCCAGTTACACAGTACTGGGAGGGGCTAAAGCCAGTTACACAGTACTGGGAGGGGCTAAAGCCTGTTCCACAGTACTGAGCGGGACTAAAGCCAGGTCCACAGTACTGAGCGGGACTAAAGCCAGGTCCACAGTACTGAGCGGGGCTAAAGCCAGGTCCACAGTACTGAGCGGGGCTAAAGCCAGGTCCACAGTACTGAGCGGGGCTAAAGCCAGGTCCACAGTACTGAGCGGGACTAAAGCCAGGTCCACAGTACTGAGCGGGGCTAAAGCCAGGTCCACAGTACTGAGCGGGGCTAAAGCCAGGTACTGGGTGGGGCTAAAGCCAGGTCCACAGTACTGGGTGAGTACTTTTCTCTCTTAGTCACACAAGTGCTGAATTTTCATGCATTGTACATGATGTCAAAATGTCAGACTCACACAAGACAAAATTAGTCCCTATTGTATTTGATGTCTATTTAAAACTCACAGGGTACAGAATTAGTGTCCTGATGTCACAGTGTGAGAAAGTTGCCGACCTGAATGGCAGTGGATAATTGGACTGCAGCGTTACAGCAAAACATTATGTTACACGTAATTAAATGGAGAAGGTCCATTTTAATCAGTAAGTTCAAACACATACCTCTTGGAAGAGTTCGGCTGGGGCAGCAATAGCCTTCTGATCCTCAAGATATTGAGCCCATGTCGTCCGCATTTCCTTCTTACACTCTGTGAGCCCTGGGGACCCCACACCCAGAATGATAAATTCACTTTAACACAACACTGGTTCCTTACCCACAGAAAATCTAAAACTGAAGGCGTGGTAAAAAACAAAAAATTTTAAAAAAGGAAAACATTTTCCCGACATCGGTGTCCTGTTTCTGTGCTTTAGGCCTAAATGAGTCCAAATACTTAATATTTTATCAAAAGCCAAACAACTGTTTTCGTGGATCATACGCTGTCCAATTTCACTTCGCCAGGAAAACAGCATGATTTGAATCTATTGTTCATTTTCTTTTTTATAATGTAAATTCCTGTATTTTATTTCATTTTTAATTGTCCTTGGCAGTTCTGCACTGTGGTACCTGGGGTACTGAATTCTGTTCTTTTTCTTAAAGCCGTCTGTAATCAGAAGAATGACACTAAACGCAGGGTCAGAAGTAATTCTTTGGAGGACAAGCACCGAGTATGAGAATATAATTTCTCCTGTGAACAGGAATGGCCTCAATAGGCCAATCGGTCCAGAATTTACTGTTTTCATGAAACACTGGGCCAGTTTACAAGATGTTTAAGTGCAACATATTTAGCTAAACCATCCAAAACAAATCAAAAGTCCCATTATGGACTCAACATGCAAATCAATCACAGGAGAAAGTCACATAACAGACTCAAGGTGCAAATCAGCCACAGGAGAAGGTCACATAACAGGCTCCAGGTGCTAACTGGTGGTGTGCCCAGGTGAGCACCGCCGACAGGTAACATATCGGCAGAGCGGCTTGGCACCTGGCCTGTTCTGTCCTCCCTCATCTGCTGGGCCGTCGATTTTCAGGTCCTCAGCTTTCTCCTCCTTCAAAATAAAACACATTTGGCAATATTTAACATATGTGAAAACCTCCCAAATAACCTCAACACGAGAGAGAGACTTAACATGAAACATGAACTCCAGGACAGGTCACCGTAAGGCCAGTTCAAAAAGTTATCAGGTCACCATGCCACGATTTTGTCTGTATGGCACACAAAATTCACTGGGTCAAATCTTCAGTCCACAATTAAAGATGTGATGGATGGATGCATACGCATAGGTTTGTCATCCCCAATATTTTAATATGAAGTATTAGCTAGACTAGCTAGTATGCTTGTGAGACGTCATGTCTGACTACGCGAGACTAGTTGGTCCAGCAGTGTGGCTCCCCCCCCAGAAATAAAATAAAACAAATAAAACTTTCACCTATGGACAAATCACCTAATTCAGCTCACAACCGGTTGTGACTGAAACAGTAATGTAATAACTGTCATTTGTGAACTCTAGTTTTTACTCCAACGATTTTGTATAACTTGCATGCAAACACATCTGAACTGAACTACAGAATGCAAGGCCATGTACTGTAGGGTTATATCCCTTCAGGGGGTCCTCAATACTCCTCCTGGTATGCAGTTAAACACATTGGCAGCCAGCCATTTCCGGTTCACAGAATATTCCCAGAACATTAATAAACGTATGACCTTTCGGTTACAAGCCCAGTTCCTTGCCATAACCGAAAGGTCATAGGTTCGATTCCTGGGTAGGAACTGCCCTTGTACCCTTGAGCCAGGTACTTAACCTGCATTGCTTCAGTATATATCCAGCTGTAAATGGATGCAATGTAAATCCTAAGTAAAAAATCTTGTGTAAGTCGCTCTGGATAAGAGCATCTGCTAAATGCCTGTAATGTAATGTAAACTTAGGGAAAATGTGTCCAGCAGGTATATGGGTCCAGTTCCCTGCAATCTTGATACTGCACCCCAGAATACTGGAGAGCTTTGGTTGAGCCTTTGCATGGATATACACAGTTAGTGCACCTTCGTAGAAAATACCAAAAATAACCATGTCATTATATTTGTAAAGAGACATTGTTGTTGAGCTTTTTGAATGGAAATTTTTTGGGGCTCGAACGTTATCACTGTAGCGCTCATCAGAACAACTTCCTGTTTATCACTGCAGCGCTCATCAGAACAACTTCCTGTTTATCACTGCAGCGCTCATCAGAACAACTTCCTGTTTATCACTGCAGCGCTCATCAGAACATCCTGTTTATCACTGCAGCGCTCATCAGAACAACTTCCTGTTTATCACTGCAGCGCTCATCAGAACAACTTCCTGTTTATCACTGCCGCGCTCATCAGAACATCCTGTTTATCACTGCCGCGCTCATCAGAACATCCTGTTTATCACTGCAGCGCTCATCAGAACATCCTGTTTATCACTGCAGCGCTCATCAGAACAACTTCCTGTTTATCACTGCAGCGCTCATCAGAACAACTTCCTGTTTATCACTGCAGCGCTCATCAGAACAACTTCCTGTTTATCACTCCGGTGCTGATCAGGATGTATATTTTTGATTCAACAAAGCAGTGTTGTTGCTGGCCACGCCCCTCTTACCCCGCCCTCCGCCTCTGACTCCTCCTCTGACGGGCACAGGAAGTCTTTCCTTTTCCTCTTCTTCACCGGCTTCAGCAGCTCCAGATCCACCACTGATCCCTGACTCCTGGGCCCCTTCTCTCCTCCCTCAGCCCTGCCACAGAAAGCACATTCATCCCTCCATCCTCTCCTCCCTCAGCCCTGCCACAGAAAGCACATTCATCCCTCCATCCTCTCCTCCCTCAGCCCTGCCACGGAAAGCACATCCATCCCTCCATCATCTCCTCCTCAAACCTGACACAAAGCACATGTATCCATCCATCCTCTCCTCCTCAAACCTGACAGAGAAAGCACATCTGTCCTCTCCTCCTCAAACCTGACAAAGCATTCATCCCTCCATCCTCTCCTCTCTCAGTCCTGACACAGAAAGCACATTCATCCCTCCATCTTCTCCTCCCTCGTTAAAGGTGGGGCGTTTATGGAACCCTAATAAGTTTTTGTGTAACATGAGAGGTCATATTATTTGTTGATGTAGATTTTGTATTACGTTTGATGACAATGTAACGTTACTAAATTACACAGCTATTTGCACAGCTAACGCTAGCTACTGGACCATGTCAATAAAGGCATCATTAGTTTAGACAACGTTGCGCACAGTATCCATCACTCATATCAGGTAACACTGCGTTAGCCAGCTAGCTAATGTAATTAACACAATCTAATGTCAGCTAACAATTAGAAAAAACACTAGCTAACGCTACCGACCGGTACCGACCTCGCAAACCGTCTCTCCAATGCAATGCTACCTTGTTGCAGCGTTGCAATGTAGCTAACTAAAGGCCAGTTCAGATCAATGATTCGCAACGAGACTGGATGCAACATGCAAAATTCCAAGATGTCTGATTGTAAACGTTCTAAAACTGCACTTGGCGATTTGAAAAGGTGGGTCTTTTGAGACCCTAGGCAACGGCTTCAGAGGCTCTGCAACTAACCAGTTCACACCACTGCAATTTTCTCTGCAACATTCTAAAACCGTTTCGTCTCGTAGCGAATCATTGATCTTAACTGGCCTTAACGTTACCGTTATTTACATTGCCATCAAGTTCATCAATATAGAAGCTGGGGTATAGGTGGAGTAGAGCGGATCTGATTTCTGTGTAAAGATGTCAAGCCTGAGAAAACTAAATAAAAGAATATGGCAGTATGGATTAGCGTTGTTATTATTTTATTACGCTTCCTCATATGTTCCTTCAGCCTTGATGCCCTTTTTTGATGAAATCTCCTTTGTTTTTGTTTTATTCTTCTTATTCAGATTGCTAATTTAACACCCAGCAAAACCAGAAACAAGGCAGTTGTTTCAATCATATCACACAACAATCATTCAAGATGATGATGCACGAGATACATAATTGCACAAGCCACAGCGAATCCCGCAAATTCTTTTCTGCAGTGTAAAGATGTTCATACCGAGCAAAAGGTGAATAAAGAACGTTTGTGGAAATTGATCATCACTAATTCTACCCCAGGTCTGCTACAGCATTTTGACCCGGCTCGGCAGTGTAAAGTTAGCCTAAAGTTAGACAGTGAATGAGTGTGTACATAACGTTACTTGTAGAACAACCATTTTTTATTCAGTAAATAAGTGTAATAGTTTGCGTGGCCCAGGTGCCAACTGACTGAAGTCACACAGGCGACACTGGTTGGATCCGGTTGGATCTATGGGAAGTGAGGTCCAAAAACACACCTGCTTCTCGCCATTGGTATCGCCAAAGAGAACGAAACGGAAATCTTCGAGATTGTAACTTTAAGTATCTTGTCTTTTATGTTGTCCTTGTAAGCAACTTTCGTACCTATCTTATAGGATGCTCCTTTGGCCTGATCACTCTCTTGTAATCTATCGTCATTTTTACCTGCTTAAATTAAGGGTTTGTCCTTATGTTCTAGATGGGCTGAATGGCCTGTTCTCTTCATTATGCATTCTTATGTTCTAGATGGGCTGAATGGCCTGTTCTCTTCATTATGCATTCTTATGTTCTAGATGGGCTGAATGGCCTGTTGTCTTCATTATGCATTCTTATGTTCTAGATGGGCTGAATGGCCTGTTCTCCTCATTATGCATTAGGTCACTGCTGTATTCTCAACTTCTCACCTCTCACTTCCTGGCTGTGTGTGTACTTCCTGTGCGTACGTCCTCAGAGTGCCCAGCTCCGAGGTTCCACAGCGGACTGGGGTGTCCTCAGTCTTCCGATCACCCGCCACACCCCATGCAGCATCAGCTGCAGCACCACCCGCATCTGCAAGAGATTTATCCTTATCAGTATGATATACAAAACACACACACATGCACACACACGCGCACGCACGCACACATGCACGCACGCGCACACACACACACACACACATACACACACACAAACATTCATGCACACACACACACACACACAAACGTTGATGCGCACACACACACACACCCACACACACAAACGTTCATGCACACACACACACACACACACAAACATTCATGCACACACACAGACGTTCATGCGCCCACACACACACAAACATTCATGCACACATTTATACACACAAACATTTATTCGTACAAACACAGATACGGGAAATAACACTGCTGTAATAATACTGGAGTGAAAGATAGCAGCAGTTGGAGGATTTCCTTTTTAATGAGTTTCTGTGATTGTGCCCAACCCGTGTATATAAAGGGGTCGGACAAAATCACACAAAAGCATCAAAAAAAGGACTTCAACTTTGATTTAACTAAATCACAATAACAAAGGCAGCAACACAGGTGAGTCATATTAATTTGAATGCTGAGTAGCAGCATTTGTCAGCTATAAAAGAAGTCTGGCGATCAGCACTTTGATGTGTATGTGTGTTTCCATGGCAACAGAGTTCCAGTATTCAGTGCCTGAATTATGTAACGCGCAGGGCCCTACCAAATTCACAGCCTTGAGAATCGTGTCATAGACTATAAAATCAGCTTCTTCCCGAGAAATTTGGTTCCTCAGTGTAACTGATCTTTTGCCATGAGATACTGTGAAATGCAGTGTGTTTTCTTTGAAAACTGTGTGTAGGGAAGCTAAGAGAACTTGTAAGGGCTCTAATAATGTGGCAAGAGGAACAGTGTTGAAAATTGACGGCATACACCAAACACAACAACAATCCGTATCGTAAATCGGCAAAGCTCACCGACAACGACAGATGGACATTTCACAGAACGGTTACCAAGCACCCAAAACTACAATCTCAAAAATTTCCACAGTACTAAATCAATACCTCTGTGACCCGGCCTCAAAAGAAGTATGCAGGGCCCTAAGGATTTTGGTGGCCCTAAACAAGTCTGTTGAGTGGGGGGGGGGGTTTCTTGATAAAAATCCTTCCTACATTACGTTGTCATCAACTGTTCTGTTGCTGTTCCATTTCCTACTTATACCGCTAGGTCCGCGATAGGGGGTGAATGACGTAAATACGAAAATAACGTTATTTATCTTACATAAACATTGCATCGTGTGGCCCCCCCTCGTCGTCGTGTGGCCCCCCCCAGCGGTTGTGGCCCTAAACCGCATAGACCGTTTATGCCACGGGCCGGCACCTGAAGTATACATTGTGAGGTTCATAAAGCTGGTGTTTATCGGAGCGGGTTTACATTTGGAAAGAGCGAAAGGAAGCCTTCAACCCACAATGTCTGTGGTCAACTCTTACCCAAGGTGGCTGTATTGGTATGTGCAGCCATCTTACGCCATTGGGTCTTACGACTGCTCTACATGTTTGTATAACTGCCAAGGAATATGAAGCCAGTTTACAAGACCAGTTACGCTCGACAGTACAAACACTGTTCCCTCATGATGTCCCCATATTCAAAGATGATAGGTCCCCATACACACTGTTAAAAAAAATTCAAGAGTGGTTTAACCCTTTGAAGAGTCGGTTTTTGGAAGAAAAAAAAATTCAAAATTCTAAGTCGGTGTTCTAGAACTCCATTGCTTTCAGTTAGCAGCAGTGATTGTTACATCAGCATTAGACTGTTTATGTTTAAAACACTGTAATCGCAAATTAAGTACAAACAAGTATTTATGTGCGTCTGCTGAGTACACAAGTGTTTTCAGAAGGCCCCTACAGCCGTTCAGAAGGCAGGGGATAATTTTGATACCGTCTATTGAATGTGAATCGCTGGATTTCAGTATTTTAGTCGTGAGTCACATTAGTGAGCAAACTTACAGTATAAAAATGACTCAGCATTCCAAGCTGGAGGGAAATTTAAAAAATGTAAGTAGTATTTATATCACAAATGGTGCATAGAGCCATGTGGCTTGAAACTCATGAGGTTTTACCTGCTTTCTGGCTTGGTCCTCTCTGGTCCACGCCCTGCTTCCCCACAGTGTCCTCGGCAACAGGTCCCACACAGGTGACCTTTTCATCACTGACGACCTCCAGTGTGCCACAGTCTCTCATTCGAAACTGAAAAACACACCAGGTATCAATCACACACCTGTCTAACAGTTGTTATAGCAAAATACACACACCAAATATCAATCACACACCTGTCTAACAGTTGTTATAGCAAAATACACACACCAGATATCAATCACCCACCTGTAAAACAGTTATTACAGCAAAATACATACACCAGGTATCAATCACCCACCTGTAAAACAGTTATTACAGCAAAATACACACACCAGGTATCAATCACCCACCTGTCAAACAGTTATTACAGCAAAATACACACATCAGGTATCAATCACACACCTGTCAAACAGTTATCATAGCAACATACACACACCAATGATCAATCAAACACCTGTAAAACAGTTATCATAGCAAAATACACACACCAGGTATCAATCACACAGCCCTTTTCTCTCATCCCTGATGAAGCCACCAGAGCAGTAAAAGCAGGCATCCCATGATGATTTGAGATCTGAGGGAGGAGTAATGTGTAACTGTGGACCTGAACTGTCAGTGTAGTGCAGGGCGGTATCTAGGGAACTTTGCCTGTCCCTCAGACTGTTCTATGCATATATGAGCTCGGACAGAGGCAGGTGTGTGATTGTATACCTGCCCTCTCAGCTTCTCACCTTCAGGTTGCTACCTGGGAGAAGAGCCACGCCCTCCTTCCACTCCAGAACGTGGACGATGTTGCATGTGCCCCCCACCTGGGGCAGCAGGGTGGAGCTCTGCGGGTCACATGCCCCTCTGGCCCCCTCCAGACTGCCGTGCGGCAGGCTCCCCTTCTCCACAGCCTGAGAGACAGCTGGAGAGAGAGGGACCCCACAATTACACCCACAGGAACAACCCCAAATAAACCCTCATTCAACACAGAAACAGCCAATAAAACCCTCATTCAACACAGAAACAGCCAATTAAACCCTCATTCAACACAACCTCCAATAAAACTCTCATTCAACACAGAAACAACCAATAAAACCCTTATTCAACACAACCTCCAATAAAACCCTCATTCAACACAACCACCAATAAAACCCTCATTCAACACAACCTCCAATAAAACCCTCATTCAACACAGAAACAACCACCAATAAAACCCTTATTCAACACAACCTCCAATAAAACCCTCATTCAACACAACCTCCAATAAAACCCTCATTCAACACAACCGCCAATAAAACCCTCATTCAACACAACCTCCAATAAAACCCTCATTCAATAGAGAAACAACCTCCAACAAACCCTCATTTAACACAACCGCCAATAAAACCCTCATTCAACACAACCTCCAATAAAACCCTCATTCAACACAACCTCCAATAAAACCCTCATTCAATAGAAAAACAACCTCCAACAAACCCTCATTCAACACAACCGCCAATAAAACCCTCATTCAATAGAGAAACAACCTCCAAAAAACCCTCATTCAATAGAGAAACAACCTCCAAAAAACCCTCATTCAACACAACCTCCAATAAAACCCTCATTCAACACAACCTCCAATAAAACCCTCATTCAACAGAGAAACAACCTCCAAAAAACCCTCATTCAACACAACCTCCAATAAAACCCTCATTCAATAGCGAAACAACCTCCAAAAAACCCTCATTCAACACAACCTCCAATAAAACCCTCATTCAACACAACCGCCAATAAAACCCTCATTCAACACAACCTCCAATAAAACCCTCATTCAATTGAGAAACAACCTCCAACAAACCCTCATTCAACACAACCGCCAATAAAACCCTCATTCAACACAACCTCCAATAAAACCCTCATTCAACACAACTTTCAATAAAACCCCCATTCAATAGAAAAACCACCTCCAACAAACCATCATTCAACACAACCGCCAATAAAACCCTCATTCAACACAACCTCCAATAAAACCCTCATTCAACACAACCTCCAATAAAACCCTCATTCAACACAACCTCCAATAAGCCCTCAATACTATATTCAAAAATATGATTATCAAAATCATTCTTAAGATTTTACAGACTCAGAGAGTGGGGGTGGAGGGGACTTACTTTAAAGATTTAGAAAGTTTGGATGGGAAAGTTTGGATGGGATGATAATATAACTATAACATCAACAGCTATATGCCACGTACGAGAGGGTTAGGACCCAAACGCGGAGTAGAAAAAATACAGGAACTCAAACGGACAGTTTAAACAAAGACATTTACTACACAAAAAATGCAAAACAACAAACAACAGGCCACACAGGGCAACTCTAAAAAACTCAAAAACCGAAAACAGAAGAAAATCCAAAAAACATGTAGAACAGAACACAAAACTGAAGTGCCGCCATCTGGCGGCCAAAAGGGGAAAAACAGAAACAGAAAATACAGAACCTTGACAATATAGACGTCATAAATTTCTATCACAATCATTACCAGAATAACTGGCTATTGCACCTTAGTGTTTGGCAACTGAAAATGAAAGTGAAGAGTAATACCAGAAATAGGGGGAGCACATTTTCCCCCCATCGAAGAGGGTTTGGTCTGAAGTTTTGTTTAAAAGCCAGCCAACACGTGTACATTTACTTCAATAAACTGCACGTTATTCTGTTTAAAAAAAGTTAATACTTCCGAATTCTGTTATTTTGGTAAAACTAGTTATTGGCATGGCCAGGGCATTAGACTCACTAGTAAAATAGTTTGTTCAAGCAAAGAAGTGTACGTTATGCACGTGAGAGAGTGCATATTTACAGGTTCGTGATCCGGATATTCGGCACATTAGTGGACGCGATAATGTTCTGGCTGATGCTTTATCCAGGGTGTGCGAGGTTGACAAAAAATAAATTGTTGCTAAGTTCCCCGGCGTTTAACTAAAGGGCGTTACATTTCTCTGGTTTCTTTAGTCTCGCCTGCTCTGTGTTTGGGTTTGGGTCCTGCTGTGTTTGTCTCCGTTTCCCCTATAGGTGGAGATGAGGGTTAGGGTCATGGTCCCGTTGCGAAGATCCTGGGCGGGAGATGCACGGGAGAGGAGACGCACACCGTTGCCTGGCAACCCTCTTCCAGAGATGCATGGAGCCGAGCATGCCATTGACCATCACCTAGCAACCGGACTAAAAGATGCCGGTTACTGGGGACACCAAGGGATGTTGCAGAGGAGCAGAATTTTCAAAAATGATATAAACAGATAATCTGCATCAGCTTTTGATATGCTTCTGATTATTCTTCAGATTGATAACTGTGATAACCCCGACTCTAATGACTATTCTACAGCAAGCGTGCTGGATCGCTTACTGTTAAGATACTTCAATTGAGCACTGGAGATTATTTGGGAAACAGCGCAGATTGCAATGGGTAGTTAGTAATGAACTCAATTCCTATTTTGGAACATCAGTGAGGAATTTGTGGCTGGACTTTCAAAGAGAGGTGAGGGTTCTGTGCCTGCCCTTTGGCTGACCAGTGAGGCCATGCAACCTGTGCTGTTCTTGTATATATGCTGATACAGTGTTTTACACCTCCGGAAGAGATAACTCCCTTTTGCGTCTGTCATAATAAATGCCCTTTTTCTTTTTCATGTTTCACAGTGTGCTCAACTGGGTTTTCTTAGCAGTGTTTATTGTTGGTGTGGCTTAGAGTTACGTTCACTACTGCACACCTGGTTATTGTAACAGGTGGATTCTGGGTCGTAATAATGTTAATATTCAGGTCAAAGGAGGAAGGAGCGGCATTATGGCCAGCAGCATGCATCATAGCATGGTCAGGAATCAGGGGATGGCCGGGGCTGGAGTGGTCAGTGACATTAGCTTTACATCGGCCATACTGAAATTTACAATGGAAAGGAGAAAAAATTGTCATGTGTCAAGAGACAACGATATTACCAGTAAATCCTGAATTGTCACTGTCAATTGCCATGACCTATAAAAACCACACTGAAGGTCAGAAACAACACACAAAACAGACTTCACAGTGTTTGACCTATGGTGTGATGTAATCCAGGGATAACAGGTTATGGTGAGGGTATAACACACAGGGCAGGTTATGGTGAGGGTATAATACAAAGGGCAGGTTATGGTGAGGGTATAACACAAAGGGCAGGTTATGGTGAGGGTATAACACACAGGCCAGGTTATGGTGAGGGTATAACACACAGGCCAGGTTATGGTGAGGGTATAACACAAAGGGCAGGTTATGGTGAGGGTATAACACAAAGGGCAGGTTATGGTGAGGGTATAACACACAGGGCAGGTTATGGTGAGGGTATAATACACAGGGCAGGTTATGGTGAGGGTATAACACAAAGGGCAGGTTATGGTGAGGGTATAACACACAGGCCAGGTTATGGTGAGGGTATAACACACAGGGCAGGTTATGGTGAGGGTATAACACACAGGCCAGGTTATGGTGAGGGTATAACACACAGGGCAGGTTATGGTGAGGGTATAATACAAAGGGCAGGTTATGGTGAGGGTATAACACAAAGGGCAGGTTATGGTGAGGGTATAACACACAGGCCAGGTTATGGTGACGGTATAACACACAGGCCAGGTTATGGTGAGGGTATAACACACAGGCCAGGTTATGGTGAGGGTATAACACACAGGGCAGGTTATGGCTATACACCTCACCTGGGACAATAAGTGCAGCGGTAGTCTGTGGGCGGGGCTTTGGTACCAGGCTCTCATTGGACGAATGAGAGTCAGGGGTGGGGTCAGGGACAGAGTCAGCAGGGCTATCTCTGCCTACGGCCAGGACCTCCCGGTCCACCTTGGCGCTCATGACAGACGCCAGTAACTGCCACTGTGGAGAGAAGTTAGGATCCATTTAAAGTCCATTACAATCTTTACCACTCCAGGACATTATATGTACAGTACATCTAAAGCACATTATATCCAAAATGCCCGGCGATAGATTGGCAGCCTGTCCAAGGTATATTCCTGCCTCTCACCCAATGCACGCAGGGATAGGCTCCAGCACCCCCCGCAACCCTGTCCAAGATATAAAGTATAAATGGGTGGATATAAATAATGGATGGATTACATGTAAAACATATAATACCCAAAAGCACATTAAAACCAAAGCACAATATATCCAAAGCACATTATATCCAAAGCACAATATAGCCAAAGCACAATATACCCAAAGGACATTATACCCAAAGTATATTATATTCCCAAACATTCATGTTTTTAATGCTTTTTCTCTTCATCGGTGCTCACTGCTACAAATTCCACCATTTATTGCGGAGAGCACAGACAACAGTGCACTCTCCTCCAAATTACATGTCAGCCACTGATCTTATCACACCCCAGTTAACAAGTTGCATTCCCACAGACTTGAGTCAGGGGAAGACACTTCATGTGCAGCTGAACAGCCAGGGGCTCATTTAACAAAAGTAGTGATGTGTGAGCTGAGATCTGTGAGGTGCAACTGATTTCTCCCGCTCTTTTTGGAGCATTTCACGCAGAAATCAGAACAGCAAGTGATGAAGGCATGTCACAAGGGCATTCATGTAGACAATCAGTAAATCGGCTATGGTTCTCATCTGCCTGCCTCATTTTGGTTTTGTATCGAACTGTCAGTTGTCCCAAGATGCAAACTGAAGGTGCCGCTATGGACCATTTCACTAAGCTATTCAAAATACGTTTCATAATCAGGATTCTGTTACAATGTACAATTTCTGCCCTTAATTTAATGGTAATTCTGAACAAAGTCTAATCATAACTATGCTGACAGACAACGCAAATCTTAGATTTTCTGCCATATTGAATTTTTTGCAAAAGCTACTTTTGTGAGCTGTGCCTGGGTCACTTGGCCTATTGTCACCAAATTAGGGTTGAAAGTATTTCTGGAGTCTCGGCCTCAATAATTACCAAAAAAATTAAATGTTGACTTTTCAAAACAGTATGGCCGCCACACCTTAATCAATTGTTGTGGGTATGGCCATTTTCCAACAACAAAAAAAGCTGTAACTCATGAACACAACACTCAATCCTCATGACACATCTGTGCCAACAGGTGGCGCTATAAGAAGCAAATTATTTAAATGCTTATATGTCTTCAACTGTTTGAGCAGTCAGGTTGATATTTTGAATCCTACATCTCTGTGCAATATATATATATATTTAAAAAAAAAAAAAAAAAAAAATATATATATATATATATATATATATATATATATATTTTCAATGGTTACCCCTGAAGAAGTGTACTACTTTAGGTGGCCTTTTTCCAATAGAACAAGTGTTGTAAGAGGATACATATACCAGTGGTGTAGGTTTCGTTTAACTGGCCACAAAATCGTGCAACATATTTTGATATATTATAAACGATATGCAAACCATTTTTTTGATGAAATAAGAAAGTACAGCACCTGACACCACACCTGTTCTCAAAACTGATTGTCCTCACACTAAATATTGAAATATTAACCAGTCCTGTGCCACAGCTGAAAAGCTGCAACACATAGTGCAGACCTCGTTTGCCAACAGGCTAAGATAGGGAGATCATGTCATGCTTTACTGAACTTACTCCTTCATCTATTATAAAACATGGCATTTGCTAGCTATCGTTTTCACTCCTAACCAACGAGCGCAGACACGGGCCACCTTCATTTTAGCTAATGATATATTGTAACCACACACGCGCGCACACGCAGAAGTACAAGCATACACAAACACGCGGGCGCGCGCGCGCACACACACACACACACACACACACACGGTCATCACAGTGTCTTCCTAAATAGATACTGTTGTCCTAAATGTGATTTCCTCGCGTATCACTGCTTCTAAAACTGAAACGATATAATCGTGGTCTCACCTCGGCACATCAATCAGACTTGGTTACCTTGCAAAATTCTCTGTATTTCCATAGCTAGCAAAAATGGCGGAATGCTCCAGACATTGAAGAATTTGACGGGAAATATGAACGATTTATGCAAATATAGTGGGTAGTAGCAATGTAGACATATTTAATATCAGATCAATCGGCATTTATTTATGCGATATACGGGATAACACACCCGTCTGAGCGTCTGAGCTTTAACATAATAGTGCACCACATTTTCCCTTGAACGCGAAAAAATAAGCCTAATTTTTTATTTTTTTACATTAGAAGGTAAGAAATTGGTTAATTTTCCAGCAAACGTTTTCTTGACGTCGCTTTCTTATGTTAACAACAAAGGCAATAGACTCCCACCTAATATAACCATTATAGTGTGTAATTCGTCATTAAATTAAAGGAATAATACGTTAATTTAATAAAATCTGATTTATAAAAGATACATACTCAATGAGGTCTGAGGGAATTAAGATATTCTTACCAGCTCGTCTTGCGGACCAGGGCCTGCGAACGCGCATGCGCGGCTTTTAAGCGTTGTTTTTTTTACACAAGCAATGGGTACGGTACATCAAAAACCGCTTTCTACATTGTTCAGAAAACCCTCAGAACATCCATCACTGTGATTATTTATCCGATTCTTTGTTGAAACTTTAACTTTTAAAATTAATGCAGTTTGTAAGGATGGTTAAAATACATTTGGATCCTGACGGTATACAAGTGATGGCAACATGTATGAATATAGTGACCTCTCCAACCTTTAGTCCTCATCTCCTCTTGGTCAACTGCGATATACTGTGTAATTAAATTATTACAGCCATGCAATTGCTCATGGAAAGCATATGCAACATGCAGTATCTTGAGTTCTAAGTTCAATAATTATATAAACAGCCCCTTGAAGAAAAGCGAACACGTTTTAACTAATTTATATGACTTTAAGGGGTGGCACCCTGTTGGCAAGAAGGTTCTGTGTTCAAATCCTGGCTAGGGCTTTCTGTGGGTTTCCTCTGGGTACTCCGGTTTCCTCCCACAGTCCGAAGACATGCAGGTCAGATTAACTGGAGAGCCAAAATAATTGCCCATAATTATGAACGTGTGAGTGCATGGTGTGTGTGCCCTGCAGTGGATTGGTCACCTGTCCATCCCTGCCTCTCGCTCAGTGCATGCTGGGATGGGCTCCAACACCCCTGACCTGGAATAAGCAGGTTAGATAATTAATTAATCGATATATGACTTTAATAACTGCGCCATCAGTTTTGTCGTTTTTTAGCATCTGCTAATTTGTGTTATGTAATGTAATGTAAATAATGTAATGTAAGTCATGGAGTTTGCAGAAAATGGTTTGTGGCATGTATTTAATTGAATAGCCATTTTGGAGGACTTTACCATCCCATAATTCCAAATTCCTACAGTAAAAATGCAGGGAATCCATTGTATGAATACCTGGGAAAGTTTTCTTCATGAATGTACTGGACTTTGCAGAAAACTGTTTGATGTCATTATTATATTGAATTGTAATAAGTGGCATGTATTGAACTGAATGGCCATTTTGGAGAATTTTGCCATCCCATAATTCCCAATTCCTACAATAAAAACACACTCATCTTTGCATGAATACATGGGAAGTATGACGTCAAGAATCTAACGAGTTTTATAAAAAATAATAATAATAATAATAATTCGAGCACTCCATTTTTTTTTTTTTTTTTTTTTGCTTTTTGAGTAATTTCAAGTAATAACTTTATCTGCTGTATTATATTTGCGTCACAACCGGGTTACCGTAAAGAGTAATGTAGGTAGCGCAGTTAAACTTTAAGCGCAGAATGCTTGAGCGGGCTTTTGTGCAGATGGCGTGACCACAGTCAGTTAGATGGCACTTGCACACACACACACACACACACACACAAAGAATGACAGGGAAGGTTTGTCAGTGTCGTGTTTTTGGTTTCCCAATAGGTTTCTAGAACGCTAACATGACGTCTGCGTTCACCAAGCTAGCTTGTAATTTACCAACTAGCTAGGATTTCCAAGAAAGCAGGACTTGCATCCACGAGGAACTGCAGTCACGAGGAATTACCAAGTACTGTTTAGAAATATGTTGTGACTGATACATTACTTCGGCAATATTCTTGTGTGTGTGTATGTGTGTGTATTTTAGTTCAATGGTAAAATTCCTTTGTGCAAACAAATGTCAAAGGCTGGGACAAACTATCAATTATAATCATTACGGTAAAACTGACTTCTCCTTCACAGAAATCCAACCCCTATTCCCGACAGCTGAAAGTTAGTTTGGAGTAGCCTAACACCCGAAATAGTTTGCGAACCGCCTGCGCTAAATAACTCGTTATCCATCGTACGAGTAAGTTCAGTTTATTTACGCTATATTGCTGTTGTTTAAGGGGTCACATCTGAGATTTTGTTTTGCCAATGCCTACGGTGGCTTCAGGTGTCTAACGCTGATCTGTTCGGATGTCCACACTAAACTGGAAAACACGGGCTGTTGCAGCCATTTGCATCTGCTGACATAGCTGGTTGTAGTTTATCGATGTCTTATTTGAGGGTATGCTATAGCTTAAGTTTCATGAGTTATTTAACTATACAATTCCTTTACATTGTAAGCTAGAGCTTACGTAGAAAGTTTTCACAAATGGCTTCTAAGTTATTTTGTTTATTGGTCTGTCGCTGAGGTCATATAGCCAGCAGCTATCTAAATCGGTGGTTGCGACGTCGCTAGCTATTTAAAAAAAGATGTGCAGAGCCTTTTAATAAATTGATTTTCTTGTAGACCGCGTCGTACTGGATGAGCATTCCAACAGACTGGTTATAAGCCCGTGTGCAGAAGTTAGCGGAGTAGGCACGGGAAGCTTGCAAGCTACGTTCTGCAAATGCAGTTTGTCTAAGAGGCTGTACTCGTGTCGGACAGACCCAGAAAAAGGACAGGGCACACAGACGGCTACTGGACGAACAAGCGTCCTGGTAGTGTAGAGTAATAACAGACAGACTACTCTGTTGACGGCCTTCCGGGATGTTTTCAGGGGATTAGACATGTGGAATCCCGGATAAAGTGCCTGTGCAGACAATCGGGTAAAGTGTCCTGCGAGTCTGCCGCTCCCAAAGCTCAAACAAGGCAATGACATGATGAGCAGAGAGCACAGTGGCATTATCTGAACCTTTATTTACACAAGACTCCCGTCTGTTTAGTGGTATCAATACATAAAAGGTATAATGAATAAAGTAACAAATACAAGTCATTCCACCGTATCGTGGTCGTTTCTGACGACTAACTAGTGAGATGGATAAGCACTTAACTACTGTTTATTGCATGTTTTTTAGTTTGGAAAAGTATCATATGGTCTGTCTTTATAACTACCCAGTGGGTTTTGAGCTTGATTTACCGGGCAACAAAATATACATAATATTTAAATATATATGGAAATAGATTGTATTTTCCAGTATTTGCCAATTGTCAGTTTACATTACGTTTATTTGGCAGACGCTTTTATCCAAAGCGACTAACAATAAGTGCATACCGAATGTCATTGGGCAACTACAAAACACCGGTTCGATAAGCTACAGTACTTATTATGTAACAGTTATCCATAACCATGAACATTTAGTCCAGTTCACATAGTAAGCATAGGCTAGGACAGAAAGATATGACAAGTCAAACTAGAATGAGGCATGATGACAAGATATGATAGACCTACAACATCAAGAAAACGATCAGTGCAATAAATATGTGCTGGATGAAGATTCCAGTGCAACATGAAAGTGGTAGAGGATCAAGACAGATACATGGGATAAGAGCGATCCTACATTGGGAATACCCTGAAGATATGTGTATTCTTCAGAGCACAGTGGGAAATGGGAAGGGACCCAGTGGTCCACAGAGGAATGGGGAGTGTGTTCCACCACTGGGGGGCTATGGTGGAGAATCTCTTGTGGTCGGGACAAGAACCATTCTCCCAGATGGCAGAAGTGCAAGCCGCCCTGCTGCAGCAGAGCTGAGTGCTCGTGCTGGCGTGTGAAGTTGAGTTATGTAGGTAGGAGGGAGCTGTCCTGTTGGCTGCAGTGTGGGCCAGAGTCAGAACCTGACCCTGGCAGTGACCAGCAGCCAGTGGAGTGACCTCAGCAGGGGAGTGACATGCGAGAACTTTGGAAAGTTGAAGACAAGTCTGGGAGCACCATTCTTTTACTTAATGTTGATTGAATTTAAATATGTCCCTGCATATTTGAATTTATAGCAAATGTATCCCATAATATACCAGTTGTTGCCACCAAAGTGGCAACAACTGGTATATTTTTTAACGCATTTCCATATATTTTTCAGTATTGCATTCTTGTTACCGATGACAATATGTTGTACACTTAAAAGTAGGCCAGGTTTCTTATTTCACAAATGAGTCAGACTTATGTCTTCATATTGTTGGTATATTTAGTCAGATGCTTTAAATATTACTAGAACAGCTTTCCATTGTCACTCAAAAAGACAAATGAAGATAACCAATATATTGGATCTCCGCAAATATATTTTTGTTGTGTACAAGGAAGGGCGGCCTTCATGAGAAAGGGGCCACACTCAGAAAATTAATCCTAAGCTCTTGTTGGATGCTACTAGCATTTGTAGTGCCTTATTTGACTTATAATGGGTTTTATTTTCAAGAAAATAACACTGGAAACCCCTAAATATTTTAAGTTATTACTTTTCTCCAACTTCAACCCAGCCTCCTGCAGATTTTGTATATGTTGTGTTGTCTGTGCAAGGAAGGTCAAAAAGCTGAATTAAATGTTGTTTTGTCCATGGCACACCAGTCAGGTGTCATGTTGTAATACAGTTTTTTCAGTGGTGCACAGGTGTAGATGTTGTGCTTTTTCAGTGGTGCACTGGTGTAGATGTTGTGTATTTTCAGTGGTGTGCAGGTGTATATGTTGTGCTTTTTCAGTGGTGCGCTGGTGTAGATGTTGTGCTTTTTCAGTGGTGCGCTGGTGTAGATGTTCTGATTTTTCAGTGGTGCGCTGGTGTAGATGTTGTGTATTTTCAGTGGTGCACAGTTGTAAATGTTGTGTATTTTCAGTGGTGTGCAGGTGTAAATGTTGTGTATTTTCAGTGGTGCACCGGCGTAAATGTTGTGTATTTTCAGTGGTGTGCAGGTGTAAATGTTGTGTATTTTCAGTGGTGCGCAGGTGTAAATGTTGTGTATTTTCAGTGGTGCGCCGGCGTAAATGTTGTGTATTTTCAGTGGTGCACAGGTGTAAATGTTGTGTATTTTCAGTGGTGCGCAGGTGTAAATGTTGTGTATTTTCAGTGGTGCGCAGGTGTAAATGTTGTGTATTTTCAGTGGTGCGCAGGTGTAAATGTTGTGTATTTTCAGTGGTGCGCCGGTGTAAATGTTGTGTATTTTCAGTGGTGCGCAGGTGTAAGTGTTGTGTATTTTCAGTGGTGCGCAGGTGGGATGGCGTCTAAGCTCCTGGACAGACTGCGCCGTTCCCTGTTTAAGGAAGGGGCCTCGGCGGAGCCTGGGGGGGCGGAGGAGTTCCCAGAGAGCTCGGAGCTGGAGGACGACACGGAGTGCGTCTCTGCGCGCCTCAGCGGCACGCTCAGCTTCGAGGGCGAGCGGACTCTGGACTCCGAGGACACCGGAGAGGCCTCCGGTCCAGACAGTGACTCCGACTTCCTGGCAGAGTCCATCGAGAACGGGTCCTGCAGCACAGGTATCTCCAGGGACTTTAAGTTGAGTCAGTGTGATGGTCAGTCTCTTTTTGAAAATGTTCCTTTGCCAAATCTGCTGTTTGGTTCAGATCAAGGATCTCTAACTAAAACAATAGAGGGCCAGCGTATCTTGTTTGTGGTGCGTTCTAGCACTCCACTACACACCTTGTTTCCAAGGTTTAAATTTGTTACTCAGTTACAAAAACCCACAGACACTGTGGCCCTTCAGGACTGGAGTTCCTGATTCTTGCCTTTGGTCCTGGTTGTGCTTTTAAAAAGATGTATGAAATATGTAGAATGCACTGCTTTTTTTGTCATAGGGTTAGTGAGTGTTTCATTTGCAGTGTTGAAGCAGTGTCTGGTTGTGTGTTTTGGTTTCTGCAGAGGGCAGTCCAGTGGCCCTTCCTCCTGGGGGTGTCACCCTGCTCACCTCTCAAATGCGAGAGAGCTGGCGCAGCTCGCAGTCCCGCAGCATTCCGGTGAAACTGCTCTTTGAGGTCACCGATGCAAGTGTAGTCCAGGAAGGTTCCTCCAAATATGTGGTGGGTATGAGCAGGTTGAATGAAATTTCACTGATTGAATTTGAGTTTACCCAGCCCCTGCTGTTTGTGCATGCATTTGAGCTTACCATTCTCCTCCTGTTTGTGCATGCAATTAGCTTACAATGCTCCTCCTGTTTGTGCATGCATTTAGCTTGCAATGCTCCTGCTGTTTGTGCATGCATTTGAGTTTACCATGTCCCTGCTTTTTGTGCATACATTTGAGCTTACTATGCCCCTGCTGTTTGTGCATGCATTTGAGTTTACCATGCCCCTGCTGTTTGTGCATGCATGTGAGCTTACTATGCCCCTGCTGTTTGTGCATGCATTTGAGCTTACTATGCCCCTGCTGTTTGTGCATGCATTTGAGCTTACTATGCCCCTGCTGTTTGTGCATGCATTTGAGCTTACCATGCTCCTGCTGTTTGTGCATGCATTTGATCTTACCATGCTCCTGCTGTTTGTGCATGCATTTGAGCTTACCATGCCCCTGCTGTTTGTGCATGCATTTGATCTTACCATGCTCCTGCCGTTTGTGCATGCCTTTGCACAGTACGTACAGTAGATCTTTACTTTTTCCTGCAGCTCTATACTATCCATGTGATCCAGTCAGGGATGTTTGACCGGAGCCCTGCGCTCATCACACGACGCTACACCGACTTTGAGCGTCTCCACGCCCGGCTGCGCCGTCGCCACGGGGACGAGATGGAGGGCGTGTGCTTCCCCCGCAAGAAGCTGCGGAGGAACTTTGCGGCGGAGACCATCGCCAAGCGCAGCCGGGCCTTTGAGCAGTACCTGTCCCACCTGCTCTCCCTCGCCGAGCTCTGCCACTCGCCCACCTTCCTGGAGTTCTTCTACCTGGGCGACCTGCGGGCGGGGCAGGTGCTGCTGCGCGGCGGGCGCTACCAGGAGGCGCTGGGCTTCTTCCTGAATGCGCTGAGGCTGCAGGAGAAGCTGGGCTGCCAGGCACAGCACCAGCAGCGAGCTCACTGGCTCTTCACCCTGCTGGGCCTGGTGGCCTGCTTCCAGGAGCTGGACCAGCTGGGCGAGGCCCAGGAGCACTGCGACCGCGCCCTGCAGGACCTGGCCCCTTCCCAGCATGCCCTGCAGCAGCAGAACCTGCACCCGCTCCTCGTCCCCCTGCTGCAGGCCAACGTGCGGCTGTCCTGGAAGATCTCCAAGGACAAGCGGCGGTGGGAGGCGCTGTTGCTGGAGATCCAGGACTCTGGGGTGGACACGGGCAACCAGCCCAGCCTGAAAGAGTACCTGATCAAGGAGGTCCTGGAGGACAGTGAGGGGGACCCCAAGCTCAGGGTCAAAGGTGACAGCACATAAAACCCACATCTAAATTTATACCAGACTCGGATGACCATGAGGGAATTCCTGTTTTTATTTTACACAGGGCTTGTAGGAAGGTCTTAGGACACACCACGGTCTTAATTGCTGTGCAACTGCTAAGTTAAATACGCTTATAGTTGTAGGAATGGACGAAGGCAGAAAATTCTTTACTGCTTCTTACTGAAAAGGAAACACTGGCTCTTCAGCCCTACAGTTCTGTATGTCTAACAGACACTGATGATGTGGGCTAAATGTAAAGGTGTACTTGGGGCTTGAATTATTGATTTTATCTTTTGTATGAAAAGGCAGAGTTCAGGTCGCATTTTTTTGTGTTTCAAATCTCCGTGGCCCACAGTCATCCAAAGGGAGCTGCAGCAATTAAGAGGCCTGTTAATTGGAGGAAATGCAATGACGGTATAGTGTGACTAAAGGGAAACTCGATTCTTCTGCTCAGGTAGACCATCTGTACATTATGACTGGGGATAATCAAGGGTGTTATGGGACTTTGATCCTACAAGAGAAGAAGCGGTGCTATGATCCCTAATTTGATGTTAACAGCTCTTTGCTTGCTGAAATGCTGGACACGGCACTGTATAATCTTTCCCCAGGAGAGGCTGCTCGCAGTTATGATCAGTCGAGCAGATGATCTGGTTTGAGGTTGCAAAACTATGACCAGACGGCCGTGTGTCTGGCTTTATTCTTTAAGCACACATCTTTCTGGGCGTACCCAGCTAAAGCACCTTTTTTAGTGCAATAATTTACACAGTCTTTCAGAATAAACCCTTGCCACCTATATACACTAGTGCTGATTGGCTAGGAGTCTCACAGGCTATGCTAGCGCTGATTGGCTAGGAGCCTCACAGGCTATTCTGGTGCTGATTGGCTAGGAGCCTCACAGGCTATTCTGGTGCTGATTGGCTAGGAGTCTCACAGGCTATGCTAGTGCTGATTGGCTAGGAGTCTCACAGGCTATGCTAGTGCTGATTGGCTGGGAGTCTCACAGGCTATGCTAGTGCTGATTGGCTAGGAGTCTCACAGGCTATGCTAGTGCTGATTGGCTAGCGCTCCCTAGTTGCCAGTTGCCACTGCATTTGCATAGCTTTATTTAAGAATAGCCGGTTGATCAGACACTGCGCAGCCCTGCTAGACGATGGTGGTTTTGTGCAGTGAAACCCTCCCAAGCTGCTGTGGGCAGTGGGAGGGCACAGGGTGGACCTGAACCTGAGGGCTGAGGACTGTTCACTTATACGTTTTTATATAAGTGAACAGTCATGAAAATTTTGATCAAAATTCTTAAGTTTTGATGTTTCAAAACTCCAGCCCTGGTCCTGGAAGGGTACTGGGTCAGTCTGCTGGTTCTGTTTTTCCCAGTTTACCTGCCCTCCCTATCCCCCAACAAACGGTTCAGACATGAGACACTAGGTCACTAGGTGACGTGACTTTACTGTGAAACCAGTTGCCTTAATCGATCAATTTAGTACTGAATAACAACTAAAACCGACATGCCCCCCCCCATTCCCTAGGAACAGGGTGGGTCCCTCACCTAGCCCTTAATTTTTGGTGTTTTTTTGTTTACATCACTTGTTTTTTGTTAGCTAACAGACATTATCTTTAGGAGGTGTCATTTATGATGCATTGCAGACCCTCCATAGCTCAGTGTAATCTGTATTTATATTTCTTTTTTATGAAGTGTATCACACGCATGTATCCTGGGTGTGCTATACCAAGTGCTTGCATTTCACACAGATATGAGTTTAGTATTCAAACATAGCACTTAGAAATGGGCTGCTGCTGTATTTTTTAAATATTTCGTTTAAATCATTATTTTCCCTTTCTTGTATCGTTACAAACATGCTAAACGGAGATGTAACAGAGTTGGGTTTTGACGTATTGAAATAACAGCTTCTGTGTTCACACTGTCTAAAGCAGATTTGAATCTTGGAAATTTTACAAAATGTATATTTTTCAATAAAGATGCACAAGACATGAAGAGAATGGAGTCATTTCCCAGTGTGCCTTTGGTTATTTGGGTTTATACATAAATCTGCTCTCTCCTGCAGCCTCAGAGCATATTTTTAAATGAAATGTGTAAATTTCCCAGTCATTCGATTGCCTCTCGTACAGTGTCTCTGTCTTTGTGTGTTTGTGTGTCTCTGTGTCATTGTGTCACTGTGCCCCTGTGTCACTGTGTCCCTGTGTCTGTGACCCTGTGTTTCTGTGTCATTGTGTCCCTGTGTTTGTGTCCCTGTGTCACTGTGTCTGTGTCCCTGTGCCCCTGTGTTTGTGTCTCTTGTGTCCCTGTGTTTGTGTCCCTGTATCTGTGCTGCGTGTCCCTTTGTCACTGTGTCCCTGTGTCACTGCATCCCTGTGTTTGTGTCCCTTTGTCACTGTGTCCCTGTGTCCCTTTGTCTCTGTATCATTTTTCGCAGGTCTGAATTCTGATCGGTATCCCTGCTGGGAGGAAAGGTCTAAAAAGGAACTTCTTTGAAAGGGAAATTGAGAGATCCTGTGGAGATTATCACTGAGATCACAAAACAAGAAGTTGTATTCGAGGGCCTTGAAAAGGATATGAACATGTGAAATGTGAGTGTGGCAAACACGCCTGCCACAGCCCACCGAAGTGGCTTTCCACGGGGCCCTCCAGCACAGAGACACAGGAAGATGATGTTCCAACAGTCCAGATTTATTTACAAGGGTTTGGCAAGATGTTACAGCTAAAGTGAGCAGATCTAAAACACTGTCATGACAGAGAGGCGCTTCTTGTGTGGGTGGGGATGGCAGATTTAACCTGTGCGCACCGATTACCTCACTACGCACAGGTGCAGCCACTCCTGTTCCTGGGTCCAATTAGCCTGGCCAATTCTCTAATTCTTAACCAATTATCCAATTGGCCAGGTCTAATTAACTTGACCCAGGGCAGGTGTGGCTGCTTAAACCAGCCATCCCCACACCACAGTGAGCTATTTGGAGAAAATGACCTATTAACATTGGCTTTACTGTCAAATATGACGTGTGATTATATACGGTTTTGTTAAGAGATTAAATGTACCCATAACATCTTGTCTTGATATACTGTGCTATACTTGCATTGGAATAATTCTTACTTGACAGGATGACAGTTCCTGAGTTTACAAGCATCATATTTTTGGAGTGAATTTCTTTTGTGGGTATCACCTACTAATAACAACTTTGTTTTTCAAGGAGAATTGTGCCCACAGTAGGTAAGGATTGTTTTTCAAGGTGAATTGTGCCCACAGTAGGTAAGGATTGTTTTTCAAGGAGAATTGTGCCCACAATAGGTAAGGATTGTTTTTCAGTTAACTGTATGTTAGTTTTCATACACTAAACTAATACTACATTACTCAGACATGGGCAGGGTGGTGTAACTATGTTAGTTTTCCTAACTAAACTAATACTAAATTACTCAAACAGATGGCCAGGGTGGTGTAACTGTATGTTAGTTTTCCTAACTAAACTAATACTACATTACTCAAACAGATGGCCAGGGCAGTGTAACTCTACTTTACTAGTCCTGTGACAAGTATGTCCTAATTTTAATGTGCAGAAGCTTTTGCATACATATAGTCATTGCATAATTTAAATCGGCATGAAATGTATTTTAATGGAAATAAATGTTTCAACAATACTGAAGAAATATTGCTTCATGTGTATGTCTGTAATTGACCAGAAGACCAGAAGAGGGAGCTTAACACAGTCAGAAGAAAAATAAGGACATTGCAAGAAAAATGCAATTGGAATTCCAGATAACAAAACCTTAAGGATGCTTTTTTAAAATAAATAATAAAAAAAATTGTATAAGAATAAGACAGTGATTCTGATTTTAAGGTAACCTAGGTGTTATCTGATTTACACATGTGAATACTGAAACCCCATGTACAGGACCTGAATTAATGCATCTTGTTGAATGAATGAAACTGAAATATTATCTATGCCAAAGGAACAACTGCATAAACTTAACTACAACTCTGCCATTCTAACAAACCTCACATTTGACCACTGCATGTTCTGTTCTAGCACAGACAGTGGGAAATGCACAATTCTGCTGTCAGAACTCAAAGCAGCATCCCAACCTTTTCCATCTGCAATAATTTATGCAGCTTTAGAAAACAGATTTTAAGGTTGAGGAATTCAGATGACCATAGATGTGCTGCGGGGGACGTGCGGGGACGTGACCATAGACGTGCTGCGGGGACGTGACCATAGACGTGCTGCGGGGACGTGACCATAGACGTGCTACGGGGACGTGACCATAGACGTGCTGCGGGGACGTGACCATAGACGTGCTGCGGGGACGTGACCATAGACGTACTGCAGGGACGTGACCATAAACGTTCTGCAGGGACGCGACCATAGACGTACTGCAGGGACGTGACCATAAACGTGCTGCAGGGACGCTACCATAGACGTGCTGCGGGGACGTGACCATAGATATGCTGCAGGGATGTTGGGTGTCAGTAGTCGGGCTGCGGGGATGTTGGGTGTCAGTACCTGGGCTGCAGGTATGTTGGGTGTCAGTAGTCGGGCTGCAGGGATGTTGGGTGTCAGTAGCTGGGCTGCAGGGATGTTGGGTGTCAGTAGCTGGACTATAGGAATGTTGGGTGTCAGTAGCTGGGCTGCAGGGATGTTGGGTGTCAGTAGCTGGGCTGTAGGTATGTTGGGTGTCAGTAGCTGGGCTGTAGGTATGTTGGGCGTCAGTAATCGGGCTGCGGGTATGTTGGGTGCCAGTAGTCGAGCTGCGGGGATGTTGGGTGTCAGTACCTGGGCTGCGGGGACATTGGGTGTCAGTAGCTTTGCTGCGGGGATTTTGGGTGTCAGTAGCTGGGCTGTAGGTATGTTGGGTGTCAGTAGCTGGGCTGTAGGGATTTTGGGTGTCAGTAGCTGGGCTGTAGGTATGTTGGGTGTCAGTAGCTGGGCTGCAGGGATGTTGGGTGTCAGTAGCTGGGCAGGTTTGGGACAGGAGAAGCGGTGAAACGTTCTTCTCAGACAGGAGGCCCCAGGCTGGAGCTGTCCAGTGCTGAACCACCCAGTGCTGCAATGCTTTCCCTGGGGTCCCATTAGACCCAGAACTGACCCACGCCCATCAGTTTCCAAATTAAAGCCAGGAAAAGGTGTGTGGTGAGTTGCAAGGCTTGCAATGGCTGAACAGAAAGCCCAATCCTAAACCTTTGAGAACTGCTGTCCACCAGTTATTTTCCACTCTGGTGAATATGTTGGTAGATCATTTGTCTGGTCTTACAGTAAATATGGATGCTGAGAAGTCCTACTGATTTCCAAACTGATATGTGTGAAGAATGTATTTGGGTCTTTATATTAGGCAGATTATCTAGCTGTGTGTGGCCATTAAAATGCATGCAGGGATGTCAGTGAGTAGCCTAATTGTGATGATTTCATTTTGCTTCATTTCACCCCGTGACAGTGCTCCCGCCTGGATTAGTTCACAGGAAGGGGAGTACTTCTCAATATTGATAAAAGCTGTGACGACCAATACAGCTACTATTACAAGAGCACAGTCCTGCGTAATCTTGCTTGGTGGTGAGGCATGAGTAAGGTGAAGATCATTGGCCTTCTAGTCCCACTAAGTATCCTAAAAGGCTAAAGCCCTGTTCTGGTGAGTCGGTTTCGTAGTTCAAGCCGCGTTATTTGCAATGCACAATATTGCAAGATGAAGTTGCTGACCAGTGTGTTGAACGGACATTTTTCCCTTTGTCTTTCCAGTGTGTGCGGCAGCATCATTCACCCCGCTGAGCCCAGTATGAAGTCAGGCTGAATACATGCTCAGAGGACAAAGTAAAAGGAGAATTTCAAGGGATTTAGATTTTAGATTTGTTTCAGTTAATTTACCGACTCACAAGATTTTTTAACGGAATCCAGTGCCATGAATTTTACTTTGAGTGTAGGCCTGTTGATTTCTTTTATCTGCACAGTTTCATTTAACGCCGTGTAATTTCATTATGTGCCATGTACACAAATAAAAAGTGGTTATTCGTAAGTGCAAACGCTTCAGTGTGATAACTCGAAGGGCGCGCGGACCCAGGCGGTTCCTGTCCCGTGGCCGTGCGCTCCCCCCTTCTTCTTGCCCGGACTGTTTTCCTCTCAACTTTGCGTTCTTCGAGTTGAGAGATCAGTCCTGCAGTCAAACCACGGGAACGAAAGAGATGAAGGCTCCGGGGGTTTATGTTTCGGCTATCATTTTTTTAGTCTTGATGGATTGGACGAGCGCAGTTCCAGGCAACTCCACTGGTGAGGACATACGATTAAACCTCGCAGATCCTGATGATAAACCATGAAACCATTCGACAGTAATAGAGATTTCTCAGCATACAGTCTATAATACTTTAACTTGAAATGTAGCACATTCGCAGCACGGAGTGTCTGTGGGCTGCTGCATGCAAACAGAGAGTCTTATTTTTATCCACCGCGTTTAGAAGCCAGTTCGAGGCTGCCCATTCTAAGTCGACCGGTGTAAATAAAACTGCAATCGTTAAAAACGGGTGTACACAAAAAATAAATTAATTAAATAAAAATAAAAACATCCACAATAGTTGTGGGAACTCGTTATGTGACGTTATAACAATGTTACAATTGTGTGGTCTGCTAACATTTGGCTACACTGGATACAGTGTTTTAGAATTGAATTTATTCCGTTTTGCCGACCTTACGAATCATACATATAATGCGTAAGAATGTTTAACCAGACGGGGTTACCCGTAGTGTTAGTGTTTTTGTTGAGATGTTCGTGCTTAGCACCGAGCTGGAAATTACATTACGGATCACAAAATCCGAGCCTTAGGCTACTGTGGCTCGAAAGAAACTCAAGAAAAGTGAAGTCGTCCCGCTGGAACGCCGCTGTAGGCTACCCGTTACATTTTTGACGACGTTGATAAAACAGTTTGTTTGACTGAATTAGTTGTCTTTAATTAGGCTACACGTTATAAAAAAGTTTGCGGCTCTCACCTCACCACACACATGAAGAATATATCAGAATGATCCCATTTGAGAGATTAATTGATCGCACTGTTTAATAAATGCGTTGTATGAACGCACTGGCAAGAGGAATGTTAGTGCGGTAATTAAGACGATTTCGTTTGCTTCAGTCACCCCAGTGACAGCGCTACCTCCATGTCCTCATTTACAGTGCCGAAGAAGGGGCACTGCCCGCGGCGCTTGAATGTGGTTCCGTCAAAACGGGCCTGCGTCTGTGACGACGACTGTCCCGGGCCGGACAAATGCTGCGTTTTCGACTGTGGGGCAGTTTGCGTGCCACCTGCTTTTAGTAAGATGATTTCCCCTGTCTCAGCAGAACTGTTTGTGTTTATTCTCCCCACCCCCACCGACAAATTTGCCTCAAATTAACTTTCAGTGAGTTAACGTGGCATCTGAAATTCGTGACAATCCTTGGCAGTATGAGCGGCCTGTCTTGAAGGCATTGTTGTGTATGTTTGTTGATTGTATTTTCCTGACTCGTCTGTGCTTCATAGCCAAGCCCGGGGTGTGTCCTCGCAGACGCAGGGGCTCAGGGATGTGCGCAGAGTTCTGTGCCAATGACAGTGACTGCCCCAACAATGAGAAGTGCTGCCACAACGGGTGTGGCCATGCCTGCATCGCTCCATACACAGGTAAGATCAGCCAGACTGCATACACAGGTAAGATCAGCCAGACTGCACTGCTCATACAGAGGTAAGATCAGACAGACTGCACTGCTCATACACGGGTAAGATCAGCCAAACTGCACAGCTCACACACAGGTAAGATCAGCCAGACTGCATATACAGGTAAGATCAGCCAGAATGCATACACAGATAAGATCAGCCAGAATGCATCTACAGATAAGATCAGCCAGACTGCATGCAAGGTAAGATCAGCCAGACTGCACTGCTCATACACAGGTAAGATCAGCCGGATTGCACTGCTCATACACAGGTAAGATCAGCCAAACTGCACAGCTCACACACAGGTAAGATCAGCCAAACTACACAGCTCACACACAGGTAAGGTACAGCAGACACCAGAGTCATTCCAAGACCATTAGAGGGGCATGAAAAAGGGCCTACAAACTAAAACACCTTTTTGCCCAGGCACTACAGCATCAATGAAATCAATCAAAAACTACAAAACACACAGGACATTGGGATTGGCTCTTTTCAGTGAGGCCTAAGATGTTTTTTGGTCCATAGTAAGTGTTATATCAGTTATCAGCCCTTAGAGAGGCATGTTTCCTGTGCTTTAATCTGCATTTGGGAGGGTTGTGCTGTTCTTCAGATAAGCAGTGCTACTATGGTGCTGTGCGTCCTTAGAGGCAAAGGTCAAGCCTCAGGGACCGTACTTGAACACAGGTGGTCAGTACAAACCTCCGTTTTAGTGTGAAGATTCTTAGGTTGAGTTTCATGATCCTAGATGAACAGGTTTTTGGTGAACTGACACAAACATGAGTCAAACTCAGTGGTTTGCAAATCTGAGCATAAAACTTGGGAAATAATTGAGCCAAAATGGTGCACATCTACAGGCAATTCAGCTTTTCACCCACAGATAAAATGATCTGAATCTGACATCAACATCCATCACTGTGCCAGCTTCTCCTCAACAACCTTCAACACTCTGTACAACACGGTTTAGAAATTCTTAGCCTATGTTTAAATGCTACACAATCAAAGTGGGCCACTCTTTTTGAAACATTTTTTTATGGCAATATGGAGAATTCTTGAGGAACATGATTTCTAAAGGAAATGTTCAGATAAGGAAATAGAGCTGGCCCATCTGTAGCTCTTCCGTGTAAATATGGAAGTTTATCTGAAACCAAATGCAAACACCTGAGGTTAAAGGCAGCACCAGCAGGCTGATTCATTCGACTTCTTAATCCAGCTGGATAACGGAAGAGATTTGCAGACTTCAGACTTTTAATTTGACAGGCTCTTGTCAATTTTCTGAGAAATGAGGGTCAGAAAGTCACGCAGGAAAGCGTATATTGCTTTTAGACAGCCCGCACAACTACCGTTTATAACCTGAACGTCCATTTCAAATTATATTTTTTTGCAATCAGCAGAAATGGACAGATTCCCAGTGACAGGAGCAGCCTACTCAAACCCTACATCATGCCCCTCCTTTCTATGCTATGTTTTTACACAGTATGTGAAACATGTTGGTAGTCCATGGAATTTTAATACTGTTGTTCGCTACGCTATTGATGAAACACAGCGAGTGTCATTCCTATAAGAAGGTGGTTCCTGGCTCTCTGCAGTGCTGTAACCCTGTGCTGTCCCCTGGCTCTGTGCTGCAACCCTGTGCTGTCCCCTGGCTCTCTGCAGTGCTGTAACCCTGTGCTGTCCCCTGGCTCTGTGCTGTAACCCTATGCTGTCCCCTGGCTCTCTGCAGTGCTGTAACCCTGTGCTGTCCCCTGGCTCTGTGCTGTAACCCTGTGCTGTCCCCTGGCTCTCTGTAGCGCTGTAACCCTATGCTATCCTCTGACTCTCTGCAGTGCTGTAACCCTGTGTTGTCCCCTGGATCTGTGCTGTAGCCCTGTACTGTCCCCTGGCTTTGTGCTGCAACCCTGTGCTGTCCCCTGGCTCTGTGTTGTAACCCTGTGCTGTCCCCTGGCTGTCTGCAGTGCTGTGACCCTGTGCTGTCCCCTGGCTCTCTGCAGTGCTGTAACCATGTGCTGTCACCTGGCTCTGTGCTGTAACCCTGTGCTGTCCCCTGGCTCTCTGCAGTGCTGTAATCCTGTGCTGTCCCCTGGCTCTGTGCTGTAACCCTGTGCTGTCCCCTGGCTCTCTGCAGTGCTGTAACCCTGTGCTGTCCCCTAGCTCTCTGCAGTGCTGTACCCCTGTGCTGTCCCCTGGCTCTGTGCAGTGCTGTAACCCTGTGCTGTCCCCTAGCTCTGTGCAGTGATGTAACCCTGTGCTGTCCCCTGGCTCTGATCTGTAACCCTGTGCTATCCCCTGGCTCTGTGCAGTGCTGTAACCCTGTGCTGTCCCCACAGTGAAGCCGGGGCGCTGTGCTCATCCCAAGGGGACCCCGATGTGCGCAGAGTTCTGTTACCATGACGGCCAGTGTCCAGGGGAGCAGAAGTGCTGCCGGACCACCTGTGGCCACGCCTGCAGCGAGCCCTGTTGATTGGTTGGGAGGACTGGAGGGCGGGGAGTAGGGACAGCGCAATATAGACAGCCTCCTCACTCATACTTGAATCTCTCATTTTTTAATCCCCATTGTATACCGTTAATGGGAGTATTACTATATATTTTATAATTCTTTGTCACAACCAATAAAAATGACCTGGTTGTCCACACATTGTGTTTCCAATGATTTGTTTTCAGGAATGCATATTCAGAGAAGACGCAAGGTATTTGGTGCTAGTGTAAGTGCACTATCTGCTCAATCGTTGAACCCCTATTTCCAGTACTGGCACTAGCCTGTAAGCTAGTAGCTAAGATCGCTACCTAACTATGTAGCTAGCAGTTGTGAATTACATAGATAGTGAACATTTTCCAGCTTGGTGGATACATGTGTAAACCTAGCAGTTTTTCATTAAAATCCAAAAACAAGCTAAAGGCAAGCTATTAGTTAGCTTGCCATCTAGCTAAAGTGCCTACTTTGCTATTTCAGCATCCATTCATCTTTAGCTACCTACCCAGTGTTATAACCTTACCCATCAGGCTAGTAACGACAATAAATTATGCAAATAAGTGCATGATCATGTGACAGAATTGTATCCAATAAGGGGTCAACACTTCACAATGGCAACAGAACCAAAAATAGGTGGTCACCGACAATGCAGGGGAGGCAGACGGTGCATATACACTGGCTGCAATCACCATCTTTCAATTTTTGATCCTTTTTGAAGCAATGTATGTACGCTAGAAGTTCACTATCTACTTTGTACTTCTTAGGTGATCGTTGGCCACGGATGGGTCATGTCCGTAGTGTTCGGTCCCTCTGTAATACACATGGAGTCTGGAAGCAGAGGGCCTCTCCTCCCGGTGTTCTCCAGGGAGGGGCTCCACCCCCCCACCCCACACACACACAAACACACACACACACACACAGAAAGGCGTAATGTTCCCCAGTAAAGGGCCCTCGGCTCCAGCCTTCCCACAACAAGCTCAGGCCTGAACAGCCCTGCGGTCAGTGTCTTGGAATGCAGAACTTATTTCCCACATCGGAACGAAAAAACCTGTCCGTTAAAAATGCTTTCTGGCAGTGAAAGGGACCTCTGTCTCCTGGCACCCGCGTGGCTGCAGTTAGAAATAGAATGTGGGTACAGTGAGAGAAAATAAGACGCAGAAGTACAGAATCCAGAAACAAACAGGCTCTTCTGGAAAGAGAGCGAGCCGAGCGGAGCGGCCTCATGTGAGACTGATCCGGAAAAAATGTGCAGATGCCACAGAATTAAAAGCAGATTCCTTCAGCATGTGGTAAGAGATCCTACAAGTGCAAGCAGATGTCCACTCGACACTTTACTGTGGTACTACACTGCCATGATATTACACTGCTGTGCTTTTACACTAGTGAAGCTACATTGCCATATTACACTGTTGTGCGTTTACACTAGTGCAGCTACACTGCCATGATATTACACTGCTCTGCTTTTACACTAGTGCAGCTGCACTGTCATGATATTACACTGTTGCGAGTTTACACTAGTGTGATTACTCTGCTGTGAGTTTACACTAGTGCGATTACACTGCTGTTACATTACATTACATTACAGGCATTTAGCAGACGCTCTTATCCAGAGCAACGTACAACAAGTGCATTAGTTCAAGGTGCAGAGGTGCAAAAGAAACACACTAGAGTGAAGTAAAGATCGTAGTGCCAGAAGTGACCACATAGATCAGGACTCCAACCCTGTAGAGTAACCTGTTCAGCAAACAAACAATCCTGCCAAGTACAAACTAGCACTGAAATCACATTTTCCTAATCAGAATCAGACAAACATTCCTGCCAAATAAAAACTAACGTGATCGTATTAGCCTAACTAGGTACATTGAGCTAAACTATAGGCTAGGGAGGGGTGGGGAGAGGTGCAGCCTGAAGAGATGAGTCTTTAGTCTGCTGTGAGTTTACACTTGTGTGATTACTCTGCTGTGAGTTTACACTAGTGTGATTGCACTGCTGTGAGTTTACACTAGTGTGATTACTCTGCTGTGCTTTTACAGTGGTGAAGCTACACTGCTGTGCTTTTACACTAGTGAAGCTACACTGCTGTGAGTTTACACTAATGCGATTACACTGCTGTGAGTTTACAAGTGTGATTACTCTGCTGTGAGTTTACACTTGTGTGATTACTCTGCTGTGAGTTTACACTAGTGTGATTGCACTGCTGTGAGTTTACACTAGTGCGATTACTCTGCTGTGCTTTTACACTGGTGAAGCTACACTGCTGTGCTTTTACACTGGTGAAGCGACTCTGCTGTGCTTTTACACTAGTGAAGCTACACTGCTGTGAGTTTACACTAATGCGATTACACTGCTGTGAGTTTACACCAGTGAAGCTACTCTGCTGAGCTTTTACACACTACTCAGATTACACTACTGATCTACTGAACAACACAGTCCACTCTGTTCTCTGTGTACTTGGGCATCCACTGAGTGTGTATGTGCCATGTGTTGAAAAGTGCCATGAATTGCTAGACGGTGCCATAAGACCTTGATACACAGCCAAATGTTACTACCCCTCCCCCCCCCCCACATTCCTAGCTTTCAGCAGTTCTCCAAAAAATCTTTAATCTTCTAAATTACTGGCAGGTATTTTTAGACAGTCTTTAGAAACTGGAGAAATACCTGAGGACTGGAAGCAAGACAGCTTGTGCGTACACACAGACATGCAGACAGCTTGTGCATACACACACACACACACACACACACACACACACAACGTGCATTACATTACGTTACATTACAGGCATTTGGCAGACGCTCTTATCCAGAGCGACGTACAACAAAGTGTATAACCATAACCAGGAACAAGCGTGTCGAAAACCCTAGAGAGAAGTACCGTTCCAAGTGCAGGGAACAACCGCATAGTTCAACTTGGACCCTGCGGGTTAAACTGATAAACACTAACACAAACAAGAACAGCGACAACCCCGTCTATGCAAAAATACAAGCGGTAGTTAAGACGAGTTAAGTCACCTACGAAACAGCTACCTAGTTACAACCCTAAGCTTACAGTCAATTTAGAGATTACAGGGAGGTAGGGAGGGATGGGGGGAGGTGCAGCCTGAAGAGGTGATCTCTGCAGTTGTCGTTTGAAGTGGGTCAGGGTCTCAGCTATTCTGACCTCCATTCCACCATTGTGGGGCCAGAACAGACAGGAGACGTGATCGGGAAGCGCAGGTGCGAAGAGGGGGAGGTGCCAGGCGTCCTGAGGTAGCAGAACGGAGGGGTCTGGCTCGCATGTAGGGTTTGAAGATCTTGTGGAGGTATGCTGGGGCTGATCCCTTGACTGCCTGGTATGCTAGGACCAATGTTTTAAATTTGATGCGAGCCATAACAGGCAGCCAGTGGAGGGTAGTGAGCAGGGGAGTGACGTGGGAGTGTCTGGGGAGGTTGAAGACCAGACGAGCTGCAGCATTCTGAATGAGTTGCAGGGGTCTGATGGCAGATGCCAGTAGTCCAGCCAGAAGAGTGTTGCAGTAGTCTAGGCAGGATAGTACCATTGCTTGGACCAGGAGCTGGGTTGAGTAGGTGGTGAGAAAGGGGCAGATTCTCTGGCTGTTATACAGGAAAAATCTGCACACCCGGCTTACCTCTGCGATGTTCTTGGAGAGGGACAACCTGTGCAGACAGCTTGTTCATACACACACACACATGCAGACAGCTTGTGCGTACACACACACACACACTTACATACACACATGCTGACAGCTTGTGCGTACACACACACACACACACACACACACACACACACACGTGCAGAGAGCTTGTGCGTACACACGTGCAGACAGCTTGTGCGTACACACACACACACACACACTCAAGCAGACAACACAGTTCTGCCAGAGCTGTTCCCTCAAATGTATTTGTTCTGCTTTTTTATTTAGAATGTGTCACGCTTTTTCACCAGATATTGCAAAACAAGAGCTGGTTGGGCAAATGAGAAACAGGGAACACCGTGTAAGTTAAACCAAACAGGTTTGAGAGTGGGAAAGAAAGTCGAGTCTCATATATCAGGATGTGAAAGGGGGAAGTTATCCAAAAGGCAGATGGACAGGCAGTTCTGACTTCCTGCCCAGTTTATTGAAAGGAGACACAAATAAATACCCATTTTATACAAGCCCAACACAAAATCATTACATGAAAATCATACCCTGTTGAGACACCAGACCAGTGCAAAATGGGAAAGAAACGCCTGCAAAGAAACTGCAGTCATTTCTCAGAGGCTTCTGGAACCCATCCTGAGTGGGTGGAAGTCCTACCCATGATATGGTTTCCAGAGAATGTGGATCACAATTTTGACTCAGAACTTTGACTCAGAACTTCGACTCAGAACAAACGTGTTTTAGGGTACACGGGTAAACACAAAAGTGGGTAAGGACCGAGGACTTGTTAAAATGATCATCGTATACTTTTTGAGCAAACATGCATGGGAATATGTCTGAAAGAATGTTAAGACAAATGTTAAGTCTTCCTTGAGCACTGAATTCATAGGAGAAACAGCGCCTGGGTCTTCTGTTAGTTATAAGGGTCTCCACCCACAAAGATTACTCATTACTTTCAGAAAAATAAACAGTGATGCAAAAAAAGGGACTTGAAACACTGAAAATGGAGAAAGGTCCGACTCTGAGGTACAGAACAGCCCCCCCCCCCCCCCCCCAAACTCACAGCACAGCAGGACTTGTTCCTTCCAAGCATCTGTTTCTGGGCCACAGGAATGTCTCAGAAATGCCCGTTTGTTTTCACAGCGGGCAAAAGGAGCAGTGTTCTCATCTCCGTTCTCACAGTCTCCAGCCATGGCTGCACTTCTATAACCACAGCAGTCTTCCAGCAAGCAGACTAAGGCCATTCACAAACACATGCATCCAGCCTCGGCCCCAGGCTTTAACGCCGATATCTCTCTTCTCCTCCCAGCCTCCTCAAGTTACTCCTCAGACTTTAATATGTACAACCCCCCAGCTCAACATCCCGTTCAAATGTCCTGGAATAATCCCCAGGAGTGTCTGGTTTTGGCCTGGTTTTGGCCTGGCTCGGCCTGGTTTGGCCTGGGCGAGGCTCAGAGCAGCGGGACGCCCCGGATCCTGCGGATGACGTTGGCCAGCCGCTTGGCCAGCCCGGGGCCGGGCTCCTCCACCTGGAAGGTGCGGGTCAGCAGGTTGTACAGGGAGCCGTAACCTACGGCAACCACGGTGCAGGTGAGGCAGATGACGTTGTAGGGCATGCTGAAGTCAGGGGTGGGCAGGTTCACCAGCAGGGGCTCAGTGTACACCCGCACAAAATATGTTGACTCTTCTTTACAGGGGAAGCTACGAAACAGACGCACACACACATTTAAATCATTTATATCCACGTATATATTACATAATAAATGCATAAATCTATATCATAAACACTTTACAGAAGGACATACATTTCTAGGATGCGTAATGCTAAGACTAGTCATATCATATGTGTCAGCATAGGAATAAAGATAGCGTTTGAGAAAGAGAAAACGGAGGAAGCAGCACCTTCTCCGGATAGAACAGCTGCACACACACACACACACACACACACACACAAACACACACACGCACACACACACACACACACACACACACACACACACACACACACACACACACACACAAACACGCTCACACACACACACACACACACACGCACGTGCACGCACACACACGTGCACACACAGATATGCTCACACACAGACGCAAGCACACATGCATGCACACACGCACACATGCACGCACGCAGACACACACACACACACACACACACACACACACTCACACACTCACACACTCACACACTCACACACACACACACACACACAAACACACACACACGCGCACACACACACACACACACACACACACACACACGTGCACGCACATGGACAGGGGTTACGACAATTCTACTGTAATACGAAGCAAGGCAACAGAGTGAGAGGGCAGAGGATATATTACACTGCACACAGCTACATGTGAGGATCACCCTTATGAACCGTAAACTCACAAGCTGCTGAACAGAGGCCCTTCCTGTGTGCTGTTGGTATCCATGGCAACAATGCTGGGTACCAGGCCACTAATGACAGAGGAGCTGCAGAACAGACAGAATTCAGTTACAGTCATTCCCACTGGACAGTCCATTAGTCCCTCCTCTTTCCCAGTGGTCATGAGCAACAAGGAACATGGTCCCAATCAATCAATCTCAGTGTAAACAGAATTAAAATGGAATTAATTACAACAATTAAACAGGTGCAAACATACAGACAGAATAAATTCAGTTCTACATGAAACAATGTTCAGATATTGATTGCATACTGGACACTGATGAGAGGTCAATAAATCGACTGGTTCTGGGTTGCTTTTAGATAATATTGCAAACGCACCCAAACACGTTGTATAAAGTCTGTCCATGAGAATTTCCAACATCTCCACAAGGTTGCTGAATAAATCACCATTACTACACCATTACATTTTTCAGAGAATGGAGTCATTCTAATAAGAGCAGAATTGCGTGTTCGAAAGGCAGCTTCACTGAGCAGACAGAAAGGCAGCTTCACTGAGCAGACAGAAAGGCAGCTTCACTGAGCAGACAGAAAGGCATCTTCACTGAGCAGACAGAAAGGCAGATTAACTGAGCAGACAAACAGAAAGGCAGCTTCACTGAGCAGACAGAAAGGCAGCTTCACTGAGCAGACAGAAAGGCAGCTTCACTGAGCAGACAGAAAGGCAGCTTCACTGAGCAGACAGAAAGGCATCTTAACTGAGCAGACAGAAAGGCAGCTTCACTGAGCAGACAGAAAGGCAGATTAACTGAGCAGACAAACAGAAAGGCAGCTTCACTGAGCAGACAGAAAGGCAGCTTCACTGAGCAGACAGAAAGGCATCTTAACTGAGCAGACAGAAAGGCAGCTTCACTGAGCAGACAGAAAGGCAGCTTCACTGAGCAGACAGAAAGGCATCTTAACTGAGCAGACAGAAAGGCAGCTTCACTGAGCAGACAGAAAGGCAGATTAACTGAGCAGACAAACAGAAAGGCAGCTTCACTGAGCAGACAAACAGAAAGGCAGATTAACTGAGCAGACAAACAGAAAGGCAGCTTCACTGAGCAGACAGAAAGGTAGCCATTAGTGCCGTTGGCGCCTCACCCTGCGTAAAAGCCGTGGTTTGGGTCAGGGGGGTACTCGGTCCACTTGAGCAGGGCTCTCTCAAACTGCACCGTCACCTCGGTGACAGAGTTCGGGGGCAGCTGAATTAGCATCTCCAGCAGGTGCGGGCGCAGTCGGTCCTTAGAGGGCTGGTAGTGAATGTAGCCTGGCGGGCAGAGAGGGGCACAGCAAGGAGACGTTAACAGGGAATACCTTTACCGCTACAAAGGGAACAAGTACTCACTACTCACTGGACTCATTAAAGGGAACGAGTACTCACTGGACTCATTAAAGGGAGTGAGTACTCACTGGACTCATTAAAGGGAATGAGTACTCACTGGACTCATTAAAGGGAGCGAGTACTCACTGGACTCATTAAAGGGAACGAGTACTCACAGGACTCATTAAAGGGAGTGAGTACTCACTGGACTCATTAAATGGAGTGAGTACGCACTGGACTCATTAAAGGGAACGAGTACTCACGGGACTCATTAAAGGGAGTGAGTACTCACTGGACTCGTTAAAGGGAATGAGTACTCACTGGGCTTGTTTTCGCGGTTCTTGCTGGTGACGGTCAGCGTGTGGACGTACAGGCGCAGGTACCAGGGGACGCTGTCCAGCAGCAGGACAGGGAAGGCCCGGTACGGGTGGTTGTTGTAGACGAGCGTGTGGATCTCCCCGGTCTGCAGGCCGTACCCAGCCACGTAGCGCTCGCCGTGTAAGAGAGGCCTCAGGCCTTCGGCTGCGGGAGAGACAGGCCACTCTAAAGCTCCTCCATTACAGCACCTCCTCTCCTGTATGTTATAGGTCCTACAGCGCAGCAACGCTAAACATGTCATATGGGCTGTATTATTATTATTTTCAGTTGGTCTTATGGCTTGTTATATGGAGTCAATGAACTGTTTGATTCATGGCTCTCTATATGGAATTATGGATTCCTCTTTGTGATGATGACTTTTATGACAATTAAGCTTACTTAATATCATATAATTTATTCTGGTTATAACAGAATATTTTGATCTATAAAATATGGAAAATATTGTTTTGTTTTTTTATTAAATTTTATTTAACCTTTATTTACCCAGGGTAAACTCTTTGAGAATATAGCGTCATGGGAATGACCACAGTGAGTCAGGACCTCGGTTTAACATCTCATCCGAAAGACGGCATCCCCTACAGCACAGTATCCCCGTCACTGCACTGGGGTTTATTTGACCAGAGGGAAGATTGCCCCCTGCTGGCCTATGATGTAATTGTAATGTACGATTTGTTTTATGAAATCCTACGTATTTATTTAGTGTATGAACCATAGACTGTATAGGTATGAAGGCTGGTGGAAGCCATGTCCATTGTCTGTCTGCCGTCATTGGTGGACATAATGCGTCATCGCAATTAACCAATCAGAGCTGTATAAATACAGGCATGTGACTTTGATACACCACCCCCCTGAAACAGGCTGTGGCTGAAACATCGGGTGTTTTATTGTACTTCTCTGTTCATACAGAATAAAAGACAGAATTTTAAAAAAGAGAGAAGCACTCATTTTTTACTTGGAGCGCTGCCACCTTGTCATGGCACAGAGATTTTTTTTTTGGATTTGCACCCAGTTTGTTTTGTTTGGCAAATTATTTATCATTAAATTAAATTATGTTTCAAGCCCAGTTCTCTAGCCATTGTACTACACTGCTGGCTGATACAGTGCAGGGAATACTACGTGCTAAAATACAATGCAGTATACACCACTGGTCACAAGATTCAGGACACGTTACGCATGTTTCAGTATTGTTTTTAGTGAACTTTAAGCAGTTCAACTTCTGTACATGGCATCAAATGGCACATGTTAATAAGTGAATAGTCAGAAGTTATATTTAAAAAAAATCTTTTACTTCACAGGACAGTGACCTAAATTTTGGAGCCATATTTGGAAAAATAAACAGGACAAGAAATTCTTTCCATTTTCCAACAAGAGAAGTAAAATGGGGCATAACTGCCCTAGTAGAAAAACAAAGGCCTGAATGTTCTCAGAAATTATTACTGCAAAAGGTGGCTACGTTGATGAATTCAAGATTTAAACACTTTATATTTTACAAGAAGAAATTATTTCCATTTTTATCTCGGTTCTCTAGAAAACTGTGGGTGTACTAAAACATTTGACCGGTAGTGTGCATCCTGTGCGTGTTGACAATAATATCAATACTTAATAAAACCATTTAAACGCTGCAACTGCAATCATACAAGGAAGGTAATAACGAAGATGCGCGTTAAAGTATGTGTCTGCTGATTTTACTCACAGTACTCCTGGGCTGATTTTACTCACAGTACTCGTTTGCATACGAAAGCACAGGATACAAAGGAATTAAAGACCTTGTACTCTACAAACACAGGGACATGAAGATGGCGCTCACCAACATCCATCATTTTCCAGCGCAGTTGAATGTTGAGGGATCGCAGAGTTCCGAAGGTGTCAGGGGTCATGAGGTCATACACAGAGTAGGTCCTCCGGTCGCCCAGCACCACTGCTTGGCTTAGAATGGGGGAGACTGGACTCAGCTCAAACAGCTCCCCCTAGAGGAGGGAAGACAAGCACACAACCCTGCTGTCATCATAACAATAACCAGAATGATCACACATGCAACTATAACTGAAAGCAACAACGATAATTATAACATTAAATGGCTGGGAAACGTTCAAATGAATGAATGAATGAATGAATGAAATGCTCCGGTCACAACAATAACCAATAAAAAACAAGGGCAGCAAAAAAAACAAAAAGACTCATTTAACTCATTTAACAGATCGGGCCGTGACTGATTAAGTCTCTCCGTGTGTTTGGCCAAAACTCAGTACAGAGATATCAGGAGCGAAATGTGAAAATTTTGGCAGAGGCATACATCATAGTAACGTACACCTCTACCCTTCCTTATTTTTGAAGAGTTACAATGGGCGGGCGGGTAACTGGAATTTGGATATAGGCGAAGGAGGCATTGGCCAAACTCAAAGAGAGGTTTGGTGTAGCTGCTGTTCCAACTGTTAACAGTATTAGCTTGTGAGCTAGCTAGTGTAGTGCCCTTGCTCTTCTGTCCTCTGTGTGGCCTTTTTTATAATGAGGATCTACTGTCCTCGCAAGAGGTGGGGAACATGGACGGTATCAACAGAACATAGATACAGGAGCACATTAGCAGGACAGAGCAGAGACTCTGTGAAATCACCAAAAAGAGTGAAATCACCAAAAATATTCAGCCAAACCCAATAGACACATTGACACAACTAAAAAAAAAATTAAATTTGTACTATTGTTAATTGTATTTCTAGCTAGCCAGCTTCACCATGTTTGATTCCATATTTTAATAAAACAGGCTCAAGTTAGCCAACGTTTCCTCACTGCTAGCTGCGTTTTCCTACGGCTGCAATATGCAATACCAGGTAATGATATGAGAGTAGCATGCCATCGCTATGTTCCAGCATCAGCCTGCCACTATGCCGTCGACCATACACACAGTACAAAGCCACACGTAGGCTACCGTCAACATATTAGTGCCAGCAATAAATGATATTTGGAAAACAAACAAAAAGACCATGAAATGTCCTGCAAATTTCTACAACCCAGCAAGAGGGGACACCCACCTGGCTGTTGTCTGTGATGTCCACGTAGATCTTACTGGAGGAAGCCAGGGGACAGGCCTCTGTTAGTGTGCGGGAGAACATCTTGAACAGGGACCACTCTGCAGAACAGAACGCAGGTATCAGCTGTGTGTCCATGGTAACCATGCTAGTAAACCCAACACGAAACGGCTGCTCAAAAGAGCCTCTCACCCCTTCTGCTCTGTCCAGAGGTATAGAGGTCGAAGACGACGCTCAGAGTCTGCCGAAGTTCCCATGCAGTGGACGTACACTTCCAGTCCTGTCACAGAAACACAGCGACTAGCGTTAAGCAGAGAAACACAGCACCAGTGTTAAGCAGAGAAACACAGCGACTAGCGTTAAGCAGAGAAACACAGCACCAGTGTTAAGCACAGAAACACAGCAGCAGTGTTAAGCACAGAAACACAGCGGCAGCGTTAAGCACAGAAGCATCCGAGTCGCCCTACTTTCCCCGATAACTGGCAGAGGTCGAATTCCACTCACATTCCGGAAATGAACTAAAATTTATGTCATGAATCGGAAAACACCCATAATGCTCCAAACTTAAATCAATGAATCCCGGGCCCATGCCCTGACGTTGTCTGGAGTTCCAGATCCATCAACCGGCTCCTCTAAACTGCACTATTCTGAACTTTACCATTTGGTCTTCTATTATTCCTGTTAGATTTCATCTCAGCTGTAACCTAGTTAACCCATTTTATTTGCAGTCTGCTACTTAACATCAGGCTGGCCAGTGGAGGATGGGCTCCCCCTCCATAACCGGGTTCCTCTCTATATTTCTTCCCATTGGGCAGTTTTTACCCCATGTACTTGCTAATTGGGGGTTCAGGCCTTGTGTTTGCTCTGTTTGCTCTTTTTTCTCTGTCTCTTGCCTTGCTACTCTGTAAAGTGTCTTTGCGACAGTTCTCTGTAAAAAGCGCTACACAAATAAAATTGAATTGAATTGAAATTGAATCAAATTAAATTTATTTCCTGAATTGACTGAACAGAAATGCTGCCAGGTCTGTTTTTGACGGTCAGGAAACCACTAGCAAAATGACCAAAGCAGTGCTTTATCAGTACAGGAGAAAGAGAATATATCTTTAAAACATGAATTAATTAAACATAAACACAAATTAACATTAAAAACATGAATTCCCTCTGGCTGTCCAATCACACTGCGTGACAAAATGATAAAATTCTAGACGTGCATGACATTGAGGACAAGTGTCGTCCGACCTGTTTCTCACCTGGCACACGGGCCAGTGAATGAACAGTGTTGTGCTGAAGGTCAGTGAATGAACAGTGTTGTGCTGAGGGTCAGTGAATGAACAGTGTTGTGCTAAGGGTCAGTGAATGAACAGTGTTGTGCTGAAGGTCAGTGAATGAACAGTGTTGTGCAGAAGGTCAACGCACGGTGTTGGGAGGAGTGTTTCTCACCTGGCACACGGGCCGGATGTGCACGGCCTGAGAGTGGAAACTGCTATGGAAAAGCTTCTCTGACTTCAGCAGAACGGCCAGGCCAGTCTGGGCAGGACAGGGCAGGGCGAGGCGGGGCAGGGTGGGGCGGGGTGTGGAAGTGGGGGTAGGAGGTACAGATCAGTCACATGGACCACACAAGGGGAGAGAACACAAAAAGTCTAACCCCTGGAAAACCCCGTCCTGCTCAAAATAAAAACTTAAACTTAAAAACGTAAACATTTTCAAAGGAGGCCTTCACCCACTAATAGGACTGACTTATTAGAATTTCATTTTTTAAAATGCATCTCTGACTCACTTTCCCAAATGAAATTTGTGAGAAACACATAAATCTGAAAAAAGGATCTAGGCTGCCTTGAAGTCTTGAGTCTTGTTATTTTACTCTGATTTACAGACTGCGGATAGACAGACAAATAACACTGAAATCTTTTGACAAAGTTGACCTTCAAACAAAACAAAACAATTTAAATACAACATTTCAAATCAGCACAACCTACTCCAAAATGTCATACAAAACATTTTAGTAAAGCAATAAAATACTGTAAAGTTTATTAAAGTGCACTGTCTGTGTGAACAAGGCTCACCAGATTTCAGAATACACACTGAGAAGCTAACAAAACAACTACAGGAAGGGGCTGTAATGTGGCCATTATGTCAATGTACCTTAGAGGCACAGGTGTGGCAGAGACAGGAAATAGTAAATGCTCGTGTACCTTAGAGCCACAGGGTAGAAGCTTCTTCCATGGTGTCAGGTTTTCTGTGCAAACAATCTCCCGTGGCAACACAGCATACCGTAAAAACTTATGGTTGGTCACTGCATACAAGAAGTAAAAAAATGGTCTGAAAATCAACAACAGACTAAGCACCAACAGCCACACCCAACATACAGCACAAATGCAAACTTGATCAAATACAGCAACCAGTTACACTCCTGTGCATGCAGGGGGTATGTGTGGGCTTAGTGGGGGTATGTGTGGGGACAGTGAGGTATGTGAGGGGTTAGTGGGGTATATGAGTGGGTTGTGGGGGTATGTGTGGGGATAGTGGGGTATGTGTGAAATTAGTGGGGTATGTGAGGTGTTAGTGGGGGTATGTGTGGGGTTAGTGAGCGTATGTGTGGAGTGAGTGGAGGCATCTGTAGGGTTAGTGGGGTATGTGTGGGTTTTGTGGGGGTATGTGAGGGGTTGGTGGGGGTATGTGTGAGGTTAGTGGAGTATGTGAGGGGTTTGTGGGGGTATGTGTGGGGTTAGTAGGGATATGCAAGTGGTTTGTGGGGGTATGTGAGGTGTTAGTGGGGGTATGTGTGGGCTTAGTGGGGGTATGTGTGGAGATAGTGGGGTATGTGAGGTGTTAGTGGGGGTATGTGTGGGGTTAACAGGGGTATGTGTGGGGATAGTGGGGTAAGTGTGGGGTTACTGAGCGTATGTGTAGGCTTAGTGGGAGTATGTGTGGGGATAGTGAGCATATGTGTGGGGACAGTGGGGTATGTGAGGGGTTTGTGTGGGGTTAGTGGGGTGTAAGATGGGTAAGTGGGGATATGTGTGGGGTTAGTGGGGTATTTGTGGGGTACTTGTGGGATTAGTGGGGGTATGTGTGGGGTTTGTAAAGGTATGTGTGGGGTATTTGTGGGGTAAGCGGGGGTACGTGTGGGATTAGTGAGAGTATGTGAGGGGTTAGTGGGGTATGTTAGGGGTATGTGTGGGGATAGTGGGGTATGTGTGAAATTAGTGGGGCATGTGAGGGTTTAGTGGGGGTATGCGTGGGGTTGGTGAGCGTATGAGTGGGGACAGTGGGGTATGTGAGGGGTTTGTGTGGGGTTAGTGGGGTATAAGAGGGGTAAGTGGGGGTATGTGTGGGGTTAGTGGGAGTATGTGAGGGGTTAGTGGGGTATTTGTGGGGTACTTGTGGGATTAGTGGGTGTATGTGTGGGGTTTGTAAAGGTATGTGTGAGGTACTTGTGGGGGCATGTGTGTGGTTAGTGAGGTACTTGTGGGGTTAGTGGGGGTATGTGTGTGGTTTGAAGGGGATTCTTGTGGGGTTTGTGAGGGAATGTGTGGGGTTAGTGGGGTATTTGTGGGGTTTGTGAAGGTATGTGTGGGGTACTTGTAGGGTTAGTGGGGGTATGTGTGGGATTAGTGTGGTATTTGTGGGGGACTTGCGGGGTTAGTGGGGGCATGTGTGTGGTTAGTGGGGTACTTGTGGTGTTAGTAGGGGTATGTGTGGGGATAGTGGGGTATTTGTGGGGGACCTGTGAGGTTAGTGGGGGTATGTGTGTAACGGCAGTGTAGCACAGTGGGTAAGGAACTGGGCTCGCAACCGAAAGGTCATAGGTTCGTTTCCTGCGTAAGAAACTGCGGTCGTACCCTTGAGCAAGGTACTTAACCCGAATTGTTTCAGTACATATCCAGCTGTATAAATGGATACAATGTAAAAAATGCTATGTGTAAGTCGCTCTGGATAAGAGCGTCTGCTAAAATGTCTGTAATGTAATGTAATGTAATGGTTAGTGGGGTACTTTTGGGGTTAATGGAGGTATGTGTGAGCCTCACCATTTCCCACTCCCAGAGGTTTGAAGGAGGCACTGGGTTGCACAGTGTTGGTGGAGTCGATGAAATTCAGAGATGCACAGAAGATTCCGGACAGCACATTAGTGAGCTCCTTCCAGGCCCCGTCCACACTGAAACACAGAGCAGCAGGGGACTCAATTACTGAAGCTAAACGACATACAATGCTTACTGAAGCTAAATTACACACACTGCTTACTGAAGCTAAACGACACACACTGCTTACTGAAGCTAAACTACACACAATGCTTATAGAAGCTAAACTACACACACTGCTTACTGAAGCTAAACTACACACACTGCTTACTGAAGCTAAACTACATACCACTGCTTACTGAAGCTATACTGCACACACTGCTTACTGAAGCTAAACTACATACACTGCTTACTGAAGCTAAACTTCACAGACTGCTTACAGAAACTAACCTACACACACTGCTTACTGAAGCTAAACTACACACACTGATAAACTACACACATTGCTTATAGAAACCAACCTGCACACACTGGTTACTGAAGCTAAACTACACACACTGCTAAACTACACACATTGCTTACTGAAGCTGAACTACACACACTGTTAAACTACACACTTCTTACTCAAGCTAAACTACACACACTACTAACTGAAGCTAAACTACACAGACTCCTCACTGAAGCTAAACTACAGACTTTTTACTGAAGCTAAACTACACACACTGCTAAACTACAGACTTTTTACTGAAGCTAAACTACACACATTGCTAAACTACACACTGATTACTGAAGCAAAACTACACAGAAGCCTTACTGAAGCTAAACTACACACACTACTAAACTACACACATTGCTTACAGAAACTAACCTACACACACTGCTTACTGAAGCTAAACTACACACACTGATAAACTGCACACACTGCTTACTGAAGCTAAACTGCACACACTGCTTACTGAAGCTAAACTACACATACTGCTTAAAGAAACTAAACTACACACACTGCTTATTACATTACAGGCATTTGGCAGACGCTCTTATCCAGAGCGACGTACAACAAAGTGTATAACCATAACCAGGAACAAGTGTGTTGAAAACCCTAGAGAGAGGTACCGTTCCAAGTGCAGGGAACAACCGCATAGTTTAAGCTGGACCCTGTAGGTTAAACTGATTAACACAAACAAGAACAGCAACAACGCAGTCTATGCAAAAATACAAGCAGTAGTTAAGACACGAGTGCATTAACTAAGTCAACTACGAAACAGCTACCTAGTTACAACCCTAAGCTTACAGACAATTTAGAGATTACAGGGAGGGATGGGGAGAGGTGCAGCCTGAAGAGGTGAGTCTTCAGTTGTCGCTTGAAGTGGGTCAGGGTCTCAGCTGTTCTGACCTCCATGGGGAGGTCATTCCACCATTGTGGGGCCAGAACAGACAGGAGACGTTATTGAAGCTTAACTACACACACTGTTCATAGAAGCTAAACTACGAGTGGCACTTCCTAAAGCACACAGTGCACATGGTTCTGAATGAAGTTAAATTAAATATGCTCACAAATTACTATTGTGTATTTCCTAAAATACAATAGCTCTGCTAAATGCAAAATACATGCTGGTGCTAAATAACGTTTTCATCACAGTCACCCTGATTTAGTATAGTGCACATGCTTTATAAAACTGAATGAGGTTTAAAACTCTGTTCCATTAGACACACAATCACATTTACACCTGAAGGTGTATAGTCAAGTTGAGAGATGCAAGTTAGCATGCGACCTCTTCTACTGAATGTGATGTCACCCCTGCAGAACCAATAGGACTGTGATTAGCTCTGCTGGTGACCTTATGCTCCACAGCCTAAAAGTGTCTCATTGCGCAGCACATCCGACCAGGGCAGGACTTCAGACCCTACACCAAACCTTCCCCCGTTACGGGCCAAGGCCAACACTTATATATGTAATCACCTTAAAAAACATTCAACTGGAACACACTTTCTAAAACAGCTAGAACAGCAGAATCATTGGCCATCTTCAAATAAACCGAAGACCCATCTCCTCAGACTGTATGGTAAATGGTAAATGGACTGCATTTATATAGCGCTTTTATCCAAAGCGCTGTACAATTGATGCCTCTCATTCACCAGAGCAGTTAGGGGTTAGGTGTCTTGCTCAGGTACACTTCGACATGCCCAGGGCGGGGAACAAACCAGCAACCCTCCGACTGCTAGACAGTCGCTCTTACCTCCTGTGCTATGTCTGCCTGTATCATGGGTCCCCTGCCATCCCCACCTCGTAACACTCCAACCTTTAGTACTAGTTAAGGTAATAGTACTTTTCTATGTATTTAGGTTTTTCAGTCTTACAGTTTACGTAATCTGTATGCATTCGTGATTTGTATTTTGGATCTTGCTGTGCATGGTTAATTTACAGTAGTCATTTGGTAATGCTACATACTCACTGGTCTGGGAATGGTGTTAGCCAGGTGGGGAACTATTGCTAATATTAATAAAGTGAATCCACTCATATTCATTTACGTTATAGATAGCTTTGGATAAGCCCGTCTGCTAAATGACTGAAATGTAATGTAATGCAACTGTAATTTAACGTAATGTGACGCTGTATTGCTGTTTATCGCACACACTGGCGGCCATGCTGCACTCACTCTGTGACAGTATCCTGGAACCAGACCCAGAGCTCCGCACCAGGCGGGGCCGACAGGAAGGGCTGTCCCCACTGCATGGTCCGCCAGAAGCCCTGGGTGAAGGAGATGTGCAGCTCGCGCACAGAGAACTTCGTGATGACCTGCCCCAGAGACTTGGGGAAAAGCCGGTAATCTGCCACTGAATTTAAAATAAGGAAAATCATACAGAGTATGGTCTCTATGCATAGGCTACAACAAAAAAATTCAACAGCAAACCTCCATAATTGCAGAAAATGTAAATTATTTAATACGGTAACATAATGGTGATAACTGGCTTTCTATCGCTTCATGCACAGGGTTTATTAACGCGCATGCACCTCCGTCTCTTTGTTACCTTTTTTCCCTTTCTGAAAGAAGTCCGTGTCCCAGCGAGTGCGGAACTGAAAGCTTGAATAAATGTCTCCAGAATGAAGCGGCCTGATGACCAACTCCTCTTGAAACTGGTCGTTATATCGTTGGTGTCGCAGAGAGTCAAACGTTTCTGCAGCTTCATCGCGCAGGTTACCTGCCGCTTTCTCGCCGCTGAGGGAAACTGTGTCGAGATCCACCTCCGTAGCCTCCCATCGGCTGCCGGATTCCAAGGCTTCAGGGCTGGCGGCACTACCGTCCTGTATCGGCGTAAACTCGCTTGATTCCCTGGTGTCAGTACGTTCAGGCAGCACACTGTCCGTTCCATCAGTGGATTTCGGTTCCTCTCTAATATCTTCCAAATTATTCGGGGTTGAAGCACTCACAAAATGCGACACCAGTGCTACAAAACCTAGCAACAAAACGGGACCATATCTGTAGGCTGCCATTTTCTTGACATTACTTCCGCGTTGTCTTCTTTTAGGAGGGTGGATGGATTTTGACAGTTACGAAATGACGTTGGGCTACATGCTGCCATCTGCTGTAGCGGAGTGTGAACTGTAAATAAACGTGTCGCAAAACACATAATTCAAGATGTTTTGGGATGCTAAGAAAAAGGATTTTGAGTGCTACTGAATGAACTAGGTTAACACTAAGTATCCCTCTAAGGTTAACGGCTAGGTAGCAGATGGCACCAGGTTAATGAGAATATTGTCAGCAGACAGGGATTTTGGGCCCCATGAAAAGATATCACATTGGGCCTCACCACCCCACCACCACAGGCCACCTAATAATTTTTTAGGGCCCCTGTCAGTCACAGACCCTTAGAATCGTCCTAACTTTTCCCCCCATATGGCGCCCCTGCACTTAGCTGATCAGAAACCACACCTGCAAATACTGAATGTATGAATATGTAAGGAATAAACCACGTTGGGCTGTCCCGTTATTGGAAAATAATGTGCGACCGGGGTTGTGATACAGCCGAGGCGAAGCCTCGCTTAACCACGCCCAAAGTACATAAACACTGTTCATTCACTGACCTTCAGCACAGCACTGTTCATTCACTGACTCTCAGCACTAATACTGCGATATACCAAACACTGTTCATTCACTGACCTTCAGCACAGCACTGTTCATTCACTGACTCTCAGCACTAATTCTGCGATATACCAAACACTGTTCAGTCACTGAACCTCAGCACAACACTGTGACTTGAAACAATTTAGGAAACATTGGGTAGCATTGCTTTGGAATACAGCTTCTTTAATTTTGGTGAGGCAAGATAGCCTATGGTTTTTGTAGTACAGAAACTTTGCATCATTTTGATATAAATACTTTTATTGGCAGGCCTAGTTTTTGCCAGTTTGAATGAATGAGTTATAGACAGTGCTTTTTATGTGTGAGTAACTTTTTATTAGCTGCGACCGCAGCTCTATAGCTCTGTCGGTCGGTCGGTTGGTTGGTTGGTTGGTCGGTTGGTCCACAAGTGTCCCACCCCGTAGCGGCCAGTTTTTTGCCCCAGGATGCTGAAATCTGGCATGGACGTTGGTCATGACTGAAGGCAGAGCTGAGTAACTTTCAGGCAATTGACCAACAGGGGGCGTGGCGATGGGCGTGGTCTATCACAAAAAGATGCATAACTTGCCCCAGGAGGCTGAAATTTGGCATGGACGGTGCTCATGACCGAAGGTAGAGCTGAGTAACTTTCAGCCCGTTTGACCAAGAGGGTGCGTGGCAATGGGCGTGGCCTATCACAAAAAGGCGCATAACTCCCGAATGATTTGCACAAGATTTTGTGGAAAGGTTGGTCATGAGCCAAAGAACAGATCACGTGTTTGTTAGTCTCGCATAGCCAGACCTATCTCCACACTTTGTTTCAGCGCTGTGCCAGCGCTGGAGAAAGGTCTGGCTGAACCCATTATCATTCCGCTATAGGGAGAAAAAACGCTCTGGCTTGTTTGTATTTCTTTAAACCAATCACAATCGTCTTGGGCGGCGCTAAGCCCAGGATGCAGCGACAGTGCCCTTGCAAAATAGTGTCGTAATGGAGTACTGGCCAGCAGCTATTTTCTTGTCCATGTCTGGATCTTGACCGGCGTACGCTGCAGCTACCCCTCTTGACTGCAGGGTTTTCACCTGGTCCTCTATTATCGCGACCAAGGGGGACACTACCAAAACCATGGCATTTTCACGCCATGTCTCTGTGTTTACCCTCGCTAGCTCACTGCAGACGATAAGTCATAACCATAACCGGTGGGCAAATGTGCAAGAACGTCCCTGTTAGACAGCAAATGTTCAAAACATATTCTTTGTATATCTTTACAACATTCATTCACCGAAAGAACCAAGCAGGCCTGCCTTATTGCACCATCCAAATTTTCATCAAAACTTGCCATTTTCAGCATGTAGGTTGCTAGTTTGGAGGTTGTTGTTGATGTAGCCACGTTTACTTTGAAAACGGTAACACGCAGATAGTGGAAGGGGAGGAGAATTCCGACTGAAATAGTCGGCCAATGGCAGGCTTATACCCACAGTCTATATCCTGTGAGTCAGACTACGTGTTTGTGTGAGGGTGTGTGCGTGGATGCATGCACACATGCATGTGCGTGTGCGGTCGCAGCCAGAGCCGTCGCTGGCATGATTGATATTTAGTTTAGATTAGATTCAACTTTGTCATTGCACAGAGTACAAGTACTAAAACAACGTAATGCAGTTTAGCACCTAACCAGAAGTGCAAAATAAGCAGTAAAGTGCTGTGCAGTGTAATGTACATATGTATAATATATAAATAGAATAAACAGTAAGGGTAGGTATGAATGTGCTATAAGATATATACATTATGAACAGTATTAACAGAATGAACAGTATGAACAGAGTGGTATGAATATTATTATTAGGGGTCCTACGAAGCAGGAACCCTATTGTTTTTGTTGATATTATTATTATTCTTTTCCTGGTAATGGTCAAATAACTCAAAAAGTCCTTGACCAAAAATTATATAAATTACCAAGTTGAAACTAGAGGCCATGAGTAACTATGCCAGAAAGAATGACCATGATTCGTCCATAGGTGGCGCTACAGTAACCGATTCAAAACGCAAATTTCAAAATACTGGCATTTCCACCCCGTTTGATGAAAATTTATGAAACCAGGTGTACTTGTGTCATTCCTCATGAGGAACAAATATGCCTCAAGAACCCATAAAGTCCGCCATGTTGGATTTTTCTATAGATTGAAAATTTGGCAAAACCTATAAAAAGTTTCTTCTAATAAACCATCCGATTGGTCTGAAATTTCCCACGTACATGTATGGTGCATGTCTCCCTATAGGGTGTTAACAGCTAAGAGATCCATTCCAAGATGGTGGAGAAACTGGTATTTAAAAAATAATAATAATTGGCCACAAATTTCAACTGCTTATAACTTTTTACAATAATAATCTAGGGACTTGAAATGAACTGGGCATGAAGAGGGCACTACCATGTTGTACCATGTCGACGTAGTTGCAGATATCTCAAAAAAGGAAATTACAGGCATTTGAAATTTGACCATTTTTGGCGGGAAGATTGGATTCAGCAAATGTGGGACATTAGCAGAAGTGGGACACTTAAGCTTTGCATTTCTCTGATATGTACAAATCAACAACCAATCAAAAAAAAAAAAACATTCTTGAATTGTTGCTACAATAGTTACTGTCATTCAACAATTGTTTTTATTGGACTGACGTCTTCACAGTGGGTGTGCTGAAACTCCTACTGAATCTACCAAAAAGTGTCCCACATTTGCTGAATCCACCCTAATGCTAATATAATGCTTTAAAACTCATCTTCTCATGAACACTTTACCTGATTCTGTCACCATCGCACATGTGTACTCTTGAGTATTCTCTCCATCGAGGGTGATAAGGACAAGTCGTTTCATTAAAAATTGTGTGATTTGTGGCGTGACAAATTTAGCACTTTATGCTAATGCTGATTCATATTTCAAAGTAATGTTTCTCATGAACCGGAAGTTGGATCGTCGCACGCACGGGTATGTAGATTGTCCAAAATCATCTCTAGTGAAGATGTGACAGAAAATTTGCTGGGTTAAAAGATGACCGCAATACAGGGTAGATGGCGCTGTCATATAATCAAGTCTGTAACCATGAAACTGTTTATTATTTTTATTATAATAATAATAATAATAATAATAATAATAATAATAATAATAATCCTTTATTTAAATAGGTGATCACATTGAGACTGGAATCTCTTTTTCAAGTGAGACCTGTATACATAGGTAAGAAACACATACAGGCATAGAAACAGACAGACACAGAAATGCTATTATATATACTGAATATAAATGTCGTCAACGTAGTAAATTGTAATGTGGGCTGATGAATAAAAGAACGCCGGAGTGTTTAACAAGTGCTGTTCACTTCAACAGGCTAAACGTTTAAATGTAAAGTAAAACAATAGTCCTCAGTAGCTACCAGCAACGTCATGTGATGTAGTCAGATTTGATCGAGAAGCAAGAGGAAATGGGGAAAAGGCTAGAGGAAATGCTGGTAACCACTCTACGCGATGTATGATATGATTGGAGGTGTGTTCATTACACTCACTGTCAGGTGCGTGGGGGGTTAGGACCCAAACACAGAGTGAGGGGAAAAAACTCCAAACTCCAAATGGTAAGGACAAAGACTTTACTTAACAGAACAGGAATGAAAGCAGGGAACAAAAGGCCTCGCAGGGCAACTCTCAAAAAACAAAGAAAACTGCAAAACACAGAAAACAGAAAATCCAAGAATCCAAAAACATGCAAAACCAAATGTTGGCAGAGATACACAGGGAGCTACTCTCAGGAGGAAACACGCAGGGCAGAAACATGACCAGGAGCACACTCAACCAAACAAGGATCCAGCACCTGAGTCAGGGAGAAGGGAACTTAAATAGACAAGACACTGACGAGACACAGCAGGGCACAATGCACAATCAGGCCACAGAGAGGGAAGGGAAAACGAGACAACCAAAAGGCAATAATTGAACAATTGAAAACAATAATACAATTACACAGGGTACAAGCAGGACACAAAACAGAAGTGCCGCCATCTGGCGGCCCAACAAGGAAAGACAGAGACGGAAACACAGAACCATGACACTCACTTTCTTTTTTTATATGCACTTTCCGCCCAATTTTTCTAGCTCTAACTAGTCCTATAGTTTTTGCACTGCATTCAAACTTTTTACACCAAATGACCGGCTAGTTCCAGACATTGTTACTTTTATTCAGATTTTTTAAATATTCAAAACTTTGAAATATTCAATATTGCACTTTTCTAACTCGTCACAGCTCCTTCAGTTTTGACGCTTTCTAGACTTTTTTGACATCAAAACGTTCAGCTATTTGTCTACTCTCTCACTAAAAATTTTTTTTGGAATCGCATGTTTCAGTCTCCCAGCCAGATTGGCATTTATAAAGCAGATGTGCAGTGCTTTCAGAAAATGTTCACCACCATGGATTATATTCTCATTCTGTGTAGCAATGCCAAATTAAATATAAATATAAATTATATTTAAATAGTAGTTTATACTCTTACGTGACAAGATAGAAAGTAGCTTCAGTAACACCGCCCCCTTACCCGTTATCAACGTAGGCTACAAAAAGAAGCGCGAATCCTCTTTTACCTCGCCGCCACACGATCGCGTGGTTTGAATGGTTTTCAGCGGGACAGACAGCAGCAGTACTATATTTACAGCAATTTTCGGTAAATATTAACGCATAGTGTGCATTGATAACTGTTGTGTTCTATCATTTATATATCTGATACTATATTATAATTATTATTTACATTTATTTATATTATATTAGATTACTTACTTTATATCACTAGGCGGCAATATCGTAAAGCAGAGCTAGAGATGGCTACGATACTATGCTAACTACATTATAAGTAGAGAAGAGAAGGCTGCATTTCCTGACGGGCCAACCTGACAAATATTCTGCTTGCTGTGGGGTTAATGACAGCGGCCAAGTGAGTACTTGTACTGTACGTTGTTTTATCAGATTTTGTTTGAAAAGAAAATGTATAAGTAAGCTGGCCTTCACATTTTTATTGACATATTTTCTCTGGATTTTGGAAATCGCTTTTAATTCAGTGGAATCATCTTTTTTTATAATGTAACTCTCCATTCATTTCCTGAGCTTAAAAAAAAAACAGAGTAGACAACCAATAACACCTTCAGATCAAAAAACCCTCAACAAGTACGTTCCCAGGAAACGTAAATAAGATTTTGTTTTTTCTATTCTGTAATCTGTACTGTAATAATTTGTCAAATAGTTGGAGATGTGTTGTCTACAGTTTTAATACGCATTTTCACTCATTTACTGTTTCACGGCGAAGTTCCTCTTTAAACAGCAAGACTATCAAAGTGAAAACCAAAGTCAGTTAACGTTCACTTTAGCTTTCAATTTTCCAGCTGATGGTATAACTTCGTATCTTTATTAATGAAGTGCCTTCAGAATTCACAAAATCCCTACAATCTCCCCAGTCTCTGAATATTCTTAAATTGAAACTTGCTGTGTGATCAAGCCACCATTTTAACTTTCAGTTTTCCGAGAAATGATGATTTCATTCTTGTGCCCTCTGGCGGGTGTCTACTGGTAGCCTATTAGTCGGTAGGAGATCTCACATACTGTAGCCTACATACAATAAACGGACGACAAAGCCAGCTCTTGCAGGTGAGAATTGGTGAGGCTAGCATGTTTCTGCATCTCTAATAACATAGCTGGCTCTGGTGGGACCAATTAATTTTTCCAATAATATTTATTGTGGGGGCAGGCGGGGGTAGGGCTGGGGAGCAAATGTCAACCTAATATCAATCTCACTCCTACACCCCTGGCTAGCTGGTTACCTTGTCCCCAAAATTGTCTCTGACTCTATCGCTTACATGTCAGCCTCCTGTCTCTTCACTGGCAAAATTCATAAAATCCCTGCCAGGGCTGAATCTAGAAGTGGGCAGGGGTGGGCAGTGCCCACCCAAATTTCTGCTGTGCCCACCCATTTGCTAAACTTTATTCTGCGCAATTTGAATCTGCCAATCACTTTTATTTCATTCGCCCCGTCAGAATTTCCTGATTTCTGATTTGCTGGTTGGACAGAATAAACGGAGATGCCTTAACTCCGATATCATTCTGCGGAGCATTTATAGTCGCCTGTGACAGTAGAGGAGGAATATTATCTCATTCTTATTAAAGCTTATTCTTGTTAAAAATTATCTTATTGTTGCTGTAGTTTGTTGTAGTGAAGTGTTGAATAAGGATCTTGGTAGTGGTTTGGTTTACTGGATAAATATCTAGCTAGCTAACGTTACTGTTAGCTAGCAAACACATTAGAACAGTATTTAACATTTGACAGTTTGCTAACGTTGATATCAGCGCTCAGTAGCCTATTAATAAAGTTACCCGGTTAGATAGATTACGTGCTAGACTTCACTTAAAGTAGTCATACACAGCCATAAACACCATTCAACGATTTTGTTTGCCAAATCAAAGCTTGCTACCAGCAATTCAGTTACAGCTGCTGTTAGCTCGAACTCCCAGGCTTCGGGACCGGCGCCTTCGGATCAAGTGGGCAGTTCAAGCAGTAATGTTACACCTTCCGTGCCCACTTCGCACCAACACAGTAGTCAGCGGTGTAGTTCCTGCTGCTGAAAATCATCTAAGTGATCTGAATAATAGTGCACCATCCCAACCAATACTAAAAGTATTTCCTAAACGAATGTTCAGTCTGACGTCTCGTTCGTTTAATCCGAGCTGGTACCGATCACGGCCGTGGTTAGAATACTCAGCCAAACTAGATGCATGCTTCTGCTTCCCCTGTCGTCAGTTTGCTGGCGCGACTGACAGAGACATGCTCCTGATTAGAGAGATGACTATGAGAACATAATGTAGAGTTCACAAATAGTTCAACCATGAAATATGAAAATGGATGTGCGAAATTGTTCTACCCCAGAAGTCAGAATTTTGCTCACACTTCTCATACTTCTCTATTAAAATCTTAGCCTATTCCTCGTGTGCGAATTTTGAGTGCAACTGTATGTAGAGTGGTAATGTTTAAGAACAGACACATCAGTCGTACATTAAAACTAGGAAAACAGCTCAACACTAGTATAGGCCACTGTGTGAAAAGGTGCCCACCCAAAATTTATAATCCCCCCCCCCCTCCAATCTGAGCAGTCTAGATCCAGGCCTGATCCCTACAATCTCCCCAGTCTCTGAATATTCTTAAATTGAAACTTGCTGTATGATCAAGCCACCATTTTAACTTTCAGTTTTCCGAGAAATGATGATTTCATTCTTGTGCCCTCTGGCGGGTGTCTACTGGTAGCCTATTAGTCGGTAGGAGATCTCACATACTGTAGCCTACATACAATAAACGGACGACAAAGCCAGCTCTTGCAGGTGAGAATTGGTGAGGCTAGCATGTTTCTGCATCTCTAATAACATAGCTGGCTCTGGTGGGACCAATTAATTTTTCCAATAATATTTATTGTGGGGGCAGGCGGGGGTAGGGCTGGGGAGCAAATGTCAACCTAATATCAATCTCACTCCTACACCCCTGGCTAGCTGGTTACCTTGTCCCCAAAATTGTCTCTGACTCTATCGCTTACATGTCACCCTCCTGTCTCTTCACTGGAAAAATTTATAAAATCTTGAAACTTGCTGTATGATCCGTGTACGTTCGGGATAATTTGAATTTTGTTTTTACTCCAGAAATGAAAAACGAATGGGCATTCCTCATTTCGTTTTTAATACAAAACGAAATAACCAATTGATAGCGTGTTTATTCCGTTTATAAAGTAAATTCAGATTTCAAACATTTCCATTTTACATTACCTTATACGCGGGCACAGTCAGAGACAGTTTGATAATGAACTGGTTACCTACAGTTTAGGCTAGTAACGCATGTCCTCAGATATATAGATTAATATTTTTCTACATTAATATTTTTCTACTGTAATGCTCCGTAGCCACTGGACCATTCTCACCTGAGAAAACGGAAATCAGAACGTAACACCATAAACTTTAAAATCTAGAACAAGTTCATTTTATGTAATATTATGTTTAATATCAGTTAGTAACACAAATAGTCAATTGATTCTCGTTTTTCAACAGTCGAGACAGTTTTTCAACAGTCACGATTCAACGGTCAGTCACTGTTGCATTTGTCCTATTTATTGTATCTTGGCTGAACCACTACGCCCAATTGTGAGTATTTTTGATGAATCTTTTTGACAATCAATTTACTGTTCGAAATACAGGAGAACAGCCACCTCTTCCCCATTTGCATCTCATAAACCATGCAAGAGACACCCCTCATTCTGGCCCACCTAGTTACAGTGAGTGCCATAATGTTTGGGACAAAGACATTTTTTTCTTGATTTGGCTCTGTACTCCAAAATTTTGTATTTGCAATCACACAATTCAAATGAGGTTAAAGTGCAGAGACTCAGCCTTTATTTGTAAGGTTGGGGCTGGCGAGCAACGTCAGAAGCGGACAATAAATCCACGGGGAGTCTAAAAGCTGACTACAAACAGCAGTCAACCACTGAGCGAGGTAGGAGAAAGGAAAAAAGGGGAATAAACCCTGGCAAAAGGCAATCCTCAAAAACAGGACGAAGGTCTCTTGACTGAGAACCAAACACAACACACGCCTAAGTAGGCTAAGTAAGATCTCTCAGCTCAATCCTGAGACTAGCTGGAGATACTCTATCCACGAATACCTTCTACAAAAAGTGACCACTCTCAAGTGCCCCGGTTGCTACGTGTTTAGCTCCCATACCAGATAGCCATCGAGTAAGTCACATCGAGCTCTTGAAATACCCAGAGCGTTACCGGCTGCTTGTACAATGCAAGAGCACCAAGTAGAGGGAGTGAGGTCCCAATAAAGGGTAGAGTCCAGGTGGCCCGAATCAGCAATTAGCAGGTAATGAGTGAGCGAGGAGAATCTCCTCTGCTGCCACCCTGTGGCAGCACCACCGCAAGCACAGGCACATTACATTATTGAAGGGTCTTTTCATACATTTTGGTTTCACCCTGTAGAAATTACAGCGCTTATTATACACAGTCCCCCATTTCAGGGCATCACAAGTGTTTCTAATTTGTCAGGTGTCTTCAGTTACTTCCTTAGTGCGGGTTTAAGAGAGCTTTCAGTATCTAGTTTTGATTCTAGCTTTGCGATTGTTATTGGGATTTGTCAGCATGAGGACCATAGATGTGTCAAAGTCAATGGCTTTTCCCTCATTTTCCCTGTGAGTGAAAAAAGGATGAAACAGACCGAAGAGAGAGAGAGGCCATAAATGTTCCGCTCTCAGATGACGTCCGAACTGAAGCCGACAGCTCGAGAGATCCCAGCTCCCAATCCGTCAAAATCACACACAAGCTCATATCAAGTGCATTTCTATGAGCCGCGAATGGGCCCTTCCTAACGTGCACATTCCTTTCATTCACAGACAATGGCATCCAAAGACACGCTTCCCAAAGTGAAAAGAGAACGTCTTGAAAGCCAGGTCAGTTTTTCTGTATGTTCTGCTTATTTATACTGGGGTGGCGGTTCAAGTATGCCACCTGCCAAGTTACAGACTGGCAGGGTGTACCCTGTCCAGATATGCCACCCACCAAGTTACAGACTGGCAGGGTGTACCCTGTTCAGATATGCCACCTGTCAAGTTACAGACTGGCAGGGTGTACCCTGTCCAGATATGCCACCCACCAAGTTACAGACTGGCAGGGTGTACCCTGTTCAGATATGCCACCCACCAAGTTACAGACTGGTAGGGTGTACCCTGTTCAGATATGCCACCTGTCAAGTTACAGACTGGCAGGGTGTACCCTGTCCAGATATGCCACCCACCAAGTTACAGACTGGCAGGGTGTACCCTGTTCAGATATGCCACCCACCAGGTTACAGACTGGCAGGGTGTACCCTGTTCAGATATGCCACCCACCAAGTTACAGACTGGTAGGGTGTACTCTGTTCAGATATGCCACCCGCCAAGTTACAGACTGGCAGGGTGTACCCTGTTCAGATATGCCATCCACCAAGTTACAGACTGGCAGTGTGTACCCTGTTCAGATATGCCACCCGCCAAGTTACAGACTGGCAGGGTGTACCCTGTTCAGATATGCCATCCACCAAGTTACAGACTGGCAGTGTTTACCCTGTTCAGATATGCCACCCGCCAAATTACAGACTGGTAGGGTGTACCCTGTTCAGATATGCCACCCGCCAAGTTACAGACTGGCAGGGTGTACTCTGTTCAGATATGCCACCCACCAAGTTAGAGACTGGCAGGGTGTACACTGTTCAGATATGCCACCTGCCAAGTTAGAGACTGGCAGGGTGTACCCTTTTCAGATATGCCACCCACCAAGTTAGAGACTGGCAGGGTGTACCCTGTTCAGATATGCCACCCGCCAAGTTACAGACTGGCAGGGTGTACCCTGTTCAGATATGCCACCCACCAGGTTACAGACTGGCAGGGTGTACCCTGTTCAGATATTCCACCCACCAGGTTACAGACTGGCAGGGTGTACCCTGTTCAGATATGCCACCCACCAAGTTACAGACTGGCAGGGTGCACCCTGTTCAGATATGCCACCCGCCAAGTTAGAGACTGGCAGGGTGTACCCTGTTCAGATATGCCACCCACCAAGTTACAGACTGGCAGGGTGTACCCTGTTTAGATATGCCACCCACCAAGTTAGAGACTGGCAGGGTGTACCCTGTTTAGATATGCCACCCACCAAGTTACAGACTGGCAGGGTGTACCCTGTTCAGATTTGCCATCTGCCAAGTTATAGTCTGGCAGGGTGTACCCTGTTCAGATTTGCCATCCGCCAAGTTATAGTCTGGCAGGGTGTACCCTCTTCAGGTATGCCACCCACCAAGTTAGAGACTGGCAGGGTGTACCCTGTTCAGATATGCCATCCACCAAGTTACAGACTGGCAGTGTGTACCCTGTTCAGATATGCCACCCGCCAAGTTACAGACTGGCAGGGTGTACCCTGTTCAGATATGCCACCTGCCAAGTTACAGACTGGCAGGGTGTACCCTGTTCAGATATGCCACCCTCAAAGTTAGTGACTGGTAGGGTGTACCCTGTTCAGATATGCCACCCGCCAAGTTACAGACTGGCAGGGTGTACTCTGTTCAGATATGCCACCCACCAAGTTAGAGACTGGCAGGGTGTACACTGTTCAGATATGCCATCCGCCAAGTTAGAGACTGGCAGGGTGTACCCTGTTCAGATATGCCACCCACCAGGTTACAGACTGGCAGGGTGTACCCTGTTCAGATATTCCACCCACCAGGTTACAGACTGGCAGGGTGTACCCTGTTCAGATATGTCACCCACCAAGTTACAGACTGGCAGGGTGCACCCTGTTCAGATATGCCACCCGCCAAGTTAGAGACTGGCAGGGTGTACCCTGTTCAGATATGCCACCCACCAAGTTAGAGACTGGCAGGGTATACCCTGTTCAGATATGCCACCTGCCAAGTTAGAGACTGGCAGGGTGTACCCTGTTCAGATATGCCACCCGCCAAGTTAGTGACTGGCAGGGTGTACCCTGTTCAGATATGCCACCCGCCAAGTTAGAGACTGGCAGGGCGTACTCTGTTCAGATATGCCATCCACCAAGTTATAGACTGGCAGGGTGTACTCTGTTCAGATATGCCACCCGCCAGGTTACAGACTGGCAGGGTGTACCCTGTTCAGATATGCCACCCACCAGGTTACAGACTGGCAGGGTGTACCCTGTTCAGATATGTCACCCGCCAAGTTACAGACTGGCAGGGTGTACCCTGTTCAGATATGCCACCTGCCAAGTTAGAGACTGGCAGGGTGTACCCTTTTCAGATATGCCACCCGCCAAGTTAGTGAATGGCAGGGTGTACCCTGTTCAGATATGCCACCCGCCAAGTTAGAGACTGGCAGGGCGTACTCTGTTCAGATATGCCATCCACCAAGTTATAGACTGGCAGGGTGTACTCTGTTCAGATATGCCACCCGCCAGGTTACAGACTGGCAGGGTGTACCCTGTTCAGATATGCCACCCACCAGGTTACAGACTGGCAGGGTGTACCCTGTTCAGATATGTCACCCGCCAAGTTACAGACTGGCAGGGTGTACCCTGTTCAGATATGCCACCTGCCAAGTTAGAGACTGGCAGGGTGTACCCTTTTCAGATATGCCACCCGCCAAGTTAGTGAATGGCAGGGTGTACCCTGTTCAGATATGCCACCCGCCAAGTTACAGACTGGCAGGGTGTACCCTGTTCAGATATGCCACCCACCAAGTTACAGACTGGCAGGGTGTACCCTGTTTTGATATGCCACCCACCAAGTTACAGACTGGTAGGGTGTACTCTGTTCAGATATGCCACCTGCCAAGTTAGAGACTGGCAGGGTGTACCCTTTTCAGATATGCCACCCGCCAAGTTAGTGAATGGCAGGGTGTACCCTGTTCAGATATGCCACCCGCCAAGTTACAGACTGGCAGGGTGTACCCTGTTCAGATATGCCACCCACCAAGTTACAGACTGGCAGGGTGTACCCTGTTTTGATATGCCACCCACCAAGTTACAGACTGGTAGGGTGTACTCTGTTCAGATATGCCACCCACCAAGTTAGAGACTGGCAGGGTATACCCTGTTCAGATATGCCACCTGCCAAGTTAGAGACTGGAAGGGTGTACCCTGTTCAGATATGCCACCCGCCAAGTTAGTGACTGGCAGGGTGTACCCTGTTCAGATATGCCACCCGCCAAGTTAGAGACTGGCAGGGCGTACTCTGTTCAGATATGCCATCCACCAAGTTATAGACTGGCAGGGTGTACTCTGTTCAGATATGCCACCCGCCAGGTTACAGACTGGCAGGGTGTACCCTGTTCAGATATGCCACCCACCAGGTTACAGACTGGCAGGGTGTACCCTGTTCAGATATGTCACCCGCCAAGTTACAGACTGGCAGGGTGTACCCTGTTCAGATATGCCACCTGCCTAGTTAGAGACTGGCAGGGTGTACCCTTTTCAGATATGCCACCCGCCAAGTTAGTGAATGGCAGGGTGTACCCTGTTCAGATATGCCACCCGCCAAGTTACAGACTGGCAGGGTGTACCCTGTTCAGATATGCCACCCACCAAGTTACAGACTGGCAGGGTGTACCCTGTTTTGATATGCCACCCACCAAGTTACAGACTGGCAGGGTGTACCCTGTTTAGATATGCCACCCACCAAGTTAGAGACTGGCAGGGTGTACCCTGTTCAGATTTTCCATCCGTCAAGTTATAGTCTGGCAGGGTGTACCCTGTTCAGATATGCCACCCACCAAGTTACAGACTGGCAGGGTGTACCCTGTTTTGATATGCCACCCACCAAGTTACAGACTGGCAGGGTGTACCCTGTTTAGATATGCCACCCACCAAGTTACAGACTGGCAGGGTGTACCCTGTTCAGATTTTCCATCCGTCAAGTTATAGTCTGGCAGGGTGTACCCTGTTCAGATATGCCACCCACCAAGTTACAGACTGGTAGGGTGTACCCTGTTCAGATATGCCACCCGCCAAATTACAGACTGGTAGGGTGTACCCTGTTCAGATATGCCACCCACCAAGTTACAGACTGGCAGGGTGTACCCTGTTCAGATATGCCACCCACCAGGTTACAGACTGGCAGGGTGTACCCTGTTCAGATATGCCACCCACCAAGTTACAGACTGGTAGGGTGTACTCTGTTCAGATATGCCACCCGCCAAGTTACAGACTGGCAGGCTGTACCCTGTTCAGATATGCCATCCACCAAGTTAGAGACTGGCAGTGTGTACCCTGTTCAGATATGCCACCCGCCAAGTTATAGACTGGCAGGGTGTACCCTGTTCAGATATGCCATCCACCAAGTTACAGACTGGCAGTGTGTACCCTGTTCAGATATGCCACCCGCCAAATTACAGACTGGTAGGGTGTACCCTGTTCAGATATGCCACCCACCAAGTTACAGACTGGCAGGGTGCACCCTGTTCAGATATGCCACCCGCCAAGTTAGAGACTGGCAGGGTGTACCCTGTTCAGATATTCCACCCACCAGGTTACAGACTGGCAGGGTGTACCCTGTTCAGATATGCCACCCACCAAGTTACAGACTGGCAGGGTGCACCCTGTTCAGATATGCCACCCGCCAAGTTAGAGACTGGCAGGGTGTACCCTGTTCGGATATGCCACCCGCCAAGTTAGAGACTGGCAGGGTATACCCTGTTCAGATATGCCACCTGCCAAGTTAGAGACTGGAAGGGTGTACCCTGTTCAGATATGCCACCCGCCAAGTTAGAGACTGGCAGGGTGTACCCTGTTCAGATATGCCACCCGCCAAGTTAGAGACTGGCAGGGCGTACTCTGTTCAGATATGCCATCCACCAAGTTATAGACTGGCAGGGTGTACTCTGTTCAGATATGCCACCCGCCAAGTTACAGACTGGCATGGTGTACCCTGTTCAGATATGCCACCCACCTGGTTACAGACTGGCAGGGTGTACCCTGTTCAGATATGCCACCCACCAGGTTACAGACTGGCAGGGTGTACCCTGTTCAGATATGCCACCCACCAAGTTACAGACTGGCAGGGTGTACCTTGTTCAGATATGCCACCTGCCAAGTTAGAGACTGGCAGGGTGTACACTGTTCAGATATGCCACCCGCCAAGTTACAGACTGGCAGGGTGTACCCTGTTCAGATATGCCACCCGCCAAGTTACAGACTGGCAGTGTGTACCCTGTTCAGATATGCCACCCGCCAAATTACAGACTGGTAGGGTGTACCCTGTTCAGATATGCCACCCACCAAGTTACAGACTGGCAGGGTGCACCCTGTTCAGATATGCCACCCACCAAGTTACAGACTGGCAGGGTGTACCCTGTTCAGATATTCCACCCACCAGGTTACAGACTGGCAGGGTGTACCCTGTTCAGATATGCCACCCACCAAGTTACAGACTGGCAGGGTGCACCCTGTTCAGATATGCCACCCGCCAAGTTAGAGACTGGCAGGGTGTACCCTGTTCGGATATGCCACCCGCCAAGTTAGAGACTGGCAGGGTATACCCTGTTCAGATATGCCACCTGCCAAGTTAGAGACTGGAAGGGTGTACCCTGTTCAGATATGCCACCCGCCAAGTTAGAGACTGGCAGGGTGTACCCTGTTCAGATATGCCACCCGCCAAGTTAGAGACTGGCAGGGCGTACTCTGTTCAGATATGCCATCCACCAAGTTATAGACTGGCAGGGTGTACTCTGTTCAGATATGCCACCCGCCAAGTTACAGACTGGCATGGTGTACCCTGTTCAGATATGCCACCCACCTGGTTACAGACTGGCAGGGTGTACCCTGTTCAGATATGCCACCCACCAGGTTACAGACTGGCAGGGTGTACCCTGTTCAGATATGCCACCCACCAAGTTACAGACTGGCAGGGTGTACCTTGTTCAGATATGCCACCTGCCAAGTTAGAGACTGGCAGGGTGTACACTGTTCAGATATGCCACCCGCCAAGTTAGTGAATGGCAGGGTGTACCCTGTTCAGATATGCCACCCGCCAAGTTACAGACTGGCAGGGTGTACCCTGTTCAGATATGCCACCCACTAAGTTACAGACTGGCAGGGTGTACCCTGTTTAGATATGCCACCCACCAAGTTACAGACTGGCAGGGTGTACCCTGTTTAGATATGCCACCCACCAAGTTACAGACTGGCAGGGTGTACCCTGTTCAGATATGCCACCCACCAAGTTACAGACTGGCAGGGTGTACCCTGTTCAGATATGCCATCCACCAAGTTACAGACTGGCAGTGTGTACCCTGTTCAGATATGCCACCCGCCAAATTACAGACTGGTAGGGTGTACCCTGTTCAGATATGCCACCTGCCAAGTTACAGACTGGCAGGGTGTACCCTGTTCAGATATGCCACCCACAAAGTTAGTGACTGGTAGGGTGTACCCTGTTCAGATATACCACCCGCCAAGTTACAGACTGGCAGGGTGTACTCTGTTCAGATATGCCACCCACCAAGTTAGAGACTGGCAGGGTGTACACTGTTCAGATATGCCACCTGCCAAGTTAGAGACTGGCAGGGTGTACCCTGTTCAGATGTGCCACCCACCAAGTTAGAGACTGGCAGGGTGTACACTGTTCAGATATGCCACCCGCCAAGTTAGAGACTGGCAGGGTGTACACTGTTCAGATATGCCACCCGCCAAGTTAGAGACTGGCAGGGTGTACCCTGTTCAGATATGCCACACACCAGGTTACAGACTGGCAGGGTGTACCCTGTTCAGATATTCCACCCACCAGGTTACAGACTGGCAGGGTGTACCCTGTTCAGATATGCCACTCACCAAGTTACAGACTGGCAGGGTGCACCCTGTTCAGATATGCCACCCGCCAAGTTACAGACTGGCAGGGTGTACCCTGTTCAGATATGCCACCCGCCAAGTTAGAGACTGGCAGGGTATACCCTGTTCAGATATGCCACCTGCCAAGTTAGAGACTGGCAGGGTGTACCCTGTTCAGATATGCCACCTGCCAAGTTAGTGACTGGCAGGGTGTACCCTGTTCAAATATGCCACCCGCCAAGTTAGAGACTGGCAGGGCGTACTCTGTTCAGATATGCCACCCGCCAAGTTACAGACTGGCAGGGTGTACTCTGTTCAGATATCCCACCCACCAAGTTACAGACTGGCATGGTGTACCCTGTTCAGATATGCCACCCACCTGGTTACAGACTGGCAGGGTGTACACTGTTCAGCACCCTATTCAGCACTCACAGACACAATGACCACACTCTGACTCTCAAGCCTGCCACCCACCGCACGCGTAGCGGCCGCGAGCGCAGGACGCGCGTACTACGCGCGTAACTGAAGCGTAGTTGAAGTACTGTTGTTACAACGGCAGCAGGCGACGTCCTCTACCCCAGCCGCAAAGGTGGCGCGAACCAGGTGCGAAACTTGTGCGACACAAGCGACCTGAAGCGTAGTTTTTTGCTTCTGTTCTATTTTTCGGCTTACCGCGCAACATGATGACCTTTTTATACACAGAAATATGCTCTAAAATGCTAGGTATACATGCTTTTATTCATATGTCATCCTTATATTACTGGGGGTGTGTCCCTAGTTCCCTCTTGCAGTAGTGGAGAACAAGAGTAAACCAGATAAACACCAGATATTTTATAAGCAGCTAAAAAATACAAGCCTTTTTGTTATTGTATTGTTCTGGCAGAAAAAAAAATTTAAACTGGAACCTGGGAAAAAGGCGAACTTAGTTTCGCTATTTTATTTTGAGGGGGTGGGGTACATTTTAAAATACACCACAGAAAAACGTAGCTTATTGAATGATGTAGAAGTGAATGCACTGAGCAGGGGTTTGTTAGCTCTAAGTGTTGGAAGGTAGTTTTTAACCAACCATTGCTTAGCCTATTTGACTTCTTCGATGTCTTCATTCACCGTGCTTTCAAAAAGGGCTTGTTAATAAAAATAAGATAATCCACAGAGCTTTAAAAGAGCAGGTTATTTAGTGGTCTTGCCGATGAAAATACACCTATTTTATAAATTAAGTTGTAAGCAAGCCTTTATTGCACTTGTAATTCAAAGCTTCCAGTGTTCATGGCGTTGTGGTGTTCATAACCCTTCAAGTTTAAACTGTCATGTCTTTTTGATGATTAGCTGATTTTACTAAATCTGATCATTTAAAGGTTTTGATGTGAATAAAAAGAGGACACGGGAATTCCCAATGGTTGATTACGGATTATTTATTATTATTATTATTATTATTATTATTATTATTATTATTATTATTAATAATGTGATCATTACATATTCTTCATAAAGTTGGCACGCTTGTTAACCAAGCAAATAAATTAATACAGTTAAGAACATAACATCATGTTTTTAACAGTAGGCCTAAAATAAACACATATTTTTCAACATGCAAGTGTGGCTCCTTTCATTCAATCTACAATCAGCATTAAGGTAGCAAATCATCTCGGTAGCTTCAGCACAAACTTTCTCACGTACTTATATGGGTTAACAAAATATTACCAAATTAACAAACTGAAAAAGGTCTCTCACCAAGTATTCACTTACCCATAATCAACAGTCATGAACAAACGTGAAATACATTTCATGTTTGAAATGTACATACATACTCGGTCAGGTCGGACTACATCATATGACGTTGCTTGTTATTAGAACTGTAGAAAACTACACTATAGGTAGAGAAGAGAAGGCTTCTGAGTCTTCTTCTTTTGCTTCTTTGCTTTCTTAATTTTCCTGCCTATTACATCATCAGAAATGCTCCAGTCCTGTAAGTGCACAGCATTCTGAGTGGGTGGGCCTGGCCCTATAAGGCACACCCCCCCCCCCCCCATATTGACTGGTCCTGTGCCAACTGGGCAATATTTACTTCAGCCAGTAACAACATGTAAACAACTTGTTCCTTTAATGACAGTGTTCACATATTGTCGGAAGCAACGCATTGTGCAAGGAGGGAAGGCTACAATTTGCTAGCAAGCTTTTAGGTAGTGAAAATATTTTGGAAACATGTTGAATGTTGAGTAAGTTAGGAAGGCCGCATAGCTAGCTGGTTACCTTCTCCCCACAATTGTCTCTGACTTTTACTCTTACACTACAGTCTCCTGTCTCTGATACTGAAACAGATTCACTGGCTAACCTTAAGTTACTTACTGATGTTTGCTTCCCAGAACATTTTTTTTATTATTATTTTTTTAAATTTTAGGTGGCAAATTTTTTTTTGGGTGAGCCAGACCTGGGATTTTAGCCAGGACACCGGGGACCCCCCTACTCTTTGCGAATAGTGTCATGGGATCTGTAATGACCACAGTGAGTCAGGACCTCGGTTTAATTTCTCATCCGAAAGACGGCATCTCCTGCAGCACAGTGTCCCCGTCACTGCACTGGGGCATTGGGGTTTATTTGATCAGGGGGAAGATTGCCCCCTGCTGGCCTACCAACACCACTTCCAGCAGCAACTCAGTATTCCCTGGTGGTGTCCCATCCAATTACTAATCAAGCCCACACCTGCTTAGCTTCAGCCAGTCAGCAGGAGCAGAGTGCGTGGTGGTATGGCTGCTGGCATAAGCCCAAATGCGAGAGTCAAACAGAACGTAGTTATTTACATACATTTGTTTTGCTCAATACAGGTAACATGAATTCCGGTTTGTCCAAGAGGGAAAAGGACACAAGGGATTTTTTTCATCTGATAAAGGATATCTATTATCAATGAAACAACTGTAGATTACTAGCCCACAAATGTAAAACTGACATTAATTATTTCTGTGATAATTTAATAAAAGTTGAGATGATTAATAAATTGCACACTGTGTTCACTGAGCTGAATATTTTGTGAACATTTAAAGAGGAGACAAGTGTAGGAAGTGGAGAGATGAGTAAACTCAATATGACTAGAAGGACAAAGGGCTGGGCACATATGTAGAGTTCTTTGTTTTTACATTTAGTGATTATTATAGTTTCTAAAAAAATAATTGCTAAACAATATGTAGTTATATCTTTCGCCAAATATTTAGATGCCCACACAAGAAAATGGATAACCTATAAACTAAAGACATTGTACCTAACATGGTGCTGCACTATTTACATTGATATTAAAGTGGGTTAAATTATTTGATAGACCGTCACTGGTCATTTCTATGATATTATAATAAGTGGTTAGTTTATATTTGCACAAGGTGTCCATTAACTCATAGGCCTAATGTTTTGTTATCATTTTTTAGCAGGATGAAGACCTGGCCACAGGCGGAGACAGAGAGAAGACAGAGGCAAAGAGTGCAAAGGTAAGTTTAAGATTTGACATTCTTAGAGCAGAGATGCTGTGGAAATTTAATTTGTCACTGCAATATATACACCCTGGACAGGCTGCCAATCTATCACAGGGCACACACACCATTCACTCACACATACTTAATGAGTCTCCGATTAGTCTACCTGTATGTCTTTGGACTTACTGTGGGAGGAAGCCCGAGTACCCGGAGGAAAGATGCAGAAAACACAGAAAGGCCCCAAGCCCAGATTCGTACCTACAACTTTATTGCTGAGAGGCGACAGCGCTAGTGCACCACCGTGCCGCCCAGATAAGTTGTTGTGTACAAAGGAATCTACTGTACTGCAAGGAATTCAGCAATTCAATAAAAGTTTGCTTCAGCTGAACTGAACATTTCTTAATATTTGGAGGTGCAGTACGGAAAATAATTGTTATTATCAAAAAAGTATAACAGCTGTACATTATGGCAATAATGAGTTCAGGTTATTATGCTAGATTTCGCGTATTTTCTTGGTATTAACCCATAGACCGTATAAAAATATGGAGGAAGTGCTTCATGACGTCACCCACTGATCTGCTATGGTTAGTGCTCACTGGCGCATGAAGCTCAAACTAGGGCGCAGCCACATTGCCCGTTGCAACCAACGCAAGCGCAGTGGAGCGAAAGACTGGAGTCCACCACTACAGGGAAATCCACCCCGACTACCTTACATGGTAATTAGACACGCCCACGTCTGGACAACAAGCGTGGCCTTGCAACCACAGAACCATACTGTCATAACATTTCAAAAAAGTTAATTGTGCAAGATACGTTTAGTGTTAAGATATTTACATAGAAAAATAGATCACTAGCTAACTAGCTAGCTAGTTATACAGACAGATAGATGACAGAACTCTAGATAGCTAGACAGATATATCACGAGATAACTAGCTGGCAAGTTAGCCAGATAGATAGCAAGACAGTAAGCTTGCTCCCCCTAGCTAAGTAAATCCCGCTAGTTTATCTGCTTAAAGAAGCCCCAAAACTGCTTACAAATCTGATTTCACCGACAACATATACAAATTATAAAAGACGAGACTTTATGAGAATCAACTGAAACCCCGAAATGTTCAGAAATCGCGTTTTGACAGACACTTGTTTATCTGAAAATGTCTCAAATAGGCCTACATTAACCGAAAGAATTGGAAAGAAGAATCCTTAGAATAGCGGTTAGTAGAGTTGAACGCAGCACACAACATTTTTTGACCTTGAACTTTTAAATGGTGAGATCATATGTAGCTAGCTAATCGGAATAAAACGACACAGCATCACACCTGCCTCTGAAGCACTCTGCCTGGCTGCGAGGATGGGGAATATATGGTCATACGGTAGAAGGACAAGCCACATTGCATGCACTGAAATTAACCCAGATTTGGGAATTTTGGCGGAATTATTTTAAAAAATCAATCCCAGGGGAGATATTACAAGGGATGGGATTAACTAGTTAAACCATCATTTCTTGTGCAAAAAATGTATTGCTTTTATATTTCCTCAGAGAAAATTGGCCTCTTTTCAGGCTTTCCCCATTGACTTAACATTGAGTGGGCGGGGTTTCAAGTTCTTTTTGCAACCAGGCGTTGCAGTTCACGCAGTAGCCACTGGGGTAAAAGGCTTCACTCATAGAGGCGAGTTGTTGCCCCTTTTGTATTAACCACAAACCTAGGGACGCCCTGTGATAACTATTGTCATGTATTATTTTGGATTTACTTAATTGAGCTACTGCTAAACTATGTATACCTGTATTTGGACATCATTTCTAGTGACATGGAGCTGTATGTTTTTAGTTTCAGGACATTTGCTACAAAGCTAGTAGTCATTATTGTGCACAGCACAGCAAATGTGCCTTTAATTCAAAAACTTTCTCGAGGTTTTCACCTTTTTCTCCCTGGTTTAGAATTCCCACTCATGCTCACGCTGTAAGATACGCTGTTGATTCAGGACAGTGTATCTTGTGCTCTCCTCCGAAGCATGTGGTGCAGTTTGCATGTCAGGCTCATGCAGACATGAGTCACAGGAAGCTTCATGTGCAGCTCAACGATAGAGCATGCATAGGAGTGGGGAGGAGGGGCCAGGCGGTGAAGCCTAGGATGTAACGGGGAACAGCCTCTACTGCGCATGCTTGAGGGCAAAAGTGCTTGCTGCCCATTGAATTCAATGTAGAAATCCAAGGCGATTTAACAAGCAAAGAAAACCTCATCAGTCAATTTTTTATTATCATAATTTTAAATATTTGTAGCAATTTCTAAACCAGTGGTTGTTCAGGTCCAGAAATTTTGGGGAAATATTTATTAAAATGTACATATTTTAATGCATATTTCCACAATCTGATTTTCATACAAGCATTCTATTTCATATTTGCACTCAACACGCACAGTACAGGCTGACTTCCGGGACTTCACCTGATTGACCAGCAGGGGTCACTGGTGTTTGATGATACATTGTCATCCAGGCCAACTAATACCTGTCCATCCCTGGCCAGTTATATATCACTCTGTGGGGCTGCCAGGCACAGACAGCATTTAAAACTGGCCCATGGGGCCCATCCATGCACTACAGTGCCTTAACACCATGAGCCACCCAGCAGCCCCCAGAATTTAGTATAATACACTAAAATGTTTACTGTAAGGCATTTATGATTTGGAGTAGTTATACATGCATAATTAGGGCGGCACGGTGGTGCAGTGGGTAGCACTGTCGCCTCACAGCAAGAAGATTGTGGGTTCGATTCGCAACTTGGGGCCTTTTGGTGTGGAGTTTGCATGTTCTCCCTGTGTCCGCGTGGGTTTCTTCCAGGTACTCCGGTTTCCTCCCACAAGACATGCAGGTAGGCTAATTGGAGACTCTAAATTGCCCATAGGTATGAGTGTGTGAGTGAATGGTGTGTGGTGCCCTGCGATAGATTGGCGGCCTGTCCAGTGCGTATTCTTGCCTCTCGCCCAATGCACGCTGGGATAGGCTCCAGCACCCCCCACAACCCTACTCAGAATAAGCGAGTGTAGATAATGGATGGATGGACATACATGTTTTATGTGGATAGCACTTAGATCAACTAAAAACTTTACCCCCCCCCCCCCCCCCAGGACAAAGAGAAGCATCCACACACTTTCTACTTCTGTGAATATGGTAAAGCAGCAGTAAACACTATATCCTGCACAAAGGCTGGAACCGTGCTGGAGGCACTCAAGACAAGTCAAAAATTCACCTCTCTTGTCAGCAAAAATAAGGGAAAGGAAATCGTCATTGTGAGAAAAACACCAGAAAATGCAGACATAGCCACACACTTTCCCTGCTGGCTTATAGGAGCTGAAGAATTAACAATAAAATTCCGTGGGAACAAATCTGACCCTGAGCCTCCTGAAAAAGCACCAATCATAGAAAAGAAAAAACTGGTCACTTTTTATGTTGAAAGAACAGGGGGGGAAAATTGCCAAAGCAAGAAATTCTTGAAAAACACGAGGAAGATTAGTGTTTCCTATCTTTGCATATATGCATGTGAAGGTGAGACTGCAGAGGAAGCCCTGCGAAGAGACGGGCGCTTTACGGAAATCGTGTTTCAAGGAGGCAGTGAGCTAATGAATATAAAGGGTGGAGACTCGTTGGAGATTAATTTACCTCTTACTGAAGAACAAGACGGAAAAACATTCAGACTGAACATGCGAAAAGAGGAAAAGAAACCCTCACAGTCTATCACAGAAACCGACTCTGGGTCCCAAATCGCTGAACAACCAGCAGGACCCGTGCAGGAACAGGGAGAATCCACTCCCAGTTCAGCCAAATCGGCACCAGCAAACCCCCCTGCGCAAGAACAAGAACAAGAACGGGGAGAATCTACTTCCAGATCAGCTAGAGCAATCCATGAAATCCCTGACTCTAAGGAGGTGGCGCAGATCCTGCGCTCCCAGTTTAAAGATCTAGTGAAGCATATGAAGGGGCGAGAGAAGGTGAAGGGGAATGGGAAAGTGCTGGAGATGCTGAGGCAGGAGTTTGGGAAGAACACAAAGGAATTCTTGGATGTGCACAGAGTGAAGAAGTGGATGAAGATGAGTGAATCCGTCTGTCATATCATCAACACCAGTGATGACTTAATGGGCACAGGCTTCCTGCTCTTTGATCGTTTCATCCTGACAAATAAACATTTGATCAGGGATTTAAATGCCAGGATTTATGTCAGCTTTCATTATGAAAATGAGCATTTACCCCAAAAACCGCAACTGCCCGTTAAAGAAGTCATTGACTGGGCTTATGAGCTGAATGAAAAGAAATGCTTAGACTATGCTTTATTGGAGCTCAATGTGAGCACAGCCGATCTGCCCCCACCACTCCTGACCCAGTTTGGCCCACCCATACAGTGCGGTGGGGTGTGCATCATTGGACACCCAGAAGGGGGAGTGAAAAGAGTTGATCTCTGCTCCATAATTGATCTTACACAAGTAACAAATGGACATAAAGGCTCGGTTATTGAAAATGAAATACTTCAGTGGCTCAACTGGAACCTTAGTGTTGAGGAGAAAAACCAGTTGATTGCTTATCACACCTGCTTCTTCCATGGGGCTTCGGGCTCTCCAGTCTTTGACAAGTATGGTCAGGTGGTTGCCATGCACACCGGTGGTTTTAGCGAAACAGGCACCGAGAGCGTGGTTGAGTACGCTACTCCTCTGCAGCCCATACTGGAGCACTTCCTCAGGAAGATGGCGGAAGAATGGAGGCTTGACATTCTTCGAAGGTTCATTGAGGTAGCAATGACACAAGATGCTCTGCACCCCCTTATTGCTGGCTACATCCAGCTTGTTGCTGACAGTCCTGAGCCAATGGAGACATCATAGCACCTCCCCCATTAGCGCCTCTCCTATTAGAGGAGACAGTTTTAGGAAATTGTGAAAATAAATACAACAAATATATAAATCCTATCGACTTAGTGATGCTTAAGTGAAAAATTAATTTGTTTGCAGATGGTTCTTTATTGTTGTGCCCCCTCACCAGCCCAAGTCTTACAACCTGCAATTTGCTTTCAAGTCCATTCCAGCTGCTCTTAGGCCCCATTCACACTACTGCTGAATATGGTTGTCGCTTCTCATTTTAGTGCTTAATACAGTCAAGTTCACACTTCAGTACGGTTTTGAATGAGAGCAATAACTAGTAGTAATGAGTCCTGCTCAAAACAAGTAGCGACTACTGAAGTTGACTCTTGTTCTATGCAAATGAGCTTGGTTGTGTGAGTATGGACAGGAACAGGAGTTGACAATGGTAGCAGACGCGCAGTGACTGACTGTGCAGGGCTCCCTGACTTCCTTTCACCCTCCAAAACCAGACAGTGTGTTAAACACAGAGAACGCTAAGAGCAGTGCTGAGTACTGTTAAAACCAGACAGTGTGTTAAACACAGAGAACACGAAAAGTAGTGCTGAGTACTGTTAAAACAGGACAGTGTGTTAAACAGAGAACGCTAAGAGCAGTGCTGAGTACTGTTAAAACCAGACAGTGTGTTAAACACAGAGAACACTAAGAGTAGTGCTGAGTACTGTTAAAACAGGACAGTGTGTTAAACACAGAGAACGCTAAGAGCAGTGCTGAGTACTGTTAAAACCAGACAGTGTGTTAAACACAGAGAACACTAAGAGTAGTGCTGAGTACTGTTAAAACCAGACAGTGTGTTAAACACAGAGCACGCTCAGAGAGTAGTGCTGAGTACTGTTAAAATCAGACAGTGTGTTAAACACAGAGAACGCTAAGAGCAGTGCTGAGTACTGTTAAAATCAGACAGTGTGTTTAACACAGAGAACGCTAAGAGCAGTGCTGAGTACTGTTAAAACCAGACAGTGTGTTAAACACAGAGAACGCTAAGAGCAGTGCTGAGTACTGTTAAAATCAGACAGTGTGTTAAACACAGAGCAGGCTCAGAGAGCAGTACTGAGTACTGTTAAAATCAGACAGTGTGTTAAACACAGAGAACGCTCAGAGAGTAATTCTGAGTACTGTTAAAAGACCCTGGAGATCATGATTTCACCCAGGTGATATTTAAAATGTTAGATTTACCTTCAGAGCAAATGCTATTACAAATGTACTCACAGTTCTTTAAATACCAGGAGCAAGTCCTTTTGCTCATTCATAGATAAGCATTCTCGCTTTTCTAAATACAGTATGTGTGTGTGTGTGTATATGTGCGTGTGTGCGTGTGTGCATACAGACACAGAGCATGAGTGACTCCAGTTAATAACTTTGGTTTTTGAGTCCTAAAATGCAAGTATGAATGGGGCCTTTATTCATACTTGCATACAAGTCAGCTACACTTGATCCTTAATGCTTTGAAAATTAATGTATGTTGTTTACAGCTTCCTATATTCCAGTAAATCCAAATGGCCACCTTAGGTAAACCGACTTAACGAGTGTGATCTTATTATTGTTTCTCTCTCTTGGATTAAATCAATTGGGCTTGTGGTTTATAAATAAATATTGTATTATTTTTGAAACCAAGGAAGGTTGGTTTCCGTCTACATTTTTACCTGTTGTTGATTATGGTGACACTGTACATGCATGCAACTTCTTAATGCCAAATCACTGACCCTCTGTCTTCTGTATGAATGGTCTGGTTTAACTTTACTAACCTTATGGACTCATATCTCCTCATGTATAAAGCTGTCAAAGGAAAGCTTCCCTTGAGTTGTGTACCAGAGTGAGTAGCCATTCCACGCCATTCCAGCAATTTCTTGCTTTTAAAATTCCTCAAACTTGGGAAAAGGGCTTTTGATTACTGATTGCTGAAAAACTGTAATAATCTTCAGAATCATCTTAACCTTGACATGTTAATGTTATTATGATTTTTTTATATGTTTAATTCTTAATACTGGAACTGAGGAGTGCACCTGATTTCAATCTAGTTTACCTGTTGTATATCACTGCAACCTGTCTTATTCACAATATATCATTGATATTGTTTTATGACCGTGCGTCTATGTCAGATTATTTTTTTTAAGACATGTCAATCTCAATGGGCTTTTCATGGTAAAATAAAGAATAAATAATCAAGCATATGCTGCTGTTTTCTTTTTACAAAATGTGTTGTGTATGAAAAATGATTGCACCAATAATAACACCTACAAAACAGACTAAATCCAGTAATATTACCTGCTTTAATCTCAGGTGTTAGAAAGACCAGAAAGACTGCTACAGACACAGAAGCACTAGGAATAACAGTTTACTGCATACAGACACAGCAGAAAAACATACAATGCTAGAAGCTCGATGTATGCTGAGTGTTCTGCTAAGTGGGACAGGGAAATGGTCATAGACAACTACTAAACACAGGTTCAATAAGATACAATACTTATTTTGTACAGCTATTTCTAGCCAAGAACACTGTGTGAACTGAGTTCTTGGCAAGAAATAGCTGTACAAAATATGTATTGTATCTTATTGAACCTGTGTTTAGTAGTTGCCTACGACCACGAAATGCACTTTTTGTACGTCGCTTTGGATAAAAGCGTCTGCCAAATAAATGTATTGTAATGTAATGTAATGTAATGTAATGGAAATGAATGCTTCTCTTTGAAGGCGGTTCCGTAGACAGCGCTCACACAAGGTGGTATTTGATCCCCGTGACCTCTAACACGCCGTCCTGTCTGTGCAAGTACCAATCACTTCACAGTGATTGTTTCAGGATACACAATCAGCAACAGGCTAAACCTTTCTGACCAATCGTCTTGAGTTGTTTACATTCAAGTCTGGCCATGTGTGACACAACCGGGTTGAAGGAATAAGAATCTTCTGATCAGGATCAGATGTTATTTCACTCAGTGGACAGTGAGGTCTCAGATGGGTTTGTGTGTTGATGAGTTGGTAAGCAGTAGAATATTTGTCTTTGATTAAATCTCACAATTGGAAGTAATTTACTGTAAAATCTACACAAAATGTTTTACTGTGGAGGAGCGATGCATAGGCAATGTTTTCAGTGGATTAAATGGCTAATGCATGAGAAAACTGAGCTCAGCCTAAACCCAACCAACAGGAAGTTCAGTCTAAACCCAACCAACAGGAAGCTCAGCCTAAACCCAACCAACAGGAAGTTCAGCCTAAACCCAACCAACAGGAAGCTCAGCCTAAACCCAACCAACAGGAAACTCAGTCTAAACCCAACCAACAGGAAGTTCAGTCTAAACCCAACCAACAGGAAGCTCAGCCTAAACCCAACCAACAGGAAGCTCAGCCTAAACCCAACCAACAGGAAGCTCAGCCTAAACCCAACCAACAGGAAGTTCAGTCTAAACCCAACCAACAGGAAGCTCAGCCTAAACCCAACCAACAGGAAGCTCAGCCTAAACCCAACCAACAGGAAGTTCAGTCTAAACCCAACCAACAGGAAGCTCAGCCTAAACCCAACCAACAGGAAGTTCAGCCTAAACCCAACCAACAGGAAGCTCAGCCTAAACCCAACCAACAGGAAGCTCCTCTACCTTTCACAGTTCACCTCTGTCACGTCATGTCTGGGATTAGCTTAGACAACCGTAACTGCCATTTGATTGGTGGACATGTGAAGCGCTGTATATATGAATCATCAGCAAAGCTGAATTTCGCAAAGATGGTGGAAAAAGGTAACATACTGTTACATCCTAAAAAAAGTTTTTTTTACTTCTGGGACTTTTTATTACACTACATTTTCGTAACAATTCATTTGATAAGTTGTACTTGCATGGTAGCTTGAATAAACTTAAGTTACAGAGCCATGAAACAATTATTAATACCAAAGCAATGATGTGAGCTTCCTGTTCATGCATCAAACTCAAAAGGACAAAGAAGGAAATATTTTATTGTTATTTTTTTTTTACTCTGCTGTTAATGTACATATAAAACAAGAAGGCCCAAAACCACAAGGCCTGTAGAATGCTATGTATCATGAAGGCCAATTCTAAAGGTTATAGGGCCGTGACGTAACTCAGTCATACCTCTTATTGTCCTGGTAAGATCTCTGTTTTATTAGCAGTGGAGCAGGTGCAGGTAATATGCCAGATTCTGTCCTGGTAAGATCTTTGTTTTAATTAGCAGTGGAGCAGGTTAAGTTAAAGTTTATTTGGACATGGACAACACAATTACATTGGACAAACCAGATGCATTGCTTAAGTGTTTTAGCATACATGCTAATTCTCAACACTTGTCCACAGGAGGCTTTGAAAGAAAAAGAAAATAGAGTAAAATGTGCAATTAAAATACAGGGGAGAAAGGCATTATAGTCAGAATTAAATACATCAGCTATAGAGCAAAGACAACATGATCAAAACAATAAACCAGTCATAATCTATTCATGTGAGCTCACACTGTTGCTTTGATTTTAGCCAGAATTTGAGTCCTCTTTTAAAAACATTGCCATCATTCTCTAGTTTTAGATCAGCAGGTAATATGTCAGATTCTGTCCTGGTAAGATCCCTGTTTTAATTAGCAGTGTAGCAGGTGCAGGAGGTGTGTTCTTGCACTCAAAATACGACAGAAATTGAGGGGAAATTGTTCAAAAAATTGTTCAGACCACAATCATGAGCCCCTGGAGCTGAATCATTGTTAAGGATCATTGCATCATTAATTGGAACCAGTCTAAAGAGACAAAAATAGAGCCTTTTGGCCGCAAATGCCAGAGGTAGGTTTGGTGTAAACAAGAGGGATGTCATGCAGAAAAAAACAGTCTGGAAGATTCCAGAAATTGATGTCATGATTTTTTAGAAGCTTCTGATTGGCCATATGCCATAATTAGGAGTTAATTGGCACCTGTGGCTGTATTTAAGTGCCTACCTTTAGATCCACTGCCTTTTTGTCCTTGATACCATGGGAAAATCCAAGCAACTCAGCCAAGACCTCAGAAAAAAGAATTGTGGACCTCCACAAGTCCGGTTCCTCCTTGGGAAAAATTTCCAAACAACTGAAGGTACCACAAGCATCTGTAAAAACAATTGTATGCAAATATAAAAATCTTGGGACCACACAGACACTGCATCATTCAGGAAGGAGGCAGAAATTAACCCCAGGGCTGAACAAACTTTAATTCGAAAGGTTCACCTGAACTCCAAGACAACAACAAAGGAACTGGTGAAGGAGTTGGAGGCATCAGGTACCAAAGAATTTAGCCTATATGCACCATTAAGAGAATCCTAAACCACCATGGCCTGAAAGGATGTCGCGCAAGGAAGAAGTCCCTACTCCAAGACTGGCATAAAAAAGGCAGAATGAAGTTTGCAGATGATCACCAGGACGAAGACCCAGCCTTTTGGAGGAGTGTTCTCTGGTCAGATGAAACTAAAATTAAACTGTCTGGCCATAATGATCAGCGCTATGTATGGAGGGAAAAGGGTGAGGCTTTTAATCCGAAGAACATCATCCCAACTGTGAAGCATGGGGGTGGCAGCATCACGTTGTGGGGGTGTTTTGCTGGAAAAGGGACTGGTGCACTTCAGAAAATAGACGGCATCATGAGGAAGGACGATTATCTAGAATACTGACGCAACACCTCAAGACATCACCTAGAAAGTTAAAACTTGGTCGCAACTGGGTCTTCCAGCAGGACAATGATCCTAAGCATACCTCCAAAGTTGTAACAAAATGCCTTAAAGACAACAAAGTGAAAGTACTGCAGTGGCCATCACAAAGCCCTGACCTGACCTGAATCCCATTTGGACTGAACTGAAGTGTGTCCAAGCATGGAGGCCCACAAACTTGATTGAGTTACACCAGTTCTGTCAGGAGGAATGGGCAAAAATTCCAGCAAACTATTGTGAGAAGCTTGTGGAAGGCTACAGCAAGCGTTTGATTCAAGATAAGCAATTAAAAGGCTATGCCACCAAATACTGTGTATGAAAGTGTATGAAAACTTTTGACCGACTGAAAATCTCATATAGTGTATAAAAGCTTAAATAAATCTGTCTCTTGGCTATTATTTTGAAACTGCCTCCTATGGAAATAAAGTGGACACCCTAAAGGACTTAACACGGGAAATGTATGGTAACATGAAATGTGTGGGGTTGTGGAAAAATAGTGTTTGAATGTCTTCAGCCTAGGTTTATGTAAACTTTTGGCCTCAAAGTATTCTTCATTCTCCGCACTGACACATGGAGAATATTTATGGCAAAAATCTGCAATGGACAGATTTTGTAACTTAAATTATCTTAAAGTGCATGTTTTTTTAAAGATAACCTTCATTGTAGGTTGTGCAATATATTTATTAATCTAGATTTCATTCCAGACCATGGGGCCCATCCACACACTGAAACATAGCCTTAACAGATACCAGACCATAGCACCCATCCCAACACTGGAACAGAGCCTTAACAGATACCAGACCATGGGTCCCATCCACACAATGGGACAAAGTCTTAATAGATATCAGACCGTGGGTCCCATCCACACGCTGGAACAGAGCCTCAACAGATACTAGACTAAGGGGCCCATCCACACACTGGAACAGAGCCTTAACAGATACCAGACCATGGGTCCCATCCACACACTGGAGCAGAGCCTTAACAGATACCAGACCATGGGGCCCATCCACACTGGAACAGAGCCTTAACAGATACCAGACCATGGGGCCCATCCACACTGGAACAGAGCCTTAACAGATACCAGACCATGGGGCCCATCCACACTGGAACAGAGCCTTAATAGATACCAGACTGTGGGGCCCATCCACACACTGGAACAGAGCCTTAACAGATACCAGCCCATGAGGCCCATCCACACATTGGAACAGAGCCTTAACAGATACCAGACCATGGGGCCCATCCACACTGGAACAGAGCCTTAATAGATACCAGACTGTGGGGCCCATCCACACACTAGAACAGAGCCTTAACAGATACCAAAGTGTGGGGCCTTAACAGGATTCCAACGAGCAGGCTCAGCAAAGACATCTTTAAGAGAAACTCCACTGGAATAAACTATAAATGCAAAGAATGGTGAATTCATATACCTTAGTTTGGCTCCTGTATCCAAAGTTAACTTGTTTGGGTGACTTGCTCTACAGACTGAGGGGTTTGAATCCCAACCATGGAAGTGTCTGTACTGTGATTCCCTGTCTATCTGTACCCCTCTCTGCTTTCACTCCGTCTGGAGAAAGAGAGAGCATGCAGCACTTTCACCCATCAGGAAAAAGAGAGAGCATGCAGCACTTTCACCCATCTGGAGAAAGAGAGAGCATGCAGCAGTGCAGACTGTCTGCTCTCTGCTTGGGATAAAAATTATCTTCTTATGCACATTTCAAAAGCTGAGGCCTTCACAAATACAACAGAGCGGTAGACTATGAGATTGCTGGCTCTCTGTCTCCCAAGCCCCCATTAGCTGTTCTCATATCCAGGGGTGTGGTTTAAAGGATGTCGATTTGCCTGAAATAAAAGCAGTCAGCTGAACACAAATACAAAAATGCAAGTCAAACAGTGGAGGGGCTGGAGAGTTTTATTAGATGCTCAACTGCAGCCTGTCTACTTGTCAGAAAAAAAATCAGATTGCAGAAAACCAATCTCACAACCCCAGCCTTTCCTGCAGATAGTGTGAGGTTGAGATTGTGACAAGAGGCAAGCCATTGAAGAAAAAATAGAATATACAACACATAATTGAATCCTCCCAGGTGATATTTACTGGCCGTGTTTACAGGTAGGGCTTCATTGGGTGCATGTTCCTTCATTTATATATCCATACCAGGAGTTGAAACCATAACACAGATCACACAAGGAAAATGTTACTGAACAATATACATTTATTCCAAAAATCAAGACAAACTGCAAATGCACAATACAGATGTGTTTTAATAGTCAACTACAAACATAGGCTTTTTGTCACACAAACCTACAAAACAGTTCAGTCAATAAATAGCAAGTTAGACAGAAGCTTACTGAAAAAAATACTGGCCTTCAATAAGTGGTGCTTGTGATAAAGGAAGCAAAAATGACAAGCTTTATTGTTAAGCAAGCTAGAGAGCTACGTAGCTTGTTAAAATGGGGCTTCTTTACCTCCTCCTTCCCACATAACTAAATAGCCTGATCTATGTGAACCTGTTGAAGCCACCTGCCAGCTGAATGCATGTTACTTTGAGCCCATGACATCACAATGAGAAGTGTTAATTTAATCCTTTCAATCACACCTGTCCAGTGACATCACAATAAGAATAGTATTAATGTAATCCTTTTAATCGCAGCTGTTCGATGACATAACAATGAGAATAGTGTTAATTTAATCCTTTCAATCACAGCAGTTCAGTGACATCACAATGAGAAGTGTTAATATAATCTATTCAATTACAGCCATTCAATTGCAGCTGAACCTGCTTCAGTTACAGAACATTTGAAACTTGTAACTACAGTATTTGTTCTCAAAACTGCACCATTAAACTGACACTGCTCTAAAACAGAGCACATTTTCAAATAAACATCACACGCTTACTTGAATATATATAGGCTCTAGTGAAAAAATATGTTAATAATGACATTTCATGAAATCCTGTATTAAAATACTTCACAGATTGTTTTTTTATTTTTGAAAAACTAAATACAAACAGCAGAGAAACATGCACTTCCCTCTGCGTGTTACGTAGAGATGCTGGAATATTGTGCATATATTTAGAGATGCTAGAATACTGTGTGTGTTACTCAGCAATGTTAAAATACTGTATGTGATACTGAGATGATTAAACTCTGTGTGTGTTACTGAGAGATGATTAAACTCTGTGGGTGTTACTGAGAGATGATTAAACTCTGTGGTGTATGAAGGTAATATTTGTCCTCTATGATCAGAATCTGCATCCCTCTGGCAGGAAGAGAGCCTGCAGTCCTCTACGGACACTCAGCATTTCCTCCTCTTGCTGTTGAAACAAAGTGCACAACAGCATTAATGTACCAAACACACACACACACAGACAACACTCCCCCTCACACTACCCATTAGTGTACCAAACATACACACACACACACACACGCAGACAACACTCCCCCTCACACTGCCCATTAGTGTACCAAACATACACACACACACACACACACACACACAGACAACATTCCCCTTCACACTACCCATTAGTGTACCAAACACCCACCCACACACACACACATACACACACGGACAGACAACACTCCCCCTCACACTACCCATTAGTGTACCAAACACCCACACACACACACACACACACACGGACAGACAACACTCCCCCTCACACTACCCATTAGTGTACCAAACACCCACACACACACACACACACGGACAGACAACACTCCCCCTCACACTACCCATTAGTGTACCAAACACCCACCCACACACACACACACACACACACACAGACAACACTCCCCCTCACACTACCCATTAGTGTACCAAACACCCACACAAAAATGAAGAAAATTTTAATTCCTTATTCTTTAAATGGAAATTAAGGAAGTCTAATGAAGTCTTTCCCATTAGCTGTGTCTCTTCACCCATGTGCTGGTTGTGCTCCTTTTAGAGGACACACTGAAAATGAAACAACACTTACACTAGAGCTATTTTTGTCTGGAAGGGCTATCAACCATGAAGGACTAGGTGGAGCCAACTATTCATGCACTGTCAGTTTGGACATCAGCAAGTCCATTCATTCCACGCTCAGGGTTTTTAGTTAAGACGAGGTTAAAAGATTCAAATGTTTCAGAATATTTATTTATTATTTATGAATCTTTATTGCTACAGGTAGGTTGACTGGAGCACTCTTTTACAGCAACACCCTGTGAATGCCCCTAAATAGCCTAACCCACATGCATTTGGACTGTGGAGGAAACCAGAGCACGTGTAGAAAACCCACGCAAACTCCACACAGAAAGGCCCTGTCCGGGATTCGAACACAGAACCTTCTGGCTGTGAAGCGACAGCGCTATATCCACTGCACCATATTGCCTTTGTGAGTGAAATGGATCAGCCATCTAAATCCAATCTGAGAACTTACTGGTACCTGACATATTTACTTTTTATATATAAATAAACAGGTTTGGTTTAAATGAACAACCTGAACACTAGTCCCTTCCATAGTTTATGATATAAATAAAGAGTTTCATGCAGTTGCATGCTCTCCCCCATGAATTTTCACTGTATGAATATACAGTATAATTGGTTCTGCAATCTCCTTGATGTCCTGATGTTGAATTCGATTTTGGTTGTTCCGTCTTCTGATTTGGCCTTGATGCCCAATTACATTTCAGTGGCGGCTGGTCAGAGGCAAGGGAGGCAAAGCTTGCCAAAGTTTGATAGAAAGAAGACAGGAACAAATACCCAGCTGATTCAGTTGTACACCCATTATTAACATCTGAATCAATGTTTTAAGAGGGTTTCTGTTGATTTCTTCTCAGTTTCAACCTTTTTTTGGGGGGGCTTTTTCAGCTTTATTTGGATAGGACAGTGTAGAGAGACAGGAAGAATTAGAAGAGAGAGGAAGAGATGTGCGACAAAGGTCGGCAGTCGGATTCAAACTGCCAATGTCGCGGCTCGCACTGAGCATGTGCATAGCGCTCTACGGACTGCGCCACTAGACGCCCATTCTCCGTTTCACCCTTTTAACTAGGTTTCTGCCTCCCTCCCTGGATCTTCTCGCATGAGGAACCTGGAGGCCTGGGTGAGAGTCAGTGATGGCCAGTTGGGGATGAATTAAAGGCACGTTCAAAAGCGAGTCTCTGGCTCTTTCACTCCAGTGACCACCCCTGGTTCAGGGCCTGAGAGCGTTGGAGCTCACATTGACCTGCAAATCCTGCCCTGTTTCCAGCACCCCTGTTATAAGAGAACCAGGAAAGATAAACCAGGCCGCACCGTAGAGGTCCCACTGTACGCTGCCCACTCACCATGTCCTTAAATAGTTTTTCCTGAACAGACTTCATGTCTTCCTTCATCAGGCACATCTGAAAATTTTTGTGGAAAAAAGATTAGTCTTGATGACAGAAATCAGCATGCATTTCAGAATGCATGTCACAGAAACACGTGTATGTGCATGTGTGTATGTGTGTTTGTGCACGTGTGTCTGTGTATGAGAGCTCAAGTGTAACAGCAGAGGTATAAATTCAGGTTTAGCTGCTTCTATGGTACTCCCTAATGCACCATGCTGTTTTAGATACACATGAGAAGAAAACACAAAGATACATAAAATAACTTTTGGCTAAACCTGATACTCTTACACAGATCATCTAGCAGAAACATATACAGCTGTGCATTCTCCCTTTCAAACAAACAACAGAAATACAAATGTAGATCAGCATGTGTTTCTTCCCACAAAAAATGAAGAAGCGAGTAGATAGCTTAGAAGTTTCACCTCAGATGTGAAGATCTGTTCCTCGTACTCAAGGCTGTGACACACATTCTTCTGGAAGGTGCCCCTCAGGTTCTGGAGCCTGTGAGAGGAATCGACACACACTGTGCTCTTTAACCTGATCTAACGGACACACACACACACTGTGCTCTTTAACCTGATCTAACGGACACACACACACACACACACACACACTGTGCTCTTTAACCTGATCTAATGGGGACACACACACACTGTGCTCTTTAACCTGATCTAATGGGGACACACACACACACTGTGCTCTTTAACCTGATCTAACGGACACACACATACACACACACACACTGTGCTCTTTAACCTGATCTAACGGACACACACACACACACACACACACACTGTGCTCTTTAACCTGATCTAACGGGGACACACACACACACACTGTGCTCTTTAACCTGATCTAACGGGGACACACACACACACACTGTGCTCTTTAACTTGATCTAATGGACACACACACACACACACACACACACACACACTGTGCTCTTTAACCTGATCTAATGGGGACACACACACACACACTGTGCTCTTTAACTTGATCTAATGGACACACACACACACACACACACACTGTGCTCTTTAACCTGATCTAACGGGGACACACACACACACACTGTGCTCTTTAACTTGATCTAATGGACACACACACACACACACACACACACACACTGTGCTCTTTAACCTGATCTAACGGACACACACACACACACACACACACTGTGCTCTTTAACCTGATCTAATGGACACACACACACACACACACACACACACACACTGTGCTCTTTAACCTGATCTAATGGGGACACACACACACACACTGTGCTCTTTAACCTGATCTAACGGGGACACACACACTGTGCTCTTTAACCTGATCTAACGGGGACAGACACACACACACACACACACACTGTGCTCTTTAACCTGATCTAATGGGGACGGACACACACACACTGTGCTCTTTAACCTGATCTAACGGGGACAGACACACACACACACACACTGTGCTCTTTAACCTGATCTAACGGACACACACACACACACACACACACACTGTGCTCTTTAACCTGATCAAACAGGGACACACACACACACACACACTGTGCTCTTTACCCTGATCTAACGGGGACACACACTGTGCTCTTTAACCTGATCTAACAGGGACACACACTGTGCTCTTTAACCTGATCTAACGGGGACAGACACACAGACACACACACTTTGCTCTTTAACCTGATCAAACAGGGACACACACACATACACCATGCTCTTTAGCCTGATCTAACAGGGCCACACACACACTGTTGTTTAACCTGATCTAAAAGCCATTTAAGGCACCTTCAAGACCACCTCACTGTCCCAAAGCAAAAAAGTACAGATATTTATTACTTTCTGCCCTGTTTTAAATAACATTTACAGACCTATTTTTTTTAACCCTGCTTATACCTTATGTAACTATTTTAACTGCATTGTTGTTTTATTCATGTCTATTATCTTAATTCTGATTTCAATGCCATTATGGTGTATCGCTGGTATAAAGATTACCAAGTAAGAATAGCACTGAAAGTTAAGATTGTTGATGTAGTGAGTGTAGTGACTCTCCATGCAGGATACACACAGGGGCATTCTCACACAGGGGGTCCCTCATACGCAGGGGCAATCTCACACAGGGGCATTGTCACACACGGGGCAATCTCACACAGGGGCATTCTCACACACAGGAGCATTCTAACACGCAGGGGCACTCTCACACACAAGGGCATTCTCATACAAAGGGGCAATCTCACACAGGGGCATTCACACACACAGGGGCACTGTCACACACAGGGGCATTCTCACCTTTTGTTCTCTCTCTCCTGGTAAGAGTGAAAGGCCTGGGTCTGCTTCCTCCAGTACGTCTGAGAAAGACACAGGCTGCCGATTAACTTCACTCTACTTGCACCAGCTTCTGTTACAGCTAATCGTGATTGCACACACCTGGGGTTGCAGTGTCGGCTAAACCGCTCCCTCTCCGCCCGCAGATAGGATAGGCAATAATAAGCCTTGGGCTTCAGCCTATTCCTTTTTCGGTCACTGATTGTGTGAATTTTATTGTGTGAAATGGATTAGTGTAAACACGTATGATGATGTATTGTCTGTTGCATATCCACACAACTTGTCAAATGTTGTTCCTTATACTGTGTGACCGAAATAAACTAAATATTCATTCATATTCATTCATTCATTCAGATGGTGCCCTAACCACACCACCCCTCCACAAAGACCTTTCTCCAACACTAAGGGCTTAGTCTACTCGCACCAGCTTCTGGTACATCTAAGAGGACCTTTCTCCAACACTAAGGGCTGAGGAAACATCCGGAAGGGTGCAGCTTTTTATAATTACTCTAGAAGAACCACCGCATAGTAAATCCTGCGCACCTTGAAGACAAACAACCAAATAAAAATACTATTATATTAGACCCAATTGATTCAGTTGAGATTTTAAGTGAGTTATCTGGAAAGGACTGCCAACTACAAGTGGATGTGGCATTTTGTAGACCGTGTTGCTTATGTTTGACATGTGAACTTAAAGTGAATATCCCAACAGGACAGACACCCTGTCAGACCTCCAGATCTGGGAGAAGTTGAGTAAACATCTTTATATTTTATCTTAAAAAACCTGAAATGCAAGAAAAAAAGTGATTCCACAGGGTCTGTGGACTTGTCTGAAGTGTTTATGAAAACAAATTTGGTTTTAACACTCGTATAATTCCAATAAAATCTACATGTTAAAAGGGACACACAGTAAGTTCCTTTTCCACGTCCTTCAGGTTGGAGTTGTCCTGCTCCAAGTTGTGGATCTCTTCTAGCAGCACACCTCTGATCTTCTCCAACTTCTGAGATCTGCACAAAGAGAAACTCACTTAATACTGCTGAGATCTACACAGACAGGGACTCACTAAATACTGCGGAGATCTGCACAGACAGGAACTTGTTAAATACTGCTGAAATCTGCAGAGAGGAACTCTCTAAATAAAGCTGAGATCTGCACAGACAGGAACTAAATACTGCTGACAGAACTCAAACTGAAAAAACTCACCTGTACTGATGAATCTGCACGCTAACGGAAGACACATGCTGCTGAACAGTCTTCAGAGACTGCTTGGCAAAGTGATCCATCCTTCTGGAACGATTCTGAAGAAATACCCATACATGTACAAAGCACGCCACAACCATCGCTAAATTCTCCTACTATGTTAAGAACGTGCAGTCAATGCAATGCAATACTCAGCCACTTCATCAAATGAAGTCCCTTACCTGTATCTTACGCTGGAGTTCAGAGTTGAACTGGCGGCACATGGAGCTCATGTACTGTGAGGCGTTGAATTCCGGAGCTTCAAGATCCCCATCACCCTCCATGTTGGCCTCCCAGAAACTGGACACCACACGGGACGACACCACAGAGCACAGCTCCGCATCTCTCACTGCAATAGAAACACACCCCTCACTGACATGCACAAAGATACTATCATCTTTATACGTCCAAACAAACATACAATTGCATGTCTGCAATTTGTATATATTATAAGTATTATTTAAACTATAACCTTTTGATCCGGAATCCATAGCTAACTTTTTCAATTAGTTCCAAAGCCTTAAAAACTCTGGTACCCAGGCATTGATCTCCAGAACCAGTGCTGATCAGACAATATGATCTCTGCTGCATGTTGCTACCTGCATCTGTGAGGCCTTCTCCTTGGCCTGGTGCTGCCACAGTGGGCCCTCTCTCCTGCCTGACCTCGCCTCCCTCCTTCAGCGGGCAGGTCAGGCTGTAAGCTGGGGTCAGGATTTACCAAAGTTACACATCGCATTCCAGTTCATGCGTGTGGCCCGTCACACGAGCACACTCCAATTATTTCAGACTGTTGTCCTCAGCTTTCTCACAGCCCCTAGCCTGATACACCCACACCCCCCCCCCCCTTCACCCTGATACATGCCCTGCCCATCTCAGTCTGACACACACCTTCCTCCTCCTCCTCCTCCTCTTCCTCCCTGGCCTTGAATAGCTTCCTGGGCCGCATGCTCATCCTCTGCTCTGTCCCTGAGCCTCTTCCCTCTTCTTCTTCCTCCTCCTCATCCTCAGAAGCACTGGAGCTGTGGTGGGAGGGCGGACGCTTCCGGCCCAAGCCAGGGCCTGAGGACCGGACATGAGACAGGGTCCAGAGATGAGCAAGCAGCTAGCTCCCGCTCTCTAATCCGCTAACAAGCAGCTAGCTCCCGCTCTCTAATCCGCTAACAAGCAGCTAGCTCCCGCTCTCTAATCCGCTAACAAGCAGCTAGCTCCCTCTCTCTAATCCGCTAACAAGCAGCTAGCTCCCGCTCTCTAATCCACTAACAAGCATCTAGCTCCCTCTCTCTGATCTGCTAACAAGCAGCTAGCTCCCTCTCTCTAATCTGCTAACAAGCAGCTAGTTCCCTCTCTCTAATCCGCTAACAAGCAGCTAGCTCCCTCTCTAATCTGCTAACAAGCAGATAGCTCCATCTCTCAAACCCGCTAATAAGCAGCTAGCTCCCTCTCTCTAATCCGCCAATAAGCAGCTAGCTCCCTCGCTCTAATCCGCTAACAAGCAGCTAGCTCCCTCTCTCTAATCCGCTAACAAGCAGCTAACTTGCAAAACAGCTGAGAAACAGCTAACCCACTCTCTCAAATCAGTTAGCAAACAGCTAAACAGCAAAGACAAACGGCTAACACTCTCAAATCATTTGAAAAATGGCTGACAGTCTCTCTGAAATCAGTAGAAAAATAGCTTAATAAAAATAGCAAAATAACTTGCTCTTTCTGAAACCAGCTGAGCATATGCTAACTTCTCTCTGAAATCAGATGGCAAATAGTTAACTCAGTCTGTAATCAGGAAGGATAAGCAGTGATTTACCTGACATATGCTCTTTGAACTGTTCATTGGAAGATGGCAGCTTCTGTCATAAAACACATTAACCTTTTAAGCACTTTAAAACTTATTTAGTCTTTATATGTATCAAATACAGGGTTAGACGCTGATTTTTTTTCCCCCACTGGTCACCCCGCCCAAAGGTCATGAAATTTGGGGACTCAGATGGAATTTTTGTGGGCTAATTATACAATACATGAAAACCATTACTATATATATCCAGCGTTCATTTAGACAAATTAAATTTACACATCTGAATGCCGGTTATGGCATTAGCATAAATTCATGTTTCAGGAATAGGATATGCAAATGGTTCTGTTTGTAGACATAATAATTTAATCAAAATCTACTTGCGGAATAACATGTTGTCACAGGAATATCTATATTCTATAAGATATCTATATTCTTACATTCTACGGCCAACTCAGCTCTAGTGGCTACATTGCAACATTTCTTGGCCCGGTGACTTTCAGCCATGCTTAATGTGAAATCCTAAAATAATGTTAAGGGTGTCTGTCCACACAGCAGGGACAAGTGCACTGTGTGTAAATTATGGATTTTCAGAACTTTAAACAGGTTGACACAGAGGAGATGCTTAATAATATCAGGCTACACCTGTAACTCAGGAAAACCTAACCTTTTCTGAAATTTAGAAATAAGAGACAACAGCAGACAAGTGATTATTTTACAGAATAGTTCTGGCGTGAAAGGACACACACAGACAGGCTTTCTTCTGGCCAGCTGTTCGGTGTCAAGCTGAGCCCCCTACCGGCAGCGGGATGGACTGTGAAGAGCTGCTCTTGAAGGAATCCAGACAGGCTGGCAGGCCCAGCGAGTCCTCCAGAAAGGGCGAGTTTGGGACAGAGGGCTCCAGGGCCGTGGAGGTCAGGAGAGGAGGCGAAGCGCTCTGGAGGGGGTGGAGGGGACTCAGGACGGGCTGAGGGGGTAAAGGGGACGGGGGCGTCAGTTATGGTGCTGCTGGGCAGCTCTCCCTGCAGTCCGCCAGCAGCAGAAACATCCATCAACTGTTCTGCCTTCACATGTGGCTGATCAGCATCCTGGCTACTTTCCCTGACTCTGTAGCGCTGCTTCACTAAACGCAGAGTCGCTGATAGCTGTGCTGATGCCACAGCTTGGGTGCAACAGCACATTTCAGTAACTGTGCATGCTAGCTAGGTGTAACGTCACAGTTCAGTAACACAGTTCTGCATCTGATGCGCATGCTAGCTGGGTGTAACGTTACAGTTCAGTAACACAGTTCTGCATCTGATGCGCATGCTAGCTAGGTGTAACGTCACAGTTCAGTAACACAGTTCTGCATCTGATGCGCATGCTAGCTGGGTGTAACGTTACAGTTCAGTAACACAGTTCTGCATCTGATGCGCATGCTAGCTGGGTGTATGTCACAGTTCAGTAACACAGTTCTGCATCTGATGCGCATGCTAGCTGGGTGTAACGTCACAGTTCAGTAACACAGTTCTGCATCTGATGCGCATGCTAGCTGGGTGTAACGTTACAGTTCAGTAACACAGTTCTGCATCTGATGCGCATGCTAGCTGGGTGTATGTCACAGTTCAGTAACACAGTTCTGCATCTGATGCGCATGCTAGCTGGGTGTAACGTCACAGTTCAGTAACACAGTTCTGCATGTGATGTGCATGCTAGCTGGGTGTATGTCACAGTTCAGTAACACAGTTCTGCATCTGATGCGCATGCTAGCTGGGTGTATGTCACAGTTCAGTAACACAGTTCTGCATCTGATGCGCATGCTAGCTGGGTGTATGTCACAGTTCAGTAACACAGTTCTGCATCTGATGTGCATGCTAGCTGGGTGTATGTCACAGTTCAGTAACACAGTTCTGCATCTGATGCGCATGCTAGCTGGGTGTATGTCACAGTTCAGTAACACAGTTCTGCATCTGATGCGCATGCTAGCTAGGTGTAACGTCACAGTTCAGTAACACAGTTCTGCATCTGATGCGCATGCTAGCTGGGTGTATGTCACAGTTCAGTAACACAGTTCTGCATCTGATGCGCATGCTAGCTGGGTGTATGTCACAGTTCAGTAACACAGTTCTGCATCTGATGTGCATGCTAGCTGGGTGTAACGTCACAGTTCAGTAACACAGTTCTGCATCTGATGCGCATGCTAGCTGGGTGTAACGTCACAGTTCAGTAACACAGTTCTGCATCTGATGCGCATGCTAGCTGGCTGTAATGTCACAGTTCAGTAACACAGTTCTGCATCTGATGCGCATGCTAGCTGGGTGTAACAGCACAGATCTGTAACTGATCTGTAACGGAACACGTAGCCGCCGAAGGACCAGTAGCCACCCTCGGGACTCTTTTGGTTGGGTTCTTGCATTATCGCGCCGGCGCAACGCCACACTGCACGGGAAGCAGGGACCGACTTGATTCTATTAAAAAAATACAAAATATAAAAAAGAGAAACAAAACTGAACTAAAACAAACCAACCCCGACCAGCGTGAGCTGTCTGCCTGAGGGGCGAAGTCGCCGGTGAGCCCCGGACTCAGGACCGGGTTCCACGCCAGCGCCAGTCATTTATTTTCTTTCTAGTGAAAACCCTGCTGCACACATCACATTTTTCGTTGCTAACGTTTCTCACATGTCAAGGCCGGGATACGTAAGGGTGCCAGTGGGGAACTCGTTTGTGCCGTAGCGCAGATCTGTAACCGTGGGGAAGACTGCAGAAGTGAGAGACTCACGGTAGGGACGCCCTGGAGGCGGCTCAGAGACGGGGCGGGGGGAGTCTTCCGCACGCTGCTGCCTCTCTCCGATCTGTAGAAGGAGGAGGCCTGGATCCCTGTGAAGGCCGGGGCCACCTCCAGGGGAAGGGGGAGCGCATCGGGGGAGCGCAAGGGGGAGATCGGTGATCCCGACACGGCCTCCGATTCCCCTGCAGCTACAAGAAACACAACAGTCACATCGCAAACACCATCCTACACAACACACTACCTGCTCCCACTCCGGCTGCTCTTTAGCCTCAGATTACACACTACACTACACGCCTGACTCTCTCAGTTCAGCGCCTCTGCAGCTAATTCGTTAAATAAATCTAATTATTAGCATCGCACACATACCGCAAATCATACAATTAAGACATAAATACATATTATTCAATAAAAAATGTTACTCTGTTAAAAGGAACCAATATTACCATTATATGGTCCTCCACACAAGGACACAAGGTAATACATTACAAATACATACATGACATTACCCTGATTAAAACACAATTAAAATCTCAGCTGAACCTGGTTAACTACATATTTGAAACTGGCTGAAATGTGAACACTCCTGAGAATTTTCGACATATTATATTACATAATACCACATATGAACATAAAATCATGAAAAAATAAACTTGTTCTGAATATTGGGGGACACAAATACTTCATTAAAGATAATCAGTCATCTGCTCATTGCGGTTATTTTTGACCTGTTGACATGGCAATATTGTTACCCCTCAACACGCTTCAAAAAAGCACCTCAGCCAATAGCAACGCAGGAATTGTGAGTAGATTAGCAAATAGCATCAAGGCATGTGTCACCGCTACATTTCCTGAGCGTGCTGACGTGCTCTGTTACATTCATGAGATTGTGATGTGCCTCTACATTTGGCTTCCCACACACCTCAAACACCTCAACACGTCAACTTTTAACGTGTTAAAATTTAACCTGAAATTTTAAGGCGTTGAAAAACTGGCCTGTTGACACATTCATTCTATTTGTGAAAATGACGGGCAGTTTTCCCCTGTTTACATGGCAAACATTTCATCGGGTCAAAAATAACTGATGTGAAATATTTTTGGCACCATTGGCTTTCCATAACTGTCAGGCCCCTCCCATTTCACCAGCTATCCTCCACACTCTGAGAATCAGTGCGCTGTAGGCCTTACATCTCATCCTCTCTATGGGTGGAGGAGACGGAAGAAAATCAGTCAATCTGGCAGACCACAACTCTTTCTGCCCTCTGGCCTGATCCTCAACAATGACCGGCTTTTCCACCTTTGCAGTGACTGGCTTTTCCTCCTGTTCATTTGCAGTGACTGGCTTTTCCCCCTGTTTGTTTGCAGTGACTGGCTTTTCCCCCTGTTTGTTTGCAGTGACTGGCTTTTCCCCCAGTTTGATTGCAGTGACTAGTCTTTTCCGCTGTTTGTTTGCAGTAACAGTTTTTTTCTTCTGTTCACTTGCAGTGACTGGCTTTTTTCCAATTTCTTTTTCAGTGATGGGCTTTCCCCCCTGTTCATTTGCAGTGACGGGCTTTTCCCCATGTTTGCTTGCAGTGACTGGCTTTTCCCCACGTTTGCCTGCAGTGACGGGCTTTTCCCCATGTTCGCTTGCAGTGACTGGGCTTTTCCCCCGTTTGCCTGCAGTGACTGGCTTTTCCCCACGTTCGCTTGCAGTGACTGGCTTTTCCCCATGTTTGCTTGCAGTGACTGGCTTTTCTCCACGTTTGCTTGCAGTGACTGGCTTTTCCCCACGTTTGCTTGCAGTGACTGGCTTTTCCCCACGTTTGCCTGCAGTGACGGGCTTTTCCCCATGTTCGCTTGCAGTGACTAGCTTTTCCCTATGTTCGCTTGCAGTGACTGGGCTTTTCCCCCGTTTGCCTGCAGTGACTGGCTTTTCCCCACATTCGCTTGCAGTGACTGGCTTTTCCCCATGTTCGCTTGCAGTGACTGGCTTTTCCCCCTGTTTGCCTGCAGTGACTGGCTTTTCCCCTTGTTCTTTGGCAGGGACTGGATTTTTTTTCAGCTCTAGCTGCTCATCCATCACACTCCATTTTGTGTTCCCGTTTGTTTGGTTTTGTTTGGGCTGAAATGACAGAAAAAGATTTAAAATGTGAGCTGTTTCTGCAATTCTGCTATGACAGTGACTTTACAGTGAGAATACCAGAGGTTACATTACCTTTCAGAAATTTGCATTTTCTGAACACAGGTCATGAAAGTTTCGGATTTCACCTGGTAATACCCGGCAGAGTGGCATTCCACCTGCTGTGCTATTGATAAACTGCTGAACGGAAGGCCCTGGTATGGCTCACCGGCCGATGGGTCAGATCCTCACACTCTGATTGGCTGCTGCTGCCAGATTCAGAGAGCTCTCTGTAGTTCTTGGACACGGCGGTGGTCCTCTGGGGCCTCCCACACAGCTGGGCCACTAGAGCGGACTGCTTCCTCTCCTTTCCTGCGTTCCTCCTCTGTTCGTGACACACATGATAAAGCACATGGGCGTGGAGGAGGACTGAAAGCACAATGCACGTGTATCTCCAGGTGGAACACTGCTTTCATACAGTTCAATGGACATGAATCATACGCAGGTAAAAACCTGGGTAACATGCTTTCATACAGTTTAATGGACATGAATCATATGCAGGCAAAATACCGGGTAACAAACAGTACCTGAGAAAAATACTAATAAAAATGACAGTCAAGAAAGCAAAAGCAATGCTTTTAAATGCGCATGTGATATGCATTTAATCACATTTTTAAATGTGCATGTGATATGCATTTAATCACATACTTTTAAATGCATGTCATATAATTATTTTTATATTCTACACAAGCCATAGGCTTTCTCCTGTCCCATGATCCCATTGCATCAGTCTCACCTTCTTTTGTTTGGCCTGTGTTCCGGGTGGCTTTGAAGAAGAAGGGGGTAAATCTGAATCATCTAAAACAGATAGATGGACAGATAGACAATCAAATACAAAAACACTAAAAGATTTCTTCTGTCAGTATGTTCATCTTTGTGCATGTAAAAACATCCAAAATGTGCAGTAATAGTATCGTAACATTTCTCATACCTTACATGAGGTAAGTAAAAACAGCTCTTTATGACATGCAATATAAGCACACAATCACACTATGCCAACAAAGGTGGAGGTGGTTTAGTGATGGTGTATACTGTACAGGTGGTGTCGGCAGGTGGAGGTAGTTTAGTGATAGTGTATACTGTACAGGTGGTGTCGGCTGGTGGAGGGCATTTGGTGGCAGTGAATACTGTACAGGTGGTGCTGGCAGGTGGAGGGCATTTGGTGGCAGCGAATACTGTACAGGTGGTGTTGGCAGGTGGAGGTGGTTTAGTGGTAGTGAATACTGTACAGGTGGTGTCAGCAGGTGGAGGTGGTTTTGTGGTACGCTGCCTGCTGTAGTCCACCACTTTGGGCTTAGGTTTTCTGCCAGACTCCTTCAGCCAGCTTATGTCAGTCTTTTCTGTTTCTGTGTCGCTGAATAAGTGCTTCCTGGCACAGTTTCCACGGGGCTAGGTGCACAGAATGAGAAGCAGAGAAGATTTCATCAGGTATAGCGTACCCGGGTGCCGCCATTTTGAGGACCCATTGAGATAACTTGCAGACAAGTTCATCACTACTGCTTAAAAATGCATTTTTAACATTTATTTTTGCTATACATATTGAGAACATCAGAAAATGAAGGAAAATGAATGTAAGAAAATTAAGAACCAAAACTGATGGTAGTTGTCTTCCTTATGTGAAGAACTGGACCCACACGGCATGTTTGGATAGCTGAATAGCTCCATTCCTCAGCTAGAAACACTGAGGACAGACTGCTACGCTCACTGGCTATAGCATCCCACAGAGTCAACCAAACTGCAGCTTGATGCTTACAGTCAACTATTCAGCACACTCAAGAACATTTTCTATTAGGTTTCAATGTTAAGGTTTTTGCACATCTGACCAGTTGGGAAGTTAAGAAATGTGCTTGCTCAGATTGAACACACTGTCCGAGATATGGCAGTTTATCTGTGATATGAATCACATGAAGAAACACCAAAACCTTTGTAAAAAGCATTTAACTTGATTTTTATCCTCTGGTATCATTAGATATAGAGAATTATTTAAGTATTATATGAAGATTCATCTACCACAAATAATATTCATGTAAAAATCCTGTGCTAGCTAGCTACACTACTTGCTTCCTTAAAGTATGTGGACACCTGACATCCAATTTCTCAAAGAATATGATGGGCATTAATAAGGAGTTGGTCCACCCTTTGCTGCTATAACAACCCCCACTCTTTTGGGAACTCTTTATACTAGATGGAGCATTGCTGCAGGGATTTGCTTAAATTCAGCCAGAAGAGCATTAGTGAGGTCGGGCACTGATTGGGTGATTAGGCTTGGCTCACAGTTGGCTTTCAAATTGATCCCAAAGGTGTTAGATGGGGTTGAGGTCAGGGCTCTGTGCTGGCCAGTCAAGTTCTTCCACACCGTTCTCCACAAAACCATTTCTATATGGACCTCTATATGGACGGAGTGTAGCACAGTGGAACTGGGCTTGTAACCGAAAGGTTGCAGGTTCGATTCCTGGGTAGGAAACTGCCGTTGTACCCTTAAGCAAGGTACTTAACCGAAATTGCTTCAGTATATATCCAGCTGTATAAATGGATACAATGTAAAAATGCTATGTAAAAGCTGTGTAAGTCGCCCTGGATAAGAGCATCTGCTAAATGCCTGTAATGTAATGTAATGTAACCTCGCTGTGTGCCCGGGGGCATTGCTATGCTGAAACAGGGCCTTCTCCAAACTGTTAGGGAAGCACAGAATCACCTAGAATGTGACTGTACTCTGTAGCATTACGATTTGCCTTCACTGGAACTAAGGGACCTAGCCCAAACCATGAAAAACAGACCCAGACCAAGGGGTGTCCAGATACTTTTGGTCATATAGTGCATGTGCCTGGTGCCAATGTGAAAGTGTCCATGCCACTCGGATCACTGAAGACACACAAACTGCAAATGTCACGAACAGCACAGGACTGAACGCGTCTTCCACTCTCCCACCTTCGCCGCTGTGCTCGTCCTCCCTGAGGAAGACGCTCTCTTGGGGACCTGCTGGACACTGGAAAGAAAGGCCTTCATCAGTACGGGAGGGTTTACCTGTGTTACAGGTTCAGATGCCGGTACCACACCACAGCTTTACACGCGGTGAATTCACAAACACGAGCTAACACTACCTGCAAAAACATACCAGCCCTACGCCGACCTCCGATAAACACCTGTAAAACACACCAACTGTAGACACACACATTAACATACAGCATCCGTAAAAACGTAAAGACGCAACACACACACACACACACACACATAATACAATACAGAAGACATGTTCCTGAGCCACACTCACTGTTTACACAGGCAATATAGAATGTGGACTATATTTATATTTGTTAAAATCTACTTATCGACTGATTGTAATTTTTGTTTTGAAAAACTGAATTCTCCAAACAATGAAAAGATGGTCACAAGTTTCTATACAACTTCCTCCCAGGTAGAAAAGTGATTATTTGTTTGTGTGTGAACGGCAGTACAGTGATGTGGAGCCACGCTATTGGCTGCTGTGTCAAAACCTGTCACAACAGGTCAAATGCCTTCTTGTTTGGTTGTAGAAGCTTTCTGTTCTCCGTTGTTAACCTATAGATGATACTGCTACAGTGCTAGTAGGAAAAAGGTCAGATCTTAAACACTGATCTGACATCAGTGCTCATTGGTAAACTATAGATCAGGGCTGCCCAACCCATTTCCTGGAAATCTACCTTCCTGTAGGTTTTCACTCCGACAATAACAGAGCAGGCCTCATTCAACAGCTAGAGCAGGGCTGCCCAACCCTTTTCCTGGAAATCTACCTTCCTGTAAGTTTTCACTCCAACTCTGACAAAGCACACCTCATTCAACAGCTAGAGCAAGGCTGCCCAACCCTTTTCCTGGAAATCTACCTTCCTGTAAGTTTTCACTCCAACTCTGACAAAGCACACCTCATTCAACAGCTAGAGCAGGCTGCTCATCCCTGTTCCTGGAAGTCTGCCATCTGGTAGGTTTTCACTCCAACCCTAATTTGGCACACCTGACTATAATTAGCAGCTGAACGAGATCTCTAGCTTTTGAATGAGGTGCTTTCTTAGGGTTGGAGTGCAAACCTACAGGACAGTAGATCTCCAAGAACAGGGTTGGGCAGCCCTGCTCTAGCTGTTGAGTGAGGTTGGAGTGCAAGCCTACAGGACAGTAGATCTTCAAGAACAGGGTTGGGCAGCCCAGATATAGATGACACAGGGCCAGTGGGAAAGGGGTCAGAGGATTGGTCCACTGATAACATGCAGGTGACACCAAATTTAGGGCTAAATATTTCTTTGCAGTCCTCCAGAGGTGCTGTTACTGTGGTACCTCAACCCCAGCCCCAGCCCTACCTCAGTGAGCTGCGGCACTCATAAGCTACTCTAAAAGAAAAGGAAAGGCCCTGTCAGAAAGCCCCTGGAGATCCACAGGCCAGGACCATAAGACCGCAAACCCACAGCCAGGCGGGGACCGTAAGGCTGTGAACCCACAGCCAGGCTGGGACCGTAAGGCCGTGAACCCACAGCCAGGTTGGGACCGTAAGGCCATGAACCCACAGCCAGGCGGGGACCGTAAGGCCATGAACCCACAGCCAGGCTGGGACCGTAAGGCCATGAACCCACAGCCAGGCTGGGACCGTAAGGCCGTGAACCCACAGCCAGCCTGGGACCGTAAGGCCGTGAACCCACAGCCAGGCTGGGACCGTAAGGCCGTGAACCCACAGCCAGGCTGGGACCGTAAGGCCGTGAACCCACAGCCAGGCTGGGACCGTAAGGTCATGAACCCACATCCTACTCAACCTCGAGAGCCATTCTAGAAAAGCTGAAAATGCAAAATAAAAAAGCAGCCTTTTGATTTTACCTTTTCTCTACAATGGATTTCTCAGGAGACCGTAAGCCTTTTCGCTGAAAAAGGACAGAGATAAATGCAGGCATGAGTCTGATGCTGTCTGATGTTGAGTGAGAGACCGCGAGTGTGAAAATTTCACCTCTTTAAAATGATGCTCATCTGATGCTGAGCATCTTACACAATACCCTCAAACAAATTTGCTACTTGAAGCACTACATTCTCAGGCTTCCTCCTGCACCTAGTATGGCACTTTATGTACATATCGACTACTTACAAGAAAGTTATGTATTATTAAGGGCTAATGACTAGGCACATGATCTTCGTTTATTTTAAATAAGCGCAAAGTCCACTGTAAGCACTATCCGGGTGCGCTTTGCAAGTTTCAAGCTGCCTACATCACCATTCCACCAAAACCCAAAAGACAGTGAAGGCCTGAGCGGTATTATATTTCCCCCTGGAGCGCTGAAAGAGCGTGTGTTCCTTACCCCGCAGCTCTTGGGTGATTCTGATTGAAAACTGTAGACATCGCACCTGCACGTAACAAGCAGGGGGAGACATTAACATGCAACACAGGCACCTGCCATCTATCAGCGTAACCGTGGAAACACACTCGATATGAAACGGAGTACGAACAGACAGCCCGTGCGGCTTAAACAGAGACGAGCGGAAAGAAGAGGCAATACTCTGGCTGCTCTGCCGGCTTATTGGACTCATTGGCCGTCTTCAGGGACCCTGAGATTCTGGCAGTTCCCTTCTCCTATGACAAACACAGAAACTTCAGTTAAAATTTTTTTAAATATTCAAACGGGATAAGATAAATAGCTCGAGTCCAGGCCAAACATCGAAATTTCAAGCAGATATAACATGAAAGACTTAAGAAACAGGTTTGAAAACAGAGAAGACAAAGGATGTCTGGTCAGTCAGGGAATTTTCTGAGCAAATGGCAAAACTAACATGGACAGCAGCACTCTCCCATTGCAGCCCATAAAAATGAATTCTGACTCTCTAAACATAAGGGCCCAAACGCTCACCATGGAAGTAAATGTCCAGCTTTTCCCAACATTAGACCTGGAAAAATGAGAAATGATTCAAAAATGAAAATAAAAATACATGTGTTTACATGTACCAATGCGTGTGTGTGTGCGCGTGTGTGGGTGTTTGTGTGAGTATGTGTGTGTGTGTGTGTGTGTGTGTGAGAGTGTGCGTGCATGTGTGTGTTCCAGTGTGTGGTGTGTGCGCGTGTGTGAGTGTGTGTGTGCGTGTTCCAGTGTGTGTGGTGTGTGCACGTGTGAGTATGTGTGTGTGCGTGCGTGCATGTCAGTGTGTGTGGTGTGTGCACGTGCGTGAGTGCATGTAAGAGTAAGTGTGTGTGCGTGTGCATGTGCGTGTTCCAGTGTGTGTATGTGTGTGTGTGTGTGTGTTTTTGCATGTGTGAGTATTACCTGCTCACTGAGGTAAGGGTGTGCCCTGTCCCAGACCTTACTGCAGGGGCAGCAGAGGGAGTTTTGTACTGGCTTGAGATGAATGTCATCATACAACTGGTCACCTCCACTGGTCCTGATTTCTGAACGTAAAGGAGAAAAAAGTTCCTCACACAGTTGGGCAACTGCCATAAAATGCATGAGCCACTCTGAGGTGCTTCCTGTAACGAGTGCTATGTCCACAAGGCTGTGCAAGGAGGACACAAAGACCAAGGAAGGTAACATTTCACTTTAAAGGTGCAACATGCAAGTCTGTTGTGAGAACACTGTTGTTCATATCTGGCAAAATATTCTTCACATCCAGACAGATATCACTAAGTTAAAAGGTCTAATTTGGTCTCTCTCTGACTGCCCCAGGCTCTGAAATGAGCCGCTCCAAATTTCACTGCGCCTGAATCTTAACACCCAATCAGGAGAGCTCTCTGCCCTGCCTCCTGTTACACGTTCACAGTGTTGCCAGAGCAAACACAGTGGGCGGGGCTAGGGCCACACAGATAAGAGCACAGCAGAGGTAATGTTAGCTGGCGCTCCAAATGATGTGAATCTCCTCTACTACCATGTCATCTTACTTTTAAAAACTTTTAAACTATATTTTTTACTACGAATTAGACATTTTTCACATAAATTTGATGTTTTACATAATCACTGATGGACACTGAACAGAAAGCAGGGTTTAACCCTTATTTACTCATTGGTAAAATGAGAGAGAATAATTATCACATTCACATGCACAACAGTAAATGCTCCACTAAACTTGCTAGTTAGCTATGCTAACTGGAAAAACATCAAGCTGTCAAGATAGCTAGATCAGAGAGACAGATCAGAGCAGGTAGGCCCCAAGCCTCCGACCTCCTGAGTGAGATCGGACACACACACACACACTGTTAGAATGTAGACCCCAAACCTCTGGCCTCCTGAGTGAGATCACAGACACACACACACACACACACACACAGTTAGAATGTAGACCCCAAGCCTCTGGCCTCCTGAGTGAGATCACTCACACACACACACACACACACACACACACGCACACACAGTGCTGGTGCTTCGAGCCTCACGGCCTCACCCTGGGCCTCTTGGTTAGGGAGCAGGCGCCGGGGCTTGGGAGCATGGCCAGCGCGGGCTGGGCGGACTTGCAGGCGGCGTCTCTCTGTTCTGGCGCCAGGGCTCTCCCTCTGGTCTGGGACTCCTCTCCTGCTCGCTGGTCCTCCTCCTCCTCCTGCCCTCCAGAGCCTCCTGCTTTCTCCCTCCCCCTGCGGAGCCCCTCCAGCCGCTGGGTCAGCTGCGCGTGGAGCTGGAAGCCGCTCAGCTGGGTGGAGCTGCGCTGCTTCTGCAGGCCCACTGTGGGGAAAAGCTGTGAGCACTGGTCTGCACAGAGAGAGGGGGAGAGAAAGGGAGACAGAGAGAGAGGGAGAGAGAGAGAGAGGGAGGAAGCGACAATCAGTACCTTATTCCCTTATGAAACACCCTCACACACTGGCTACCAGCTCCCTTCAGAATAGACTACACACTTTTATCAATAACTTTTGAACCAGTGTGTGGCCAAGTCTCAATATCTCATCATCACTACTGACTCCCCCCCAGTTCCTCCCAAGGGTTCTTCCTCTCTGGCCCACAGAGGTAGTTTCTCCTAGCCACAGGGGCGCTAGGCTTGCCCTATGCGAGGGTCCATTGCAAAGCGTATCGTGACAAATGTTTGTAAAATGCATTATGCAAATACGTTTGATTTATCTGGTCCTCATTTAAAGGTCTTCTCTTTGTGCCAGCAAACCATTTTAAAACTAAAGGTGACAAAGCCTTCTCTGTATAGGCTCTAAACTGTGCAACTCCCTGCCAGATAACAACACCGAACAAACAATCTACTATTTTGATTGATTTACTTTTTATGGTAGAACAGACAAAACAAACTTTTTCTGGCAATACTGGCACCTTTTTATTGCATTCATGCAAGCACATAAACAAATGACGAAGTGTTTGAGTTTGCGTTATTAATATCTTTGCTTCCTAGTTAAATAGCTGTCGGGGGTGATTTTCAGCCTCCATTAAATCAGTGTTATTTGGCTAACAAAGCTAACGGCTAACGGAGACAGGCTATACCCTGTGACAGAGCTGAGGAAGTGCCCAGAGGAGGTGCAGGAGGAGGCGGTGCAGGAGGTGCACGTGCTTTGGGGAGGTTTCTCTCCTGTAAGGCCAGCTCAGATACAGATGTTCTTTTTCTGCCGGTCTCACTCGTCTCCTGGGATGGCAGAACTCTGGTAGGAAAACACCAGGGCTGAGGTCCATCACACAAGCATCACACCGTTAACAACCCCACAAGCCTCACAACCGCGCACACACACACACAAGCCTCAAAACCACACACACACAACCACACACACACACAAGCCTCACAACCACACACACACACACACAAGCCTCACAACCACACACACACCCACAAGCCTCACAACCACACACACAACCACACACACCCACAAGCATCACAACCGCACACACACACACACAAGCCTCACAACCACACACACACAACCACACACACACACAAGCCTCACAACCACACACACAACCACACACACCCATAAGCATCACAACCGCACACACCCACAAGCCTCACAACCACACACACACACACACAAGCCTCACAACCACACACACACAACCACACACACACACAAGCCTCACAACCACACACACAACCACACACACCCATAAGCATCACAACCGCACACACCCACAAGCCTCACAACCACACACACACACACACAAGCCTCACAACCACACACACACAACCACACATCCATAAGCATCACAACTGCACACAGCCACAAGCCTCACAACCGCACACACCCAAAAGCCTCACAACCGCACACACCCACAAGCCTCACAACCGCACACACCCAAAAGCCTCACAACCGCACACACCCACACACAAGCCTCACAACCACACACACACACAACCACACACACCCATAAGCATCACAACCACACATACCCACAAGCAGCACAACCACACACACCCACAAGCCTCACAACTGCACACACCCACAAGCCACACAACTGCACACACACACGTCTCACAACCGCACAGACCCACAAGCATCACAACCGCACACACACACAAGCCACACAACCGCACACACACACACACAACCACACACACCCACAAGCCTCACAGCCGCACACTTCCTGCCACCCTTCCACAAAGACTGAAGTCCATTTTCAGACAGGTCAAACTCACGGAGGCTTTAGTTTTCTCCAGACAGGCTGGGAGTCTGGCACCATGTTTGTACTGTCATCTGCAAGATAAAAATGTGTTCATGTGAGGACAAACATTTTGAAACATAACATCAAACCAGTAAACATTCAGTAACACATCAGCAATTAAAATGTACCTCAACTTGTAAAATGTGATTGCAGTGTGTTACTAGAATAAAACTTAGAAGGACTCTGTCAATCGAATTACAGTCCAGCTTGTCTAATAGTATGAGAAGGCAGTACTCCCTCCCTGGTATAGGATACAGTATGAGAGAGATGACCGTGTTCCCACGCTTATCTGCTTACACTTGCCTTGTTTCAGTTTGTGTTGATAATGTAGAACATTTCATTTTAGTTCCCGAGTAAAATCACAGGCAAGTTCCTGATTAACAATACTGAATCAGAGGAGTGTGGAGGATAAATATCTTAAGCTGACACTGAATTTGAGATACACATTAAATGATTTTTGGAGTTCAGTTACAGTTCACTGAAATGAGATGTATGTATGTTCATGTTTTCTGTATATGTGCATGTATAAATATGTAACTGAATGAGCACATGTACATATACAATCACATTATTCTGTTACTATTCTTTGTTTGTTATCTGATGGTCCTCATGTTCCTTGCCATGATTTGGCAATACAAATGCAAATTGTCATGCCAATAAAGCACTTTGAATTTATGTGGCTCTTACCCAGAAGCTGTTCTTCATCCTCTTGTTCTGTCTGCACCATCTCCACCACTTTGGCTACAGGGATATTCTACAGGGAAAGGATGAGCGTTAGAGACACAGTATACAGGGAAAGGGTATGAGTGTTAGAGACACACTCCACTCTACAGGGAAAGGGTATATCTCTAACACTCATACCCTTTCCCTGCAGAGAGCAGAGAGGAGGAGGGACATATAAAGAGCAAGAGAAACTAAACTAATCAAAAGGCAAAGAAATAGGTTGGAAAGTCATTGAGAATAAAACACTACTTAAAAAACAGAGAGGGGATGAAAGGGAATGACGGAGTGAGAGACTGGGAATGAGGCAGAGACAGAGAGAGTGGGAGAGAGAGAGAGGAGGGGAGGGAAATTAACTCGCACCCTGTGGAATTTGTCAGCAGGTGAAGGTCCACCGATCTGCCTGACGCTCCTGCCTCCCACTGTGCCAGCGGTGTCACTCTGAAAATCAGTACTGTTAAACTCCCACATTTCAACACAAAACACCTATACTGCGCAGACTATAGCCCTGCTCCTCCTGAACTCCATCTCTGTTCAGACTATAGCCTTGCTCCTACTGAACTCCACCTCTGTTCAGACTACAGCCCTGCTCCTACTGAACTCTCTGTTCAGACTACAGCCCTGCTCCTACTGAACTCTCCATCTCTGTTCAGACTACAGCCCTGCTCCTACTGAACTCTCTGTTCAGACTATAGCCCTGCTCCTACTGAACTCTCTGTTCAGACTACAGCCCTGCTCCTACTGAACTCTCTGTTCAGACTACAGCCCTGCTCCTACTGAACTCTCCATCTCTGTTCAGACTACAGCCCTGCTCCTACTGAACTCTCTGTTCAGACTACAGCCCTGCTCCTACTGAACTCTCCATCTCTGTTCAGACTACAGCCCTGCTCCTACTGAACTCTCTGTTCAGACTATAGCCCTGCTCCTACTGAACTCTCTGTTCAGACTATAGCCCTGCTCCTACTGAACTCTCTGTTCAGACTATAGCCCTGCTCCTACTGAACTCTCTGTTCAGACTACAGCCCTGCTCCTACTGAACTCTCCATCTCTGTTCAGACTACAGCCCTGCTCCTACTGAACTCTCTGTTCAGACTATAGCCCTGCTCCTACTGAACTCTCTGTTCAGACTATAGCCCTGCTCCTACTGAACTCTCTGTTCAGACTATAGCCCTGCTCCTACTGAACTCTCTGTTCAGACTACAGCCCTGCTCCTACTGAACTCTCTGTTCAGACTATAGCCCTGCTCCTACTGAACTCTCTGTTCAGACTACAGCCCTGCTCCCACTGAACTCTCTGTTCAGACTATAGCCCTGCTCCTACTGAACTCTCTGTTCAGACTATAGCCCTGCTCCTACTGAACTCTCTGTTCAGACTATAGCCCTGCTCCTACTGAACTCTCCATCTCTGTTCAGACTACAGCCCTGCTCCTACTGAACTCTCTGTTCAGACTATAGCCCTGCTCCTACTGAACTCTCTGTTCAGACTATAGCCCTGCTCCTACTGAACTCTCTGTTCAGACTATAGCCCTGCTCCTACTGAACTCTCTGTTCAGACTATAGCCCTGCTCCTACTGAACTCTCTGTTCAGACTACAGCCCTGCTCCTACTGAACTCTCTGTTCAGACTACAGCCCTGCTCCTACTGAACTCTCTGTTCAGACTATAGCCCTGCTCCTACTGGAATCCTGTGTGTGTGTGTTTGTGTATATGCATGTGTATGTGTACGTTTCCTGCCTTTGTGTGTGTGTGTGTGTGTGTGTGCATGTATGTGCTAACATTTCTGTTATCAATCACCTCAGCTGTAACATGCATAACCAATTTCATAGGTCCCTTAGTATAGTAGTAGTAGTATTTCTGCAACATTCCATTCTACTGCTACTTTACACCAGGCTGGCCAGTGGAGGATGGGCTCTCCCTCTATAGCCGGGTTCCTCCTGAGATTTATTCCCACTGGGGAGTTTTTTCTTGCCGCCATTAAGAGGGTTTTTTCCCCACTGGGAGTTTTTTACCTTACGTACTTGCTATTTGGGGGGTCAGGTCTGGTGTTTGCTCTGTTTGCTAATTAAATGAATTGTGTGTGTGTGTGTGCGCATGTGTGTGTGTGTGTGTGTGTGTATGCGTGTGCACGCGTGTGTGTGCGCGTATATACCTGTCTGTGTATGTGTGCATGTGTGGATGTGCGTGTGTATATGCATGTCTGTGTAAGTGTGCATGTGTGTGTGCGCGTACGCGCATGTGTGTTTGCATGTGTATGTGTGTCTGTGTGTGCGTGCATGTGTGTGTGCGCGTGTGAGTGTATGCGTGTCTGTGTACATGTGCACGTGTGTGCGTGTGTGAGTGTGTATGTACGTGTGAATGTGTGTGAGTGTGTGTGTACTTGCCTGCTCTCTCCTGATACTGCAGTGTGCGCTCTCAGGGGTTTGGGTCATCATTAATTCTCTGATGTCAAATCCTATCTTCTTCCCAGAGGAGCTGACCAGCTCCAAGGCCGGTTTGACCTTTGCTCTCATCATTGGGGTTGCTGGGAACAATTTCAGTGCATATGATCACTTAAATCCACTGTACGATATAGAATATTATAGTATTGAGACAAATGCATCAAGTAAACAGACATAATTGCATTCTGTAGGGTAATTGAAAATACCACACATAGAAGAAAGCCCAAATTCGCTAGAGGAAAATGGTAGACTGTGTAGCACAGCTTTGATGGTGTGGAACTGTTCATTGTGTGAAAGACACCAAGCAAACCTTCACTCAGGGAGATTAGCACTTTACTGGACTGGACAGAGACAGTGGGGGTGACAGGGTGAGACTGGGCATAGACAATGTGGGTGACAGGGTGAGACTGGGCTAGATAGAGACAGTGTGGGTGACAGGGTGAGACTGGGCTGGACAGAGACAGTGTGGGTGACAGGGTGAGACTGGGCGTAGACAGTGTGGGTGACAGGGTGAGACTGCACATAGACAGTGTGGGTGACAGGGTGAGACTGGGCTGAATAGAGACAGTGTGGGTGACAGGGTGAGACTGGGCGTAGACAGTGTGGGTGAGAGGGTGAGACTGGGCATAGACAGTGTGGGTGACAGGGTGAGACTGGGCGTAGACAGTGTGGGCAACAGGGTGAGACTGCCCATAGACAGTGTGGGTGACAGGGTGAGACTGGGCTAGATAGAGACAGTGTGGGTGACAGGGTGAGACTGGGCATAGACAGTGGGGGTGACAGGGTGAGACTGGGCATAGACAGTGTGGGTGACAGGGTGAGACTAGGCGTAGACAGTGTGGGTGACAGGGTGAGACTGGGCTAGATAGAGACAGTGTGGGTGACAGGGTGAGACTGGGCATAGACAGTGTGGGTGACAGGGTGAGACTGGGCGTAGACAGTGTGGGTGACAGGGTGAGACTGGGCTAGATAGAGACAGTGTGGGTGACAGGGTGAGACTGGGCTGGACAGAGACAGTGTGGGTGACAGGGTGAGACTGGGCGTAGACAGTGTGGGTGACAGGGTGAGACTGCGCATAGACAGTGTGGGTGACAGGGTGAGACTGGGCAGGGCACAGACAGTGTGGGTGACAGGGTGAGACTGGGCATAGACAGTGTGGGTGAGAGGGTGAGACTGGGCATAGACAGTGTGGGTGACAGGGTGAGACTGGGCAGGGCATAGACAGTGTGGGTGAGAGGGTGAGACTGGGCATAAACAGTGTTGGTGACAGGGTGTGACTGGGCGTAGACAATGTGGGTGACAGGGTGAGACTGGGAAGGGTAGAAACAGTGTGGATGAAAGGGTGAGACTGGGCACAGACAGTGTGGATGAAAGGGTGAGACTGGCGTTACGCACTTGCTTGCAGCACACTCATGGAGGGGCTCTTTCCCATACTGCGCCCAGCACTGGAGATAAAGGTGTTGGACTCCGACACCTTCCTCCTTGCAGGGGTCCCACACTGTAACACAACAAACAGCCCATATTACAACACTAACACCCGCCCAGGAGCCCGCACCTGAACCCAGGACGACAGGTCACCTGCGGGGGGTGCAGTCTGCCCGGGAGGGGGAGGGGTCTTCCTGCGGCCTCCTCTTGAGCCGGTGGGAGAGGAGGGGACATGTTCTCCTCCATCCCGCACAGACGGGGCTCCACGCGGCCCTGGCTCGCTTGGCTTTCAGGAACGAGAACCTGTTCCGTTTTTCACCAAACAGGGTCAATTACAACTGCGCACCGGCAGAAATGAGACAGCGAAGAACACGAATCACTGGGGGCCCAGTTGGGGGCCACATTTTACTGCTACAGCTGTGTGTAGCGCATTTACAGCCTCTTAGCGGTGGACAATATGACCAAAAACCTCCTATCACAGTTGTTTCAGATGTTTCATGCCATAAGTAGGAAACACTGGGCATGTGATTTCAAAAAAGAGGGTACATTCAGTGCAGAATGTAAGTATCTGGACAGCAACAGCAACAGTATTTGTTGTTGGCTCTGAACTCCAGCATGTTGGATTTGAAATGAAACAGCAAATATGAGGTTAAAGTGCAGATTGTCCCCACAGGCCGTACTGACACAGCCAGCAGGAAGTACTGACACAGCCAGCAGGAAGAACTAACACAGCCAGCAGGAAGTCCTCACACAGCCAGCAGGAAGAACTAACACAGCCAGCAGGAAGTCCTAACACAGCCAGCAGGAAGTACTAACACAACCCACAGCAAGTACTAACACAACCCACAGGAAGTAACAACACAGCAAACAGGAAGCAGAGCCTCACCTGAGAGCTACTCTCGTCCAGGATGATCTGCACTGTGGTCTTCACCACCGAGCTGCTCGTCTTCCCCACAAACCTCTAACACAAAATCAATGACCCAGGTCTCACCTTTCAGTACACACTTCCTACGTTTAGATAAAACACAGTTCACAGGTCCACTGCCACACAGAGTGTCCTCCATTTTATGGCACAAGATCAGTGGCAATATATATATTTAAAGAAATAACAATTTTTTAATTTACTTTGGAATAACAGAACCTCTGAGATATGAATGCGCTTATTGAAATTGTATGCTCATGATTTTATTTGCCTTATCTTTCATTTTGTTTGATAAATTTATTATAATAACTAAAAATCAAGGTTATCTTAAGATTTTTTTATATGGCTTTCCATACACTGAGAATAAATTGAGAATTATTTACTTTCGTGTAAGAAAACCTCTTTGGGGATTCACACGTTTAATTCAGTAAACCGTTTGATTCTGAAAATGGTTTGATTGTGAAAACTGTCTGGCTCTGGGAAGTGTTCGATGGAAACATAACTGCTGCTTTCACAGCACCCACCTTTTGTTTGGCATTCCCATACACATTAATGGCAGCCTGCAGGACGTCCAGCGTCTGGCTGAAGTGGATCTGCAGTTCCGAGCCTTCGGCCCAGCCCACACTCAGAGGCTCGGTCAGCACCAGCACCAGCACCTTCCTGCCTCTGGCCTCTACCACAATCACACAGGGAACACATCCCATGAGAGCTCCCAGCTAACCCTAATCTCACCCTATCCCTTAACCCCTAACCTCACCCTAACCCCCAACCCTAACCTTACCCTAACCCCTAACCGCTAACCCTAACCTTATCCTAACCCCTAACCTCACCCGAACCCTAACCCCCAACCTCACCCTAACCCCTAACCTTAACCCTAGTGGCCACTGCCCCCCTGCCTGCGGTTGGCGAATCTGCGCTACATCCCTCCAGCAGTGGACTGCTGAGGCTGGAGGGGTGAGGCGGGGGTGGGCTGTAAACCGATGCTAACTGGCAGGGGGAGAGCCCTGTAGCCCTGTAGCCCTGTAGCCCTGTAGCGCGGATGTGCAAACCGCTGGTACGCGGCTCAAACACACAGCAGCCTCAGGCGCCTGCTGTGCTGGCTCTCCCCAAACCCACGCAGGCCTATAGCATGAAGACCGAGGACCGTGATGAATGCCAGCAGGACTGATCTCCCCCAACTACATGCAGCGGTCCATTGCAGTACAGGAGAAAACAGCGTGCTTACCTTCCACTGCGTAACTGTGGACCTCATTCTCTGGAATGCAGATGGTGTCCCACTGACCCTCCTAACAAACACACAGCCCAGGAAACACATCAATTATCTAAGTTAGCATCCTAACAAACTCACAGACCCAAAAACACACCCATTATCTAAGTTAGCATCCTAACAAACTCACAGACCCAAAAACACATCCATTATCTTAGTTAGCATCCTAACAAACTCACAGACCCACAAACACATCCATTATCTCAGTTATCATCCTAACAAACTCACAGACCCACAAACACATCCATTATCTCAGTTATCATCCTAACAAACTCACAGACCCAAAAACACATCCATTATCTCAGTTATCATCCTAACAAACTCACAGACCCACAAACACATCCATTATCTCAGTTATCATCCTAACAAACTCACAGACCCAAAAACACATCCATTATCTAAGTTAGCATCCTAACAAACTCACAGACCCAAAAACACATCCATTATCTTAGTTAGCATCCTAACAAACTCACAGACCCACAAACACATCCATTATCTCAGTTATCATCCTAACAAACTCACAGACCCACAAACACATCCATTATCTCAGTTATCATCGTAACAAACTCACAGACCCAAAAACACATCCATTATCTCAGTTATCACCCTAACAAACTCACAGACCCACAAACACACCCATTATCTCAGTTACAATCCTACAATCCTAGCAAACAAACAGAACTCTGACGGTCCAAGCCAGACACACACATCCATTATTCAATATTTTCATTGCGTCACAATCAAGATATGATCTGAATAATTATACTACACAATACGCATTCATGAACGTAATCAGTCAGAACATTCTTTGTTGACTAAATTCACATTACATTTTAATTTAATTTAATATTTTTATTTACATAGTTAGGGTCTCTGCTGCACAGACCATTTAAAGAGTCACTTTCCCGCAGTGTTTAGAGAGCCTCTGGCCCACACAATGTTTCATATTTACAGACCCAGCAGTGAGCAGTGCTGATGTGTACCTGCGTGTCCTCCTTAGACAGAGAGAAGTAGAACGAGATGCTCCGGCTTCCCAGGTTGAAGTCAATCCAGAACTCCTCAAGTTTCTCATCCATGGGCATCAGCAGCTGCCAGCACAGAAACACTGCTCTGTGAGCTGCACAGTAAAAAATAGGCTGTGGCTGCACAGGGGGCACGAGGCCTAACACAGAGCTAATTCATTAGGCTACTGGCTGCACAGGGGGCATGAGGCCAACACAGAGCTAATTCATTAGGCTACTGGCTGCACAGGGGGCATGAGGCCTAACACAGAGCTAATTCATTAGGCTACTGGCTGCACAGGGGGCATGAGGCCTAACACAGAGCTAATACATTAGGCTACTGGCTGCACAGGGGGCATGAGGCCTAACACAGAGCTAATTCATTAGGCTACTGGCTGCACAGGGGGCATGAGGCCAACACAGAGCTAATTCATTAGGCTACTGGCTGCACAGGGGGCATGAGGCCTAACACAGAGCTAATACATTAGGCTACTGGCTGCACAGGGGGCATGAGGCCTAACACAGAGCTAATTCATTAGGCTAATGGCTGCACAGGGGGCATGAGGCCTAACACAGAGCTAATTCACTAGGCTACTGGCTGCACAGGGGGCATGAGGCCTAACACAGAGCTAATTCATTAGGCTACTGGCTGCACAGGGGGCATGAGGCCTAACACAGAGCTAATTCATTAGGCTACTGGCTGCACAGGGGGATGAGGTCCAGTGGAGATCCAGAGGAAAGCTGAAACAAGCTGCTGAAAATAAGGGGCACGGCGCTGTGTGGCAGGCAGAAGCTGTACACCGATTGGCCAATAAGCATGCAGCCAATAAGGAGTATGCTATCAAACTGCCACTTAATGTGGGCAGGCGGTGATGCAAGAAACTGACCTCATGCTTGCCCAAAAACACCTCCAGGCAGGGGTACGAATACACTCTGCAAGAGGAAACACGGGTCCATGACGTGCCCATTTAGTACAAACATCATCAAAATCACAACTGGAAAAATGGTTAGCGTTCTAGAAAACACTGTGTAAAATCGTACAATTACATAGAAATTCATAGTTTGACAGACGGATCAGATGGATAGATCCAAATACCTCCTTTTGTCTCCTTGCATGCCGTTCACCAGGTTAAGAAACTTCCGGCAGTCCTGGAAATAGGATGAAATAAAGATAATGGCCACATAATACATCATTAAGCACACAGCAGGCAGTTCTACTCTGTGCAAATGTGTATTTTGCAGGGTATTTTACATGCACTTTTTTACCACGCCCACCCAGAACAAGCACGTCTTGAACGCCAACACCTATCCGTGACGTGACAAGCAATTACAACAACTTCCCACAAAAATAGTTCACGTGTGCATCCCGTGTGCAACTCCAACTTCTCTGGCCACCATTTCTTATACTTGCTGGTAAACAAAGCCCTGGGTTCCTTCAGGGACGAGTTTCGGTTCACCCGAGCGCAGAGACACCATTTCAATGTGCATTCTGATGCAGCAGCGTCAGTAGTGTGTAGAACGCACTTTCCCAACATTCCCTATTTGTAATGACCACTCAGCCATCCCAGGTATGTATTTTAGGCATTTTTATTGGGTCTCTCTCAGCTGGTCTGTAGGAAATAAATCCTTTGTGGCTGAGTCATAATTAGGGGCTCCAGTTTGTCTCCACCATGTGACCTGCAGGGATTTAAACTTCCATTTCAATCGTTATCCTCCAGGGGTCCCCATAGCACTCCAAAGACACAGTCTAATCATACAATTGAGCTGCCTCAGCTGTCATGAGCAGTTTTGTGGCGTTTTACCTGGGCAAAGAAACGTCCTTGGATGAGAGTATGCTTACCGTCTCAAACTCAGAATCCTGAATCCTGCAGAAGGCGCTAGAGACAAACTCCATGGTAAACCAGCGGTCAGCGAGCTCCGGTCTTTGTGCACGGCTGGTCATTCTGCAGAGGGCCTCCATCAGTGCGATCTGCAGGTCATAATCTATGCAGAAGAGAAAGTGTGTGTGAAGCTCTGTGAAGCTGTGAGAAGCTGTGTGAAATCGGGTAGCAGTGTGTAGCTGTGCGAGGCTGTGTGTAGTAGTGTGAGGCTGCGTGAGGTTGTGTAGCAGTGTGTAGCTGTGCGAGGCTGTGTGTAGTAGTGTGAGGCTGCGTGAGGTTGTGTAGCAGTGTGTAGCTGTGCGAGGCTGTGTGTAGTAGTGTGAGGCTGCGTGAGGTTGTGTAGCAGTGTGTAGCTGTGCGAGGCTTTGTGTAGTAGTGTGAGGCTGCGTGAGGTTGTGTAGCAGTGTGCAGCTGTGTCACACTGTGTGTAGAAGTGTGAGGCTGTGTGAGGTTGTGTAGCAGCGTGCAGCTGTGTCACACTGTGTGTCGCTGTGTGTAACGGTGTGTAGCTGTGTGAGGCTGTGTGGCAGTGTGTAGCGGTGTATAGTGGCGTGAAGCTGTTTAGCGGTGTGTAGCGGTGTGTAGCAGTGTGAGGCTGTGTAGCTGTGTGTAGCAGTGTGTAGTGGTGAGGCAGTGTGAGGCTGTGTGTAGCGGTGTGTAGCAGTGTGAGGCTGTGTAGCTGTGTGTAGCAGTGTGTAGTGGTGAGGCTGTGTGTAGCGGTGTGTAGCAGTGTGAGGCTGTGTAGCGGTGTGTAGCAGTGTGAGGCTGTGTGTAGCGGTGTGAGACCTACCTCCACCTTCCAGAATTCTGCTGGCCAGCTTATCCCTGCCACAATGACAAAAGAAAACAGAATTCACTACATAACTCCCTCTTCAAAGATCAGAAAAATACAGCACCAAACGAGCACCAAAAATCTATATTTAGATTTTTTAGTGCGGCAAAAATGAAAAGTTGAAATATTTAAACAAGCTTTCATGGCCAACTGAAAATTTAACTGGCAAGACTTGACGATGGTTACTTATGACCCATTGTACATTTTAACAGTCTAGACAGTCTTCAAGGAGTTGGAGAGTTAGTTGGGCCATATTAATTTTAAATAAGTGTTGTGAAATGGAAAAAGACCAACTTTCGTTACTGCACTAATTCAACCCAGCCATGACAGAAATCTGTATTTTGTTCAACCAGTTTCATGAAATCTGCCTTTGTGCTTCTGTTTCTATTAAAGAGAATTGACACAAAAGGTCTCTGAGATCTAGACTGCACGTAACAACACATTTTCATACATGACAACTGAAACTTCTGCTGACAACAACATCTTCCGCTCTTTCTTCAATTCAGGGGGGATTTTATCAAGAATGATGTTCAGCTTCCGCACTGCCTGCAGAGACAAATGTGGAAACACAATTTAAGATAGAAATCCTTTCAATTTTTCCCAAAAGCTGATAATATACATTCATTTTTCCAAATTTAGAATGACACATTAGATAAAAATACATTTATTTTCACAAATGCAGAGACACATTTATAAAAAAATAAAAAAATTAACAAAAAATCTTTCACGAAGGAAAAACGCACATTTAAATGAAAATAATTTTGTTTTCCCAAATGCAACGCTAAACCGTCACCTTTCATTCTTACCCAGAACCCAAGAGTTACCGCTGAGACACTAGGGTGAAACCTCAGTGTAATTCATAAAGCAACACAGCGAAGCAGCTGTGATATCTGGCGGCCTCCCTGACCTCTTTCTGGATCATGATGTGAACTCTGGTGTCTGCAGCCAACAGGCCCACGGGATGCAGGAATGACTCCGTCACCTGATACCTTCCTGGGAGAAAAAGACCTTTCGCGTGAAAGCGACCCACCGATGTTCACAGAAAATACTCCCTGACCCCAAGGATCAACGCCGGGATGAATATTCAGATCAAACCAATAAACAAAAAATAAATTAAAAAACACGCTTACCTTCACTGTTAGCTTCATGAACCACCTATAAGAATAAAAACAGCACTGTTCAACAGCGTGTCCCTGAGCAGTCAGTAGGCCCATTTCAAGCTTGTCTGCACTCGCATGAATCAACACGGAGGCTGAGATTGAGGGTCGCAGTGTGAGCATTGTTTGACTGTTCCAAATAAAAGGAGAGAAAGCATAAAGAAAAACGAAAACAGGTCTCGTGCGGTTACTCACCATCAAAGCGTCGAAGAAGTCTTCCGCAAGGTTGAGCACTGTTTCGTTCCTCTCCGGCCCTGCTTCCAGCCACAGCTCAAGTGCTTTCCCATACCACTGCACCATGTGGACACAAAAGGAGTCATAAACACCTATCCTATACCACTGCACCATGTGGACACAAAACGAGTCATAAACACCTATCCTATACCACTGCACCATGTGGACACAAAACGAGTCATAAACACCTATCCTATACCACTGCACCATGTGGACACAAAAGGAGTCATAAACACCTATCCTATACCACTGCACCATGTGGACACAAAACGAGTCATCAACACCTATCCTATACCACTGCACCATGTGGACACAAAAGGAGTCATAAACACCTATCCTATACCACTGCACCATGTGGACACAAAAGGAGTCATAAACACCTATCCTATACCACTGCACCATGTGGACACAAAACGAGTCATCAACACCTATCCTATACCACTGCACCATGTGGACACAAAAGGAGTCATAAACACCTATCCTATACCACTGCACCATGTGGACACAAAACGAGTCATCAACACCTATCCTATACCACTGCACCATGTGGACACAAAAGGAGTCATAAACACCTATCCTATACCACTGCACCATGTGGACACAAAACGAGTCATAAACACCCATCCTATACCACTGCACCATGTGGACACAAAACGAGTCATAAGCACCTATCTTATACCACTGCACCATGTGGACACAAAAGGAGTCAAAAACACCCATCCTATACCACTGCACCATGTGGACATAAAAGGAGTCAAAAACACCTATCCTATACCACTGCACCACGTGGACACAAAAGGAGTCATAAGCACCTATCCTATACCACTGTACCATGTGGACACAAAATGAGTCATAAGCACCTATCCTATACCACTGCACCATGTGGACACAAAACGAGTCATAAACACCTATCCTATACCACTGCACCATGTGGACACAAAAGGAGTCATAAACACCTATCCTATACCACTGCACCATGTGGACACAAAACGAGTCATAAACACCTATCCTATACCACTGCACCGTGTGGACACAACATGAGCCATAAACACCTGCCAGGCTGGATGCCATCTTTTATGAAAATGGATTATGCTGCAATATTATGCTCCACCGTTGGCTAGGGTAATTCTCAACTTGACTGTCATTGCTTAGAATTCAATAAATACTTCAGGTGCAAATCAGCTTAATACTTGGCCCCTCAGGACAGAAAGTTCCCATTGACCACTACAAGAGTATAAAACACCATATGAGCATTAAACACTGTATGGGCATTAAACACTATACGAGCATTAAACAATATATGGGCATTAAACAGTATATGAGCATTAAACACTATGGAGTATAAAACACTATGAGTATAACACACTATATAAGCATTAAACACTATGTGAGCATTAAATACTATATGAGTATAAAACACTGTATGGGCATTAAACACTATATGAGCATAAAACACTATATGGGCATTAAACACTATATGAGCATAAAACACTTATCTTCTTAATAAGGGCTTGAGTTCCATTCCCTGACACCAGTGGTCCTCCTGGGACAGTCAGAGACTTTCCAAACCTGTGCAGGCAGCTCAGGCACAGAGACGCATGTTTTGCGTTCCCCTTATCCAACTCCTAAGACAGTGAACACATTAATCTTCCTGAACGCTGAACTTTTCTGACAGTGTTGGGGGGGAGACTTGGCCCCTTACCCTGTTTATGAGTCTGTCCAGCTTGCTGATGAATTGTTTTGAGCATTTCGGATGTGCCTCTGCGCTGGACTCGTCCCGAAGTAGCTCCTCCAGAGCGTGGAAGTCACTGCGCTTCAGAGCCTCATGAATCAGCTTCTCCAGCTTCAGCAGGGAGAGGAATCAGGTCTACCTGGAAGCTGCTTATCTACAACTCAGGAGCTAACATATGACCTTCTCATGGACTCAGTATGCAGCTCCAAGCACACAATCATACATGCGCAATTATGCTGCGCGTGGTTTACCATGAAATCAGAAACACCAAAGTCAGATTCAAGAACATGCCAAAAGGATCATCAATAATCCCAATCTGTTAGCCTAATATGAAATACTGCTTTTTATGTTCGACAGAAGTTTGTCTTTCTGTTCAATATGTAAAGACCGTTAACTGTTGGCTTTACATTTAGTTGTCAGTATAGCTTTCTAAACACAAATGCAATGGATGGGCAATTACAAACCCCCGCTGTAATTTTTTTTAACTTGTTACAATTTTTCTCCTCCCAAAGGGGGCAGGGGGCAGTGAAGGAAAAAAATATAATTGCCAGAGAGAAATATTATTTATATAGGGTAGGAATGTGCACAAGAAATAGTGATTTTCACAAGCTTCTACCCACATTAATACACACAAACACATAAAATGTGTCCTTGCGTTTGGCAACAGATAATACAAGATGAAAGAAAAATCCTTACTCAATTCATTTAATCACATTTTCTCTTTGAATAATAGAATACACCCCAAAATTACAACTTGTAAATGTCACAATATTACCTGTTGGCCCTGGCAAGGTAACATATTCTCCTCAGGTAGTTTGCTAAGATAATAAAATACCTGCAAAATCAAAAACAATTATTTATTTACTTATTAATAGTGGAACAACTTCCAAAATAAGCTCAATTCAGATAAACAGTAAACGGTGGTTTTAGTTTAATCCCCCACGCAAAGGATCTGAGTAGGTTATTGCAGTGGCTGATCTTGGGATACGCTCAATACACAATGAATTCAAACCATATTGTTCTGCATAAGGTGCTGCTTTTCGTCAGGCGTCAGACTTTTCCACCGTATTTCTAAATTTGGTAGAAATTATTCTTTTTTATTGAATGCATTATTGAAAAATATTTCTGACAATGGAATAAGGAGCACTTTCGATCCTTTCTGTAACCTTAGCCAAACTTATGCTGCGAGCATAAGTTTGGCAAGAGACGGATAGTATTTAGCAGTAACACCGCTACGTAATAACGTTATATGATTCAGCAACAGCAACTTTAATTCCCAAATGTCATACCTTTAGACCGAAGGCACATTTTTTACTAGAGCCTATATTTTATCTATGCTACATTTAGTAAAACCTATAACTATATGCATTGGAAGTTTGAGACCACATAACCCTTGACTAAACGACTGGTAACTGTAGAACAAACACAGCAGGCAACCGTTAGATGTCTTAACTGTTGGCCAGCATTTCCATAAACATACATTGTGCAGTGACTTTACTCATAGACTAGCCAGTTAACGTTAGCTAAATACATGCGTAGCACTAGACCTAGTGTAACTGACATCCACTGTTATTTTATTGGCCAGAGGAAATACTTTGTCATATAATTTAGCTAAATCTATCAGTTTCTCTTAATCAGCTAGCTAGCTATCCATGTACCATTCAAGCCTGTAGGATTTAGCAACTATTAGCTATGCAGCGTATTGGCTAGCATCTAGCACGTTAGCGCACATCAGGCAAGTCAGGTATTCGCAGATAGCTAGCTGACTAAACCTACATCAGTGACGTTTCTGCTCGCGAAGTTACATACCAACCCATATAGTTTATCGTGAAACTTCCATTTGTTGGTCAACATATAAAATACAAAGCAATTACAAGCAAAGTAACCAAAGTGAAAACCGACTAACGTTATAAATTGTTTACCGTAACGTTACGTCAGTTAAGGTTAGACTTCTAACTCACTGTTAACAGTTAGCTCCTTGACTTGTGGGTCTTCAAGTGCAACCCATCCAACTGCTCCCACCTTTGACGATCTAGTGTTATTAATAGCCTATATTCATTTGAAAATTAGGACATGTATCAAATGTTTCTCTTGTTATGATAAAACGTCGCTCTGGTACGTCCTAAAATTATATATTGGTTGCCTTCTTGTTCAGTTAGGTGGCACAGCGCGACTCGTCGCTTCGGTTAGCTGATTCACGCGACATTAAGGCGCGAAACGTGGCCGCACGAACCCTGCGCTTCAAAAGCACAGACGTGAATATTTAACTAGATGGGATAGCACGCCTTCAGCTAACAAACATGTTAAGTCCCGTAAGTCGGCCTGTACTGCGCTTGTTGAGGGAAAAACCAATGAACGACATAAGAATGTATACAGTTCAGTGGGTAAAACATTGGAGCTCCCCTTAAAATGAATGGGGACTGTCAGACTGTTGAAGGCAAAATAAGCCGTCCTCCATGGTATTTTGAAACTCGATTGACGACCGTTACGTTTCATATGAAAAGCAGATTGAAAAAAATCCATTGTGTAATAAAATGTGCACCTTTTAATAAGTATTTTCCCAAGACTTCTGGACCTAAACAACCATTGTTTCAGAAACTACACAGTGCAGTCGGACTGCGGGAATCAGATTAAGCAGAAGGGTCGCTCTCGCTCTCGTTTTCTGTAGCTTTTCACTCAAATTCTCAGTAATTGTAAAGTACACATATGCCAAGGCTATAAGATGTAAACAAAGCAAAAAAAAAAAAAAAAGGATCTGATTGGTAAACCTAACACTGTCTCGTTGAGGAATGTTGTTGGGATAAGGTGGATGAACTGGCTGGATAAGCATGTCTGCTGTATTAATGCAACTAATGCAATGTGATGTTGTCTGGGTTGCTCTTTAACATTTTAAATACGGATGTAGTGTATTGGGATACAGGACACAGTTTGGGCTAATGGATGCTACTTAGGCTTCAACATACAGCTACTGATAGTTCTACCGCACTTTATATAGATGTTTCATTTCGGCACAAGCGTCTGCAATGAAAGTGAGTTCAGTTGTTTATTTCATACAGGGAAGTGAAGCGTCCTCACTCCTCACAAAACACAACCCAGCAGGTGAAAAAACACGAGGGTAGGCTTCTTTACAGCACCATTTCTCAGGGAGAGAGGTGTAGCAGTAATAAACGATACGGCTACAGCACGAGCCAGGCAAGTATACACATTTCCGTGCCTAGTCCAAAAGGAGGAAAATCGCGGTTGTCATGGGGACGCGTCTACAACATGGGACACGGTGCCGTATATAATGTTGCAGGGTAACTTGAAAGCGAATTTGCTGACTTGTTAATGCAAAGCGCATTTGATTGCATTAAAATATCGAAGCAACAAATGGCAGAGCGCAACTAACGAAGTGATGTCAAAGAACAAGGTATGCTGCAGGTTGTTTAGCAAACGTAGAAAATTAATTATGTATGTTTCTCCACATTTGAGCTAGCGAGATAGCTAGATTCTACTACCGTCTAGTAGGCTAGCCAGTGCATGTATGAGGTTACCAAGTAAATATACTTAGCTGTCTAGACAGATGCTGTTCCAGCTATAGCAAATTGTGTTTTGTCGAATATTCCAAACTGAGCAAACTTTGTAACTATATTGCTCGCGGTAGGTAGTAGTGTTGCTCAAATAACGTAAAAAAAATGTTCTATTTCACAGACTACGGCGTATAAGGGTCCTCACAGCTACCAAAAAAGGAGAGAGGGGTAAGTTCTGACATTAAAATGTACAACACCTAATTTCTGAAAAATGAAAGTATGATCGCGCCCATTTGAAATAGTATTTGTCCTGTATAAATCATTAAACGATAGAGTAAAAAAGGGCTTTTGTTGTCGATATATAATAAAAAAAAGAGATATAGCTCTCATTTCACGTGTTTTTATGTTAATGTTATTAAAGTAATCCAGTTTTGATACTCCAACCTTACACAACATTTTAGACTTTCTTGAAAAAAAACCCCAATCCATTTACAGTGTGGTAGTGCATGAAAAGATTAATTGAATATTTAAGGGACCAAGTGTGAAGGCATCTTATTGAATGGGTATCATATTTATAATAAAGTGCCCTATTTAGCCAATTTAAATAGTTTTTGTTTTTTTACTTTCTACTGCTTTGGAAAATGCTGGTGTTTTTTTACAGGGATTTCCAGAAATGGACCAAACTTGGTAAGCCCTTGATAAGTAGAATCAGGTGCCTTAGTTCTGGGCTAAAGTGAAACCCACATCGGCCCTTTTCGGATAAGTTGGGACACCACTGATCGTGACAATAGTGTTCCAAGGTGTACAGCCAAGTTTTTGTGTTCACAGAGAAGGAAGAAGCTGTGTGCGATACAAGTGTGGACTGACCAACACCATACAGGATGTGCTTAGACAGAGACCAGGTTGGGTCGAGGTCAAAGAGTGAGTTTCTCTAATGTTTGACTTTGATGTTTCAAGCTTTTGCCTTTTGATTTCAAAGGTAATTCAATTGTGTATGTGTTTGTGTTTGTGTGTGTGTTTGTACGCATGCGTGTGTGATGTTTGTCATCCAGTGACAGCGAATGGGACTTTAACTGGTGTGATGTCAGCTGGCTGAGGGAGAATTTTGATCACTCCTACATGGAGGAACACGTGCGAATATGCCATTTCCGCAACCACTACGAGGTGAGTCACCACTCAGGTCCATCCCAGTGGGCAATATTTTAGCGACTTGGTGTTAAAACAGGGTGTGACAGTTGTGATAGTTCAGAGTTGCTGATATTGGAAAAGGGTTTGACAGTTGTGATAGTTTAGAGTTGCTGATATTGGAAAAGGGTTTGACAGTTGTATTGTTTGTCTCCTGGTCAGCTGACCCGCAAGAACCTGATGGTGAAGAACCTGAAGCGGTACCGGAAGATTCTGGAGCGGGAGGCTGGCCGGCTTGAAGCGTCCAAATGCGACTTCTTCCCCCGCACCTTCGAGCTGCCCAGCGAGTACCACCTCTTCGTGGAGGAGTTCAAAAAAAGCGCAGGCAGCACCTGGATCATGAAGCCAGTGAGAAACAGTCACTATGGATGACATTTGGCAGTAGGGTTTCTCGGTTTGTGCAAGTGGGATTACCTAAATGACCTCTACGGAGTTATGCAGAGCATAGTGGTGTGTGTTTCAGTTGAAGTCCCTGATTAATTTAATGTTCCGGAATCGAATCCTGACCATGGCCAGGAGGCCTGCAGGGATATGCTCAGTGGGCTAAAATGTCACCCAGAGAGAGAGAGATTCAGCAGGTCTTAATCCAAAGAGAGATTCATCAAGGCTTAATCCAGAGAGAGGTTCAGCAGGGCTTAATCCAGAGAGAGATTCAGCAAGGCCTAATACAGAGGGAGATTAAGCAGGGTTTAATCCAGAGAGAGATTCAGTAGGGCTTAATCCAAAGAGAGATTCAGCAGGGCTTAATCCAGAGAGAGATTCAGAAGGGTTTAATCCAGATAGAGATTCGGCAGGGTTTAATCCAGAGAGAGGTTCAGTAGGGTTTAATCCAGAGAGAGGTTCAGCAGGATTTAATCCAGGGAGAGATTCAGCAGGGCTTAATTCAAAGAGAGAGTTTTAGCTGGTCTTGGTGCAGTGAGTGAGTGAGAGAACTATACATAGAGAGAGAGAGATTCAGCCTACAGCTGCAGGAGCAAAACATTAATAAAACAGGGTGGGCAAACACTGCTTCTAAGAGATAGTCATGTGTGTTTCTGTCCTTCCTCTAACCCAGGTGGCACGTTCACAAGGGAAAGGCATCTTTCTGTTCCGCAAACTCAAGGACATCATAGATTGGAAAAAGGTACCAGCATCCTAACAACAGGCCAGTCCTTTTAGACTGGTGTACACCTCAGTTATTTACATTCAGATTGTGACTGGTGTACACATCAGTTATTTACATGCAGACTGTGGCTGGTGTGCACATCACGGTTACTCTTCCTGGGCAGGACGGTAGCCGCGCCGAGGAGCAGAAGGATGAGGTCCAGGTTGAGAGCTACGTGGCACAGCGCTACATTGAGAATCCCTACCTCATTGGGGGTGTGTGTCCCTCCCCAGCATTGCTGCACTCAAAATGCTTTTAATTCCAAATCAGTTTAGTGGAAAAATATTCCCACATCTACAGCAACATTGACCCTTATTTGGTCCTATTTTTCAGGTAGAAAATTTGACTTGAGAGTCTATGTGCTGGTGACATCAGTAAGTATTTTTGGAAATTGGTGAAGGGTTTTTGGACTTGAAGGAACAAAACTGTGGAGAGAAAAAGTCCAAACAACAACCTTGAACTGCCAAAGGAATATATTTTGTTTGTAAATGTATTTTTGCACTTTTGTGTGCATGCCTGCATGTGCTTACTTCTGTGGGTTAATCTGCATGAGTGTGTGTGTGTGTGTGTGTGTGTGTGTAAGATGTGTATGTAACTGATTCCATATACTCTGTCTCTCAGTATATTCCGCTGAAGGCTTGGCTGTATAGAGACGGATTCGCCAGATTCTCCAATACCCGGTTCTCCCTTAACAGCCTGGATGATCAGTGTATCCTTCCCTCAGTGTCCTCTACCATGGGCTTTCCCATAATGCACCTGTCCCTTAGTATCCCCTACCGTGGGCTTTCCCATAGTGCACCTGCCTCTCAGTGTCCTCTACCATGGGCTTTCCCATAATGCACCTGTCCCCCCGGGTCCTCTACCATGGGCTTTCCCATAGTGCACCTGTCCCTCAGTGTCCTCTACCATGGGCTTTCCCATAATGCACCTGTCCCTCAGTGTCCTCTACCATGGGCTTTCCCATAGTGCACCTGTCCCTCAGTGTCCCCTACTATGGGCTTTCCCATAATGCACCTGTCCCTCAGTGTCCCCTACCATGGGCTTTCCCATAGTGCACTTGTCCCTCAGTGTCCCCTACCATGGGCTTTCCCATAGTGCACCTGTCCCTCAGTGTCCCCTACCATGGGCTTTCCCATAGTGCACTTGTCCCTCAGTGTCCCCTACCATGGGCTTTCCCATAGTGCACCTGTCCCTCAGTGTCCCCTACCATGGGCTTTCCCATAGTGCACTTGTCCCTCAGTGTCCCCTACCATGGGCTTTCCCATAGTGCACCTGCCCACTAGTATGTCTGATATATCAGGTCTGATTGAGCCACAGCATGGCAAGTGGAAACAGGAGGCTAACTGGCAAAGTAAGAATATGGTGCCCTCCAGAAATGTGTAGGAAAACAAGACTATGAGACTGCAGAAAGACTACAGACTGCTTCAGAAATACTGACTACAAGGACAGATGGAATGGCTATTAAAAGTTGTAAGGGATGCATTCACTGGCTGTTCTGTAGATAGAGAGAGGGGTACAAGGGCGTGTGTTCACTAGCTGTTCTGTAGGTTGAGGGAGGGGTACAGGGTGTGTGTTCACTAGCTGTTCTGTAGGTAGAGAGAGGAGTACAGGTTGTGTGTTCACTGACTGTTTTTTAGGTAGAGGGTGGGGTACAGGGTGTGCGTTCACTGACTGTTCTTTAGGATATAGAAAGGAGTACAGGGTGTTTGTTCACTAGGTTTTCTGTAGGTAGAGAGAAGGGTACAGGGAGGGGTACAGGGTGTGTGTTCACTAGCTGTTCTGTAGGCAGAGAGAGGGGTACAGGGTGTGTGTTCACTAGGTGTTCTGTAGGTAGAGAGAGGGGTACAGGGAGGGGTACAGGGTGTGTGTTCACTAGGTGTTCTGTAGGTAGAGAGAGGGGTACAGGGAGGGGTACAGGGTGTGTGTTCACTAGCTGTTCTCTAGGTTGAGGGAGGGGTACAGGGTGTGTGTTCAGTAGCTGTTCTGTAGGTAGAGAGAGAAGTACAGGGTGTGTGTTCACTAGGTGTTCTGTAGGTAGAGAGAGGGGTACAGGGTGTGTGTTCACTAGCTGTTCTGTAGGTAGAGAGAGGGGTACAGGGTGTGCGTTCACTAGCTGTTCTGTAGGTAGAGAGAGGGGTACAGGGTGTATGTTCACTAGGTGTACTGTACGTAGAGAGAGGGGTACAGGGAGGGGTACAGGGTGTGTGTCCACTATCTGTTCTGTAAGTAGAGAGAATTCAGTAAAGTTTTTACAGCCTTATATAGCTTTACCAATGTAGGGATAGTAGTCAAAGAATGGAATACCATCATAGTATTCTATATGTAGAATTGAGAGATGTGAACAGATGCCTACTAGCAAAGTCATTTCCTGTTTCACAATGATGGTTTTTGGTGTGTTTTTCGATGCCAGAACAGTTCAGGGACCAGGAAATCTTGAGTCAGCTTTAGATGACAGTCGGCAGGTGAGGATGACGAAGGCTCAAGTCGTAGAGATGATGAGGAAGACATGCATAAAGAAAGTGATGGTCATACCAGTGCCGTACAGGAGGATCGAAGAACAGAGTCTGAGCCAAAGTCCGTTAGCACACAGGGAAGATTTTCAGTTAGGAACATCCTGCTGTTGATGAAGGTTTAGAAGGTAAGTCTCACTGACTGGACGGCATATTTCAAACAGTCTGTTGCTGATGACGTTGCCGGTCATACTGTAGAAGAGAGCAGTCTGTAGAGCAATATGGAAAAGTTCTCCACAGTTCTGACTGGACATCAACAAAACAACTGACAAAATTAAAAACTAATATATATTGTATTGCACTTGTGGTTTTTTCAGGCACTTCAATGTGAAAGTGGGAAATTTTGAACTCTTAAGTGGCTCATCCTGTTAAGGCACTGTTATAGTTGCATGAATGGGGTCCATGTCCTGGTATCAAGCCCCGCTGTGCCAGTGCCGACTGTGGCCAGCCACCCTGCGGGGCCATGTACAGTTAGCGCTACGATTGCCCCGGGGTGGGAGGGTTTAAGTCACCTGCAATGACAGCGTCTCATCGCTCACCAGCGACCCCTGCTGGTTGATCAGGCACCTGCTAATCTGGCTGTTTTGCTGAGCTGCACGTGAAGTGTCTTCCCCCGGCTCAAGTCTGTGCGAGCCTGTAAGCTGGCGGGAAAAGAAGAGGCGTCAGCATTGAGTGCTGATAGATGCACTTGGGGAGGAAAATCCTATTAAATCCTTAACTCTGATCCACATGAAGACGTGCATCTAACCAACGTAGCAGTGCAAAAAACAGCACCAGACTACGACCCTGAAAAGGTAAAAGAAAGTAAAGACTCATCTGACAAGCCTGTTATAGCATTTCACTCAGATCCTTTTATGATCACACTCTTATCCAGAGTCACGTACAGTAAATGGATGGTAAATGGACTGCATTTATATAGCGCTTTTATCCAAAGCGGTTTAAAATTGATGCCTCTCATTCACCCACACACACACACTCACCAACAGTGAAAGGCTGCCATGCAAGGTACCAGTCAGCTCATTGGGAGCAATTAGGGGACACACTAGGGGACTGTGCCAGCCGCCCTGCAGGGCCATATACATATACATAACATAGCTCTAGCACTGCCCCAGGGTGGGAGGGTTTAAGTCACTTCGACACGCCCAGGGCGGGGGATCGAACCGGCAACCCTCCGACTGCCAGACAACCGCTCTTACCTCCTGAGCTATGTTGCCCCAGTAGTGGAGAACACCAGCATTACTCTCAGGAACACAAATATTCAGCATCACCAAGAAGGCACAGAGGCCCATTAATAATAAATAAGTGTGATGTTAACCAAACAAATGACGAGAGAGAGATAATCGTTATACAGCTATGCCTATAGCGGGTATGCATTGACGTCACTTTCCCACCGGAATACGCCCCCTCAGTCGGGATTGAGTGGCAAAACATGCTGCAACATGGCTGCCTTTATTAGAGGAAACTGCAAAACCGGGAGTAAAACAAACGATTATCTGCTTAAATTAAAGGCAGTTGGACTCGACAGTGATCCTTACAACTTACCAAAGAACCAGTGGTCCATGGACATTCAACAAGTGCCTGGATTCCAGTTGTTTCTGGGAATTGCAGCGATCCATTTGCTTCTCTTTTCTTTAGCTTTCGGCAGTCTGTAAAAAGATAGCTCCGATTTTTTGTTGAATCTATTTGCACAGTCAATCGCGCAACAGCTCTTTCCCATTTTATATGTGTTTTTTGTGTTTTCGCAGCATTCAATCTGAACGCTAACGCTGCCACTCAGGAGTTGTTCTGTCACTCAGTGGGTGTAACCGCTGTGACTTCCACTTACTGTGACGTCATGTGCATACCCTCTATAACATTCTCAAAAAGGAAATCCAGAGAAAAAAGGTAAAAAGAAAGGATATCTAAAGGTGGTCACGGATATTGAAATTGTGCAATTTGAAGAAGTGGGTCTTCAGTCTGCATGGGAAGATGGGCAGGGTTTCTGCTGTTCTGACTACAGTGGGAAGATGGGCAGGGTTTCTGTTCTGACTGCAGTGGGAAGAAGGGCAGGGTTTCTGCTGTTCTTAGTGCAGTGGGAAGATGGGCAGGGTTTCTGCTGTTCTTAGTGCAGTGGAAGATGGGCAGGGTTTCTGCTGTTCTGACTGGGCAGTGGGAAGCCTGTTCCACCACCGGGGGCGGGGGGGGGGGCAGATAATCCCCTGTCCTCTCTACCTCTCACTGATAATACCCTGCCCACTGTACCTCTCGGTGATAATACCCTGCCCTCTCTGCCACTCTCAGTGATAATCCCCTGCCCTCTCTACCCCTCTCAGTGATAATCCCCTGTCCTCTCCACCTCTCTCAGTGATAATCCCATGCCATCTGTACCTTTCAGTGATAATTTCCTGCCCTTTCTACCTCTCAGTGATAATCCCCTGCCCTTTCTACCTCTCAGTGATAATCCCCTGCCCTCTCCACCTCTCTCAGTGAGAATCCCCTGCCCTTCCTACCTCTCTCAGTGATAATCCCATGCCCTCTGTACCTTTCAGTGATAATTTCCAGCCCTCTCTACCTCTCAGTGATAATCCCCTGGCATCTCCACCTCTCAGTGATAATCCCCTGCCCTCTCTACCTCTCAGTTATAACCCCCTGCCCTCTGTATCTCTCTCAATGATAATCCCCTGCCCTCTCCACCTCTCTCAGTGATAATCCCCTGCCCTCTCTACCTCTCTGCAGGGCTGTAAGTGGCAGATGCAGCAGCTTCGGCGGTACCTGACAGCCAGGCATGGTGCAGAGACCGTGGAGCAGCTTTTCAGGGACATCGACACCATTTTCATCCGCAGCCTCCAGAGTGTGCAGAAAGTTATCATCAATGACAAGCACTGCTTTGAGCTCTACGGTTACGACATCCTATTGGACCGGGAGTTAAAACCGTAAGACGTGCCTCTAGCACATCACCACACTCTACACTGCAGGGACACACAGGAACACATGAGTAACAACTGTTTGTAGAGTCCACACACATTGTGATCGTCCTCACCTGAGGTGCTGATTATACAGGTGACTGATTGAGCTGCTGATTATTCAGGTGACTGATTGAGATGCTGAACACACAGGTGGCTGATAGGGATGCTGATTACACAGGTGGCTGATGGAGGTGCTGATCAAACAGGTGATTGAGATGCTGATCACACAGCAGACTGATTGAGGTGCTGATCACTCTGGTGGCTGATCGAGGTGCTGATCACACAGGTGGCTGATTGAGGTGAATGCCTCGCCGTCGCTAAGCGCTAGCAGCCAGGAGGATTACAGAATGAAGTACGCGCTGCTGGAGGACACGCTGCACATCGTGGACATGGAGGGCAGGTGAGAATGTCAGTATTTGCCAGATACTGCTGCTGTGCTGCATTCTCTTCTGTTGTGTGCTCATTTCTGCTATATTCTGTACTCTGTACTTTATTCTGTAGTACTGTACTCTGTGCTACAGTGCCCTCCAAAAGTATGGTAAGGGTAGTGAAATTAGTTATTTTTGCTGAACACTTAGGGCATTTGGATTTGAAAATCCAATCCTTTCAAAAGATTCACAGCGCTCTGTGATGTATTACTCTGTGCTGTGCTTTGTACTCATTGCAGCGCTCTGTGCTGTATTACTCTGTGCTGTGCTTTGTACTCATTGCAGCGCTCTGTGCTGTATTACTCTGTGCTGTGCTTTGTACTCATTGCAGCGCTCTGTGCTGTATTACTCTGTGCTGTGCTTTGTACTCATTGCAGCGCTCTGTGCTGTATTACTCTGTGCTGTGCTTTGTACTCATTGCAGCACTCTGTGCTGTGTTACTCTATACTGTGCTGTGTACTCTATGTAGCACTGTGTGCTGTGTTACTCTATGCTGTGCTGTGTACTCTATGTAGCGCTGTGTGCTGTGTTACTGTGCTGTGTACTCTGTGCAGCGCTCTGTGTTGTTACTCTATGCTGTATACTCTGTGCAGCGCTCTTTGTCATGTTACTCTGTGATGTGCTGTGCTCTTAGCTGCTCTCTGTGCTGTGTTGCTCTGTGCTGTGCTGTGTACTCTATGTAGCGCTGTGTGCTGTGTTACTCTGTGCTATGCTGTGCTCTGTGCTGTGTACTCTATGTAGCACTGTGTGTTGTGTTACTCTGTGCTATGCTGTGCTCTTTGCTGTGCTCTGTGCTGTGCTGTGTACTCTATGCAGCGCTCTGTGCTGTGCTACTCTGTGCTCACAGCCTCTTCCCTATCCCAGACTCAGTGGCAGAGAGAAGCGGGTGGGGGGATTTGACCTCATGTGGAACGATGGCCCGGTTTTCAAAGAGGACATGAGTCTGGAAACGCTGGACAGCTCCTGCTATACAGCAAATACACACCTGGGTACTTAACTAGACACACACACTCACATACAATCATACACACACTCACTCACACACACACATTCACTCACACAAACACACACACACATACATTCTCACGCATACACACACACACACACACTCACACTCATACACACTCTCACTCACACACACACACACACACACGCATACTCACTCATACAGTCACGCACACACACTCACTCACACACACACACACACACACACACACATTGTTTTGTGAGATGTATTGAGAGATGCAGACTTCCCAATAAAAATGACAGGAAATCATTCATCCAATTTTCATATTAGAAATGTGAGAAATTTCTGCAGAACACGTTACTTGATTGCCAAACTTCACAGACCAGCTATTTATAAAATGCAAACATACAGTAACACAGCAACACATCAGCAGTGAATGCAGCATTAAGGTTTTTGTATCTATATATAAAATTATAAAGCGTGAAATGCATTCTTTTTTCATTGGTGACAGGATGTGTCAATGATCGGAAGAAACAGCTTCGACAGTTCCTCAAGCCCCTCCCAGGACATAAGAGAATAAACCAATCACAGCCCACAGTTCCTCAAGCCCCTCCCAGGACATAAAAGAATAAACCAATCACAGCACCCCATCCAGGAAATGAAAGAATAAACCAACCACAGCTGACAGTTCATAAGCCCTTCGCATGACATATGAGAATAAACCAATCACAGTATATGGTTCCTCAAGCTTCTTCTGGGACATAAGGGAGTAAGCCAATCACAGTCTATGGGTCCTCAAGCTTCTTCTGGGACATCACAGCCCAGAGTTTATGAAACCCCTCCCATGACACATTTAACAAATAATGACTGCAGCTCAGCTGGGGGTCTGCAGAGGGACTGCGCAGCTCAGCTGAGCGTCTGCAGAGCGACTGCGCAGCTCATCTGGGGGGCTGCAGGATCAGAAACGGCAGCAGTGGCTGCTTTGGTGCTCTTTGTGTCTGTTCTCCTGTACATCTGAAGCAGGGCTGCCCGAACCTGCAGGATGGTAGATCTGGAGAACCCCATCCTCACCACCTACTCGACCCAGCTCTCAGTTCAGGGACAGCTGCCTTCCGCTTGAAGCACAGCCCAGAAACTGCCCTGGGGAAGGTCATTATCGATCTGCTCATAGCTACCGATGCAGGTGCAGTCAGCATATTGGTCCTTTTAGACCAAAGTACAGCATTTTACACGGTCAGTCAGTCACTGTTGCTGGATCGTATGCAGCATTGCCTTTCCATTCCTGGCACTGTCCTGGACTGGTTCAAGTCTTACCTGACTGATAGAAAGGACTTTGTTAACCTACGTGCCTTCAAATCGCCCCCAGCCCCTGTCACACAGGGAGTGCCCCACAGCTCAGTACTAGGACCACTGCTTTTTCTGACCTACATGCTACGTCTTGGTGAGATCATTCGAAGCCATGGTCTTAGTTTCCACAAATTTATGTCAGCACCTCTCCTTCTAATCTCCCTCCTCCATCACTGCTCACTTGCCTCTAAGACTTAAAGCACCGAATGACCGCCAACTTCCTTCAGTTAAATAGCAACCAACCAGAAATTCTACTTATTGTGAATAATTCCCAACTATCCAAACTCAACTAAACTCATCAAAAAAAGTTTGGAAATTTGTGTTTAGTCGATCATCTCTCGGTTGTTACTGTATTATTAGCATTATTTAATTTAATATTATTATTAATCCCAACTCAAGACCCACCTCTTCAGCATAGGTTACCCATAGCTTCTCTATTGCCTTGCTTTGTACGTTTGTTGTTTGTATGTTATCTTCTGCTGCCTTATGTTCTGTATTATTGTCCTATGTATACGTTTTGCCTTCTGTGTGTACTGTACTTGCTGTTTTTTTAACCTTTTACCCTTAAGAGACCTTGGGCTCTGGAAAGGCGTTATATAAATAAAATGTATAATTATGATGATTATTATTATTATTACGTCTTCAACAGCTCGCGAGACCCAACACACCTACCAGGCACCGATACTCCGCTTTCTCAGGGCGACTGGCACCTCTGCCCTCCATTTTCAGGTCACTTCACCCATCTGTTCTGTCCCCTCGGAGGCAGAATGAGCTTCCCACTGCAGTCAGGACAGCAGAAACCCTGCCTATCTTCCCACTGCAGTCAGGACAGCAGAAACCCTGCCCAACCTCCCCACTGCAGTCAGGACAGCAGAAACCCTGCCTATCTTCCCACTGCAGTCAGGACAGCAGAAACCCTGCCCAACCTCCCCACTGCAGTCAGGACAGCAGAAACCCTGCCCATCTTCCACTGCAGTCAGGACAGCAGAAACCCTGCCCATCTTCCCACTGCAGTCAGGACAGCAGAAACCCTGCCCAACCTCCCACTGCAGTCAGAACAGCAGAAACCCTGCCCATCTTCCCACTGCAGTCAGGACAGCAGAAACCCTGCCCATCTTCCCACTGCAGTCAGGACAGCAGAAACCCTGCCCAACCTCCCACTGCAGTCAGGACAGCAGAAACCCTGCCCAACCTCCCCACTGCATTCACAACAGCAGAAACCCTGCCCAACCTCCCACTGCAGTCAGGACAGCAGAAACCCTGCCCATCTTCCCACTGCAGTCTGGACAGCAGAAACCCTGCCCATCTTCCACTGCATTCACAACAGCAGAAACCCTGCCCATCTTCCCACTGCAGTCAGGACAGCAGAAACCCTGCCCATCTTCCCACTGCAGTCAGGACAGCAGAAACCCTGCCCAACCTCCCACTGCAGTCAGGACAGCAGAAACCCTGCCCAACCTCCCCACTGCATTCACAACAGCAGAAACCCTGCCCAACCTCCCACTGCAGTCAGGACAGCAGAAACCCTGCCCATCTTCCCACTGCAGTCTGGACAGCAGAAACCCTGCCCATCTTCCACTGCATTCACAACAGCAGAAACCCTGCCCATCATCCACTGCATTCACAACAGCAGAAACCCTGCCCATCTTCCCACTGCAGTCAGGACAGCAGAAACCCTGCCCATCTTCCCACTGCAGTCAGAACAGCAGAAACCCTGCCCATCTTCCCACTGCAGTCAGAACAGCAGAAACCCTGCCCATCTTCCCACTACAGTCAGAACAGCAGAAACCCTGCCCATCTTCTGACAGACAGAAGACTCACTTCTACAGATTGTACTACTAACCATCCTTGACCCCCTTAACCTTTCCTCTTCATCTTACTTTCTCTGGATTTCCTTTTGGTAATGTTACAGGTATAGCTGTGTAAAGACAGGTTCTCTCTCATCATCCCTTCTTTTGTAACTATACAAATTGTCATTTAAGATTAAATTTAACACTCAGCAATATTACACTACTCCTCCGTGCCTTCTTCGCAATACCATATTTGTGTGTTCCTGAGAGTAAGACTGATGTCCTTCACTCCTCTACGTCACTCTGGACAAGAGCGTCTGCCAAAGGACTGTAATAAAATGCAATTCTCCCAAACTGGACTACCAGTACAACTGAGTATTCTTCTTGAGGAAAAGGAGAATATTAGGTATAAAAATTGTGCATGTGTGCATGTATGACAACAGCATGTGTGGCTTCTCAAATGATACACCAGGAAAACGGATGTGGTCTCAGTATTCCAGCATTTTATTGTAAGAACAAAACCCTGCATTATATATTACAAGACTAAAAAAACTAAAATTTATTTTAAAATAATTGTTTTTTTTAAACCATCACACAAAAATAGAAACAAATTTTTGTACATGTCTTTAAAAAAGGTAACTGTACACAACAGATTATTAATTGCAAACACCCCCCAGATACCTGACACCACAGTGTGTAATCCTTTGTGTACAAAATGGAAATTTACATTATCTATCATGTTTAATTTCACTGTCTTGGTCAGATTCTAACCTGTTAAGTAGCCAGAGAATTGGAAAATTGGAAGATATGACTCTCATGGATGATGTATTCATTCACCAAATGGCATGAAATCCTGCAGACTTTTCCAGGTAAGGTCCAGGTAAAAGAATCACTGTCAGCACCAAGTAAAAAAAATCCACTACAAAACCATTTCGGCCCCAGACAAAATGCCTCCACAGTAAATTTCATGGGCGATTTTACCTGTAAGTAATCCACGCAGAATTTCATGTGACACCAAACAAATGAAAAAGCCTGCATTTTGGTTTGTGTCGAGAACCGATGCAGTGAAGACACGCAACAGTGATAGGTACAGCAATTTCAGCAGAATCTTCTGCTGATTTCTGTGGGCCGTGTGTGGACATGTGATGAGAGCGTTAGGGTTAGGTTCCTATGCCGCACATGGTGTGGTCAGTGTGATGTGTGTGTGGGCCGCGTGTGGACATGTGATGAGACGGTTAGGGTTAGTTTCCTGTGCCGTGTGGTCAGTGTGACGTGTGCGCATCTCAGACACAGAGCGATCACATGTTTCAGTAAGAGGTTTCCAGTGTTGGGCTCCACCTCACTGAAAGTCTGCCGGTCGTGGTACGGGACGTACATGCTCCAAAAATGAGCAAATCTGACGTGCATCAGGATAAGTGACAGAACACCACATCCGTTCAGCACTTTCTCATGGGAGACGGACATTTTGTGACTGGTCCCAGGTAGTGGTTAAGTCTGAGAGCTGGGGACTCATGATTCATAAGAAGAAACATAGCAGACAGTTTGCAGAGTCATGCCAGTATCATCAATAAATAAAGGGAATCAGTCTCTAATTACCACCCTACTGCTATGGAAAGGCCCTATTACCTAAAACAAATTAACTTAATCTGGTAATGATATAATTGGAATAAGAAAATCTAGAAAAGGGGTACCCAGCCCCTTTACAAAGCTACTTTTTTCTACATTTAAAATGATATATTTTCCTGAACCAACACAAAAAGTCAGCCGTTTCATAACCCTTGACTGACGGGTCTTTGATCGTTAAAATGAGAATAGTGAAGTAGAGCGCTGCAGTTCAAACCAACCGTGAGCCCGAAGTGACTGCGTAACGCCACACACAGCACGTTAGCATGCGCAACCATGAGCTCACAGTGACTGTGTAACGCCACACACAGCATGTTAGCATGCGCGATTGTGAGCCCGATGTGACTGCATAATGCAGCACGTTAGCATGCGCGACCGTGAGCCCGATGTGACTACGTAATGCAGCACGTTAGCATGCGCGAACGTGAGCCCGATGTGACTGTAATGCAGCACGTTAGCGTGCGTGACCGTGGCACAACAGTCACTGCGTTCCATCATTTCATGTTGTTCCCAACACAGGCTGCTGGACAGAGGGGTCATTCCCAACATCGACCTGCTTTCTCTTTCCCTCAGAAAGCATTCTAAAGCCAAATCAGAATCACACTACAGCTTTTTTCAAATCAACATTCTTTTCTGTGATGTTAATCAGCAGTCTGATAGTAGAGATTTACATGAAGGTGGCGATTGACATCATTGTGGTTGAAGGAGCATCAGAATTGTTGGACGAATTGAGGGGCGGGGGGTCCCAGGCCAGGGGTGGGAGGGGTGGGTGTCCCAGGGAGATCAGGGGCCAGTGGGCCCCAGGGAGATCAGTGGCCGGTGGGCCCCAGGGAGAGCAGCGGCCGGTGGGCCCCAAGGGTGATCAGCAGCCGGTGGGCCCCAGGGAGAGCAGAGGCTGGTGGCCCCTGGGAGAACAGCGGCCGGTGGGCCCCAGGGAGAGCAGCGGCCGGTGGGCCCCAGGGAGAGCAGCGGCCGGTGGGCCCCAGGGGGATCAGCGGCCGGTGGGTGTCCCAGGGAGAGCAGAGGCCGGTGGGTGTCCCAGGGAGAGCAGAGGCTGGTGGGTGTCCCATGGAGAACAGAGGCCGGTGGGCCCCAGGGAGAGCAGAGGCCGGTGGGCCACAGGGAGAGCAGCGGCCGGTGGGCCCCAGGGAGATCAGCGGCCGGGGTTTGGGGGGGTGGGGTTCACAGTGGCAGTAGCTGAGTGGTGTGCAAGAGGAAGGGGTTGAGGTCCTCCACGTGCACAGCCCTGTGCAGTGCAGGCTCTGAGGCGCTCCTCTCGATTTTGGGCAGGAGGTCCTGAACCTGCTCAATGCCCACCAGAATCTGGAGAGGAAAAGCAGCACGTCTCAGCACTTTCACAGCTTTCATATGGCAAATACCTGTGACTCACCTACAGTGCCACAGTGGACTGAAACCTCTACATTTACATTACCACAGACCCAGGTTAATGAACAGAAGTGGATATGAACACAGACCCAGGTACTGAACAGAAGTGGATATGAACACAGACCCAGGTACTGAACAGGAGTGGATATGAACACAGACCCTGGTACTGAACAGGACCGGATATGACCACAGACCCAGGTACTGAACAGGAGTGGATATGAACACAGACCGCTGGCTGTTTCTCTCTCTCCCCTCTTACAGGCAAAAGGCAATTAAGCCTTAGGCAATAAAAATCCTTGCTGAGGCCCTGATCTGCGCATACAAATCTAGGCTGTCATGGTGTCTCCTATCCTGGAGAGTTTAACTACCTCAGAAGAGACACCAGAACACAAAGCCATTTATGGGGTCAGGGCGTGGTCACAGAATACCATAAGGATCATGGTTTCCTTTTTTATTTTAAATTCAAACACCAATCTGTGACTTGCAATTGAAATGATCAGTTGAAAGTCTTAATGTCTGTGTAACTGGTTGTTGAGGCCTGCCAGATTGGAATTCACATTTTTGGAGGCAGCCCCAGTTTCAAGCGGAGTGGTACGACTGGCTGTCACATGGATAATATTTTGGTGTTACTTAGAGATTACAATACTTGCTGTACTTAAAGGCAGACTATGCAGGATTTTTACCATGAAAATATGAAATAGTCATGATAAAGTATATCGATGATACACTGGCACTCTCTGTCTTTATGCACTTTTGCCAAATTCATGCACCTTTACCTGTATTTGTTATTCTAAAATGTGATTGGGACGTTTCTGGGTGTGGTGCTCTTTTGTGTGTGGGGAGGGGTGGGCATGGCTACAGAGCCTGTGGTTTCGGATCAGATCAGTAGAGTGTTTGTTGCTAGCTAACTAGCTAGCTGGCCACTGCAGTGGCCCAGATACAACAAAGTAAAAGGACAAGCCGACAGGGCTTGATCAAGAACTAAACTTTGGAATTATTTTTCCTCTGGGGCATCAGCTTAACTTCGCCAATTTGGATGAAAAGGTTGCTTTCTGTTGCACCAGTAAATAACCTTATCTCTAGCCATCTACCTAGGGTTGCCACACATCCGGTTTTTGAACGGAATGTCCAGTTTTGAAAATGTTCAATTGTACATGTCCAGCACATGGTCCACAGTAATTGATGGGAGACACTTACCGGTAGTTCCTAATTAATTTGTGTGTCAGTGACTTAGTCAGGTGGCCTACTTGGGGTAAGTGGGCAGGGTTTAAGATGGAGGAGAAGACTTCTTTGATGGTAAACAGGACCACAGCAAAGCTAAAACATCCTGCATATGGCTTTACAATTATTGCCTACAACCATCACCTACGTTGCTAAAAGCAGAAGTAAAATGGAGCTGAGCCGAATTACCTCTAACATATTGTTTGGTCTCATTAGAAAGAGGCCAAAACCATAAATCTTTTGATTCTGAAATCATGTTGCCCTGTTTCTAGCAACATGAGTCACTGCATTTGACAGCTTTTAGGAAAGCCAAGCCTTGTCTGACCCCCCTCCTTCCACAGTTTAACTAGGTATCTCCCAATCAGGCCAAGCATCCTCCCCATGTTCATTCATCAATTAGGCCAGGAAGAGAGGGAGTGTCCCTCCCCCTCTTTCAACTACATAAAATGTGGGCCTGTTTTTACGTTTATTATGCTGCCATCCGAGTCCTGCGTCTGGGTCTGGGGGTTACGGTACATGATCTTCCAAGGGTCTTATAGCTCATCTGGCATTTTACATTATATCCCTGGTCTTTTTGGAATATTCTGCTGTCTGCTGGTTTCTGAACTGTGGTCTTGGTTTTCTTGGAATTACCTTTGGCGAGACAAAGCTATGGTCTGGGGTCTTCTTTCATTCCTTTTGTGAATGTAACTGGTTTGTATCTGCACATTTGTTGTTATAGATAGTTGAACTTTCATCTCTACATTGACGTTGAATACCTGTTGTAACTTGGTAAATTTATTCATTTCAATCTGGTTGTGAGTTGTGCATTTTTATAAAAGTTGATCCAACAAGTTGCTCTGCCTATCAAGGAATTTGGTGAATGAATTGATAATTGATTTTTGATAAGTGGTGAGTTTTAACTGTCGATGCCACTTGTGTTCTGTATTCAGAGTGCAGAACATTAAGACTACTGGATTTTCTCAGTTGAGGTTCTTAAAGGCAAAAAAATACTCCAACAAAGTATTTTTAATTGATACCGTCCATCATATTGACAATATAACTAATTTAAAATACATCTCTCGACAGTGTGAAATATGATGGAAGGGGTTCATTCAAATGACTTGAATGAATGACAGCTACAAAGACGTGCGAGTTCCAGAGACTGACAAATAAGCTGACAGAGAGGACCTCAGGTGAGAGCACCCTTACCTGTGGAAATAGGGGCCTTTCGTCTCGTTTAAACTTCAGGCAGTCTACGATGAGTCTCTTCATGGCTTTGGGAGAGTTATTGTACAGCTTACTGAGGTCAGGTGACAAATAACCCCGCCCTACCATGAACAGTATCTGTGAAAAGAACGACCCGTTATTTACTTACGGGAAATATAACATCCAGAACTCTAGGGGCCACAAATCAAAATCACAGTGTAACAACCACATCCAGAACTCTAGGGGCCACAAATCAAAATCACAGTGTAACAACCACATCCAGAACTCTAGGGGCCACAAATCAAAATCACAGTGTAACAACCACATCCAGAACTCTAGGGGCCACAAATCAAAATCACAGTGTAACAAACAGTGTAGAAACCCTGTAGAAACTTATTTCTAGCTGAACATGTGAATGAGGATCCTTTGCATGATTCCCAGAACAAGCAGGTGCCAGTGAAGTCAGCATCCCTGTACCCCGGCTGAAGAAGCCTCTCTCATCCAGAATAATCATCCAGCCTCGCTGCCCCCCTTCTTCTCCAAAACCCTGGAATGTGGAGCATCCAATCATCTCTCTCACTTCCTCTTACAGAATAACCATCTGCATCCCTTCTTGTCCGGATTCAGGGCTGGTCTCAGCACTGAAACTGTCCTCCTCACTGTGCACTGAGACTGCCCCCTCACTGTGCACTAAGACTGCCTTCCTGTCTGCACTGAGACTGCCCTCCCCTCAGCAATGAGACTGCCCCCTCACTGTGCACTAAGACTGTCCTCCTGTCTGCACTGAGACTGCCCTCCCCTCAGCAATGAGACTGCCCCCTCACTGTGCACTAAGACTGCCCTCCTGTCTGCACTGAGACTGCCCTCCTCTCAGCACTGAAACTGCCCCCTCACTCTGCACTGAGACTGCCCTCCTGTCTGCACTAACACTGCCCTCCCCTCAGCACTGAGACTGCCCTCCTCTCTGTACTGAAACTGCCCCCTCACTCTGCACTGAGACTGCCATCCTTTCTGCACTGAGACTGCCCACTTGTTCATCGCTGAAGCACCTACTGGACTTTTATGCAGCAGTCAACATGGTAGCCCATCGCAGACTATCCTCCGTTCCGCCCTGGAGTCAGGACTCATAGCAGGTTTAAACCCCACTGGCTGCCAGCTGCAGCTCATAGCAGGCTTAAACCCTTGGTGCTAGCCAGCTGCAGCTCATAGCAGGTTTAAACCCTTGGTGCTAGCCTGCTGCAGCTCATAGCAGGTTTAAACCCCACTGGCTGCCAGCTGCAGCTCATAGCAGGCTTAAACCCTTGGTGCTAGCCAGCTGCAGCTCATAGCAGGTTTAAACCCTTGGTGCTAGCCTGCTGCAGCTCATAGCAGGTTTAAACCCCACTGGCTACCTGCTCCAGCTCATAGCAGGTTTAAACCCTTGGTGCTAGCCTGCTGCAACTCATAGCAGGTTTAAACCCTTGGTGCTAGCCTGCTCCAGCTCATAGCAGGTTTAAACCCCACTGGCTACCTGCTCCAGCTCATAGCAGGTTTAAACCCTTGGTGCTAGCCTGCTGCAACTCATAGCAGGTTTAAACCCTTGGTGCTAGCCTGCTCCAGCTCATAGCAGGTTTAAACCCCACTGGCTGCCTGCTCCAGCTCATAGCAGGTTTAAACCCTTGGTGCTAGCCTGCAGGGCAGTGAATGATGCGTCTCCATCACACCTGAACCTGCACCATAGCCATAATCAGCAGCTGAAGGCAGGATGGCTCACCTGATCCCGGTTGTTTATGTTAGCGTAAGGCAGCGTGCCGGACATCAGCTCGAACAGCACCACCCCGTACCCGTACACGTCCGACTGGAAGGTGTAGGGGTTACTGTCCTGCATGCGGATCACTTCTGGAGCCTGCAGGAACAGCACACAGCATACGTTTACATTGGACAGCCCTGCCAAGCAACACAAGACACTAATACCCACCTCCTGCCGTCCGTCATTCGGGGGTAAAGCCTCTGTCTGTGCTGTGTCAGTGCTGACTGAATCCCAGTGCTGTGTCAGTGCTGACTGAATCCCAGTGCTGACTGAATACCAGTGGTGTGTCAGTGCTGACTGAATCCCAGTGGTGTATCAGTGCTGACTGAACCCCAGTGGTGTGTCAGTGCAGACTGAATCCCAGCGGTGTGTCAGTGTTGACTGTATCCCAGCGCTGTGTCAGTGCTGACTGAATCCCAGCGCTGTGTCAGTGCTGACTGAATCTCAGCGGTGTGTCAGTGCTGACTGAATCCCAGCGCTGTGTCAGTGCTGACTGAATCCCAGTGGTGTGTCAGTGCTGACTGAATCCCAGTGGTGTATCAGTGCTGACTGAACCCCAGTGGTGTGTCAGTGCTGACTGAACCCCAGTGGTGTGTCAGTGCTGACTGAATCCCTAGTGGTGTGCCAGGACTGGTGTGCTTATTTGGGCCCGTGTGAATCCGACACCGTGACCTTTACAGGCCTTACCATCCACAGGATGGAGCCGCTAGGCTGCTCCACCTGCTGGGACCCGCTCCAGCGCGACTTCACTGTGGCCAGGCCGAAGTCCCCGATCTTCACTGTCCAGCCCTCGTGGAGGAAGATGTCTGAGCTCAGAGTTCAGGAGCAGAGCGGAGATGAGAGCAGCCGGCCACAGCCACCGCGTCCCACACAATACACGTCTGGACACATCAAACCAAAAACTGACCACCTTACAGAAGAGCGGGTGGGTGGATTCTACAGGACGGGAAACCACAGTAACGCATATTTTAAATATTATAAATCCTCTAACCTTGACTAATACACAAAATTAAGACCTAGTATACATTATAGAGAAAAGTTTCAAATCAGACTTTTACATTATTACATTACAGGCATTTAGCAGACGCTCTTATCCAGAGCGACTTACACAACTTTTTACATAGCATTTTACATTGTATCCATTTATACAGCTGGACATATACTGAAGCAATGCAGGTAAAGTACCTTGCTCAAGGGTACAACGGCAGTGTCCTTACCCGGGAATCGAACCTGCGACCTTTCGGTTACAAGCCCAGTTCCTTACCCACTGTGCTACACTCCGTCCTTAAAACAGACATTATGGGGCAGGCTCAGATGTACTCTGCAGGGACCAGCGGGCCAGTGTATGAGGCCAAAATGGCTAATGCTCGTTCGCTCAAGGTTCTACTACAAAGCCTTGCTGCTGAAACAGTCCCTTACCTCCCCTCTGAACGACACACAGTGACTAGAGGCTTAGTTAGGTCCTACTATGTAAAAGCATGGAACCGAAAGAGGGTGTACGTGCTTCCTCTCACACATCACTGTATCCGCATGTTGAGCTCTTACCACCTCAAATGTAACACATTACTTTATCAGCAAGTGATCAGAGATGAAAGGGGCATCTACGATGGGGGTAAACAAGGATACTGTTGGATTTCAGGTCCCTGTGTATGATATTCTTAGCATGAAGATAGCTGCAAAAGGAAGAAAAAAAATTGGTGCTTTATGCAGTGCAGGATCTCTACAGGAAGTGGACGTGTGGGGTTTTATGCCTGTATGATCTCTACAGGAAGTGGACGTGTGGGGTTGTATGCGTGTATGATCTCTACAGGAAGTGGATGTGTTTGTTGTTGTATGGATGTATGATCTCTACAGGAAGTGTGTCTCTCAGCGTACTCCATGCCCTGCGCGGTTTGTCGGGCCACTTCGATGCGCCGCATGGTGTCGAACTTGGTCTCGGTGACATGCAGGTGGCGGTACAGACTGTTGCCTTCACACCACTGAGTGATGATGGCAAAGTTGGGTTTGGTCATGAAGCCCATAAACAGCAGGATGTTCACATGACGAGTCTTCCTGCAGAGAGTCATAGAGAGTCACAGGGAGCCACACAGAGTCAGAGAAAGTCACACTGAGTCACAGAGAGTCAAAGAGAGTCACACTGAGTCAAAGAGAGTCACAGAGCCACACGGAGCCACAGAGAGTCACAGATTCCATTAAATAAATACAACGATCAAATCATTTTGAGCCAATCTGGAGAGAGCAACTAGGGATAATCCATTTTACGAGTTTATGCAAACTGCTGCCCTTGATTACCACGATCAGAGTATGTGTGCATTGGTCAGCTTTCCCATGAACAACAGTGATCCTTCAAAGCGCAAACATTTATATGGTTTTCACTACCCTGAAAAGTGTGAATTTTGAGAGAAGGTTTGAATCTTAAGCAATCTGCCCAGTGGTGAGTACATGTTGTTTGAAGTAAAGTAAACATACTGAGATGCAGCAGTTGTCAAAGATCTGTGCTGATAGCCCTTGATGGAGAGCAGTCAGATGTTAGCGTTAGGGCTGACTAAATTCATTTCCAGTCTTTCGAGGCTTTCGGGAAATGAAAACATTTCACTTAAATAATCCATAACAAAAAACTATGTTTTATTTACCCCAAATGTTTGCCACAACTGTATCCTTACACAATAATGTTCTGCTGTGGTCCAGTAGAGATTAACTAGCACTGGTGTCTACAGCTGTTTAGGAAACCAAGCCACAATAGCTGACTGGAACAAACACCCCCCATGACCCCCCCCCCCCCCAACCCCCCACCAGGGCTGCGACTACACCCCGCTCAGCCATTTAATCACGCGTCCCATATGTAACATAAGCTCATAAGGTAAACATATGAAATGAGGTTAATCGCTACGCGACAGCCGAGCGCAACACATGCCGGGGACTCACCGCAGGACCTGCATTTCGTTTTTGAAAGCCTGCAGCTGCTCCGGCGTGGGGTCCGTCACTTTGAGGATCTTCACCGCCACGTCCCCGTGCCACTTCCCCTTGTAGACCGTCCCGAACGAGCCGGCGCCGATCCGCTTCATCATGGTCACCTCGTGGGACTGCACCTCCCAGTAATAGCTGGAGTCTCTGTACCCGCTGCGGTGCTGAAACGGGGGGGGGGGGGGGGGGGGTCCCGTGTGAGCACGCTCTGCACAGGCAAAGCCCTCCTTCTCAAACACTCACATATTACCGCCATCTGACTTCGTGTTTTTATTACCTCAAAATCAAGTGACTGTTTTTATAATTCTGCCTACACCTGACAAAACAGGGTTACGTATCCACGGCAATCTGACGTTCAGGCATAGGTCTGCCTGTAGCGCCTGGACATCGCCTGCCTGCCTGGTGCGTTCAGTACTGAGCTGCGCAGATCTGTACGTCGGGCTCTGGGAGGGGATGTCGCTCACCACTTTCTTCTTGTCGTCCGATGAGGAGGGCTTGCGCTCTCGGTGTTCCGAGGGGGACTTTGGGGCCCTCCTACCCGGGGAGCCCATGGACGGGGGGCTGGTCGAGGGTTTGGGGGAGGAGTCCAGACCTACAGACAATCGGACAGATTCATTACAGGAGGTCTTAGTCTCCGGTTTAACTGCGTAAGTTTCAGAAGTGAACCATTGGATTAAAATGGAATTATACATGTACGTTTTTTTCCTAGCATTTTATATATTTAATTGTCATATTTAGAATGTCGACAAGGCTTTCCACATTATACCAATATTTATAATTCTGACATTGCAGCCCTTTGCGACCATGGAAATTCATATTGCAAAAACGATTAAAAAAATGATGCATCATGCAGCCCTAACATACACTCCTTAACCTTGGGTGGAACTACACTACAGTTTTAGTACAATATGACAGACCTCATGTGCATGATCAACGACATCAGTACATTGTTGACAGTACATCTAAATCACTCATGTAATATGGAAATGACTGACAGCTCACCAATTGTGCTGTTCATTTTTAATGCTTCCTAAAAGAGGAGAGGAAAAGAGGAAAAATGAGAAAACATCAGAAACAGCAAACACATGACAAACACAGCCATTCAGCCCAGCTAGGCTCACATGACAAAAACAGCCATTCAGCCTAGCTAGACTCACATGACAAAAACAGCCATTCAGCCCAGCTAGGCCCACATTAGCTACAGTGCCTTCAGAATGATTCACCCACTGAATTTTTTCAAATTTTGTGTTTTTCACATTCATCTGTTAAAATACTTTCCCCTTTGCCAACACATTGAATGACCAACACATTGACAAGACATTTATGGAGAAAAAATATTTTTTATTCAAATAACAGCATTTTCCAAATATAAAACGCTAATTTGCAAGAAGAATTAACCCCAAGGGTCAAGACTGCAAATAATGTTGGCAGCAATTACAGCTCCGAGTCTTCTTCTTGGGTGTATGTGTTATTTTTTTGCACACTTCGATTTCGGAAATTTTGCCAATTCCTCCATGCAAATTTGCTCCAACTCTGCCAATTTCGATAGAGAGTGTTAAGTGGAGAGCAGTTTTCAGGCCAGACCACAGATTTTCAATGGGATTTAAGTCTAGTGTTTGGTTGGGCCATTCCAGAATACTGACCTCGTTTAAAACCATTATTTTTAGTTTTTGCCCAGAGCTTTGTCAAACATGCATTCGCTACCTAGCCACAGTCAAATACACATTTACACAGGTACATCAACTGCTGGCTACATTAGCGTATACATTAGCTAATTTCCAGTATATTGAAGGATCAAGGATCTCACCTCGATTATGCTGGTCCCTGTAGGCCCTACAGTACTGACCATGTGGACGTTGGGGGTGGAGGTGGAGCGCCCTCTCTGGAGGGAGGACCCGTCAGCCCCAGGCATAGGGAACATAAATGCAGAGGCGGGGGACAGCAGCCCCATTCTGTGGAGGGGGGCAAGGAACAGCTCACCACAGGGCACCAGTCTAACAGACAGCATTAAACCCAAGAGCAGTGGTCATCCATCACAGTCTAACACAGACAGTGCTAACCCTTTGAAGAGTAAGTTTGTGGAATGTCAGTGTTCTAGAACTCCATTGTTTTCAATTACCAGCAGTGATTGTTGCAGCTGTTAAGAATTACAATGTTCAGTTTAAAACATTCTAATTGCATATCTGTGATCTTACACCTTAAAGGGTTAAAACCCACTGTGGAGGTCATACATCACTGAGCCTCCCAAACGGGCCCCTATAAAACCAGCTCCCACACAGGAAGTTTCCTCACTTCCTGCCTGCCACGGTCAGTGTGCTCTATACTGGGCAAAGTGAATGAGTACAGATTAATGAGTGAGTGTGTCCTAGTGAATGAGTGAGTGCATCCCAGTGAATGAGTGAGTGTGTGCTACTGAGTGGCTAAGTGAGCGTGAGAGCTGCGTTGCTGTAACCAATGCAAGGAAGAAAACCTCAACACAAGAGAAATATTCTGCATCCGCACCACTAAAACACTAACACCAGGCTAACTGACAGCACTAGCACCATGCTCAAAACAGAAGTCAAAACAGACCAATGCCCTTACCCAGAGGGCTCTGGGGTGAAGCTCATGTCACTCGGGGATATCGAGCTGTCAGGCAACAGAATGGCAATCTGGGGGTAATCGTCCACTACCGGATTGTGCAAACACCTGCGGACGAAAATGAAAAACAACAAATGACAGGAACCTTCATGTCACAGGACCATCAGGAACTACCCGCAGCATATTTACAGGGGTTTCAGAACTTATTCATAACCATCACAAAATGGAAAAACAAGACTTCAGACAGAAAGCTGTGGAGGACTTAATGTACAAAAATAGAATAAATAAATATGGAATTATATAAATAAATGAATTAATTTGTCAATAATTAAAATAATTTAATAATTGGTACCTCAAGATTGTCCCTTTCACAATAACATGATTATATTCTATTTCATAATAACGTTGTATTTCCAAATTGCTTTTTTTCCATTTTATAATAACGCTTTTCCGAATGACTTATTTTGGAATGCTGTTTTAACTTCCAAATGCCCTTTTTCCATTCCATAATGAAACTTTTCAAAATGGTAAGACTTCCCGGCAATCAACACCAGCAGGGCTGGACCATTTGAAAAAAAAACAATTAAGCAATTAGGCAAACGTCTAAATAACAACCCTTTCATTTGCTATCGCTAGTTACAGCTAGCTTCTGTTTGTGTTCTGGGAGACAGCCATGAAGACACTTCATCAAGCCTGCTAGGCAGGAACTATGTATAGGGAAACCAAAGAGAAAGACCATGACTAGAGAAAAACCAAAGAGAAAGACCACGTCTACAGAAGAACCAAACAGAAAGACTGTGACTAGAGAAAACCCAAACAGAAAGACCTCCCAGGCCCAGGCTTTGGTCGCCTCATGAACATATTTGACTGTTGTGGTTTGGTCACTGTGCTCACTGTGTAAATACACTCACAATTTGGACATGGTGTAAATGCACACAATTTGGTCACTGTGTAAATATACTCACAGTCTGGTCACTGTGTAAACATACTGACAGTCTGGTCACAGTGTAAATATACTCAGTTTGCTGACTGTGTAAATATACTCACAGTTTGGTCACTGTGTAAATGTACTCACTGTTTGGTCACTGTGTAAATATGCTCACAGTGTAAATATACTCACTGTTTGGTAATGGTGTAAATGTACACAATTTGCTGACTGTGTAAATATTCTCACAGTTTGGTCACTGTGTAAATATACTCACAGATTTCTGACAGTGCAAATATACGCATAGTTTGGTCACTGTGTAAATATACTCACAATTTGGTCAAGGTGTAAATGTACACAGTTTGCTGACTGTGTAAATATTCTCACAGTTTGGTCACTGTGTAAATATATTCACAATCTGGCAACTGTGTAAATATACTCACAGATTTCTGACTGTGTAAATTTACTCACTGTTTGGTCACAGTGTAAATATGCTCACAGTGTAAATATACTCACTGTTTGGTCACTGTGTAAATATACTCACAGTTTGGTCATGGTGTCCATATCTACACACACAGTGGGCACTTTGCTGCTACAGTGCTGGTGAAACTTGTATCCACATGTTTGGCATCGGAAGCCATGGAAGAGAAACTTGTGGCAAAAGTCACAGTAGGCCAGCTTGAAGAAAGTCTTGCGAACCTAAGATATGGATATAGCACGTAAAACAAATTAACTACAACTTACCTTTCTCAGCACTAGCAGTATTTTGGCATTTTACTTAGGTTCTGTAAATTATGTTGAGCCCTGCATGAAGACTCCAGCATGGTTTAATGCTGCATTGCATGCTCACACTTTTAAAAATGTTCACCAGGAGGGGGCGCTGCTTTTATCCAGGTGAACGGTGAGAAACATTGCACACTACCTGCCTTCCGGGTGAATTCTGAAAAATGCACTTTGCCAGAAATTGTACTTAATTTAGAGGAGTAATACATTTGCATCATCTAGGGGCGGCTGCAAACATTGTTTACCACACCTTAAGTCTGTTTTTTACATAAATTTAACAGCAAAACTGTAAAAGCAGCCATGTTCCAGGCCGCCATGTTTTTCCAAGCAGAACCTTTTCAACGGACTTACAAAGTTGTGCATGGTCAGCGGGACGTCGTCCAGCACTTCCACAAGAAGCTCCTCGCCGACCAGCGGAGTGATATCTGTGTTCCATTCCGTTAGCTTTTTACGCCTGAGGGAGGGGGAGAGAGAGAGAGGGAGAAGGAAACCACTGAAAGGACAAACTCTACTGCACAACATCCACAAGCTTTTTCTATCCATGCTTTTTTATTATTTTCACACTACAACAAACAAAAGAAAATGACTCAACATAACCGATGACGTGGCTGATAGGAAATGGAGAGATGATCATTCACACCAGAAAACACGACTGACCCTCAACCATCGCCTGTGCTACTTCCTGTCCCTGCTTTGCCGCTGTGAGCTATTATCTGATTATCTAAAAAAACGTTTTGAATGCACAAAAATGCCGTTACTCTCACACAGCCTACAAAGCACTGTCTATCAGTCATTCATTCAAATCTAGGCCTGCCGTTAAATATTGATATAAAAATTGCACCAAGTTACAAGAAACAATACTGGCGCTCTCAGCTCACACAAATTAAACAAGCTGTATTCTATGCTACCCAATGGTTCCTAAATTGTCTCAAGCAACTTGGCCCTGCATGGACAAGCATACAGCAATTAATGGGGCAAACGTGTGTGGATAGGTTTTTATGATTCAGTATTTAATAGGCCTTTTTCTGCAGTGTTAATGATTGTATGTCTCTTGGAATAACTGTCTGTTTATAAATGTTACATGCTGCTAGGGAAATTTCCTCATGGGAATAATATGCATATATGTGAGTATGTATGCATGTACAATATGTACAGTAAGTTCCAAATCTACAAGAACTTGTACATTTTGTAAAATGAACTTGACAAGTATAAACATATCCTTTCTGGAGGAATATCCTTTCTTTATGTATTAACCAGCAGTTTCATACATGCCTTTAAATGTCTTACGTGAGGCAATTTTTGTTATTTGACACTGTGATGTGACACTATCTATAGGGCTAGCTAACATTAATTTAGAAATGCGACATTGCAGGGTAGCTACAGTAGCCTAGTTAAGAAGTAGTTATCAGTTAACAGGCGCAGCGGTGAACGTGAACCGTTTTGACTTAAAGAAAATCAATATAGGCCAAGGTGCTGTGATGAAGTCATTATCTCGCGGCAGTTTCTATACAATCGGTAGCGATACTTGCCGGACGGAATCACAACGCAGATGCTGCTGCTTAATTTCGGAGGCGTCTGCACTAACGTTATACACTTGGTCTATCACGCCGTAAGAAAGCCAGAGAACATTAAGCTTGGTTAAAAAAATGCCGGAAGCGGAACTATGTAAAAGTGCGGGTGTATTTTATTTGGATTTCAGAAATATAAATGAGTTTCCCGCAAAAATGTTTCAGAACCAAAAGCAATAGTTTAAATGCTTTATTTTTAGTTACCCCAGCAAGCCAGTGTAATGAGTTAGAGGTTCGCTTGAGTCCAAGGGAGATTTGTCACTCGTCCAAAAAGGTCCAAACGTTAAGTTACGAGGTAAATTGATGTTAGGGAAGCGCAGTTTTATCCATTTTGACAGACATACTAATTGTCCCTGCTTTACAGTTATAAGCTATTATCTGTGTCACTTCCTGTCCCTGCTTTACAGCTATAAGCTATTATCTGTGTCACTTCCTGTCCCTGCTTTACAGTTATAAGCTATTATCTGTGTCACTTCCTGTCCCTGCTTTACAGCTATAAGCTATTATCTGTGTCACTTCCTGTCCCTGCTTTATAAGCTATGGTAAATGGACTGCATTTCTATAGCGCTTTTATCCAATTTACAATTGATGCCTCTCATTCACCAGAGCAATTAGGGGTTAGGTGTCTTGCTCAGGGACACTTTGACATGCCCAGGGCGGGGGATCGAACCGGCAACCCTCCGACTGCCAGACAACCGCTCTTACCTCCTGAGCTATGTCGCCCCCTATTATCTGCGTCACTTCCTGTCCCTGCTTTATCGCTGTAAGCTGTCCCCTGCGTTTCATCCAAGTACAGCATTTCATGAACAGACACACAATCAAAACATTAATAAAGGTCAGTCAGAAAGGCACAGGTGTCCCAGTGACGTCGGATTATCATCACCCTTATATTTTACAAGACAGTATGGAAGAGGCGGGATTTTTCAGTTCATGATTTCAAATTAAATGAATTTTATGAATTGAGCCGACTGAACTCACCCTTCCAGAAGACGGAAAACGGCACAGCACTCCTGGGTCAGCCCCCGCACTTTGAGCGCTTTGTCCAGGCTGTCATGGACAGTCTGGCCTGGCCGCACGTTCACCTGCACACACACAAAGCGATCCACACACATCTGACACGCCAGGACCAGAACTCCTGCTCCAATACATTACGCCATTCATTGCACGATTCAGTACGGCCAGGATTTTTCTGTACGAGAGATAAATTCTTGACACAATAGCACGATGACTCTCAAATACACAATTCCTCTGCAGCGCGATGGAGATTAAAAAATTATATAAATTTAGGCTCTCACTGTTTCAGCAGCTTATTGACTTTGAGATTTTATGGAGTGCTGTATGGAAGAAATGAGCCAAAATAAAGTAAATACATTTATAATGGAATAAATAAGCAATGAAATAAATATCTATTAATTATTTTGTACCTCTTTTATAAATTACATGATGTTTTTATTTGTACATGATTCTGCTTAAAGTACGCTGTTTATTGGCAGTTCTGAACACAAAAAGCTGGTTATTGGCAGTTCTGAGCACGGCATACTGGTTATTGGGGACTCTGACCATAGCATGCTGGTTATAGGCCTCAGAAGTCTGACATAACGCAGAGCAAAAACCTTGCCCATACATGGAATTCCGGTTCAGAGTGAAATTTCTCTATGGAAAAAATGAATGGATTTTCACATAACCGTCCCTGTCACAGTCTGTGATTTAAGCTGGCATCTGAAACTTGAACATTTTTATCTGGACATATTTCTCTCTTAAATGGCACTGGATCCGCTGAATTCTGATGTTGTTTTTCAACCAAAACAATTTTTTTTTGCTAACAAAAAGCCAACACTGCTGCGCATGTTATTTACGTCATAGCTCTTGCGGTTCCCTGGCAAAGCTTGTGAAGCGCAAGTAGCCTAGTTATATTAAAATGTTTACAACGATATATACAACTGTAAAAAATAGAAAAATGTATAATTGAAGGATGCTTGTTAAGGGGGACTCTTACCACAGTACGCTGCTTATTGGGGAGGTAGACCCGGATAGTACCACCTCCACGGGGTGTGTCCTCAGGGCTGGTCTCCCCGGAGGAGGAGCAGGAGGAGGAGGACATGGTGAGAGGCAAGCGGGATGCTGTTCCGTCAGAGGAGCGGCAGGACAGCGTCATTCACTTTGGGTCTCACCTGAAACCTACAGCACAGACACGCACGTCAGCGTGAGTACCCGCACACATCAGCGTCAGTACCTGCACACATCAGCGTGCGCACCCGCACACATCAGCGTCAGCACCGCACACATCAGCGTCAGTACCCGCACACATCAGCATCAGTACCGACACACATCAGCGTGCGCACCCGCACACATCAGCGTCAGTACCCGCACACATCAGCGCGAGTACCCGCACACATCAGCATCAGTACCGACACACATCAGCGTGCGCACCCGCACACATCAGCGTCAGTACCCGCACACATCAGCGCGAGTACCCGCACACATCAGCATCAGTACCGACACACATCAGCGTGCGCACCCGCACACATCAGCGTCAGTACCGACACACATCAGCGTGAGTACTGACACACATCGGTGTCACTACCCGCACACATCAGCGTCAGTACCCGCACACATCAGCGTCAGCACCGACACACATCAGCACCGACACACATCAGCATCAGCACCGACACGGGGCTCTGTGGAAAGGGCACCACTCAACGTATGAGACTTATAATGGCCTACGCACAGTCAGGGAAAACCGCACTTCTGTTTGTCCAAACCAGGGATTTCCAGACATAGAAAGTGGAACTGAACTAATAGTGAAATGTGTTAAAATAAGATCAAGAAAAAAATTATAGGAGAACTTAAACAGTTGAAACAACCACCTTTTTTTTGAAAAGCAAGTGCTTTTCTTGCATGGACTTTACACCATAGTAAGTATAGATAAATAAAGAAATAAAACAGAGTAAATACAATATAACATAACATAATGACGATAACAGGCCATTCAGCCCAACAATACTTGCCATTTTCCCAACTAAAATAGTCCTCCGATTACCTACAGACTAGATAGTATCTAACACTGTATCAAGCCTGGTCTTGAAAATCCCCAGTTTCTGCCTCGACAATGTGACCTGGCAGGCTATTCCACACACAGACTACTTTCTGTGTGAAATAATTCTTCCTAATGTCTGTATGGAATTTACCTTTCGCTAATTTCCATTTATGCGCCCTCGTCCTACGAACAGAACCTGAAGAATCTCTTGTTGTTCACTTTGTTGATCCCCTTTATGAATTTAAAAGCCTCAATCGAATCACCCCTGCGTGATAAACATGGAGTAAGGCAGTAACGCCATTAAAACAGAACATAAGGTTATAAGCAAGTTCAAAATGCTTTGTTAAACATGACTAAAGTCAATTCAGTCACATTCCCGTTATGGCCAATTATTTCATAAAATATCAGCCCTATTTTAAAATATGTGTGGCAGGGAGGGTTAGGGTTAGCGAGTAGGTCTACAGATGAGGATCTAAGGAAAGGTGGTGACGTGTGCATTTATGACATCAGCATGCACTGTAGGGCTAGTCCGAGCCTCAAATTTTAAAATCAATTCTAAAAGACAGTGGAAGCCAGTGTGGTGAAGCTTTTAAAAATGTACCCTATAGACACTACATGGTAAAGGAGAACAGAGAGAGACATTTGGTGGCCAAGGCTTAATTTCACTGATTAGAGGTAAGGGGGGGTGTTTGCACTGGTGACAACATACATTTTTTAAAATTCACTGGGGTAATTAGAGCGCACAGTCTACAGTAGTCTGAGCCTCATTCCCAATCAACGGCGACACCAGCTCTTCAGTGAGCACACTGCTCGGGGGAAAGATGGGAAAAATTAAGAAACGATGGTAAATCCAGGTCCTCGGACCTGGCCGCCTCCATGCACTGGATGTCCAGCTCTTAAACCTTGTTTTTACTAGCAGGACTGCTGCTACAGCGAGCATCGCACTACTGCCTCCACTTCCATCCATTTTCCCTACACTGACCTTTACATTTGTTAGATGAGTATTGCAAACAAGTGACTGTGAACGAGGAAGTGGATAGAACTGTTGCTACCATAACCGTAAGCAACAGCTCATCGCTTTGATGCGAATGGGTCGGCTTCAGAATGCTGCAAATCGGTCGAGTTTTGTGAAGAGACGCGGGGTACAGCTCGCTGTGTCGCGGATCTTCCGTCTGAACTCGCCTTTGAATTGCGTGGAATGCAAAACGGTCTTCAGGGAAAAAGAACACTGAGTTTAGAACGCAAACGTGTTCAGTCGTCCACCGCCTTCCAGCGAACACCACAACCAGACGAGACAACCAAGCTCTCAACAGCAACAACAAACTCCTGGAACAATCTCGTGCACAAAACAACAACCGGAGCTGCAGATTATCCTCCTGAAAATCTATAATTCTATGCTACAGTAAAGTGAATTTTTGTTGCTCACGTGCGTTTTCATTTTGAAAAATATCTCCGTTGTGGTAAACTACATACGGCGGACGAGGGGTCGGGAATTAGTGGCCGTCACTTACAGAAATAAAAAACGAAATGCAAAAAAATTATTTCGCGCGGGGGGAGATCTATTTGGGAGGGCCGCCTATATAAATTCAATGTATGGGAAACACTGCGAAAGTTAAATGCAACCTCTGACAGCAACACTTCCAGAAGTGTGACCCTCATCAGACCCACAAAGGAAAACAGACTGTTTACTGGCTCAGCATCCTACTGGATCAGCATCACGTAAACCTTAGGTCCTCCATAATACAGTGTAATCACGTTTGGTATTGATGGAAAGCTAATGTCATGGGGAATAAGTTGGTGTCTTTGCTGGTGGGGTGCTGACTAAAGACGTCCATGGGTCAGCGCCCAGCTGTTTACAAAGGTCAATACGGTGTGGTGTGCTTACATAGACACCACGATTAGGGCTGCTGATGTACTGCTTCGTCATGATTGTGTGTTCACTTGATGACTTGGGGGTTTTTCTTTAAACTTTGGGTATATAAGGGGGAAAGTGCAATGGCTAGGGGAGACTTGTCAGCACAGCTTCCAATGCATTATATGCGCATTAGCCATTCAACTACGCACATACTTTGCACCATCGTATACTGTATATTTTTGAAAACACTGTACAATAAACTACATTCATTTTAAACCCGGCATTCCACTTTGACTCTAACCACTGCAGTCCCAGCAGTTTTCAGGTCTTAACACAAACATAGGACACAAGATTTCTGTACCCCGTAGTCAACCGTACACTAGTGTCACAGCAGGACACATAATTGTATCTACGCAGGCTTCACAAGCCAGATGGACGTCCGCGTCTACCAACATAGACAGCGATCCCTATAGAGCCACACTACTGGCGGACAGCAGTCTCGTCCGTCTATGCATAACTGTTAGAACGGAGGAAAGGTCAAAACATTACCTTGGAGTCAGATAACCGAGATAACACTAAATGAATCCCACTCCAGTAACACTGGGTAAGACTACACGCTTCCCTTCACCACCCAGACACTTCCGCTGTTTAATGTACCTGAGGGGCTTATCACAATGACACCCGAGTAAGAGCTTCGGGTTCAGCGACCCTCAAGATCCTTGTGGCGTCAGGCAATGCTAGACAGATGACTGTCTGGGAAGAACTATCAAAAAAATGAAGAAACAGATTTGGAGAAGAATACTTCTGTTTTAGAAAACCTACTGTCAGAGAAAAGCAGCGATGAAGAATCTGAAACTGACGATGGTCAGGCTTGCCAGAACATATCAGATGCACTTATTGTACGTCACTTTGGGTAAAAGCGTCTGCCAAATAAATGTAATGTAATGTATACCTGCTAAGTCGACTCCTTCTAAGCACCTTTTTTTCCATATAGCCAAGAAAACAGCAGGTTTGTCCCCACAGCATTGCAGTGCAAAGCTCTTGAAATAAATAAAAAATGAGTGAAACAGCAATCAACACAGGAATCACTACTAATACTAGCTAAAACAATTCACTTTGCATGTTTTGAAAAGATAATGTTGAAATGCCATTTTTCCCACGGCGCGCAGGAACTGGCGCCATGGGCTAGCATGGCAAATCATGGTCACTCACTCACTCACGCACTCACTCATGACCTTTCAGGGACATTTATGGGACGCATGTGCTTCGTTTAGTAGGATGCATGCGCAGGTGGTGCCAGCTAAAATGTGTCTGCGGAAGTGAGTTGCGCCGTGGGTCTGGACAGTTCCGTGCTTGTTTATTTGTTCGGTGGGATATTGTCAGCATGTCTTTAGGCCAAATAAAAACAAAAAAGGACAAAATAGTGAGCAGAGATCACCGTAGCAAGCTTGCGAGGATGAAACAGCAATGGAGTTCAGAGGTGAATTAACATACATGCGCCTGCTACAGGATGTGACATCACACCTGGTGAAGCAAAAGAGCGAAAACGTGGGCGGGGCCAAGGGGTCCAGAAGCGTTTCTCGATGCAGATGCTTTTAAAAAAAGGATAACAAAACCTCAAGCTTCATGTGCTTGCCCATTTGAGTGTTCCTATACCAAGCAAATTTTTGTTTTTTCAATACATGAAAGTATATTTGTCTTAAAAGAAAATCTATTTGCATTATATCCATTAGGAGACATATACAAACGTCATAAAACAGCAACAGAGAATCCCTGGAGCATGGGGATTATTAACTAATTGATGTTATGGTCCCCGGTTACATAGATTTCAGCTTCGTTTAGGTTAGGAGAAATCATGCTTTTTTACATTTCACAGTACAATACTACAGTAACCATGAGCCTCAGAGCCTGTCAGTGATAGTGATAGTGCGGGCCAGAGCCTCCAGAGCAGAAAGATGGGCGGAGCTGAGGTTTCTGGAATGCCTTGACAACTGGACTAACCTAACTTGAACTTGACAAAATGGTGAACCTGCAGAAAATGGATATCTGTGATTGGATGATTCCTATTGCAATGGTCTTCAGGACAGGCCTTCCAAAATTGTTATGTACGCTTGCCTTTTTTTTCAATTTACCCAAAAATTTCCAGCACTATTGCACATTTTTTGAGGTGATTTTTAAATCAGAAGAGTTTCATGCCCAATTAACAGCTGTAAAATGCCCAAACAGCACAGTCAAGGTAAGAAGTTAATGGAGTTTTTGCTTCCAGAAGCTAAGCCCCTCAAAAATAACCCCGCCCACATATCAACTACATGAGCATGTGACTAGTTTCATTAGCTTGGGACCACCAAGCTTTCAGGTTAGGGTGGTGCATGTAGGCCCTTGTTGTGCATTAAGGGCAGAGGCCGCAGACTCATCCCTGTTACTCCAATCACTTCTTTTAATATCAGTTCTCCGTATTGCTCTGTCTCCTACAAAAACATGAATTCTAAACAAAACAGGGCATTAAAAAACAGACACTCTACCACTTCCATATATGTATATGTATGTATATATGTGTGTTTGTGTGTGTGTGTATGTGTATGTGTGTAGCTACTTCAGACCACTCAAGTCTAATTTACATGCAAGACAGGTTGAGGGGAAGTTTACTTCGGCTGTCAGTAGCTAGGCTATCGACACGGGAAACAAGCAACTTATCCGTTACCGTTCGGTTGTTCCCCAAAAAGCTATAACTAATTTATATCTAAATCCGCGAAGAAAACCATTATATTTCTCTAGAATAATAGATGCTGTGCCAATTACTCTGGTAAATTCGGTGACTGTAAAGCATCTTAAGTTAGCCACCTGGCTACCTGTTCTTCATTTCAGAACTACAACCATGGAATAGATAGCAAGCTAATTGCAACTTTTTTGTCATTCTCAATAAGCATTAGCATCGACACACTTAAGTTATTCCCTCAAAATATAACATGTAAAGCATAGTTGGCGAGTAAACAAGTTATCTAATGTAGGTTAGTAATGTCATTTTTTAGCTCACTAGCTAGAAACCATTTTCTACAGATTCTGTGGATTTGTGCTCAGCTGAGCAGGTTAGGGAATTAGCATAGCTAGCTAAATGCTAGCTGTATCAGCTAACGTTATTAAACACAACGAAATGCTGGCTTGCACACACTAAAGTGCTTCCTGGCAATCCCGGCTACGTGGAGGAGCGTTAGATCTGGCCCAAATCCACATAAAACGCGAGCTAAAGATCAGAACACGTCATTTCACCAACCATCAACATTTGTTGGATCCTTGAGTTTTGCGAGCGCTATGATGGGCTAACAGGGTATAGATATAGCGCTAGCTAGTGAACGTGCTGGTAGTACTACAGCGGCCCTTGGATCTCAACACAGTGTAAAACGTACCCTTGTCCTCAGTACCGTGAGTTAGGCAGCTACTACTAACTAACTAACTAAATAACACATTAACGACAACTAAAACAGTTACAGTAAAACAGAAACAGCTGTAAGATGTGACACAGCAGCTAAAGTTGTGAGACATAGTGTTAGCTGCCTGTTAGCAGGTAGCGTTAGTGCGCTATGCTAAGGTAGCGTTTTCACGGAAAGGGATTAAAGCAGTTAGCTAACGCTAGCTCACGTTTGCGCTCTTCAGATTAGCTAGCTAGTTAGCTAGCTACCAATAAACCTGCCAGTGGGCCTAAAAACCAGGGCTTTCTATATATACAACGGCAAGGAAATAAATGTCCAAATTGGTCAGCAAAGATGCCAAGGTATCGGCAATAAAAGAATTCTTTAAAATGTCACACAGTCATAGGAATGTTTTCCTCAATGTGAGCGCCTACCTGAGGAGGACATCTTGAGTTCTCTCAATCTGAACAGCTAGACAAGACCTAACACCTCTATCCCGCATCCTGATTGGTGCTCCGCCATGGAGGGTTCTTCTGACTGGTGCGATCCCTCGGAGACCTCTTCTGATTGGTGTTTACTACAAGGGACTGGTGATTGGTGTCCCTACAAGGGACTCTTTTCATTGGTGTTTAAATGGTAAGAACTGGTAAAAGGCGGGCAGAACAGTCCTGCAATTAACTGGTAGCACACCAATATGATGAACTGGTTTTTTTTTAAATATTCAATGTAGACTTTCAGAATGTAGTTTTTTTTTCCCCCAAAGGACCCTGCATTTATGAAATTACGCATCTCAACCAGCCTTTTGAGTTTCCGAGTTAGGGTAGTTCTATGCTTGCATTCCATGTTATGGCGCTCCGATATGATTTTGTATAATATCACCATGATGTTTTGCCAGTTTATTGTTTACACTCAACTGAGAATTCTGTATTACTAATATAGTTAAAACTAAATATGCATCTAGATATGCTAATTATGCTTTGTATGTGTTCATTTACATATATTTCACAACCATCCTGTGCCTTTTAAAATGAATTCTGTGTGCACAATAGAAAGCAACAAGGTTTTAACTGGTGTGGTTGTAAATTATTTAACAATAAATTCAGGAATAAAATAATACTGCATGCAGACATTGTAAATGTATATTTAGCCAATAGTAACAAAGTAAACAGACCAAAAAATTAGGAATATGGCAAAATATCACCAACTCTTTCACCAGACTACAAAACACAGGTCCGATAAAAGTGTCTGCCAGATGAATGTAATGTAATGTAAAATGGCCGTTATTGGTCGCATTCATCCCATAAAAGCGACATCATTCCGGTCTCAGTAATTTTTATTAGTCAAGCATAAGCACAATTTGGGAAATGATTTTCAGATAACGTTTAAGCTGGAATGAGAGAATGTGTTTGTAAATAAGGCCCGAGGTATAGCTCACAAAGAGCAGCTGGAATTTAATTAAAAGCAAATCTCTGGGCTTGTGAGACCTGAACTGGTGAGTGGGTGCAATAATAAAGAACAGTCTCTGTATATGATTGCATTTACAATGCCACCTAGTGACTGTGCACTGTAAGTACATCTGTACGTCTCCTTTTTGGCTGGACTGCAACAGTGGGGCCAGCCCTACAAAAGCAAATGTCTGTGACTGAGTGACTGAGTGATGAAGTTACACCATTGGTCGGCCAGATCATGTGTGTTAGGTCCAGCCATATACTAGGTTTCCTGGTCTTGTTCACCGTATGTCAGATAACCCCACTTTCAGTATGACAAACCCCAGCTATATGACCTTAAGAGTAACAAAAATGTACAAACCTCATTATTTTGGAAGTGTAAATGTCTGAAACAAGTAAAGGACAAAAACATTAGGCCTCAGCACTGACTCATCCTTTGCAATGCCGATTATTGCGTTGGCTGGATGTTAGGGAGGGGCCGATACAGCAGCATTTATTTCTCTGTTTCTCACACAGGATCTCACACAGGATCTCACACAGCAAGCCTCTTGGTTCCTGCTGAACATCTTCTGACATGTTAGCAGGTACTTGTATGGCAACACTCCAGTTAGTCTACGTCGCTTTCCACTGTGTTTGTGACTGTGCACAGGACATCCAGACAATGTGGTTTCATGTGGGATCTCAATTATTCCCTTTGAATGTGATGAAGTCAGAAATTGGGGGCTCCAGAAGGGGAGGCCCTTTAGGAGAAGCATTATGGGGGAGGTGTTATGGAGGAGGCGTTATGGAGAAGGTGTTATGGGGCATGCTGTGGATTTTAAAACTAACCGCCTTGATGCACTATGATGCACTCCCAATCTGTCACACACTTTCGCCAAATTCATGCACCTTTACCTGTATTTGTTATTCTAAAATGTGTTCGGGACTCTTTTCTGTGTGAGGAGGGGTAGGTGTGGCTGCAGAGCCTGTGGTTTGGGATCACATCTGAGTAGTGTGTTTGTTGCTAGCTAGCCACTGGAATGGCCCAGATACAGCAAAGCAAAATGACAAGCCAACAAGGCTCGCTCAAGAACTAGAGTTAACTTTTGGAATTGTTTTTCCTCTGGGGCATCAACTTAACTTCACCAATTTGTATGAAAAGCGATGTGGAGTTGGCTTGCTTTCTGTTGGACCTGCAAGTAACCACACCTCTAGCGATCCAGCTAGGGTTGCCAGATGTCCGGGTTTTGACTAGAATGCCCAGTTTTCAAATTGTTAAATTGTACATGTCCAGCTCGGGGTCCTGAATAATCGATGGGAGACACTTACTGGTAGTTCCTAATGAATTTGTGTGTCAGTGACTTAGTCAGGTAGCCAACCTGCAGTGAGTGGGAGGGGTAGAAGACTGAGGAGGAGACTTCTTTGACTGTAAACAGGACCACAGCAAAGCTAAAAAATCCTGCATAGCATGCCTTTAATTATAAAATCTACATAGTTATGCTTGGAAATTAGGAGTTGATTTACCTTTGATTAAGGTAATGACAAAAACATCAATTTTTAGTTTCAGAACACCAGAATTATACATCACAATAACCAGAAGAAACATTAAGATTGGAACATTTTATTATGATTAACATTACTGCCCTTCAAAGTGATTCGGCTATATTTAATTACAAGTATGCGGCAAAACCGTCACAAACAACAACATCAAAGAGAAGCAGATGATTTTATGGACAGAGGAGAGGGATGGAGGGAAAGAGAGGAGAGGGATGGATAGCATCATATGGGTCTGCTGGCATTTCTGTTCCTAATTTCATGATTTCACCTTTTAAATGCACTGTCCAGGACATAAAGTTTTACAACAAGAATAACTGCAGAATTGGGGGTCCTTGGCTAATTCCCACACAGAGGCGCGTTACTGCACTTAAATAAGGCCATCGATGCACATAATCGAGTTACCATTCTGTTTGTCACTTCTGGTCTATTAGCATCTCTAACCTGCAGGGAACAACGTACTCTGCTTGATGCTGCAAAGGTTTAAAGCACAAACCTTAGATTGAGGTTAACATTAACATTGGACTTCCCAAATTCTGTCCAAGGAACACCTCTCCTCACCAGGCTTACAGGATAAGGGGATCTGGATGTGCCGAGAGGATGGGGGGGATCTTTTCCCATGAATGACTAACAGACCAGAGAGTAACCGATTTTACCATGGCCCTTAAAACCACACCTCCCAGCAGGCCTTTCTCTCCCTTTCTTTTCCCAGTGAAAGGCCGGTCCAGTCAGCACTGAGAGCAGGGAGGTGCTGTGCAGTGGATTCCAAGCACAGTGCAGCACTGGGCTAGGATTTGGTGGGGGATTGTAGGTAAAGTCTGACGACAGAGTAGCTCTGAGGGGGCAGGGGGACAGAATGAGTGGGGAGGGGGGGGCTGATTTGGTGATTCGGCGACTCTAGGAATTGTTGATCGACATGTTCTCCACTCCGTGCTGGACAGCGCGATCTCCATCCTTCTTCTTCTTCCCTCCTTCCTGTTGTTTCTTCTGCTTCTTGGACAGCTCCTGGTCTATGGGGGCAGGCTTCACGAAAGGGATCAGCTCCTTCAGCCCTGCGGGGGTGGGGGGGGGGGCGTTATTCAGTGAAGCATTACGTGACGGAACATTACGGCATTCAGCAGACGCTCTTCTCAAGCGCGACAGTGATTACACCGTTTCCTTACACAGCTGGACAGTGTCACTGAAGCCATTTTGCCTCTCCCCCATTTAAACCCCTTACGTTAATTACTTTGCTCAACGGGACAGCAGCCCCAGAGCTACAAGCCCAGCTCCCTAAGCGCTACGCTGCCCGTTCGGTGGGGCTCCAGGTCTCACCGGGGGGCATGAAGTCCCGCAGCTTCTCGGGGATGACCACGCCCTCCTCCGTCTGGTAGTTCTCCAAGATGGCGCAGATGACGCGAGTGGTGGCACACATGGTGGCGTTGAGCATGTGCACAAACTCGGCCTGCAGAGGAAGAGGAAGGAGAGAGACAGAGGGGGACACACGCAGATCTTAGCAAACAGGACATTAACCGTATTCACCCCACTTCATCGCCTGGCAACGGAAGTCCGGCCTGTCTAGGGTGTGTGGCCAGGAGCACACTGTTCCCAGGGGGCTCCAGTGAGGGGTGGTGATGGTGGGGTAGAAGCATTGTTCTGATGACATCATTTTTATGGCCAAAATGGAAAAGACAAAAATGTGAATGGTATGCAGAGATTAACACATTCGTCACGTTGTTCAGCGGTAGCCTAGCGAGTCTATTGTTCCCCTCAGCCCAGAGGAATTTGGCAATTGGTCCATCTGAAAGTATACGGCCAAACAGAGCTCTGCAGAGGGACTGTGACCGTCAAGTTCACTTCATTGACCAAGCTGCTTTTTTTTTTTTCCATTAAATCGCAAGATAAATGATTAATCAGAGATGTGTGTTAATATGCGCCTTGCACCACGGCGCCCTCTGCTGGTGACCCGGCCCTACAGGCTCCTCACGTAAAACCACCAGCTTTCAATACTCAGTCAGCGCAACCTGCACTCCCACTGGTCACCTGCAGGGCTGCCAGGGACACAAACCCACTCAGCCCTTTAAAGGGTCACTTCACTTTGGTATAGCACAGATCCTTTTGTGGGGCTAACCTCATTGCATTTGCATAGCACGAATACAGACTGTTGACTGTTAACGGCATCACTGTTCCACTTGGTTGTCCAGCTCCCAATTCACTCCCATTCATTTTTGGGACCTTGCTGAAATAAATAGTTTTATAGCACAAACTAACTATGGAAGATAGGGGCAAGGGCAGCTGATGTTGCTAGTATCCAGCCATGCAAATACAACGGGGCAAGCTCCACAAAATGACTTGTGTTCTACCAAAGTGAAACACCCCTTTAAGGTGTAAAATCAAAAACATGTGATTAGAATGTTCTTAACTGAACATTCTAATGCTGATGTAACAATCACTGCTGGTGACTGAAAGCGATGAAGTTCCAGAACGTTCCAAAAAATCTTTTTCAGGGCTAAACCTGATTTGGAGCTGTGACTCAGTCAATACAGAGAACGTCTCATTGCACACAAAAACTGATGAGAAAGCATACAACTTGAGGGATTTACATACCATGCAATTCTACATATATCTCACATAATAGTTTATCACAACAGTTGGCTCTAGCATACATAAACGTAATTTTTCCAAAATGCCAATTTGATATACTTACGTAACTACGTTAACAGCATTATAGTTTTACTCCATGTTAATTTTCTTTTTTCCCCATTGAATTTCTTTATTTTATCCATTCTTTTACAGCGTAAAGTGCTGTGTGTGTCATATAAGAAAAGTGCTCTACAAAGTTTACTTTTACTGTTATTATACATACATTATAGAGGGGTGAGAAAGAGGAACGTGTAGACAGAGTAAATAAAAAGCAGTTGAAAAGGTTGATCTGCTTCCCTCCTGGTGGAGCTCATAACGATGCCCGCGCGCTCGGCGTACCTTGTCCATCATCTTCTTGGTCTGGCCGTAGCGGATGCGCAGACGCCGGGCCTGGTAGTCCGTGCAGTTGGAGCAGGACACCAGCTCCCGGAAAGCCGAGGAGCCGGGGAACCAGGCCTCCAGGTCCAGCTTCTTACTGGCTGCATGGTTCAGAGCCCCTGGGAGGAAGTCAGGGCGCTTAACACAGGAAGTGCACACGCAGGGGAACAGGAAACCCACCCTCAAAATGCCAGATCCAACACAACAATTACACTACATGGCCAAAAGTATCTGGACACCCATTGGTCTGGGGCTGTTATTCATGATTTGGGCTAGGCCCCTTAGTTCCAGTGAAGGCGAATCTTAATGCTGCAGCATGCAACCACATTCTAGATGATTCTTTGCTTCCCCAAAAGCCTGGGGAAGGCTCTTTCCTCTTTCCTGCATGACAATGCCCCCAGGCACACAGCGAGGTCCCTATGGAAATGGTTTTGTAGAGATCGGTGTGAAAGAACTTGACTGGCCAGCACAGAGCCCTGATCTCCACCCCATCCAACACCATTGGAGTTAATTGGAAAGCCAACAATGAGCCAGGCCTAACTGCCCAATCACTGCCCGACCTCACTAATGCTCTTCTGGCTGAATGGAAGCAAATCCCTGCAGCAATGCTCCCACATCTCAGAAGCCTCCCAGAAGAGTGGGGTTTGTTATAGCAGCAAAGGGTGGACCAACTCCACATGAATGCCCATAATTTTGGATGAGATGCTGGATGTCAGGTGTCCACGTACTTTTCGCCATGTAGAGTATGTTAATGTCCCATTTGAGCACATGTGCAGTGAGGAGGAGGACAGACTATTAAGGGCTGACACAGGCCTCTTTAATTCCATCTGTGCACTCCAACGGGGTGTTCCACAGTGCCCCACTGCTGCACTGTAATTTAACAAATTAGATTTTACCGGATAGCACATTAAATCTAATACCCAATTTTCCCTGGTGCCGTGCCAGTAACACCTGTCCTCCACCTGTAAGCCATCGGTGACACCCGTGAGCCTCACAGGAGCTGTGGCGCAGAGGGACCCTAACGAACTGCTTCCCTGTTACCGGGGCGACGGATCCTCTCCCGTGACTGGTCCAGACCGTTACGAGGGACTCGTACGCGGGGAACGGAAGGTGCGCGAGGCGCGGGGCGAGAGAGTCGGCAGCAGGGGGCGCTCACCTGAGACGATGTTGACGATGCGGTAGGGAATCCCGAGAGACTGGTAAAACTCCTCCGCGGTTCCGATCATCTCGTCGAACATCTCCCAGGACTTGTTGTCATGAGGAGAGGAGAACACAAACTGCTCGATCTGCAAGCAAAGGAAAAAGGTGCGGCTTACTGTGTAGGACCTGCACACAGGTAACACAGGCACGCACGCACACGTACACACACGTACAAACATGCAAATATGCACATACATACACACACAGATTTATAGTGACACAAGTGACAAGAATAATAAAGAGTTGACTTTATTATTAACCCTTTATTTTCAGTTAACTGTTTTCTTAATATAATAAACCAGTCTAAATCAATGAGCTCTGCAGCTTCTGAGTAACTTAGAATTAGCAAACAAACAATGCTATTGATTTTATGGCCCTTTTTATTTCCTTTAGGACTGACAGTATCCAAACACAACAGCACTGCATTACCTCTGCATATTCAACCATCTAACATGGCCGCCCTCAAACTGAGAGAGGCAAAGAGAAAGAGAGAGAGGAGAGGGGGAGAAAGAGAGAGAGATACAGAGAGTGTGAGAAAGAGAGAGAGGGAAGGGGAGAGAGACAGGCAGAGAGAGGGAGAGAGAGATTGGGAGAGGGAGCCAGAGAGAGAGAGAGAGAGATACAAAGAGAGGGAGGGAGAGAGGGAGAGAGAGGGAGAGACAGAGAGAGAGAGAGAGAGAGAGAGAGAGAGAGACAGACCTTCTCAAACTGGTGCACGCGGAAGATGCCGCGGGTATCGCGGCCGTGTGAGCCCACTTCCTGTCGGAAGCAGGTGGAGATCCCGGCGTAGCGCAGGGGGAGGTCCTCCGGCTTCAGCCACTCCTCTCGCAGGAAGGCAGCGATTGGCTGCTCCGAGGTGGCGATCAGGTACTTCTCATCCAGCGAAGAGTCATCTGAACGTTCACTGCCCTTTCCAATAACCTGGATTAACACACACACGCACGCACGCACACACATACACATACGCATGCACACACGCACGGACGGATGGACGGACGCACGCACGCGCACACACACACGCATGCATGCACACACGCACGGACGGACGGACGCACGCACGCACGCACACACAAACACACACACACATACACAAGCACGGACGGACGGACGCACACACCCACATACACGCATGCACACACGCACGGACACACACACACGCTGGGGTTAAGTTGGGCTAGGCTGGCTGCACCATGTCAGGTCATCTACCGTTACCAAAGCAGTCCTAGTCTGGAAGAGAAGGGAGGGTGAGGTAGGGAGGGGGGGTTTGGGGAGGGTGAGGTAGGGAAGCGGGGTTTGGGTGCTGGGGAAAGAGGGGAGGGTGAGGTAGGGAGGCGGGGTTTGGGTGCTAGGGAAAGAGGGGAGGGTGAGGTAGGGAGTTGGGGTTTGGGTGCTGGGGAAAGAGGGGAGGGGTGACCCCCTTCCTGAGGGCGTCCTGCACCTTGTAAAGCTCTTCATCGAACTGGCTGAGCTGAGCGACCTCCTGCATCACCTCCTTCCTCATGAAGAAGGGCGTGTACAGCGGCGTGTACTTCTTCATGTACAGCGTCTGCAGGGCGTACTGGATCAGCGCCTGCTCCAGGAAGACCAGCGGCCCCTGCGCACACCACAGAGGTCAAAGCTCAGAGGTCATCTATAACCAAAACCCAATGGCTTCAAAAGAGCCCACGCTTCACATGTTATTGGCTGGTCACACTGTGTGCTGCTGAAGCAGACAAACTCTCAGGAAGTCTTCTGCAATCATTTCTTCACAGAAGAGTCTTCAGATGCTTTGATGTCTGGTCATTGAACAAAACATCCTCAAGCAATCAAACTAAAACTGCAAACAACAATGATGCCAAGAACAACCGCAAGATTACACATTAAATTGGTAATACGAAAGAACTGACATATTGTTGTTTGAGCAACGTGCCAAAGTATCAGCGAGCAAAAAAATAAAAAATAAATAAAAAACAACTCCCAGTTGGGAGACCACACCCCCTTGTGAAGTTCAGTCACTAAAAACATTGCCAGTGAACACCTACCATGCTCAAGTCTGTAACGTTCTTCCTTCGATTTTATCTGGTGAGGGGTGTGACCCTACCTTGAGGAAGGCCAATCGGCGTGCGTTTATCTGGTGAGGGGTGTGACCCTACCTTGAGGAAGGCGAATCGGGGTGCGTTTATCTGGTGAGGGGTGTGACCATACCTTGAGGAAGGCGAATCGGGGTGCGTTTATCTGGTGAGGGGTGTGACCCTGCCTTGAGGAAGGCGAATCGGGGTGCGTTTATCTGGCGAGGGGTGTGACCCTACCTTGAGGAAGTACCCCCGGCTCCCCGCCACCACGGCTCCCTTCTCGCCCTCGTACCCGTCCACCATCACCACCAGGTCCACGTGGGAGTACTTCTTCTGCACCGCGCAGTCGCCCCACGTGCGCTCCACCAGGTTATCCTCGTCCTGCCGGGCCCAGCGGAAAAGGAGAAGAAAAATACTGAAAACAAACACCGCAGAACCAGAGGATACACGGCCGCCCCGACAAGAAGCGGGGTGACGGGCCGTCTGGATAGTGTAGAGGTACAAGCACTCGCCTACCACCGCAGAGACCCGGGTTCAATCCCCGGCAGCGGTACTTCCGGCTTGGTCAGACGTTCCTACGAACACAATTGGCAGTGTTCGCGGGTGGGAAGCCCTGATCGTTGCATTAGCGACTCCTACTGGTTGGTGGGGGCGCCTGTTCAGCAGGGAGGGGATCTGGGGGAGATAGCGTGAACCTCCGCACGTGTTACGTTCTCCCAGTGAAACTGCTCGCTGTCAGGTGAAAAGAAGCGGCTGGCGACTCCACATGTATCAGAGGAGGCCTGTGGTAGTCTACACCCTCCCCAGACCGACAGAGGATAGCGCATGGACCAGGACCGTGATACGCACTGGATTAGTGTAACGACTAAAATTGGGGAGAAACTGATAAATAAAAAAAAAAAATTTTAAAAGAAGAAGCAGGGTGACCCGCCTCTCGCATGAACAGAAGCGCAAGAACGAAAATACAACAAACCGTTCAGTTCAGTCTAGGGTAGGGGGCATGCACTCGCTCCCAGGCTGCGTGAAGTTACATTACGTGCAGCTAAATGCTAAACAGCGTGGAGGGTTAGATGCCGACGTGTCAAGCTGAAGAACGTACGTGCTCCAGGTCGGACATTCCGGAATCTCCTTGGGCACGGTTCGCTCCACTAAAATTATTTTTAACGTTTCGTCCCAATTTTTTCCCCAGCGTAGATCGCCCAATCACGTGCATCAGCAGCGTGTGACAGCACCCGCGACCGTAGGACTTTCGTCTGAGCGACGCACTTCATGTGCGGCTCGACAGGCCGCTTGGCGGGAGCCATATGCCCCAGCCTGCCGAGAGCCTCCCATCATCTAGGTGGCGCTAGAGCTGACCGTCCGGATTCCATATGAAGCCCATTAATGTTTTTATACTGCAGATATACAGCACTACAGCAACCGTTGCTGGCTGACAGCCCACCTCGTCGTTGCTGATTGGAACGCTGGGGTGTAGCAGGTTGCCGATCTCGCGCAGGTACTCGAACCTCTGTTCCTCCAGCTTCAGCCGCAGACTGTCCCCTTTCTGCACGGCCTCGTCCACCAGCAGCCGAACCTGCTTAATCTGAGTCACTGTCAGGCCCTGCAGACAGAAACAGCATCACCACATTAGCCTGTTAATCTATCCTTAAACACACTGCACATGGAGTCAGAGCCAATGAATCATTTAATCTATTCTTAAACACACTGCACATGGAGTCAGAGCCAATGAATCATATAATCTATCCTTAAACACACTGCTCATGGAGTCAGAGCTGTTGAATCATTTAATCTATCCTGAAACACACTGCACATGGAGTCAGAGCTAATGAATCATTTAATCTATCCTGAAACACACTGCACATGGAGTCAGAGCTAATGAATCATTTAATCTATCCTGAAACACACTGCACATGGAGTCAGAGCTAATGAATCATTTAATTTAACCTTAAACACACTGCACATGGATTCACAGCTAATGAATCGTTTAATTTAACCTTAAACACACTGCAAATGGAGTCACATGAACACATACACATGTGCACACACACACGCACAGAACACGTATATACACACGCGCGCACGCACATACACACACACGCATACACAATCACACTCTCACACACACACTCACACACATTCACACGCACACACTCTCACAGACACACGCACACACACACCCACGCGCTGGCGTACCGAGAGAATCTCTGCCGTCAGCTCCTCCAGGTTCTGGGCCTGTTCTGGGACGGAGTCATCATCCCCCACCGGCTCCTTCTTCTACAGCAAGGAGCACAAACACACCAGGCCAGTCAGACACCGAGAAAATACTGATTTACTGATACTGCTTTCCTTGCCTGCCGCATAAAGTGCTCTACACCAAGAGAGTACAGATGAAATAAAATAACACAGAATCAAGATATTAGACATTTAACAAAACAGTAACACAGTTTAAATACGTAAAGGTTACATGCAATAACGTCATTAACGTCATTAATGAAGAAAGGTGCCTGAAAATTCTTCTCTGGCCCAGAACAAACAACATCTGTTTTTGTTTTCACCTAACAAAATCAACAATGTATTCACAGTAATAAAAAATCACTTTACAAAATGAATGCACACACACACATATATGTATGTGTATATATGTATATATATATATATATATATAGGTTCTGTCGAGAATTTGTTGCTGTACAATCTTATTCCTCTACACACTTCTATTTTTTTCACCAAATGGATCAGCTTTACAAGCACCAATTCTACCAACAGCAAAAGATTATTTCTCCTGCTAATGAAGCATAGCTATTTTCAGCTTGATTTCATCCTCACCAGTGGTAGCTCCAGTGGCCAATCGATTGCATCGTTACCCACTCACCTTCATCTTTTCTCCAATGGTCTTGCTGCACAGGTTCTTGGCTTTATTCAAGTTGTCGGCCACAAAACGACCTGCAACCGGTCAATCAAAAAGAACACATCAAACAGCATTACTCGTCTCCACACAAAATGACAGCTCGACATAGCAACTGCCATGCTTGTTAAACTATTCTGTCGATATTACTCCAGGTTCTCTGAAATAATAGCCCTGAAAATTTCAGAAAATAAATGTGCACCTGCTTGCTGAGACAACGCATTTTACAGACCCTGATCAGAAGAAGGTCTGTATTCTTCTTTTATCAGATATAGGAAAAAGCTGGCATTAACCTGGGAACATCATATTTACTGCTCTGGTTTAGAGGGTCTGCAATAAGGTCATACATCACAGCTAAATGAAGATGCAGTTCATTTGCACTAGCAGTCGGGCACTGTGGCAGCTGTACTTACCATCAGTTCATTGCAGATGCCATTCACATTATATATTCATTATATATATATATATGTATCCCCTACAGAGATGGGTCACTGCAAATCAATACAAAGTTATACTGAGTGACTATCTTTATCCTATGATGAAACATTTCTATCATGATGGGAGTGGTCTCTTCCAGGATGATAATGCCCCCATCCACAGGGCATGAGGGGTCAGTGAATGGTTTGATGAGTATGAAAATGATGTGAATCATATGCTATGGCCTTTGCAGTCACCAGATCTCAACCCAACTGAACACCTATGACAGATTTTGGACCGATGCGTTAGACAGCGCTCTCCACCACCATCATCAAAACAACAAACGAGGGAATACCTTCCTTTTGGAAGAATGGTGTTTCATCCCTCCAGTACAGTTATAGGGACTGGTAGGATCTATGCTAAGGCGCATTGAAGATGTCCTGGTGGCTCATGGTCATCCAACACATAACAAAGACACTTTATGCTGGTTTTTCCTTTGTTACCCATTTGTGTGTCTGTGTGTGTGTGTGTGTATATATATATATATATATATATATATATATACAGTATATATATATATAGTTACGCCTTGGCGGGGGCATGTATATACACACAGTATTCGCTTTGAAAACGCCCTAAAATCGTTTCTTTATACGAGATATATATAATATTACAAACTGACTTGATCGCTAATACGTCTGGCACTTCAGGACTCAGGATGCACACTGCGGTGTCCACCCCACTGCAGGTGCGACGACAGCACTCTTATTACGTCACTGCTCACTGCTTTGCAACAGGATTGCATCAGACGGCCGCGTGTGCGCCTGCACTTCCTGCTAAATAACAGCCCACCTCCCAATTTCTTCTAGGCTAACAGCAGCTAATGCCATAAAAATGTGAAATTTTTCAATCTCAAAACTTCTGACAATGGCTGGTAATGATCGTTCTTAAATGTGTTTTCCCAAACGTGAACACGACGGCCATGTACCTAACATGAGCCCTACATTTAGCTAGCTTACTCCTCTCAGTTCGGCATATGGTTACTCATCTCGCAAAAACGAAACCGGTAAACTGTTACACTTGGTCTGTTGTATGTCTCCGGTGTCACTTCATACAAGACTGATAAGCAAATATTAATGTTTAATAAGCCAAAACGGCCCCTCGTACTGACGATAGCGAAGGTTACATACAATTCATGCACGTACGACACTCACATTTTCTCCATTCTGCATCTGCTTGCACCAGTTTATCCACCAGTGACACATCTTTGAATCTCTTCGCCTGTGTTTCCTTCACTTTTTCAGGATCACCACCTTTATCCGTCCGAAACAGGTCCAAATCTAGAACCATTTTTCCACCTTCTAGCAAGCAGCACGATTTGTAAATGAACGAAAAGAAGGAAAACGTTCAGCACCACCTCCCTTCTCCGCAAACCGGAGAAATTTGGACGAGCTTCCAACAGTGAGAAACGAGCTGCAGTTTGAACCGGTACGAAAGCAGCCAGCAAGCCACAATGTGCAGAATGACTTCCGGTAACCACCGAGGTAGAACATTTAAAAATAAAAGTTTTTACAGCTACTTCCTCCTGAACGTTTTATGGTATTGAACCAAAACAGTTGTATGGGAGGAAGGTGTGAATGTGTGTGTGTCAACAGGAGTACCCCATTCAGGCAGTATACCAGATTCTGTATATAAAAATGGCACTATGTTGGACATTTTGGGTCAGGCCATACCAGAATGAAGTGGAGGCCAGAGAGTCACTACTGGCTTTATTGGGTGAACTCATGTTTCCACATAGTGGCTTCAATCAATTGAATTTACCACAGATGGACTCCAATCAAGTTGTAGAAACATCTCAGGTATGATCAATAGAAACAGAATGCACCTGAGCTCAATTTTGAGTGTCATAGCAAAGGGTCTGAATACCTTATGTAAATGTGATATTTCCGTTTTTAATTTTTAATAAATTTGCAAAAATTTCTAAACATGTTTTCGCTTTGTCATTATGGGCCACTGTGTGTAGATTGATGAGGATAAAAATGAATTTAATCCATTTCATAACAAGGCTGTAACGTAAGAAAATATCGGAAACGTGAAGGGGTCTGAATACCTTCCAAAGGCACTGTATGTAAACTTTTGGCCTCAACTGTAACTGATCAAATTAAAGACTGAGAGGAATCAATAAGCTCCTCATGAGGTTGTTGAACATGAGTTCAAGTTCATCATTTTTATTAGCTGCGACCGGCAGCTCTATAGCCCTGTCTGTCGGTCGGTCGGTTGGTTGGTCGGTCCACAAAAAGTGTCCCACCCCGTAGCGGCCACAGTTTTCGTTCTCTGAAGGTACAGCTGAGCAACTTTCAGGCCGATTGACCAAGAGGAGGCGTGGCGATGGTCGTGGCCTATCACAAAAAGGTGCATAACTCCCAAATGGATTCACAGATTTGCACAAGATTTTGTGGAAAGTTTGGTCGTGAGCCAACGAAGAGGTCACATGTTTGTGTGAGGGGGCGTGGCCTATCACAAAAAGGTGCATAACTCCCAAATGGATTCACAGATTTGCACAAGATTTTGTGGAAAGGTTGGTCATGATCCAAAGAAGAGGTCATGTGTTTGTGTGAGGGTGTGTGCATGGATGCATGCACGTGTGCAGTCACAGCTATTGGGGATTCACGCTTGTTTCCTTAAAATTAACACAATGCAGGTTTGGCTCATTATGTTGTCTTTGTCTTACTCATTATCTACAGGAATGGTTAGGTGTGGCCAAGTGTCTATACTTTCATCAAATAGGAGCCTGTTGATTAACCTCAGTCTTCAATTTGATCAGTGAATTTGGTTACCTCTGTTTCTGTAGTTATTTGGAACCTAACACAATGTGAACATGGAACTTTTATTCTTTGTGGCATGCATTGTGATTTCTGACATAAAATGTGGCTTAAGAGAATAAGTAATCCCTCTAAACATGAAAAGCACCTAATTAAGAAAAATGAGCAGCTTGTTAAAATTCTGGGTAGGCAATTGTGAATGGAACTGCATGCAAAGCTGCTCCCCAGGCCCGAGGCTGGGAAGCACTGAGCTAGAAAGCTCATAACTTATACAAACGTTTATTAAATAACCAGACAAATGAGGTTTTTTTTATAGTAATATTTACATTTTCGTGGCATTTTGCACAATAGTGAAAACAGATTTGGTCAGCCAGTTAGCCATGGTGGACTTAAGAGGTCTATGTACTTAAAGCAGCATGGAGAATTGGCCAGAGTAGCTTTGCCTACTTTGGGCTGGTCACTGAGACTCCGCCTCCTTTGGATCAGTCAATGAGACTGTCTTGTTAGGGTTCGGCCAGTCAGGCTCTGTCTCGTTAGAGCTCGGCCAGTGAGACTGTCTGTCTCGTTAGGGCTCGGCCAGTGAGACTCTCTGTCTCGTTAGGGCTTGGCCAGTGAGACTCTCTGTCTCGTTAGGGCTCGGCCAGTGAGACTGTCTGTCTCGTTAGGGCTCGGCCAGTGAGACTGTCTGTCTCGTTAGAGCTTGGCCAGTGAGACTCTCTGTCTCGTTAGGATTCGGCCAGTGAGACTGGTTTACAGGCTGGCTGTATGATGGAGGGAGACCAGCAGGGACGTGGCATAGAGCAGGAAAGAGTGAGCATGTAAACAGGACAGCAGCTTGCATGCAGACCCACTCGTAAACATGGCACCAACAGAGAAAAGGAGCAATAACAGCTTCTCCTCATTTTCTGACAGGCTCCGCCCCCTTTGGGCTCAAAACTGATGTTTCTGTCATATATGGAGCTCTTAAACATATTTAACATATTTATATCTATCCACTGTCTATACTGTTTATAACTGTCTATACTGTTTATACCACATTGTATTCATATTTATTCACTTTCATACTGTATATACCTTAGCTTTTCATTCCATATTCTATATTTATATTATATATATGTGCATACACCTTACTGCACTTTACTGCTTCTTTGCACTTCTGGTTAGATGCTAACTGCATTTCGTTGTCTCAGTATGTGTACTCTGTGCAATGACAATAAAGTTGAATCTAATCTAATCTAATCTAAAGACACAGCAAAACATTTAATTCAATCGTTTATCGCGTTTGTGATCGTTCTTCACCCAGAAAAAAATCATAACACTTACTGCAGCAAAAAACTTCCTTCATGTCAAAAGAACTAAGATCCACATACAAAATATGTGCAAAGATTTTATTTGAAAACCAATTTATGTTTATTTGCCCTGCAAATGTAATCACTGAAAAAAAGACATAACTGGGGGAAAAGCCCCATCTGTATTGTTGGTCAATTGGGTAAGTACGTTCTTATAATTTTGATGTCCTCTTCTGGCCGGTCTTGAGTGTTTGTCTCCACCATGCCAATGCGATTGAGCACAGCCATTCCCTGGCAAACCCTGCCGAAGATGGTGTGTTTCCCGTCCAGCCACTGTGTGGGCGCCGGCGCCAGCGCCAGGAAAAACTGGCTTCCGTTGGTGTTTGGGCCTGCGTTTGCCATGGCAACGATCCCTGCCCCTGAAACAGTGCAAATCATTCACAGCAATTAAAGGAGAATAGATACCCTGACAACATAAGACTGCTGTCACGCCACTATTATTACTACAATAATAGTAGCAGCAATACAATATTTAAAACAATCTCCACAAAATCAATTCACCTGTGAATTTCAATTCTGGATTGATTTCATCTTCAAACTGTTTTCCATAAATGGAAGCGCCACCCCGGCCTGTAAGGAACAACATCAGTCAAAACCGAACAACGGACACAAACCTTATACAGCCAAACACAGACACACACCCTACACAGCCAAACACAGACACACACCTTATACAGCCAAACACAGACACACACCCTATACAGCCAAACACAGACACACACCCTATACAGCCAAACACAGACACACACCCTATACAGCCAAACACAGACACACACCCTATACAACCAAACACAGACACACACCCTAAACAACCAAACACAGACACAAAACCTATACAACCAAACACAGACACACACCCTTTACAGCCAAACACGGACACACACCTTATACAACCAAACACAGACACACACCCTATACAGCCAAACACAGACACACACCCTATACAGCCAAACAAAGACACACACCCTATACAACCAAACACAGACACACACCTTATACAGCCAAACACGGACACACACCCTATACAGCCAAACAGATCTTTAACATGAACGCTATTGGCCAGAACAGGTGTATCAGGGGAGCTGTTTCCACGATTACAGTATACATATTTCTACAGTCCAACTGATTAATAATGAAAGCAAACTTAAATATGAATATTACCCATGATAACACTACAATAGAACTCAGGTGAGGTGGTGTAGTGCTCAGGAGAGGTGGTGTAGGATTCGGGTCAGGTGGTGAGACCTGCTCACCTGTGCCAGTGGGGTCACCTCCCTGGACCATGAAGTCTTTGATGATACGGTGGAACTTGGTATTGTTGTAATAACCCCTTCTTGCCAGCTCAGCAAAGTTCTTACAGGTTTTTGGAGCATGTTTCCAATACAACTCCACAGTAACCCTCCCCATTCTGAAAATGCACAGATGAACTGTTAATGCAATAACATTGTCAGCTGCATACAGTTTTTTCTGACATTTTCTTCCCCTAATGCTACCTCAACCTCAGTCATATCTCCCAAATGAAAATATTCTTGCTAGCATTAAATAATCAATTCAGAGGTGCTATAGATAACTTTTTTTAATGTAGACAAATACTAATTAAAGAAAAAACATCCACATAGCTTGCAGAAAGATGCAGAGTACTGAGTATTGCTTTTCCTCAAAAAATTATATTGACTATAAATTTGTAATTACACATCGTTTTCTATGGTCCGTAAAACGTGTTTCTGTTTAAGTCAGCCAGAGACATCAGGTGCTGGGGAAACTGCCTCCAACAATGTTCCCCAGGGCTCCAGAGTGAGACCATTAAACCTGTCGAGCGCCACCAAACATTTTCAATGGACGTGACAGAGCGACTACCATCTAATCGACATTTGATTTGTGCCTGCGCAGGTCTGCTCCAGCCCATAACGCCCGTTGTAATGCACATATTGACAACATCCTCCACCCGAAATCTGGACTAGACTAGAGGTGGGTAGTTTGCAGCCAAGCCGGCTCCTTTAGGTGAACGTTAAGAGTCAACTCGCATATAGTTCCTCATCTTCATTATGAACTACCGTATGCTATGAACTCCTAATGAAATGAACAAAACTACAGAATGTAACGCTAACATGTTTTGTCGTTCTTTGTTAATATTTGTTCTCCCCTCTTTGTTGAAGCCCCAATTTACCTGTATGTTTGATTTGCATAAATTAAAGGAAAAAAAACAAACAAAATCTTCCCTGGGTTGAATACATTTTCAGCAATTATGCTTACTCAAATTTCCCTAAGTTGTATTTTGTGAAGACACGCTCCTGCGCATGAGCTGGGAACAGTCTAGGGCGATGGGGAGACACAACATCCCCTGCTGTACTGAAAACGCCTGAATTAAAAGCACAATGCAACTAAACCAATCGGGACAACATCACACCAACCGGCTCGTGACTACACAGCCCGGCAGCTGCAGTGAATCAATCCAAAGCAAGCAATATTTAGCTAAAACACTGGAACGATGCTTTGCTGAATACGTGTTTCATGTGTTGACTGGGCCCAGCTACATCAACTCATTTGACCAAATACCAGCGGACATCGCTAGACATCCATGTAAGAAAACCCAATCGATTAACTAAATTAGCTTGCAAGATATTGGTTAGATGTTAGCTTGTTCATTATCACCCTGTATAAGAGCGACAGTAAAATAAAAGGCTAAATACAGCTAACTAGTAACATGACAGTGTTGTATTTATTTATTTTTTGTAGCTCGCATGAGTCTATTAATAATGACAATGTTATCTGACGCAAAACACATTGATGCGCTCGGTTAGACTGGCTAGACAGCATGGCCAACGAAATTACTTGATCAAAATGTTTTACGTAATCTTGGACTAAAATAGTCGGGTTACTGTTCACTTACGTTGTTTCAAGTGACACAGTGGGTGGCTGCCACGAATCAGGTGGAATTCCAGACATATTAAAGTTATTAGTTACTTAATCAATTTTTTCTGGCTGCAGCACAGGTTAGCTTCACGGCTAACGTTGTTGAAATTGCACGACGAAAATAAAACTCAAGTGCGCCGCGCGTGGAGTTCCCACACTATTTAGATCCGTGTGGATTCCTGAAGAAAGGATTGAATAGTTCCTGATATATAAAATAATTAAATAAAATAATCTGTATATTTTATAACAGCAACAGGCAATAAAATGATTTGTTAATCCAGACTATGGAATTATATGCCATGTATATAAAAGAAACACCCGAAAATAGCAATATTTTTAAATTACATACGAGCCTACAAAAGCGATTCAGACATTTTCAGAAAGAGAGTTCAGTTGGAGACTTTCGGTGTGAGCTCTCCAAAATAAGAGCTTGTATTGCGATTAGATCCGATGTCTACTTTAATATTTAATATTTTTTTATGACAAAATGTAAAGCAAAGGTAAAAACTGAAATTAAAAACCAGCTTACAAAACAGATAAAAAATAACATGTAAATATTACACAAAGCAGTCACAATTTCTGCATGCAAATCCAATTAAATTGAATTACGGAAAACCTACAGGCTTTCTCAATAAACGGGCTAGATTTTCCACTGTATGTACCGTCACAGATTAAATTGAGCCAGAACAATACAAAATGGCGTGCTGATAGCATTGGTAAATAAATAGCTATACTGTAATCTGACCAGCATTTTCACAATTTTTAGTATGTATTCCTACAGCCAGTTTATTTGCTCAGTCGCGAAATAATATGAAGTTCAGGATGTGACTACACAGCCATGGCAACAGCGGCGACAGGAGTACACACGCACCCATGCACACACACACACACACACACACACACACACACACACACACACACACACACACACACACACTTATATGATTCGGGAGTGCGTAGAAATCCATGTTTCTCCTCCTCAGAAACGTGGAGTAGCCATCTGCTTCGTTTCACGCTGGTGACGACAGCTACACTTGCACAGAGCAGAGTCAAAGGAAGGCCTTTCACATGCAGCTCTGGAAATAAGTCCATGGATATGCAAGCATTTTTGTAGCATAAGTCACAAATCTATAGAGTGGATTTCCCACTGTGTAAATGATTTCACAACTCTGTAAATGGTTTGTGATTTGTTCTGCTACAAAAATGTCTCAATACACTGAGCCTGATCAACCAGCAGGGGTCAGTAGTTAGCAATGAACAGAGACCCCGTAATCAACGAAACCCTTCTATTCCCTGGGCGAATGTGTATATCGCACTATGGAGCTACTTATGGAGCTGCCACATGCCACTGGCATGGTCCAGAGCGTAGTGCCTTAACCGAATGAGCATCCAGTAGCCCCTGGTTAGCGAACGTAAACGTTTAATGTTACCTATACCTGCAAATTCAGTAGATATACTTACTGTTTAGCTGGCTGTCGTAACTTGCCATTCACAGTGAGTGTATAATAATGTCATACGCCACTAAGCTGGTCGGGTGTACAAAAGCTGGCCTAATTCTTCGGTTAGAATGAAAAGCAACTACTCGTTAGTAAATTTCGTTTTTGCCTTTTGTTTTTATTTGTTTTTGCCTTTTGTTTTTATTTTCCTGTTAAGCACTTTGAGCTGCAGTCTGTATGAGAGGTGCTATACAAATAATAATAATAATAATAATAATAATAATAATAATAATAATAATAATAATAATAATAATAAATGAGAAGTTTATATGTTCAAGTGGTTTTCTGAAGTGGACAGAAATAGGTAGCCTACAGTGAATGAAACAATAACAACAGGGTGAACATACAATGAAGGAATAGGTAAACATTATTCAACATTGTATCAACATTCGTATTTAAAATTAACTTCAGGCACCAGAACCGTACCTTTTATTGCACGAACAAGCTACATTTGCCGAACATAAATCCGCACCCCAAAAAGAGGAAATGACCTTATAAAACAACGTCGCACGTATCATTATTTATCACAAACAAAACATAACAATCACAAAACAACCTTCGCAGCTAGTTAGTTAGTTAGTTGAGTCTTTATTATCCCCATGCTGATGGAGTAGCCCATTCAGAGAGGGACAGGCTGACAGATAGGCAGGCAGTCAGACAGACACAGAGGCTGACAGATAGGCTGACAGATAGGCAGGCAGTCAGACAGACACAGACAGACACACGGATAGACAGACAAACCGGATAAACAAGAAGGGGCAGTGGGAGGGAGCCTTTTCTTCTTTAAAGGTATGTTTGGAGAAACGAGCAATAGAGAGAGCTATATTTTTTTGTCTAATAGAAATAGAACAAGCAAAATAATTACCTGTCCAGCAGAATCACTGCAAGCTCAGCATCACTTTGGAAGCCCTTCAAGTCCCTGAGCTCTTGCTGAAAAGCCTAACCGATGTTCAATTGAGTCTTGTCTCTCTCTTGGTTCAATTACATTTTGGCCCTAATATGATCTTTCACAGTATTTATATTCTTGTTTAAAAAATAAAAATAAAAAATCAGTGTATGCCGTTTTAGCCTAGGGCAGTCTGAGAGATTTTTTATTATCTGTCTGAATGTGAAGGAAATTTAACCAAATACAAACAAAAGTGTTCTAAAGAAATGTACATACCGTACCTTTAACTGATCTGCAGAAATAATTCCTATGCATTTTTGAAACTTATTCCTACAAAAAATTAAACTTGATTTGAGCCCACCCACAGCATTTTTAAATATAAAGCTATTCCCAGTCTACACAAGATAAAATCAGAAACAAAATTTTTCCCATCACACGTGTTTGAATAATTATCTATGCAAATATGATGACTAAATTTAAGCAAGGTAAATAACTACACAGAAAGTTCTGTTTGTTATCAAAGTCTGGTTTTATTGTATATGTTACAGCCTGATGCCTACCCAGGCTTTCATAAAGTATTCTTTACATTACATATCACAGCATTTATAACAGCAAAATTAAGCATTTATAACAACAACTGGAAGCATTTATAGCAGCAGCAGGACGCATTTATAACAGCATCAGGACGCATTTATAAAGGGTAAATTATGTCAGTGAAAACGAAGGGTCCTGACTCCTGCCGGTACCCATCCTGCTCATTCAGTGGCCTGTGCTCACCATTCTTGCCAGAAACATATAACTGAACATATTTAAGTGGTTCCTTCAAACTTGATCCACAGGGTCCATCAGCAGAGAAACCAAAAAGACTGTGACTGATGACCCCTCCAGCTGTTCCTCAGGGTTTGTGTGAGGGTTTGTGTGTGATGAGGGTTTGTGTGTGAGGGTTTGTGTGTGATGAGGGTTTGTGTGAGGGTTTGTGTGTGAGGGTTTGTGTGTGATGAGGGTTTGTGTGAGGGTTTGTGTGTGATGAGGGTTTGTGTGTGATGAGGGTTTGTGTGAGGGTTTGTGTGTGAGGGTTTGTGTGTGATGAGGGTTTGTGTGAGGGTTTGTGTGTGTGAGGGTTTGTGTGTGATGAGGGTTTGTGTGTGAGCGTTTGTGTGTGATGAGGGTTTGTGTGTGAGGGTTTATGTGTGATGAAGGTTTGTGTGAGGGTTTGTGTGTGAGGGTTTGTGTGGTGCTTTTGAGACCGGCACAGCTCTGTATTCCATACCTATGTTCATATGTGGCAACATTATAAAGCAGCCGATTGTTGCATTTTGTGTCCTTGCAACATTCAAAGAGTCTGTGTTTTTTTGTGTTTTTTCGGGAGGTGCCTGTTGATTGGCTCACCAACAGACTGTCCCAAATTGAGTGTAGAAAGCCACCAAAGCTGGCAGTGGTGGTCCCCAGGGTCTGCAGAGGGGTGTGACCTTATTTTTTAAACCCACTGAAAATCGCTTGTTGGAGGTGAAGGTGTGCTGCAGTGGGCTACCATTGCAGAGGGGGACTCTGGGGTCCGGCCGGGGCGTAGAGTGCACATCTCTGTGAAGGTCTCGAATGTTGGGGGGCAGAGAGCCCCCTTTTTGGTCCTGGGGAGCGACAGGTCAGGGGCAGGAGTGCAGAGCACTTGGACTTTCTGTGGAGTTTGAGAGGTGAGAGGAGACCAACACTGTAAGGCTCATAACGACTATGACTGCTGCCCAGAGACCAACACTGTAAGGCTCACAACGACTGTGACTGCTGCCCAGAGACCAACACTGTAAGTCTCATAATGACTGTGACTGCTGCCCAGAGACCAACACTGTAAGGCTCATAACGACTGTGACTGCTGCCCAGAGACCAACACTGTAAGTCTCATAACAACTGTGACTGCTGCCCAGAGACCAACACTGTAAGGCTCACAACGACTGTGACTGCTGCCCAGAGACAAACACTGTAAGTCTCACAACGACTGTGACTGCTGCCCAGAGACCAACACTGTAAGTCTCATAATGACTGTGACTGCTGCCCAGAGACCAACACTGTAAGGCTCATAACGACTGTGACTGCTGCCCAGAGACCAACACTGTAAGTCTCACAACGACTGTGACTGCTGCCCAGAGACCAACACTGTAAGTCTCATAATGACTGTGACTGCTGCCCAGAGACCAACACTGTAAGTCTCATAATGACTGTGACTGCTGCCCAGAGACCAACACTGTAAGGCTCATAACGACTGTGACTGCTGCCCAGAGACCAACACTGTAAGGCTCATAACGACTGTGACTGCTGCCCAGAGACCAACACTGTAAGGCTCATAACGACTGTGACTGCTGCCCAGAGATCAACACTGTAAGTCTCATAACGACTGTGACTGCTGCCCAGAGACCAACACTGTAAGGCTCATAACAACTGTGACTGCTGCCCAGAGACCAACACTGTAAAGGTCAGAGTGACTGCTATCCACCGCAGCACTGTGCTGCCCATTTTCTAATAACGCTAGGCAGTGGAGGCAATACCTGGATAATTTGAAATTGCACCTCACTAAAAATACATATGGCTATGATGGACTTCATTAAGTAAAAAACATCCAAGGATGTTCGCAAGTGCATAATAATAATAATAATAATAATAATAATAATAATAATAAGCACATGTATCACAATATAACATTACCAGTTTTGTTTTGCATACATTTAATAAAAACCTTAAACTAAAGCTGTGTAAACTAAAGCTAAGCATTCATATCTGTATTCTTTGTTTACAATGTATTTCCTAAGAGCTCATTGGACTTCACAGCCTTCTGTGCTTTTTGTTGTCCTTGACTGGCATTATAGTTTCCTTAAGTTACTTTCACAATAAAACGAACAGCTGTGGGGCGGCACGGTGGTGCAGTGGGTAGCACTGTCGCCTCACAGCAAGAAGGCCACGGGTTTGAATCCTGGCCTGGGCCTTTCTGTGTGCAGTTCGCACGTTCTCCCCGTGTCTGCATGGATTTCCTCTGAGTACTCTGGTTTCCTCCCACAGTCCAAAGACATGCAGGTAGGCGGATTGGAGACTCTAAATTCGAACCCACAACCTTTCTTGCTGTGAGGCGACAGTGCTACCCACTGCACCACCGTGCTGCCCGGAAGTCGGACGTACCTCCTTTAATGTTCCAGGGGTGATGCTGATGGAGTAGCCCATCCAGAAAGGAACCATGAGGGTGGAGGAGAGAGTAAGACACCCACCAATCACATACGCCCACCAGGGATACTCATAGGTGTGGTTAAACATGAGGGGCGTGTACTTCACCAAGGAGGCAATGAAGGTGCCCTGTCGGAGAGAACTGGGGTTATAGCTTAGGGGTTAGACTTTCAGGGGTAAGGGGTCAGGGTTCAGGGGTAATGGATAAGGGCAGGAGGGAAGTAATTTTTATGGCAAACAATACAATATAGACAATTGTGTGTGTACATTACTCTTTAATATTTCTGTTTGAAAGTTCTATGAAAAGAGTTTCCATTTATGTTTTTTAATGACAGCTTGGTATTTCTGCTGTCGCACTTTCAGGATCATATTGTTGGGGTTAAAATGTGCAGATGGCTTGTGTGTTATATGGGGTGTCAAATGTGTGTCTGCTCTGCCTCCTGAGGGATAAATTAAGGCATCATTATTTTTAATGGAAATTAATTTATCTGAGAAAATCACTTCATAACATAAACACCTGTTAATGAAATCTAAAATGCAGCTATGACGGACTTGCTGCACACTATGGAGATCGTGTGAGATAGTCTGGAGCAACCTAACACTGCTCGTATCCTGGCTGGTAATGATACAGTAATAATACTGTCGTGGTATGTGTAGGACGGAGTGTGGCACAGTGGGTAAGGAACTGGGCTTGTAACCGAAAGGTCGCAGGTTCGATTCCCGGGTAGGGCACTGCCGTTGTACCCTTGAGCAAGGTACTTAACCGAAATTGCTTCAGTATATATCCAGCTGTATAAAATGGATACAATGTAAAATGCTATGTAAAAGTTGTGTAAGTCGCTCTGGATAAGAGCGTCTGCTAAATGCCTGTAATGTAATGTAATGTAATCCAAGCTTGATGTTACTGCTTTATAAAGTAGTTTCATAAAAAGCACAATACAGGCTTTAGATATACTGTAATGGTGAACATGAGTACTTACGATGTAGACAATGGGTGTGATATAGCACCAGCAGTACCGTATTAGTGGCCACGGCCGATAGCCAATCATATCCTCGATGTTGTCATAGAGCCGATGAGCACCTGAAAGACAGAACTGAATATACTTGGCTATTCTTTTGCATCAGTCCTCTCTCAGGAGCTTTTTTTTAACCAAGTTTACCCCTTTTTGTGTCGTCATTTTTTCCCCAATTTGGAATCATAAATGGTGCTTCTCAAGGTGTTCCTATTTCACTTGTGTCTGTTCAAGCAACCCTGCCTGCAAACTGACGGCTATTGCACCACACCACCAATTCACTGTAAGACCCAACAGCATGACTGTGTGCCGCCTCAGCACTGAGACCCAACAGCATGACTGTGTGCCGCCTCACCACTGAGACCCAACAGCATGACTGTGTGCCGCCTCACCACTGAGACCCAACAGCATGACTGTGTGCCGCCTCCCCACTGAGACCCAACAGCATGACTGTGTGCCCCCTCACCACTGAGACCCAACAGCATGACTGTGTGCCGCCTCAGCACTGAGACCCAACAGCATGACTGTGTGCCGCCTCCCCACTGAGACCCAACAGCATGACTGTGTGCCCCCTCACCACTGAGACCCAATATCATGACTTTGTGCCCCCCCAGCACTGAGACCCAACAGCATGACTGAGTGCCCCCCCTCCAGCACTGAGACCCAGTATCATGACTGTGTGCCCCCCGTCAGCCCTGAGACCCAATAGCATGACTGTGTGCCGCCTCAGCACTGAGACCCAGCAGCATGACTTTGTGTCCCCTCAGCACTTTGACACAAAAGCATGACTGTGCCCCCTCCCCCTTAGCACTGAGACCCAACAGCATGACTGTGCCCCCACTCCCCAGCACTGAGACCCAATAGGATGACTGTGTGCCCCCCATCAGCACTGAGACCCAATAGCATGACTATGGGCCCCCCACCCCCTCAGCACTGAGACCCAATAGCATGACTATGGGCCCCCCACCCCCTCAGCACTGAGACCCAATAGCATGACTATATCTCACCATAAATCCAGCCAATGCAGACCGACTCAAAGATGGCTAAGACCAGCAGGGCCATTCCACTGCAGGCATAGTAATCAAACAGGAGGAAAATGTACAGGCCACCCTGTGGGAAGGAGAGAGAGAGAGAGGGAGAGATTTATTTTATAATCCTTAAATGATTCTGTACCGTTTCTTCCATGCAACACTGACCAGCTGAATTGAACGTATATTACTTGCTGAATGGATTGCCATGGATAAAAATCAGGAGAGAGTGAGCTGTTATGAAGGCATACACATTTCTGTTTTGCATGGGTAGCTTTGCATGCCCTGAAGAATAATTGTTGCAGATTCAAATACCAGGACTTTGAATCAGTCAGATGAACTAATGCTTTCATGTTCTGTAATGTGCTAAATGACTTGATTTCTTTATAAACAGGTTGTTTTAAACTGACTAAATTATAGACTTTACAGGCAAAATCGACAGGGACCTGGACAATTCCTGGAGTTTCAAGAAAAAGCAAATGGCAAGGAGTAGAGGTCTGTTAAAATACGCTTAATGAGTAAAATAAGGCAGGCATGGAATGGGCAGCCTTATTCAATCACCAGATTGGCAGTAACAAAAACCAGTATACACAGTCAGGGTCCTAGGACAACGTTTGAGACTCCTTGTGAATTTGGTTTTCCACTCACCTCTGTGACCATCAACAGGCCAATTAAGAAGCTGACCACACAGATTAACAGGAGCAGGAGTTTGCGTCGGTGCCCAATTTGAAAGAAGGAGGGGTACATGTCTGAGATGGATGTGACCAGCGATTCCTGATTCACAAACTGAGAAGGAAAATGGATTTCTGTTACTTATACAGTCGAGGCCCAAAGTTTACATACACCTAGGCTAAAGATATTCAAACTAAGTTTTTCCGAACTCCGCATATTTCATGTTACCATACGTTTCTTTTGGCAAGTCAATTAGGGCATCTACTTTGTTCACATCAGGGGTAATTTTAAAACAATCGATTAGAGACAGATTTATTCCAGTTTTAATTCACTATATCAAAATTCCAGTGGGTCAAAAGTTTACATACACTTTGTTAGTATTTGGTGGCATTGCCTTTTAATTGCTTAACTTGAATCAAATGCTTGGGGTACCCTTCCACAAGCTTCTTACAATACTTTGCCGAAATCTTTGTCCATTTGTCCTGACAGAACTGGTGTAACTCAATCAGGTTTGTGGGCCACCTTGCTCGGACACACTTTTTCAGTTCAGTCCACAAATTTTCTATGGGATTCAGGTCAGGGATTTGTGATGGCCACTCCAATACTTTCACTTTGTAGTCTTTAAGTCATTTTGGTACAACTTTGGGTGTATGCTTAGGACCATTGTCCTGCTGGAAGACCCAGTTGTGACCAAGTTTTAACTTTCTAGCTGATGTCTTGTGTGTTCCTTCAGTATTTCTAGATAATCCTCCTTCATCATGATGCCATCTATTTTCTGAAGTGCACTAGTCTCTTTTCCAGCAAAACACCGCCACAACATGATGCTGCCACCCCCATGCTTCACAGTTGGGATGGTGTTCTTCAGATTAAAAGCCTCATTCTTTTTCCTCCATACATAGCGCTGATCATTATGGCCAAATAGTTCAATTTTTGTTTCATCTGACCAGAGAGCAGTCCTCCAAAAGGCCAGGTTTTAATCCTGGTGATCACCTGCAAACTTTATTCTGGCTTTTAAAATGATTTTATGAACTGTTTGTGCATTATGTGTGTGTATCCAATGTTTTTATTGGGTGATGTAGCTAAATATCCAATGGGAAGATGTATTGTTTATGGGCCTTCAGCATTTGTGGTGATGTAATCAGCAGGAAAAAGAAGAACAATGAGAAAGCAAATATGCTAAATTCCCCAAGTAAGTTTGGGTCTATTGTGTGGATGTGTAAAGTTGTTTGTGAATTCTGTCTGTTGAAATGGGGTCAGAAGGTAGAGAAATCAATGTTTTTAAGGGTTGAGAGTCACTGTAGTTATTCCTGTAGGAAACCCTAAAAAGTGGCAAACTCTTGCATGCTGTATAGGTATGGGGTATGCCGCCCTGCCAAGCCGTAACTTGGTGGGATGGCATACCTGTTATCCCAATGCTTTAGTGTTGTTTTTACCAGTGAATTCTAGTTGGGACTGTTCTAGCTTACACAATAATTGTTCTCTTCCTGTGCACAACAGATTACAAATGCACTTAACTTAGACTGACTGGACTCTTCTGGCCATGCAGTTATAGTATCGCATTCACAAGCTGCAGCAAACTCGTAAGACATTCCAGTGAGACCAGCAACACGTCACCAGAGCCATAATAATTACAGGAAGACAGGAAGTGTTCTCCAGTTGTTTAGGCAGTGTACACCCATGTGTGGAATTATATTCCTCATACCTCTGAAAGTCTGCGTCCTTCCTGTCTCAGATGAAGTACTCTACACAATCCATCACATAGTCATGTTATTTAGGGAGATGTTTTTATCTCCTGCCCCATGATTTTATTCTGTCCTCTTAAACATCTGTTCTCCCTGCCAAGCTTTTACCGTCCTTCAGCTTTTAGCATCCGCTTTTCTCCCTAAACTCATTTTTTCTTTTTCATTCCATCCCACTGCAGAACAGGAACCCAATTACTGTGGCCCCTAGTGTGTTTTTCATCCTCAGGAAAAACACACTTTTCCCATTTAAATGAAATTAAAATATATATATTTTTTTTTTCTCCTTCAGACTGACCTGACTGTCAAGCCCCAGCAAGATGATCATGATGAAGAAGAAGACCGCCCACAGCTGGGGGACAGGCATCATGGCCACCGCCCGTGGGTACGCAATGAAGGCCAGGCCGGGTCCTGATGAAATCGAAAATCCACAAATCGTCACAAATCGTCACATATCGATTCCATTCAACAGACCTTTATTTATCCTATGTTAAGGGGCAGATAAGTTGAATAAAACATAGTTGGTTGAGACATAGATTACATTTAAGAACACATGGTCCTACATCAACATTTGCACTGCTAAATAAGTTGTATACATGAAAACATTCAGTGTAACACACAGCAGTAAATGTTGACTGAATAGTTACATCAAACAGTGATGTGAGTTAAATGCAGTTTATGTTCCCTGGTTAGATGTTGGAAGCTAAAATAAAAATTAAAAAAAATGACCAGACCCTGAAATGACTCCCTACAGAACAAGTCAAAGACAACAGTGGCCAGGGAAATCTCCCTGGGTGCCATGTAGGAAGCATTCTTGGAGCCCATCCTCCACTGGTCAGTTCAGGGCCTGGGTTCATGGTCACCAACACAGTTAATAGGCCAGTTAATTTTTTTAAACCAGACTAAATCAGTCTGTTCATAATGATGTGGTTGAACGTGATGAGTTTAACTAAGACCCAGGGATCACAGTGTCTGGAATACAGATATTTCAGCTTCAGCTCTGATTTGCTTCAGCAGTTCTTACCTGACTCAGCCACCACAGAGATGTCCACTCCTTGCTCCTGGGCCATGAAGCCCAGCACGGAGAAGATGGCAAAGCCAGCCACAAAGCTGGTTCCACTGTTCAGCAAGCAGAGATACACACAGTCTCTGCAACACAGGAAACCCAACTCCGTCACCAACTCATTTCAGCACGCTCCTCCATAGCCAGTCCTGGCCTTCAGTCTTGGACTGGTGTTAATGAAGTACAACCCACTTCTTTCCCTGTGGCAGGGGTAGGCGATGAGGGCCACACCTGTTTCACGTTTCACATCTAACATCACTAACATCAGCTACCACAGGCTCTCTGCACAGTCTCTCTCAGAGCTACCACAGGCTCTCTGCACAGTCTCTCTCAGAGATACCACAGGCTCTCTGCACAGTCTCTCTCAGAGCTACCACAGGCTCTCTGCACAGTCTCTCTCAGAGCTACCACAGGCTCTCTGCACAGTCTCTCTCAGAGATACCACAGGCTCTCTGCACAGTCTCTCTCAGAGATACCACAGGCTCTCTGCACAGTCTCTCTCATAGCTACCACAGGCTCTCTGCACAGTCTCTCTCAGAGATACCACAGGCTCTCTGCACAGTCTCTCTCAGAACTACCACAGGCTCTTTGCACAGTCTCTCTCATAGCTACCACAGGCTCTCTGCACAGTCTCTCTCAGAGCTACCACAGGCTGTCTGCCCAGTCTCTCTCACAGCTACCACAGGCTCTCTGCACAGCCTCTCTCACAGCTACCACAAGCTTGTGAAGTCATTCATTTCAGATGAGGAATCAGGGAAAGTGAGACTGTAACTATTCTTAATGGTTAGATTGTGAGCACCATTAGAATGTATTGTAGCTTACTTGTAGCAGTTGTTGTCATATTTATTGTAACTTCCTAAGGCTGTAAGACATCCATTGCAGAGTCCATAGGAATAGAGTATCTGGCTTCCTGCATCCAACCACACCTATGAAATAAACATTAGGAAAGTCTTAGGCTGTGTTCAAGTTCTTTAAAGTGTTTCCTGTTTCCTTACCATGTGTGGGTTAAATGGGGATGGGAAAGTTACCTGAGGGTCAATGAGCTGGGTTGGGTCTGGGTTAAATTGCGGAAGGTAATGTTACCTGATGGTCTGTGAACCAGGTTGGGTCTGGGTTAAATGGGGAAGGTAAATTTACCTGAGGGTCAGTGAGCCGGGTTGGGTCTGGGTACAGGTAAAAGATGATGCCGTCTTTGGCTCCAGGCAAGGTGAGCCCCCTGATCAGCAGGGCCACCAACATCACATGGGGGAAAGTAGCAGTGAAGTACACCACCTGGGGATAAAATGCTTAAGTTCAGCACAAATCCACACAGCCTCCATTAGCCCACATTATTAGTCACTGTGAGGCCTTAAGCCAGGGGGACTTCACCTTTCCTGTAGACTTCACTCCTTTCCACACGCAGAAAAAGCAGATGATCCAGGACAGCAGGAGGCACAGGGCAAGCTCCCATCGTACACTTCCCAACTCCTCTATCCCTTCAGACAAGCCCAGGACCCTTCCCCTGTACCCATGAAAGGAATGCAGTCTTTAGGGGCATTAGCCAAAAGAAAACCAACAAAAAAGGTTTTATGGAACAAATAAATGCACAATAACAATTTTATGCACAATAACAATTTGTATTCACATCTGGGCATTTACTAGATGCTCTGGGTTTACATGAGTGCACATACAATGAGCTCCATAATCTTTGGGACAAATATTTTTTTTTCTTGATTTGGCTCTGTACTCCACTTTTAGATTCGTAATCAAACAATTATGGTTAAACTGCACATTCCCATCCTTTGTTATAGGGTACACACTTATTTCACCAGGTAGAAATTACAGAACTTTTTATACATACCACCCCCCCCCCTCTCATTTCAGGGCACCATAATGTTTGGGACATATTAATGTTATGTAAATGAAAGTAGTCATGTTTAGTGCTTGAAGTTTGTGACCTGACCAGATGTTGAGTATGCTATGGTGATGCTCTGCCAGCCCTATATTGCAGCCATCTTCAGCTCCTGCTAGTTTGGGGGCTAGTTGCCTTAAGTCGTCTATTCAGCATGTGAAACATATGTCCCACTGTATTCAGATCGAGTGACTGACGTGAATTTTCTTGTTTTTGCTTTTGAAAGACTCCTCTGTTGCTTTAGCAGTACGTTTGGGATCATTGTCCTGCTGTAGGATATAGCACTGTCCAATGATTTTGAAGGCATTTGGTTGAACTTGAGAAGATAAGATCCTTGTATACACTTCATTCTGCTGCTGCTATTAGCAATTACATCGTCAATGATGACAAGCCCAAACCATAACACCCCCACCACCATGTTTTACAGAGGTGGGGTGCTTTGGATCTTGGGCCCTTCTTTTTGGCCTCCACACTTTGCTCCTGCCATCACTCTGATACAAAGCAAATCTTGGGCTTGTAACAACACATTATGTAATAACACTGCATTATGTAATAACTCGACAAAATACAATAAGTTCACTTCATTATGTAATAACACTCGCACTTTGTAATAATCTGCCGCATTTTGTAATAAACAGCCTTATGTAATAACCGACCAAAATGAATGTCTTCATTCATAAAAATCATTGTAACATTAAAACAACGTTTATTTTATGCATTCTAGCATGAATCATACTGACTCAAAATTAATTTAAAAAAGACACTATTAGTTCAGTAGACTAGTAGTATCTTTCATTGGTCAAAACTACATCAAGTGTCCCTGTATTCCTTAGCTTAATAGAAACTGTACTTGAGGGTTCATAGAGACATAGGAACTGCACAACATTGAGTGTTATACTGACACAAACTGTTAGGGGTGTGTAGTGGAGGGTTAGGACCCAAATGCGGAGAAGAACTCAAAAAACTCCAAAGGTAGACAAAACAAACAAAGACTTTACTTATTAAGGGGAACAAAAGGGAACAGAAAGCCTCGCAGGGCAACTTTACCAAACACAAAGAAAACCTCAAAAGCCCGGGGAAACAGAAATACAAAAAATCCCAAAAACAAGTGGAAAACAGAGCAGGCAAGGAACAGGTCACAGACAAGGCAGGCTACAAACAGGCAGGGAACAAGCAACAACCCAACAAGCGACAAGGATCCAGCACCTGAGTCCAGGGGAAGGGAAACTTAAATAGAGACACTGACGAGACACAGGAGGGCACAATGAACAATCAGGCCACAGAGAGGGAAGGGAGAACGAGACAGCCAATGAAATAATTGAAACCAATAATACAATTAACAGGGGGGAGCAGGACACAAAACAGAAGTGCCGCCATCTGGCGGCCCAACAGGGAAAGACAGACAAACAGGAACACGGGACCATGACAACAAACATCTAAGTACTGGTCCATACAAATGTCAGGAGACACACACAAACAAACACAGATGAACTTACACACACTCTCGATGCCTGCTTTTTGTTATTATGTGGAGCACTTTTTTTTTTGCCAAATTGGTTTTGGAACAGTGAGAGCAGAGAGAACAGCTGATTGTGTAATAAACAATTGAACGGAACATTTTTTGCCTGCCTATCTGTTTGACTGACAGTTTAATTGATCACTGAGATAGCATTGACTTGGAATGAAATTGGTTCAATGTAAAACAAAAATAGCTTTGATGTAGTAAACTACTTTTGCCATGTTGCTGTAGCTTAGCTTGCTACATTTCTCTGGGGGGTAGCTTCAGTGTAGTGAAGCTTCATTTAATGTAGAGTAACTGGTAGCTTAGCTCACTACACTTTCTAAGTAGCTTGCCCAACACTGCTTATTCTCCCTCTTCCAAGTCAATGCAACTTCATTTATAACACATTTTTCATACACAGTAGCAATTCAAGGTGCTTTACAAAGATTAAAAGATTTATAATGAATAAATAAATAGTGGTGTAGATAAAAACAAGATTTAAAATTAGTTTAACATTTTTTAAAGAACTCAAATAACTCAACTTAACTGAAAGCATCCATGAACAGTGTGGTTTTGAGTCCTGATTCAAAATGTTTGAGGATTAGGCTACTTTTAAGATCAACAGAGTCTGTTTCAGGGATGCGCAGCATAGTGACTAAAGGTTGCTTCACTAAGTTTAGCCCTGGCACTGGGCACTACTAGCAGCCCACTCCCACTTGACCTGAGAGGCCTGGCAGGAGTGTACTCCTTAAACATGTCTGTAATGTATTTGGTCCCACTCCATGTATTGATTTATAAACAAGCAGCATTGCCTTATATTCAATTCTGTGGCTGACAGGACGCCGGTGTAGTGACTTAAGAATCGGGGTGATGTAGTCTGACCTTTTGGTCCCTGTAAGAACTCTAGCAGCTGCATTTTGAATAAGCTGAAGCTTTTTGATGGTCTTTTTGGGGAGCCCTGTCGAAAGACCATTGCAGTAGTCAACCCTGCTAGAAATAAAAGCGTGAATGTGTTTTTCCAGGTCAGCTTTTGACATGAAGTCCCTGAGTTTGGCTGTATTTGTAAGATAAATATGATAAAAAGCTGATCTTGTTAGGGTGGATTATTACAAAATGCGGTTGTTATTACACAATGAAGTGAAAATGTATTATATTTTGTTGAGTTATTACATAATGCATTGTTACAGTGCTCATCTGTCCTTTTTCCAGAACTCTGCAGGCCCTTTTAGGTACTTTTTAGCAAACTGTAACCTGGCCATCCTGTTTTTGCAGCTAACAAGTATTTTGCATCTTGTAGCCTGTGTATTTCTGTTTGTGAAGTCTTCTGTGGAGAGTAGACATGACACATCCATGCCTGCCTCCTGAAGAGTGTTTCTGACCTGTTGGACAGATTTTATTTTTTTCTTCTTCCTTATGGTGAGTTGATGCATAAACATATCCTTTAAAAATACCCTTAAAAACTGTGAATCTGCACGTCAACCATTACATTACATTACATTACATTACATACAACCACATGTGCATTATTTGATTGTAAATCTAAGATTGTGGAATACAGAGCCAAATCAAGAAAAAATATGCCTTCGTCTGAAACATTATGGAGCTCAGTGTATAAAGGTTTTAGTCAATGGACACCGACTATGCCAAAAAACTAGACTGTGAGCCATGGTAACCGATCCTGTTCCTGGAGGTCTACCATCCTGTAGGTTTTCACTCCAACCCTAACAAAGCACCCCTCATTCAAAAGCTACAGCAGGGCTGCCCATCCCTGTTCCTGGAGAGCTACCATCCTGTAGGTTTTCATTTCAACCCTCAGCTGGCACACTTGACTCGGCTAATAAGGAGCTCAATGCAGATCTTTAGCTGTTGAATGAGATGTGCTTTGTTTGGGCTGGACTGAAAACCTAAGATGGTAGATCTCCAGGAACAGGGTACCGCCAGGAACCTCCAGCATATCATGGAATGAAATAGCAGGTACAAAAGGGAGATTGAGGATGTAGTGATTTAAGCAGAAAGTGGATCTGAGGATGTTGCTAATGTTACATGTTGCAAAAACCAAGCCAAAAAACAGTGTAAACGAGTATGTTTTCAGTCTGTGGCAGAAGATGGGAACTGAGCTTCCCTGGCTGTAGTGGGGACCTGACTTCACCACTGGGGGGCACTAGAGTGCCAGTTAGATCAGACTTCTCACTTACTCCCAAAATTCAATCACAGGGGACGTAGCATCCCCAGCAAAGTAGTCGGTGGTGCTGTTCTGGCCAAGCGCGATGCATGTGTCTGCAGAATTCAGGGCAGAGGGACAGGACAGATGAATCTCCTGCTGAATGGATAATCCTCACACTTTTGGAATGTGAATACATGACTGAACTTTCAGCCCAAACGTGCCCTTTGGTCTGCAGATGCTTGATTCTAAATCCCTTAAAGTTGAGTATAAAGAGCAAGCAGAGCTTCCTGCAGCTGTAATGTTCCGAAACTGTGGGCCAACCTGTGTCTGCAGATCAGAGAGGCACTAACAGGACTGAGTTTTAGTTTGAGACACATCTATGTACGCTAGCTCCCGATTCGCATCTCCCGACATTTCCGGTCCACCTTAAATCGGTCACGCTTGTGCGATTGTTTGCAAAGGTGATAATGCGCTTCGAAAACTGAGATACCCCCCCCCCTCCCCCCCCCCCCCCCCCCCCCCCCGGGCTGAAGCATGCAAGCGTATTTACAGTATATTTATATAATATAAATATAAAATTGTCTATATAAACAAATACAGTAATAAAAGTCAATTGAAAAGGGTACATTTTGGATGGAAATTTCTCCCTGAAATTTAAAGGTCTGGGCTGGCTAATACGAATAAGAATGGCAATAAGAAGCTGATTTGGCCAGCTGATTAGTTTGTTTACGGTGAGTGAAATAACAATGACATCGACATACAATGTTATATTCTGAACAACGAATTAAAGATCACCTTTCATGAAATACCTTAGCCTATTAAAAATGGTCCTACTCCATATCACAGCAGATGACACATGTCAGATGAACGTTTTGTTTCACAAAACAGACGATCGACAGCCAAAAACTATGAATCGTTTGCGTGTATCACCGCAAGCTCGTGTACTGTAAGAGGTGATGCAGAAACCTGTCACTGCAACTAGGTTTGATATCGAAACCTGTCATCGCAAGCAACTTTATGTGAATGGTGCCTGAATGGTGTGCGATCAATGAACTGTGTAAGTTCTGTGTAAGAACTGTATAAAAGCGTCTGCGCGTAATGTCAGACTGTGCATGTTCTCGTACCTGTGTTCCAGGTGTTTCCGCAAGTGGCCCAGGGGAGCTCCGCGCTGAGGGATGAGAACAGGTAGAGGAATGCCCAGGCCAGAATGATGATGTAATAGATTCCACCATACACAACCAGCACCTGACTCCCATAGCCCAGTCCTGAGAGAGATACACAGAGAGATTATTCTGTGAGATAAATATGGCAAATAATCAAAAGTTCACAAAACGCTCTTTGATTCATCTGGCTAGAAGTATAATAGATATTTAATGCAGATGCTAATATGTAGGTACACCAAAAAGATACAATATTTACTAATTTCTTCTGTACTGACCAGACATGTCGAACTCAATAATGTAAAAATAAACAATATGATAATAATGAAAAAAATGAAGGTTCAGTGGTGTGTCTGCAATCCTGGTAATAGAGAGATGTGATGCTGGGTGTGCTACCTCCAAAGATGGGGCAGATCTTCCTCCAGCAGGTGATGCTCCCCTGGCTAGTGTACTGTCCCAGCGAAGTCTCCAGGACAAAGAGGGGAATCCCACAGGTAAAAAGGAACAGGACATAGGGGACGAGGAATACTCCTATTAGGGGAAAGTAACCCAATAATTTCATTTAAATTCCATTATGAACAGTTTCTTTTTTTTCCCTTCTTCTTCTTCTTCTTTGATTTGACAGGCTCTCCGGGCGCCATTCCGGGCCGGGACGTGGTCTCTGAACCACCGTCCGCGGACGGTAGATTGGGCGTAGGTCCCAGCGGAACGCGGCGTCGGGAGGGCCTCGGAGGCGTGTTGGGGTGGGGCCGCCCGGTGGAGCCCGGGTTTTTGAGGTTAACTTCGCGGAATGTCTAGTTTCAATAATTAGTCTGTTCTGAACATCTAGATTTGCCTCTGCAAAATGACATCAAACATCTGGCTGTTGGCTGCCGGTATTTTTGCCAAGAAATGCAAAAAATTTGCACAATATTTTTCTACAGGAATTAAATATTTTTTTAGTCCTGCACACAGAAGCACGCTTCCCATTTAGGACCAGGTCCACTGTTAAAACTAATCATTTATGATGAGAATTTTTGCTCAGTTGGTTGCAATTGGCCCATTTTGTTTTATGTTGAATGACAGCGGGCCCTGTACACATTGCAGTTTTATTTGGAGTCATTGTAGCAAAAATCCTGCAATGCCCTCATTTAAAATAGAAGTAGTAACCCATCTGAATCTTTAGGGTGGGAAGCGTGATACTCAACACCACTGAATGAAACTTTTTCCTTGAGGATTGCTGGGTAAAATCTGTTTAACAGACAGACAGACATTGTCAGTCTTCTGTAGACAAATGGACATTCGCAACTGAGACAGTGGTCTAGAAATGCACCCTGGTGCCTTTTGGAGATTGATCTACTGTGACTGAGTGATTGAGTGACTGAGTTTGTGTCAAAATTGATTTAGCAAATTTGCTTTTCATTGTGAGATTTCACACATTGTTAACAACCGTCTTTTACAACTTTTAAGGTAACTGATGTTGGAATACCCTACCTTTGAGATAAATACAAATGTATATAAAGTGTTCTGTGCACAAGAATGAACCACTCAAGATCAAATCAAAACAGAATTCAAAAATAACACTTTGTAGAGTTCTGGGGATTGGCTGCTAGCACCATTTTACCACTTTGTGTTTATAGACACACTTTTTTTTTTAATTCTGAAAATAAATAATAATGGAAAAATAAAAAGACAAAGGAAAAGCATTTTTAGATAGGGTTTGTTCCTGTTTGATTTCTATGAGAATGAGCCTGCCTAAGAGTAGCAGTAAAGTGCATCCCAAACAATGTCTTAAGTAATTGATACATCTGGAAAAGCATGCCAAACAGGCTCCCTCCCACTTTTCACAAAGATACCTGGCAATACACATTCTCCCTGGTAGTAAAAGCCATTATTCCTGCTGCTTTTCACTCACCTCCTCCATTTTTGTAGCACAGGTACGGGAATCTCCATACATTTCCCAAGCCGACAACGTTTCCCGCCATGGCGAAGAAATACTCCACTTTACTTCCCCACTGGCCCCTGTCCTTCATTGGAGTCCCCGGGCCTGCCATCATGCCACACTGATGGACCACCTTTGAATGCACCTCTGGCTCATGGAACCTGCTAGGGCAAACCCCTCCTTCCCATTGGCAGTGCGGTGGTGATGTCACCAAACAACTCAGATTCCATCCTAAACACAACATGTTTTCTTTTCATGACCTGTGTACATCTATTGAACAAACTGCTCAGAGTAACTTGAGGAGTTAGATAATTAATGGCAGGATAATAATTGATGACTATTCATAATACTTAAATAATTAAGCAACATTGGCAGACATTTATGTACTCTGAATATTTTATACTCAATATTGGAAGTGTGGCCTATACAAAGGACAGATTTGGCTTTCTGTTTCTCCTACAGTATACTTCAAGGAAATACAATGGGGCATTGTAATATCAATGACTGGAGAGCCTTCCCAGACAGCACACTGATACCAGCTACATTGGGCTGACGTTGGTGTTCTGTTGTCGCTTCGCATCTGTGGGACAGTCGCTGCATCACACGAAGATAGTTTGCCCTTTGGGAAGACGTTGCTGCTATGTTGCTCATCGTTGCTTACCATATAGAATCAAATTTGTGTCTAAAGGTTCAAACAAAACATTGTATCAAGTATCAAACAAAACAGTGAGTAAATATTTATTTCTTTGCTCTCGTTTCTCAATCAGAAATGTTTTGATTCCGCCATAGGCATCATCTTCCCAACAGACAATTACCTCCAAGCTACGTTGTGAAGACCTCCCACAGACAGAGGGTGACAGAGCACTTACCCTATGTAGCTGTGCTGTCAGGAAAATGTCTGACTGAACGCAAAGAAAATTAATTTGACTTCAGCAGAGTTTGATTACATCAACTTAAGTGTACAGCTATGCTATATACCAGGGCTGCGCAACCCTGCTCCTGGAGGTGTACTGTTCTCTAAGTTTTCATTTCAAACCTAATATGGCACGCCTTGCTCTACTGATTAGCAGCTCAACAAGATCTCTATCTGTTGAATGCTTTATTTGGGTTGGAATGAAAACCTACAGAATGGTACATTTCCAGGAACAGGGCTGGGTAGCCCTGCTACATATAATCCTCATGTACAGTTTCCCTGATTTTTAATTTGTTAAAGGAGAATGTTTCATATATACAACTTAATGGGGTTATCTGTCAATTTAGCTTTCCCTAATTCATGCCCTAGTCTGGTATGGTGTTCTATTAGTAGTTAAGTGCTTAGTCTGCATAGATAAATGTTAGTGCTAAAATGAAAGCACCTGTATATCTAAAAAGCAGAAACATTATGTGAGGCAGAGTTTCTACTTGCATTTACCTTAATGATGAATCTGTCAGGTGAAAATCGTTTAAAGGAGAGTTATTCCTGTGTGTGATACCTGTCAAATGAAAGAAACCTGAAAGAACCCTTTTTCAGAGAGTGCAGCCTCGGGATTGGTTGTTTGGTTTGAAAGGCTCTACTCAGACTGCAGTCTGACCTGTTTGGCTGGTCTGACCATTTACATCACAATAAGAGTTTTCCCAACTTCCTTGTCAGAGGTTTCGGCAAGTGCACCTGCTTCATTATATATGTATGTATGTATATATATATATACATTTTGCTTATTTGTTAAATATTATGTATAGTAGAGCATATTACAGAGGAACTGAAACCCATGCTCAAACCCCAAGAGCTCAAACCCCAGAAATGAATGTACAGTTTCTTAAATAGGAATGGAAATATATTGAAAAAAAGGATGGATTGAATATAAATCTTCTATAAATCTAATAAGTATAAAAGTGATTCCGATGTCTAGTTCTGAATTGTCCAGGTCTGTCGGAAATTTCCAGTTTTACAATACATGCCTTATTAGAGAATGCAAGTGCATATAAGGCAAATGGAATTTAAATAATTTTGGCACCATTATTGCATATCACTTGAAACATCCATACAGTTCAGACAATACATTTTAATTTTCCAGTTTGCATTACTATTGGAATAAAGCACATCATGCAAAACTGGGAGGCACAGCTAAGAGTTCGGAAGCTACTAATCCAAGGAGATTTAAATAAAACCCAGAAGCGGGTGGAAACCTGGCAAATGAAATTTAATCTAGCCAAGTTCTGCGTGGGAAATAAAAACATTAGGCAGGATTACTTTATGGGAGGAACAAAAGTGGAATGTGCTCAGTTTGAAAAAGATTTGGGAGTAATGGTTGATCAAAGCCTTTCTGGTTCTAGGCACTGTGCTTTAGCAGTAAAAAAAAAACAGGCCAACAGGATGCTGGGATATATAGCCAAAAGTATTGAGTATAAATCCAAGGAATACTATATATAACTTATACTAAGTTATATATATCTTATATACAATACATTTGTAGACCACACTTGGAGTATTGCACGCAGTTCTGGGGACTGAACTACAGGAAAGATATAGTGGCTCTGGAAAAAGTTCCAAGAAGAGTAACAAAATTGATTCCTGGTATGAAAGATAAACTAGTCGGGATCTGGCGGGAACCAGCGCAAGAACAACTGCGCCAAAAAAGTTATTTGCATCCTGCACCCTGTGAATATTGCACAATTAAAATGTCTGTCAAAAACAAAAAACAGCCGAGGATTGCATAGAGCATTTATGCCAGTAGCTGGCTCAGATTACACTGCTGTTTTACATACTACATTTTCATTTCAACTGTGATATGCTTCCATAATTCACTCTCATGAGGATGACCTTTGATCATTTTAATATTTCAAAAGCAGTATGGTAGATGAGGAAGGTGTAAGTCAGGTACACCTTATAATGCAGATTTGTAGATATGTAGATTTGTTTGGTCTTACCTGCAGACTATACTGCCGTCCAAAGGCAAACCGCAGTAACTACATTTTTGGTCGAAATTCAGTTATAACTAAAAATGAACTTCTTCAGATCAGCCGTCATGGTTTTTCGGCATAAAAATGACCTCATGAATACATGTACAATTCGTGCAATATCGCAGTATAGTTGATAAATGCAAAGGTGATTCCATTCATCCTCTCTGCTTGATGCTCCTCCGTTTGATCTTCTCCAAGTCCAGGGCTTGAATGGAGAGAGTTTTTGTGCATATGTAGATATGAAAGCAATTACAGAAAACAGGAAGATCTGAAAAGCAGTGCAAAGGGGAATGCACACTTGCAACAGGGAAATATAGCAGAAGTATAACCATGTTCACTCACTCAACCACCCCCTGTACCTGTGCCCTCCCTCCCCTTACATGCACTATTCATCCTTATATTTACTTAATGTCCAGCAGCAGGTCCCTCCAGAGACCATGTCTACCTCATTGGCCTGTTTGGGAATACAAAGTGAAAGAACTCCCTGCCTTCAAGATGAAATAAAACCTTGCCTGGTCCCTTTGACCATGAAAGCACCATCTGTACTGACACATACTGATGCATGTGAATGTGAACAGTGTTTAGGTTAGTACTATAAGCAGTCTATAGGGATTCTAATAGGAGTAAATATTTTAGCAGCAAACCCATCCCTTATAGCTGGCAGATGGAATCAGTCTTGTGAAACTGAGCATAGAGTCATTGCTTAATGTGTCATACAGTGAAGGCCACGCCCACGATGGGAGAAAACAATCTGTTGCACTTCATAGATTAATTAATTAATTAATTAATTAATTAATTAATTAATTAATTAATTAATTAATTAAAATAGATTCATTATTAGCAGTTGGTGGATTTACAAGACTGTGAGAATGTGTGCTCCCGTGCAAAAAGAACGAGCCAATGGGGAGAAAAAAGTGAATTCAGACCATTACACATGAGAAGAAAGGAGGAAAACTCGGGGATCCTGAAGGCACATCTGTACTCGTAGGAAGTTAGCCAATTTGTCACTGGTAAGTACTTATAACTTTCACTTCATGTAAGATGCTGTTTCAGGAACAGTAATTTGTAATCCTGTACACTCCCTGCACACTCCCTTTACTCTCCCTGCACATTGCCTGCACACTCCATGTATACTCCATGTATACTCCCTACACTGTCTGCACACAACCTGCACACTCCCTGTACACTCCTGTACTCTCCCTGCACACAACATGCACACTCCTGTACTCTCCCTGCACACCCTCTGCACACTCCTGTACACTCCAAGCACACTCCTGTACTCTCCCTGCACACTCCTGTAGACTCCTGTACTCTCCCTGCACACCCTCTGCACACCTGTATCCTCCCTGCACACTCCTGTACACTCCAAGCACACTCCTGTACTCTCCCTGCACACTCCTGTACACCCCTGTACTCTCCCTGCACACTCCTGTACACTCCAAACACACTCCTGTACTCTCCCTGCACGCTCCTGTACACTCCTGTACTCTCCCTGCACACTCCTGTACACTCCAAGCACACTCCTGTACTCTCCCTGCACACTCCTGTACACTCCTGTACTCTCCCTGCACACTCCTGTACACTCCTGTACTCTCCCTGCACACTCCTGTACACTCCCTGCTATCATGCTTGCTATCATGCCCTGAGTCAGTCGACGGTCAAGACCTTGAAGCAGCAGCTCCTGCAACACATTGGCCTCAAAACATTAGAAAAATAAAAACAAGAGATTCGGGATGTAAAGTCAACAAGAGATACGTAAGACATGACCCCTCTGGCCAAAGGCTCTGGATTAGTTTAAAACAACCAGATGGAGCTGATACATACATGTCACTGCACACATATGATTATACATGTCACTGCACGCATATCATCATACATGTCACTGCACACAAATGATCATACATGTCACTGCACGCATATCATCACATATGTGCCTGTTTACTGTTCAGAACCTTCCATCAAAGCATTCCAAGTTCCTCCTATATCGTCCACTTGGCCTACCTCCCTTCCCAGGGTTCACTGGGCCCACTGCTGATCCGGGGGCCTCACAGCTTGTCCCGGAAGGCCTGAGTCTGTCTACCTGTCCTTCTCCTAAGGTCTTTGTGGTAGGATGGGCGTGGGTTTGCGTTGGCTGCAAAGAGAGAGTGGGCGGGGCGGCTCTTGGAACTCTGCGCCACAGCTGTTGGGGATTACTAATCAGCACCGATGTTTAATTGTTTGATTAATTGACAATGTGCTGATTACCTCGACAGTGAGCCTGGATGCTTAAAAGGCGGTCTACAGAGGCAGAAGAAGAACTGACTGGAGACGGAGGAAGTGCTGACCAAGAGTCAGCAACAACCATTGTGTTTGGTACGAAACAGAAAGCCGTGTGGCGGCCGTGAAAAATAAAAAGACGCATTCGCTTCCTGAAATAACTCTCGTCTCTCTTGTCTATTAACCGAGCGGTGGCACTCAGACTGCTACAGTGGTGGCCCGTGCGGGGGGACGGCCTTAGCAACCTGCCATCCACCTGACCTTCTCCTGTGGCCTTGTCTTGGCAACCTGCCGTCCACCTGACCTTCTCCTGTGACCTTGTCTTGGCAACCTGCCGTCCACCTGACCTTCTCCTGTGGCCTTGTCTTAGCAACCTGCCGTCCACCTGATCTTATCCTACTGCCTTGTTGTAGCAACCGGCCGTCCACCTGACCTTCTCCTGTGGCCTTGTCTTAGCAACCTGTTGTCCACCTGACCTTCTCCTGTGGCCTTGTCTTAGCAACCTGCCGTCCACCTGACCTTCTCCTGTGGCCTTGTCTTAGCAACCTGCCGTCCACCTGACCTTCTCCTGTGGCCTTGTCTTAGGAACCTGTCGTCCACCAGACCTTCTCCTGTGGCCTTGTCTGAGCAACCTGCCGTCCACCTGATCTTCTCCTGCTGCCTTGTTGTAGCAACCGGCCGTCCACCTGACCTTCTCCTGTGGCCTTGTCTTAGCAACCTGCCGTCCACCTGACCTTCTCCCGTGGCCTTGTCTTAGCAACCTGCTGTCCACCTGACATTCTCCTGTGGCCTTGTCTTAGCAACCTGCTGTCCACCTGACCTTCTCCTGTGGCCTTGTCTTTTTTAATGTGGGCTATTTCTGCTCTCTATCAAAGTGTGGATCTTCTGGTGTGGATCATCAGGAATGGGTTTTTCCAGGTGGATTTTGATCTAGTTTTCTGTGCAATGGATTCTGTTCTGGCATTTTGGATGGCATTTTGTTTTGTGTTTTCGTGGCTATGAGCTATTTGATTCACTTAAAGTCTTAAGGTCTGGCTGTAAGGTTTGATTTGGGCATCATGACAAGTTTTAGTTTGGAGGCCAGGTTTGGGGACTCAGGATCCAGGTCCAGGATGTTTTGTTGTTAGAGCAGGTGTGAGTGGGGGCATCATTGTTTAGGATAATCAGGTTTAAGTAGTCAGTGATGTCCCTGAGGTGATTTCCAGCACTGTTTGTTAAGCTGCGGAAAAAGTCTGTGTGTTTTGCACTGAAATTCCCCATGGTCACTCAAAAAATGTATCTTCCTTTCCTCCACTACCACCTCTTCTCCTCTGTGCCCCAGAAACCGATTTTTGTGTCCTCCCTCCCTCCAGTGTCCCAATAGTGGAGGAGACGAGTAAAGTGGCTTCAAACTCAACTCCACGCCTCCTCTGGTGAAGGATACATTGATGTATACTACCGCTGTAGTCTTTTCCTCATTTCTGGGTGACGCCATCATGCTCATACCCCCTGGGATGGCCCACAATTCTATACTTTTTTTTGTCATTGCCATTTTCTCCCCAATTTAGTCGTTATACCAATTCCATGTGTGTATCATGGTCCTAGTCGATGCGCTATCCTCTGTTGGTCTGGGGAGGGTGTAGATTACCACATGCGTGAGGAGTTTCACTGGGAGAGCGTAACGCCTGCGGAGGTTCACGCTATCTCCTCCCCGCTGAACAGGCGCCCCGACCAACCAGTAGGAGTCGCTAATGCAACGATCAGGGCTCATACCCTCACCGGCTTCCCACCCATGAACACTGCCAATTGTGTTCATAGGAACGTCTGACCAAGCTGGAAGTACCGCTGCCGCGGATTGAATCTCTGCGGTGGTAGGCGAGTGCTTATACCTCTATACTACCCAGCCAACTTTGCCTGACCAAGCAACCTGCTTTTTTCTTTTGTTCCTTGTATGTACATCTTCACTATACAAACATTCCCATCCTCCCACAGAGCACGATAAGCAAAGCAAAGACAGCTGATAAATGGTTACAATACACAAACACATGTACAGCCATTTCAGCTAGAGTACAAAATGGCACCCCTCCTGCACATTTGGGGCCAGCCTAGACAGAAAGGTGTTTGATGCCAGGGCCACATGTATTACCCTCCACTGAAGATCCCCTGACCTCTTGGGGAGAGGGAGTTTGTACAGCACCCTCCATCTAAACCCTACCATGCTGTGTCCCCTCAGGTAACCCTGCCACTGATGCTCCTTAACCTCCCATAGGGCCCTGATGTTCCTCATTTTAACCACTATGGCATACACAGCTTTTCCTTTCACCCCTTCAAAGCTACCCAGACTTGAAGTGGCAAAGGACAGCAGCTTCCCTTCCTCCTCACAATTTTTTGTATTGGCTGCTACTTTCAAGGAGGGGAACATGGGTGACTCCTCCCCTCGTGGCTCATTGAAGAACTCCTGTACCGGGGGTGGCAAGGAGCTCAGCATCTCCCCCCTCAGCCTCTCCAGGAGCCTAACTGATGTCACTCCCGTCTCCTCTGACAACCACTGAGGTGTCTTCCACCCAGTGCTCTTTGGCTTCCTCAGGTGGCCTAAAGTCACCATTCCCTCCCTCACAAAGCGGTTCCACAGAGTTTCTGAGTCCACATCAATGGTATCAGTGGGTTATGGAAGATGGGCTCCTCCCACACCCATGGCACCGGCTCTGAAACCCCCTCACGCATTGGCCGGAGCAGACGCCAGGCCTTCAGCACTGCACTGTAAAATGGAGACAGCCCTGCGGTGTTGAAACCCTCTTTTCTCATCAGGAAAAGCTGGCGGCCCAGCCCCAAACCACCAGCTTACCGTAACAGAGCCCATGCTGGGACCCTCCAGCAGATGTCCACCCAGTACAGCAGCCTCTGCAGGAGAAGGTCAGATTTGCTTCTAGGAAGCAAGCAGGAGAAGGTCAGATTAGCTCATAGGAAGCAGGCGAACGCCAGATTAGCCCATAGGAAACAGGAGAAGGTCAGATTTGCTCCTAGGAAGCAAGCAGGAGAAGGTCTGATTTGCTCCTAGGAAGCAGGAGAAGGTCAGATTCACTCCTAGGAAGCAGGAGAATGTAAGATTTGCTCATAGGAAGCAGGAGAATGTCAGATTCTCTCATAGAAAGCGGGAGAAGGTCAGATTCGCTCATAGGAAACAGGAGAAGGTCAGATTTGCTCATAGGAAGCAGGCGAAGGTCAGCTTCGCTCATAGGAAGCAGGAGAAGGTCGGTGCACGGAACAGCATCCCCAGAGCGAGTGAGCAGCAGCACCAGTAGGGAGATCCCACACACTACAGAGTGCAGCACTAGCAGTGTGTGACAGAGGCTCTGTTCCAGCTGACCATTAATATACAGGCTAGTGTTTGCTTGGCCTTCTCACTCACACAGAATTAAATCAAAGACAGTTTTACAGCACAGTGCTCGATTATTACCATAGCTAATGTTAATGATCTACACATGTTCTGTGGAGCATGGTTTGCTGTGAGAATGTTACTTAACACTGCTCATCATGTATTGCCTCGCTATCTGAAAATTATTTTTAAACTGCATTGACCAGCCTCTCTTCTGTTCTCTGCTCTAAGATTCATATTCAGGCTGTTCCTTGTTCATAGAATATTCAGTCAATATGTTCATGAAGGAGTACCCACACCCTTCTGAACAGTAGTATAATTTCAGGCCACTATCTGCCATCCAGTCTTAGTAAGATAGCAGTGGTGGTATTATCCATGAACTGTTCATAAAGAGGATCATGTCTGAGTTTGTAACGTATACAGAGAAACCCAGCCAGGTTCTTCTGCATTGTTTATATGTCCAGCACAAACAGAGTAATCAGTGCCTGACTGGCCTGTAACAGGTTCAGAGTAAGTGGTGACTGACTCTGGCCTGTCACAGGATCAGAGTAAGCGGTTAGTGACTCTGGCCTGTCACAGGATCAGAGTAAGCGGTTAGTGACTCTGGCCTGTCACAGGATCAGAGTAAGCGATTAGTGACTCTGGCCTGTCACAGGTTGAGAGTAAGCGGTTAGTGACTCTAGCCTGTCACATGTTCAGAGTAAGCGGTTAGTGACTCTGGCCTGTCACATGTTCAGAGTAAGCGGTTAGTGACTCTGGCCTGTCACATGTTCAGAGTAAGCAGTTAGTGACTCTGGCCTGTCACAGGTTGAGAGTAAGCGGTTAGTGACTCTGGCCTGTCACAGGTTCAGAGTATGCGGTTAGTGACTCTGGCCTGTCACAGGTTGAGAGTAAGCGGTTAGTGTCTCTGGCCTGTCACAGGTTCAGAGTATGCGGTTAGTGACTCTGGCCTGTCACAGGTTGAGAGTAAGCGGTTAGTGACTCTGGCCTGTCACAGGTTGAGAGTAAGCGGTTAGTGACTCTGGCCTGTCACAGGTTCAGAGTAAGCGGTTAGTGACTCTGGCCTGTCACAGGTTCAGAGTAAGTGGTGACTGACTCTGGCTAGCTGCAGGTTTGCCACAGCTCCTCTGAACATATGGGAATTTATGGATGTTGCACTGACATTGGCTGGTCTGGGATGGTTTCTGCGAGGACTGACATTGTGAGCTCATAACTATCTAATGCAGAATCTAAAACTCTTCCATCGCTGACTGCTGTGTGAACTGACATACTGTATCTTTTAAACAATAATGGTGATTAAAATTTTTTTTTTTTCTAAAAAGACAATATTTCAGCTATGGCCCGGGATCTGGCAGCCTTGTTTTCAGCCAGTGAAAATGTGGAAGCCTTTTGCCTGGGGACTCTGGAAGAACACAGGTCGCAATATACAGAGGCATCACTAGGGGGGTGTGGGGGGTGCGGACCGTACCGGGTAACACTAGCAGAGGGGGCTGACACTGAAATGACTGGCAATAAATTTTTTGTGCAGTGTTTTGTGTAGCAACGAATTGAAACAGCTAATTTCTCCGATGCAGTTTACTGCAGCTTGATTTAATTAGCGGTACTAATGTGACGAGAAGCGCTTTGTCGTTTGAATGCATAACACGCAATTCCTTACGCCCACACCCACCATTTTTGTTTCATGCAAAAAGCAGCTCAAAGTGCTGTACAAAAACATAATGTAAAAACATGTAAAAACATTCAAAAGTTTTCTTCTTGTGAAGTCCAAAGGACATGAAATTTGCAGGGCAGGTCCACGAGATATGCATGAACCTATCCTGTGGCGAAATTATTAGGCAATCGATTTTAAAAATTTTGCAAAAACATGCAATTTGACAGGGCAGCCATTAAACATGATGGTAAACATGTCTACCAAGTACCAATAAGCACCTTCACTCTACACCTCATTGCTGCCACCCGGTTTGATCTATAGAAGTGCAACATGTTACAGACGTGTAGCTGGGGATACTATACAATGTCAACTCCTTTGTTCATTCCTTCCCATTCTGTGGAACCCGGTCCATTGCTGCCATGAAGCTCTATTTTATTTTGTTCTGCTTGCGTGTTTGTCTCAACATAATGGAGAAAGTGAAGCGCCACTGAAAAGCAGGGGGAGCTGGTCAGCTGAAACCGGGCCAGCGGTGAGCGGTGAACTGAAAAGTTGCCGCTCAGTTTTGCTTTCTTTTGTCTTTGTTATTTTAGTTTGTTGTTTTAGTTTATTGTTTGCGCCTGGAACCCACGAGGGGGAAAGGTAAATATGTTTGTTTATTTAATTTTGTGTTGGTGTGAGTGCACTCTCTCTCTCTCTTCATGTGGCAACTAACTGTGTTTCGCCCTCCCTGGGGTGTCAAGCTGGCGTGTGACAGACTTCTTTGGCCATTAATTGGAAAGCTGTCAAACAGACATAAATGTGTTATTTTTCAACTGACAGTCTTTGTTAAAAGGAATCAGTGTGTGGTCTTAAGAAATAATAATAATCTTTACCTGCAAATATATAACACCTTGCATACAACATGTGTCAGCCGGAAGTGCTTCACAGTGGAGAAGAAGGCAAAAAACCAGTTGGGTGTACTACGAAGCAGGATTACGGGGTTAGCAAGCTAACTTAAACTCTAAACCTGGTTTTCTGTATCACAAAACTGACTAAATCAGGGTATATCGCTATGGTAACTTACGTTACACAGCTAACCTGGTCCCAGGCTGGTTATGTTCAGGCTATCAGATTGAAACATATAAAAGCACTTACCTTTGACCAATCAGCTCTTCAGAACAAGGCGTCCTTTTTTTTTTCCTTTTTTTGTTTATATGTTTTATTTCAGGAATATTCTTTCCATGAATAGTTACATTTTATGTAGAAAATTACTGGACAACGAAATGCACATTCAAGGTGATTATAAAAATTGCAAAATTAAGATTACATTTCCAAAAGTATTTGGACATCTCTTCTGATTAGTGGCTTTGTCTATTTCAGCCACACCCATTGCTAACAGGTGCATAAAATCAAGCATACAGCCACGCAATCTCCATACACAAACACTGGCAATAAAATGGGTCTTACTGAAGAGCTCAGGGACTTTCACCGTGGCACTGTCATAGGATGCCACCTTTCCAGCAAGTCAGTTCATCAAATTTCTGCCCTGCTAGCGCTGCCCCAGTCAACCATAAGTGCTGTTATTATGAAGTGGAAATGTATAGGACCAACAACAGCCCAGCCACAAAGAGGTGGGCCACACAAGCTCACAGAACGGGTCCGCTGAGTGCTGAAACGGGTACCGTGTAAAAATCATCTGTCCTCGGGTGCGACGCTCACTACAGAGTTCCAAACCACCTCTGGAAACAATGTGAGCACAAGGACCGTTTGTCAGGAGCTCCATGAAATAAGTTTCCGTAGCCGAGCAGCCGCACATAAGCCTAACATAACCACACGCCAATGCCAGGTGTCAGCCGGAGTGATGTAAAGCACACTGCCATTGACATTGGACTCTGGAGCAGTGGAAACACATTCTCTGGATTGATAGATCACGTTTCAATGTCTGGCAGTCTGATGAACGAATTGGCATTTGGCGGAAAGCCTGTACTATGGAAATCTTAATACTACAACAAACAATCGCATTCTAGAGAACTGTGCACTTCCAACTTCATGGCAACAGTATGGGGAAGGCCCAAGGTTTTTAAAGCCCTCAAAGACATGGTTTGCTGAGTTTGGTGTGGAAGAACTTGACTGGCCTGCACCGAGCCCTGACCTCAACCCCATCTAATACCTTTGGGATGAATTTGAACGCTGATTGTAAGTCAGGCCTTACATCCAATATCAGTGCCCTACCTCACTAATGTTCTTGTGGCTGGAGGGAAGCAAATCCCTACAGCCAGGTTCCAAAATCTACTGGAAAGCCTTCCCAGAAGAGTGGAGGCTGTTACAGGTACAGGTTGAACATGCAAAAACATTCAAAAATTTTCTTCTTGTGACCCGAATGACACAAAATTTTCAGGGCAGGTCCACAGGATATGCATAAACCTATCCCGTGGCGAAATTATTAGGCAATCAATTTTAAAAGAGTGGAGTGGAGGCTGTTACCGCAGCAAAGGGGGGTTTCACCTCCATATTAATGCCCATGGTTTTGGAATGACATGTTCAACAAGTACATATGGGTGTGATGTTCCAGTTTCCAAATACTTTTGGATATATAATGTATTTACTGTATCAGGTGGGCTTGTTGACTGTGCTCCTGCAGCATGCCTTTCAAAATAAAAGTAAATGGCAAATGTTTTTTTCCCCCTGGTACAATTATTGGGAGGTGGTATAAGTTTAACTGTTTCCAATATTGGGGGCAATTTTCCCCCACCCTCGCCCTACAACGATGTACACTTCTATGAGTGATTTGTGTTCTTTGTACCCGTCCTTATTAGTCTTTTTCCTCAGGTGAGAAATGCGCTGCTCAAGCAGTGCTGTATTCCGCTTGGCTCATTTTTTGCCGATATGACCACTTTTATGGGAATGCGAACAGAGCCTGTGCTCTCTTAGCAAGTTGATAACCACCCACGTGATTCCAGTTAAACCTGGTTGTGGTTGTTAGGTTTTGGGAAGTCAGCTAACACAAAGAATCCCTGGGTATGTTAGTGTTCCTTCATAGTACACTCCCTGGGTCTAATAAAACAAGAGAGGAAGGAAGACACCAGTAGCTAAATATTTTCCCCACATGACTATTTGCTGAGTCTAAATATTTGAGTGCTGACAGTCTGTAAGTTATACCTGCCTCTAGGTTATTGAATTTTTAGGAGGTAGCTTTTTTGCTTTAAGCTTTTTTGAAGCAAAGCATGAGGGAAATATACAGTTTTTTTAGAATACAGGTTGAATATACCTTTGTTTAGTTAAAACATCTTGACCAAATATTTTTACAAGATTCATAGTTACACTAGCTGGGTTTACATGGAGCCTAATATTCCGATTAAAATCGGTTTAAAAGCCCAAGCAGAATGAAAATGCTCCATATAAACACCTCAATCAGAATAAACAGGCCCAAACCGATTTCAATCGATTGCAGAGGGGTAGTTTAAACCTTTTCATAAACCGAACAAAAAAAAAATTGTACCATGTAAATGATGAACGGATTATTTTATGGTTACGTTCTTTCTGCGCATGCCCACCGTCTTGACGTAAATGCGTGGTGATGTACATTTCTCTCCACTGATCAAACACGTGATGTAGTCATCACTTTTGCGCATGTCACACAGCTGTTCTGACTAAATATGTTGGCGCATGTAAACACCAGACCGTATTAGATCACATCCTGTGTAAACAGTTGACCCAAAATCTTCAATCGGAATGATTTCAATCAGAATGAAAAGAAGTGTGCATGTAACCGCAGCTACTGTGTGGTACCTTGGGGCGATAGATGGGGTGGGGACAGAAAAAGCTTCGGCCGTCATCCCATAGACTGGTTAGGGACCAGGGGACCAGCGATTGCCATTCTCCGAGAAGCTCATAAACTCCAGTGGTCACTCGCGGTATTGCATTTTAGTAAGCTTCTGGTGCCTAATAGCCAATTTTCCCATTGTAGTCCATTCACTGCTTAGTTGAGCATACCACGCATGAACGAGTATGAGGCGGTGATTGACTCATTGATGTTAAAAATGGATGAACTGAGGCAGCTGCATGCACAGAACTGCTGTATCAGAATAGGCAGAGTATTAAACCTTGACCGAGGATTACATGAATCCAACGTCATTATTGTTTTGATTATATTGTCATTTTGATATTATTATTATTATTATTATTACTAATAATAATTTTACCTGCCGTATCTTTCTTGTGCCCATTGTTCATGGTGATGAATCATGACAAATACATAAATAAGTGATAAAGCTGGCATATGTGCCTTTTAAATTAAGATCCTATTACGCTGATTCCACCATATTATTTTGACTACATTGTCATTCTGATATTGCCACAGCCTACTATCATTATCTCCGCCAGGCGAGAGCCTGGAGGGGATTATACGTTTGGTTGTGTGTGTGCATGTCTGTGTGCGTGTGTTTGAGTATCTGTCTGCAACTAATCTCGCATACTACTGGGCCGATCAGCCTAATACTTGTTGTGCATGCTGACAGCAGGCCAAGGACATGAATTCTCAAATATTTTGCAAATCGGTCAACGACAAGTATTTTATTTGAATTAATTTCCATCATTGTCCATTGAAATACATTGAGTGCTAACTCCTCACTCCTCCTAACCAGCCGGTAGGGGCCGCAAGTGATGAACAATTGCCTCCGTTTGGAATGAAAGACCAGTGATGTAAAATGTCAATTTCAATGTTAAAATGCCTACGAAATAATCCGCCAACTAACGGGGTACGTTAAAGTGACAATCTCGAAGATTTCAGTTTCGTTCTCTATGGTGGTGCCAATGGCGAGAAGCGGTAATTGCAGGTGTGTTTTTGGACCTCACTTCCCATAGATCCAACCGGATCCAACCAGTGTCACCTGTGTGACGTCAGTCAGTTGGCACGCCAACTATAGCACTTACTATTTACTGAATAAAAAACGGTTGTTATAAAAGTAACGTTATGTACATACTCATTCATTGTCTAACATTAGGCTAACTCAAGATGTCTTTACACTGCCGAGCCGGGTTAAAATGCCGTAGCAAACCTGGGGTAGAATTAGTGATGATCAATTTCTGCAAATGTTCTTTATCCACCTTTTGCCCAGTATGAACATCTTTACACTGCAGAGAAGAATTTGCAGGATTCGCTGTGGCTTGTGCAATTATGTATATCGTGCACAATAAGCAGTCTTTTTCATGAATGATTGTTGTGTGGTATTTTTGAAACAACTGCCTTGCAAAATGTTACCCCTGGTGTTTCTGGTTTTGCTAGCTAAACTGTTCGAGAATAAAGCTGAGCTGGGTGTTAAATTAGCGATCAAGAACAAGAAGAATAAAACAAAAACAAAGGAGATTTCATCAAAAAGGGCATAAAGGCTGAAGGAACATATGAGGAAGCGTAATAAAATAATAACAATGCTAATCCATACTGCCGTATTCTTTTATTTAGTTTTCTCCTGCATGACGTCTTCAGAAATCAGACCCGGCTCTGCTCCACATACCCTGGCTTTATTCCGATCATTATAATATATTGATGAACTTGATTGCAGTGTAAATAACGGTAATGTTAAAGCCAGTTCAGATCAATGATTTGCAACGAGGCGAAACGGTTTTAGAATGTTGCAGAGAAAATTGCAGCGGTGTGAACTGGCTAGTAGCAGAGCCGTTGCCTGCCCTGGGGTTTTAAAAGACCATCCTTGTCAGGCTTGACATCTTTACACAGAAATCAGACCCACTCTGCTCCACCTATACCCCAGCTTCTATATTGATGAACTTGATGGCAATGTAAATAACGGTAACGTTAAGGCCAGTTAAGATCAATGATTCGCTACGAGACGAAACGGTTTTAGAATGTTGCAGAGAAAATTGCAGTGGTGTGAACTGGTTAGTTGCAGAGCCTCTGAAGCCGTTGCCTAGGGTCTCAAAAGACCCACCTTGTCAACTCGCCAAGTGCAGTTTTAGAACGTTTACAATCAGACGTCTTGGAATTTTGCATGTTGCATCCAGTCTCGTTGCGAATCATTGATCTGAACTGGCCTTTAGTTAGCTACATTGCAACGCTGCAACAAGGTAGCATTGCATTCGAGAGACGGTTTGCGAGGTCGGTACTGGTCGGTAGCGTTAGCTAGCGTTTTTTTCTAATTGTTAGCCGACATTAGATTGTGTTAATTACATTAGCTAGCTAGCTAACGCAACGTTACCTGATATGAGAGATGGATACTGTGCGCAACGTTGTCTAAACTAATGTTGTCTTTCTTGACATGGTCCGGTAGCTAGCGTTAGCTGTGCAAATAGCTATGTAATTTAGTAAAGTTACATTGTCATTGAATGTAATATGAAATCTACATTAACAAATAATATGATCTCTCATATTACAAAAAAACTTTTTAGGGTTCCATAACTCCCCCAACCCCCCCTTTCTCTGTTATTGTAACGCATGCAGACACCGGAAAAAACAGTACGCCGCTCACACACAAGTGAGTTGAAGAGCGAGCCTGTTGCGTTAGTTCCGCCTACCCTCTCTGGTGGACCAACCACTGATGGGTGATGAAAAACGCGTCACTAACTGTGCGCCGCTTGTGATTTTTTCCCGGGAATGTCGCCACAGACACCAAGTTTTTTAATCATGAATTATGATAATAATAATAATAGTATAAATTAATATAAAAATAGGCTCAATCACCATTGTGTTACCTAATGCAGCGATAGATAGTGACTTGAAAGACATTTATGTTAATGAAAATCTTTGAGATTATTACTTTAATGTTTGAATCTGTCACAATTATTTTGTTGGCATTTTCATGTTGAAATTGATATTTTACATCGCTGGTCTTAGAATTGTTCCTGTCCAGATTTGAAACGAAAGCGCCAGACCATAACGTCAACGTTAGCTCCTTGTAACACATCATGGCTGATATGAATGAAATTAGCTAACATGTCACCACCTTTAGCGTTACTTCACTGAATCGGCGTTTTTGGGATTTTCAGTGGCACATGGTAAAAACTTGTAATGTTGTGTTTGTCTGGTTGCATTGATTGTGTAGCCTCTATTGTTGCATCAGCAAAGCTAACATGCCTGGCGGAGATCTGCACTCTACTGAGTGCACTCTTCTAGTTATCCATTGAAATACATTGAGTGCTAACTCCTCACTCCTCCTAACTGGCCGGAAGGGGCCGCAAGTAATCAACAACTGCTTCTGTTTCATTTTTTTCCCCATTTCCGCTAGGGACAACCAATCATGTCTTGTTGCCACAGATTCAATGTTACAATCGTGTCTTCTTGTTGCCACAGATTTAAAAAAAAAATGATGAATGCCGAAATGTTCGTGGAAACGGTCTTACATACAGTTTACGATCGTACGCGTATTTCGTGAATGAGGCCCAGTGTGTTCATGTCTGTGAATAACTGTTACATAACGAGTATTGTACCTTACAGAACCTGTGTTTTGTAGCTGTTTATCCCATTGTAAGGGCACCTATATGGCACCACATCACATTTTCTCCACTGGAGGGGCATCCATTAGGAAACTTACCCACATTCTCACGCATGTAGTTACACCCTTTACAGCACTGCATCACATTTTATCCACTGGAGGGGCACTTCACCATTAGAGGAGCACCTAATTGGGCACTTCATGGTGTTTTCTCACCTGTAGGAGTACCCTATACAGCACTGCATCCCATTTTCTCTACTGGAAAGGGCACCCTTGGGGACATTGTCATGTAGGGGCGGCATAGAGGGCACTCCATAAGGGCACCCTTTTCCAAGGGCACCCATAGGGAATGTCAAGTTTAGACCATTGTAAGGGCATCTTATAGGGCACTGCATCACATTTTCTTCACTAGAAGGGCACATCATCATAATCATGAAGGGGAACCCTAGAGGGCACTCAATCATTTTTTTCCCATGTGAAGGTCAGTCGCAGTCGCGTCGCGTCGCGCCGCCCCCCCCCCCCCCCCCCCCCACCCCACCCCACCCCACCCCACCCCCCGCCAGTGGATGTCAAGTCTGTTTACCCTTCAGACAAGCAATGCATACAGTTTTGAAACGTTTATTTTGTCGAGTGAAGTCATATGTGCATATTCTGTTCTTCACTGGATGGGAAAATGAGCTGAAACACATTGGGAGTTATGTGCTGCCAGAATAATGTATTTAGTTGATGACCTGGCAGTCAAGAGCTGAGTGCTTTGCGTTCATTCACTGCTGTTTCCCTAGCAGTTATAAAAGCGGAATATTTTGTCGAGTGAAGTCATAGGTGCATATTCTAAGAGCATCTTTTAAAAATCAAAATCGTATTCTTTTTGGGCAAAACTAATAAATAACTAACTAAAAAAAATAAGGAGATGGCGATTCGTAAATGTGCCTCTGACCTCGCGCCGGTGCTTGAACGTATGTAATGGAAAACTGGGGCGCGTACAGCCCCGACAAAACGTAGCAAAACGTTTATTTAAACGGAAACGGTGGTGCCTTGAACACCCTGTTGTGTTACGCAAGCGTTGCAACTATGGCAGCTGAAAAGGCCATTCTTTGCGTTCTTTACCACGAATTTTCGGATCCTGATGAAATGGGTTTAAATACGTGTTTAATACTATAAAATACTTACGACAAACATGTCTTCAATTGTTGCGTACACCAAGCTGCATTGGACGCATTTGTACAGGACTTCAGTTGGATCCATTGTGCTCAGTGCCTTTTTAATACGGCGGGGTTTATGTAGCCTACACGTCGCTGCTGATGGGGTAACACCTCTGACACACCCACCAAACGACAAAAAAAAAAAACGTACCTCAAAGCCCGTTTCACACCGTTTCACACCGTTTCGAGGATGGGAATAAGTGTGGCGATGGCTTATTTGCATAGATGTAATTAATGCCGGAAGCATTTCAGAGAAGCACTGGCACTCACTGGATGGGAAAATGAGCTGAAACACTGGGAATTATGTGCTGCCAGAATAATGTATTTAGTTGATGACCTGGCAGTCAAGAGCTGGGTGCTTTGCGTCCATTCGCTGCTGTTTCCCTAGCACAGTGGTTCTCAACTCGGGCCAGGAAGGGCCGGTGTGGGTGCAGGCTTTTGTTCTAACCAAGCAGTTACACACCTGATTCTACTAATCAAGGTCTTTAGTAAAGACTCCAAAGGTTGATTAGTAGAATCAGGTGTGTAACTGCCTGGTTGGAACAAAAGCCTGCTCCCACACCGGCCCTTTCTGGCCCGAGTTGAGAACCACTGTGCTAGCAGTTATAAAAGCGGCTTTTCTTCTCAATTGGCAAGGGGGCTCAGCACTTGCCGGGGGAGGAGGGGCCGCTCTTTTGAGTACGCCTCATCGTCCGTGAATCCCCTCCCTCTTTTGCCAAAACTGAAGGAGGCCTTGTTGCGTCTGTAGCTCCGCCCCCACTCTTACACACAAGTGAGCGTACACACTTCCCCGCATGGGCACTCTCCGTGCCGGACCGATAGAGATAAGCAGGTAGCAGCTAAGTTGCTAGATTCCGGAAGGAACCCAATACGTTGACCCTGTTTTTAGCGACGCACTCTCCCTTTAAGACCAAGCTCTGAGGTGAAGACAGACTGATTCCGAAGGTACTTTCTGCTTCTCGCCGTTCATTTTTTTATGTGCGATTCCTTTGGGTGCTCTGGGTGTTTGTCTTTTTGTTTGATACCGTTTTAGCCGGAGTTCTGGGGATGTGAGTTGAAGTGTAAGGTATTTGCACAAACAGCTTTTGGAATGTTCATCACACCTCCCCTAGCCTATTTTTTCAGAAAGTTCACTTCGGCGGTGAAACTGGTGTTTGAGCGGTCGCTGTAGCGAAATGTAGGCCAAAGGTCACAATTTCCAGGCTCTCCGCTACTTCGGCTGCAAGTGTTTATAAATCTTCCCGTTGAGCACACGGTTATGTGGTCAAATCTGATGCACCTCAGCCCCGTGCCGTGACCAGGTTTAGCCTGATTTATTGCCTCAGGTTTTAAGCTTAGCGTTAACCCCTAAACTGCTCATAAATTTGCTCACTAAACACGCATTAAACTCGTCTCTCTGCACAGATATTATATAGATGTAATGGATTAAACACCTGCGTCTCATGGCAGCCTTATAATCGTGTTTATTAGCTGCTGCTGCTGCTGCTGCTACAAAAGCCAAAGTTCTACCAAATTACTAATTTATTTATATACACAGTCATTCATATTTTAACTTCGATTGATGGTTCAAGCTTCAGTTCAGTCTCTCTTTTTCAAACCTTAAAGATACCAGTTCCCAAGCCGCACTTGATTTTGTTATAGAAGACGCACTATAAGTAGTTTCCAGTGATAGTCTTGCAATTAAGAGTAGTTTCCCATGCTGAGAGGGGAGTTCACAGTTTAGCCAGACTTGTCACTGGTGCGGGAGTCCAGGAAACTGAAATCTGAATTCTTTGCTGATGTTTAATACTTTTTTGCATTCACAAACAGCTGAAAATATTTTTAAATGATTCTTGCAACAACAAAAAAGAAACTTATAAAAGCCAGTCCCAAAAGTGCCCTTGGTTAACTGGGTGTTAGTTATGTAAGAAAAACCTTAAAAGGTAATTACACCCTGGATCACTTATTTCATTTTTAAACTGTAAACATGTTTGTATGCCTACATTATAATGACACTTAATCCATACCGTTGTTTCACCATTTCTGAAATTATGTAATTTTATCAGAAAAAAGGTCAGAAACGTCTTTGTTGCCCTCTAACGTTTTATCGATCTTTTCTGCATTCCACACTGGTCCCACCACAATCGATATGAGTCCCTCTTTTCTGAGTGGTATGTTAATAAATTGTCTCCTTTCCACAATATGTTTCTGAAAACATTTGCAGCAAGAAATAGGCCATGTAATTGCTGAATCTTGATTCTTATTTGATTTGCGACGCCTTGTTTGACAGTTTGATCCAAGTTTCACGAGCATGCGCTGTATAAATAATTTGCGCATAGAATACTTTATGCAAATGAGATGGACACCTACTCCACCCACACCAGGACACATTTTTCAAAATTTTGTAGTAGGAAGAGCCAGGCTGAAACTGCGATCAGGGATTGCCTTGCTCCGTGAAGCTCAAACTCCAGTGGTTACTCGAGGTATTGCAGTTTAGTAAGCCTCTGGTGCCACAAAGCAAATTTCCCCAAATCCCCAAATTTCCCCAAATTCCCCAAATTTCCCCATTGAAGTCCATTCAAAACTACGATTTTACCCTGGCCAAGTTAAATTATTTTGGACAGAACTTTTTAGCTATACAATTTCTTCACACTGAACTAATTACTCTCCAGGCACCGATTTGTCCCCCCCCCCCCGAATCCTACAGAAGAGAGATTAATTTAATTCCAATAGTGTTACAGTAGGTAGTCCCAAAACCCAGAAGTAAGATCGCATTTTTGAGCCATGGTTTCCCTTGTCAGATTTCTAATGCTTTTTTCCATAGGGATTTCGTTTTCTGCCGAAAATAAGGCCTGTGGTGGACATTAGCCTCAGACAGTTTCACGTTTTGTTCTACGAGAAATTACACCCGTTAACAGCTTCGAAATCCACTGATGAGATGTTATGTGCTTTTAAGAAGTAAGTTGCTAACAAGTTGCTATATTGAAACTACAACAACGGTCGCATTCTGACGACCGCCACTAGTTTCCATACTAGCCCGCCTTCACGCGACAACAGTTGTTGTTTCAATATTGCAGTGCGCTCAATATTGGCACATGAAGCCCAAACTAGGGAACTGCCATTGTTATTTTTGCTAATTTGCCCAGACAACAATCAAATCAGAGTTACTGATCACATTTATATTTATTTTGGAAGTCACTTGTCCATCTCCTTTAAACAACAGTAGCTATTGTAGTAGTAGCTAGCTCCCATTGCACAAAATAGCTGAGTGCACACTTCTTGACTGTATGATTTAAACCAATCAGAAGTTGTGGCAAGCCTGCTAGCTTGGTATAATTACTCATGTGACAGTCGACTGTAACCAAACGTTTGAATCGTTCGGAAAAGTTATCCAGCTACAACCGGTCTACCTGGCTGGGGCTAGTCAGTAAGACAGCTCTATAGCTAGCTTGTGAAACCTAATAGTTATTTAGTTAGCTAGCTAACCACAACTCATTGCATGTCAGTCTTGCTAGCTCGCGTAGATTTTTCACAATTACATATCTAGCTAGCTAACTAATGTACCGTCTTGCCGAATGCGTCAATAAAAATATTGACTGTCTTATTTATTACTTTAACTCGCAGAAATGTTAGAAACCACATTAGAAATACCATTGTCACAATTAGCCACATTCTTAAAAATCCTGTAGCTAGTCAGCAGTCACAGTTCGTCAGACCATTTGAAAGCTTTGGAGCGTGCCCCTGTCGGTTAACGTAATTTCTCTGCGTTTACCGTGAACCTTAGGTACCCAGTGCGCACGCTCTGGTGCCAAAAGCCCATAGTCAAACATGGCAGCCGCCATGAATTGGCTTAATGTGCCAATGAGTAGTTTCCGTAGGAATCCATGGAACCGGTAAACGGAAGCTGTCTTATATATCTCGATGGTGCAATTACTCCAAGTCTTGTGAAATCTTCTACATATTACATGTAGAAGATACATATTACATGTAAACGCTACTCTTTCCAATTTTGTGCGAGTAAGGCAAGCTAAGTTGAAAATGCCTAAGCACTGCCCCTTCTCTGGATGCGGTTTCAGACATCGGAAAAATGTTTTTATAAATCAAAATATTTGTTACTCGTCCTTACTCTGAACTGCATAGTATGAATGACATGAACCCCACCACCACCGCTACCTGAGGGACACTTAAGTCAATTATAAACTGAAAAAATGCTCCTATAATTCAAAAAATAGTTCCTGATTTTCATTATGAACTTCTGCATGCTATGAACTCCTAATAAAATAAAAAAAATAAAAAAACTACTAAATGTAAGGCTAACATGTTTTGTTGTTTTTTGTTTGTTCATACTTTTTGCCCCCTCTTTGTTGAATCCCCACTTTACCTTTGTTTTATTTGCATAAGCTTGGATACATTAAAGAAAAATTAAAAAGCTTCCCTGGGTGGAATACATCTTCAGCTATTATGTTCTTACTTCCTTAAGTTGTATTTTGTGAAGTCAAGCTCCTGCAAACAGGGCCGGATCATGGTCCTGTGAGGCCCCTGGGCACGTCTTTTGGAGCCCCCCCCCCCCCAACAATATTAAATGATAACCACTAAACAGTGTGCTAGTGTGTAACAACACCAGAATGTGCATTTAGCATACTTGTTCATTTTGGCTAGCTAATAAGCTCTCAGTAAGGTTTTTATTCCCAATTTGTGCCTTTTCTGCATAAATTTATGGTGGAAATGCTTCTTTCATGTTTTTATGGGGGGGGGATATCGTTCTAAATATCGAGGGGGACGTATCCCCTGTGTCCCCCCCCAAAATCTACGCCTATGAGCTAATTAATTTCTGATAACAAGCTGAATCATACGCTAGGGGCAGCTAGCTAGGGAAAATGGGCAGCTAGCTAAAATAAAGGGATAGCTAGTTACGATAAGTCAAATAACGAAGGGCTTGCCATAATTTGACACCCTTCAAACTGTCCTGTTATGCAGAATGAACTGACTTGTTGGTGAATATTGTATCATGTCACGGCATATTGTAGCGTGCCAACCAGTGGCTCAGTTGTACAGCACTGTACTCTCCGAGAGGCTCTCGTTTTAAGCATGCACTGTATGTACCAAGGGGCCCAGGTGTTACGCTCGATGTATGCACCGAGGAGCCTGGGGGCCCTAGTGGTCAACTCACACTGTAAGCACCCAGGGGCCCGGGGTCCCTAGTGGTCAGCTCATTCTTTAAGCGCGGAGGGGCCCAGGGACCCTCACACTTTAGATGCCAAGGGGCCTAGGGGCCCTAGTGGTCAGCTCACTCTTTAAACACCAAGGGGCCTGGGGGCCCTCACACTGTAAGCGCTGAGGGGCCCAGGTGCCCTCACATTGTAAGCTTGGGCCACGCACTACGCGCAGCCTGAGGCTTGGAGACCCCCTGGCAGTCGAAGGCCCCAGGGCACTGGCCCCACTGGCCCGATCCATAATCCAGCCATGCCTGCACCTGAGCTGGGTGCAGTCTAGAGCAATGGGGAGACACAACATCCCCTGCTTGTACTGAAACATTTATTGGAACACACACTTGTTGGAGGGGCAGGTCACATACTTGAGTCATGCGAGCCAGTGCTGGGTGTGTCATTAGCCAACAACCTGGGTCTGTAATGTTTTAACTATAGAAAGGCCTCGCCACAACGATGTCCAGGGCATCAGACGTATCCAGCATTACATCATCGATCATTTCAGGACCAGCAGTGATCTGATTTCTTAAATATTATATAACCATAAATTGCAAAACTATAAATACATTTTAAAAAGAACGCAACTGAATCCATTTCAGTGTTTGTATTTCTAATTTATAGCAGTTTCCTTATATAGGCTTAGGGAAATGTATGTAGGCATATTAGGGGAACACTGAGAACCGCAAAAAAATGCAAGTTGTTAATGAAATACAGGTGAAACAAAGTGCGAAGTCACTTCTTAGGTCGTAAAGAATTTAGCGCGTCTTCGTCCCTTCTCCTTGGACTGCGCCTTTACATATTTTATACACATTTTACAGCGTATAAATTCCACCGAAAACGCGCAGCTTTGGTGGTTTGCTGGGACCGCACGCGCACAGATCGATTACATTTCACGCAGTTTTCATGCAGCTGCTCTATTCAGTTTATTCAAAGTTTCAGAGAAACTGAAAATATGTCTGTGGTATTATGTCTGCGGAGTTCTAAGCTTATTTCTATAACTACAGCGTCCACAATTATTCATCCCCACCCTAAATGCTTTATTAGCCTTATCACACAATTGCAGTAAATTACTTCCGTATGCTTAAATATGCTAAATTAATTTTGATAGCGCTTGGTTTTGATTGAAGTTTCATAACAAAGCGCCGGTCACTCGGTTGAATAGCGTGCCGGAGCAGGCAGAAAAACGTTTGCACCTGGGTAAAAGCCTATTGTCTTTTGTCTGGAGGGGGGTTTGTGAAGAAAATGGCACAAACTTGCATGCATTTCTTTACTGAGTTGTTTTTTCTCATTTTAATAACAGTTATTTTAAGACCAAATATTTAGGAAAGTCGTGGAAGGAGAAGGACATAGCATTTACGGCATGGAGTAATTTGAATTTTAAAGTCCCCCAAGCCCGATGGTGTCGTTCTAGTGTTAAGGGAAACCGTCACACGCTCTCTAAGAGCAATTAGAAGGGAATGTACTTTAAGGCACAATTATTTTTCACCTTTACGAAAGCTTGTAATTTAGTAATTAGGGAATTATTTACCTCCAGATATGAGTAGTTGTACACATTGGCAATTGTCTTGAGCGTCACTTCCTGGCCCCGGCACATTTTATATGCTGTAGGCAACGATGAAAATACCACGATAAACTTTAATTTGTTTCATAGATAAAATACAACACTAAGTGCTTCACAGTTCAGGAAAAGAATAAAAGCAAAGTTAAAACAAACAACAGGATACAAGACTACACAATAAGTACAGTAGTAAAAACGAGGAAATTAAAACCAGGGAGAGAAAAAGAAATACAATGAGAAACAGGCTGTCATTAAAGCCACATTACAGCCTCCCAAGCTATAAGGAAAATGTACGTTGCATTCAAAAGGCATATCAGTGCGTTCGGATTTCCTGGCCATGCAAGGGTGAACACTATCAGGGAGGTTCCCGTGCAAGTAAAGTTATCATTTGCAAGAGGGTTTCACAATGGCGATATGTACACAATCACTAATAAACAAATGCTTTCATAGCGTTTCCAAATGTCCTGTGAGGTCAACCTCTAAATTGTCCATTGCCTAATTGAAAATGTCAATTTTCAGTAAACAGGCTACCTGTTTGCAATATATATATATATGGTGCCGGGTACTGGTGTTTCAGTAATAGTGTGACGTACTGGTGGTTCAGTAATGCGGTGGGGAGTTTCGGGTGTGTGTAAGTTTCCGTGTTTTTTAAAAATGTCTGTTTAATATGTTATGGCTGGTAAGGCCATGTGATGTGGAGGAAGTAGTTTAGGGAAGTCGGTTGTACACGTGTGGACAGTGCGACTGGTCAGATATGTGGGAGAGATTAAAAGGTTGAAATCTATGTTATATGGTGAGTGAATTAACAGGGTGCCTTGATCCCCTTTGAAGTTGAGGCCCATTGGTTTCATTACTTAATCTTACTGAATTACCATCTTCATTCCTTTTTAATGCATTTCTTTCCTGAGGAGATGTGTGTCTGCACTAGTTAGTCTAGTGTATACACACCCAGTGTTTCTCCATATTAATTTATTTGGGCAGCTCGCCCAAATCAATTTCCCCTGGCCCTAAATTTTTTTTTTTTTTTGGTATTTAGTTGCTTATTTCTTTATGTCGATGTCAAAGTGAGGTACATTGATTGGAAGGACAGTCGTGGACTATATCTGTGCAGGGAATATTGACGTTTTTCTAAATCTAAAATTTAGCCATTGTTATGCATGGTTTCTTCAAAAGAATGTACCCTCTGCCCTAACAAAGACTGCGAAGTTGTCAACATTATTTGGATTAATGCTAGCTAGCGTTTAGCAAGCATCAGCATTCACCCTGTTAACATTAGCTTAGATAGCTAATGAAAACGTTAACTTTTCACTTTTGACAGAAATGAGTATAGCAAAATTCTTCTTTAAAAAAGGAAGGCGGGAGGAGGAGGGAGAAACTACATCTCAGATAGGTTGGCATAACTGTAACTGCGACTATAACAGAGGCTAAAGACATTCAACCTCAATTTTTCACTACTCCACATTTTCATGTTACCATACCCTAATTGACTTACCACAGACAATGTATCTACTTTTTCCATATGAGGTCATTTCAAATAGCTACGAGACAGATTTATTTGAGCTTTTATGTACTATATCAGATTTTTAGTGGGTCAAAAGTTTACATACACTTTGTTAGTATTTGGTGCCATTGCCTTTTAATTGCTTAACTTGAATCAAATGCTTGGGGTAGCCTTCCACAAGCTTCTCACATTACTTTGCCGGAATTTTTGCCTATTCCTGCTGACAGAACTGGTGTAACTCAGTCAGGTTTATGGGCCTCCTTGTTCAGACATGCTTTTTCAGTTCAGTCCACACATTTTCTATAAGATTCAGGTCAGGGCTTTGTGATGGCCACTCCAGTACTTTCACTTTATGGTCTTTAAGCCATTTTGTTACAACTTTGGAGGTATGCTTAGGATCATTGTCCTGCTGGAAGACCCAGTTGCGACCAAGTTTTAACTTTTCAGCTGATGTCTCAAGGTGTTGCTTCAGTATTTCTAGATAATCCTCCTTCCTCATGATGCCATCTATTTTCTCAAGTGCACCAGTCCCTTTTCCAGCAAAATACCCCCATAACATGATGCTGCCACCGCCATGCTTCACAGCTGGGAAGGTGTTCTTTGGATTAAAAACCCTACCCTTTTCCCTCCATATATAGTGCTGATTATTATGGTCAAACAGTCCAGTATTTTTCCTCCTAGTGATTACCTGCAAACTTCATTCTGGATTTTTATGCCAATCTTGGAGTAGGGGCTTTTTCCTTGCGCGACAGCCTTTCAGGCCATGGCGATGTAGGATTCTCTTAATGGTGGATGTAGGTACTTTGGTACCTGATGCCTCCAACTCCTTCACCAGTTTCTTTGTTGTTGTCTTGGGGTTCAGTTGAACCATTCGGACCGAAGTTCGTTCAGCCCCGGGAGTTAATTTGTGCCTCTTTCCTGAACAATGCAGTGTCTGTGTGGTCCCAAGATCTTTATATTTGCATACAATTGTTTGTACAGATACTCGTGGTACCTTCAGTAGTTTGGACATTGCTCCTGAGGAGGAACTGGATTTGTGGAGGTCCACAATTTTTTTTCTGAGGTCTTGGCTAAGTTTCTTGAATTTTCGCACAGTATCAAGTGCAAAAAGACAGTGGCTCTAAAGGTAGGCCCTTAAATACAGCCACAGGTGCCAATTAACTCCCTAAGATACAGTCAACTTGGTGTATATAAACATTTGACCCGCTGGAATTCTGATATAGTGAATAAAAGCTGAAATAAATCTGTCTCTAATCAATTGTTTTAAAATTGTCTCTGATGTGAACAAAATAGATGCCCTAATTTACTTGCCAAAATAAATGTATGATAACTGTATCTGTACCTGAGGTTATCGCAGGAAAAGTTGTTTTAGTTTGGGTTTCTTTTGCATTGTGTTCATTCTCTCTGTTGCTGGTACAGCTTGATGCAAAAAGTGCCATACAGATTTAATTTTCATCTGACATGGCCAAAGTAAAAATAAATAAATACAGTTCCCGAACATAAAATATTAAGTGCTCAAACACAAAACGTGAACTCTGTCTGCGTAGCAATTTTATAACCTCTTGATAGTTTCAATACAATTTAATAAAACAGTACAAACAACCCACCCCCACCCCCCAACACACACGCTGGGTCAACCTCCATAAATGAATTCTCAACCTGTGGGAAGTGCGGCACACCCAGTACTGGCTAGGCTAAAGTATAAAGCTAATGTACATAACAAACATTGGCTAGGCTAATGTTCAGGCCCAATACAGACACCACTAGGGTACACTGAGGGTGTCAACTGGAAGAAAAATAAAAATGGAACGTTGCATTCAATATTATATTCTAATATTTATTGTAAAAGTTACATAATTATTGCAGTAAATTTACAGAAAAACAAAATTGTGTTTTACAACAACCTGAAATAAACAAAAAAGCAACATCTGCATCATAATTTATAATATTTTAGCCTAACAATTAAATCCTTATTTTTATTTTGACCACATTTTGTAGAACAACATGGGGAAAAAAAATAAAGTACAGTGTGGCCATTGACAGTTTGGCAGTCTGTATTAGCACTGTCCTGTCAGAGAATATTTGGCAAAGACACAAGATGCTCCAGTGGGCTAGAGTAGAGTACTGAGGCCTTTCTGTTCGCAGTTTTCTCCACCAAGGTGCAAACCCACTCTGCTTGACCAGAATCCCCTGGAGTGCTCAGGCGTTTCTGGGCTAGGTGTACAGTATTTCTGAGGACTTCCACCAGAGAGGATTCTGGTAAACTGGTGGTGGTTCTTGCTTTCCGTGCATCTTGATCTCTTGCTATACAACTTCAGATATGATTTATTTATTTTGTGAATGCACAATCTGATGGTGAAGTAATATTTTTAAATGTGGAAAACCTTAGATTTTCACGACTCGCCTATGATATCATTAAATATTCAAATGTTCAAACTGCAATTTGAAAAAATTTTCAATTTTTCTGTCTTCTGAATATTTGAGTTCTGACTAAATATGACAGCCCTGGTGTACACATGCTGTAATGGTTGTTTACTTGATCAAGATACTTCACTTTAATCATCTCCACTGTTCAAATGTAACAGATTGTAAGCGTGTAGCGTCTGTTTGGAACCTTCTAGTATGAGGTTACATGGATGCTATGTATTTACACATTATAATATCTAATTTAGAGCATGGTCAAAAGTTTTGACCACATGTATTACTGCTTTTCTCTTCGCTCAGACAAACATGATGTTCAATCCTTGCCATTTTGAGTTGTACTGCCTGGCAGTAGCACAATGGTAGCATTGACTGCAGAATTCTAATGTTGATGACACCACCTACACCCCTGCAGTAATCTCTGCTGTGGAATGTTTCAGCGTTTCTCCAGGATGCAGACAGTCTTACTGACTGACTGACTGTAGGACTGACTGACTGATGTAGGACTGACTGACAGACTGTCAGGCCCCATTAACACCCTCCAGCTTCCTGCCTGAAGCCTGCTTTCTGACTGGGTCGGTGTGGCAGCAGTTTGTTCTTCATTGTTGGTGGGGTGTGGCCAAAACTGGAGTCTTTTCACATGCGCTGGTGACTTGCTGTGTGCTTTGGCTTTGAGGCACATTCGTCTGGGAATTTATTTAACAAATCTGCGGCTGTTCTTTCATAGGTGTGTGAATGATCTTATGAGGATACCTGACCTTTTGAGAGCGAGAGGCGCCTCCGTTCTCCAGACTTTGCCGCAGGGTATCGTCGGTGGGCTTCAGGCTGGGGGGCGGGGGGGTGTGAGAGACATAGAGCGAGAGACGTAGAGAGTGAAAGACTGAGAGAGAGACGGATGTAGAGAGAGAGACTCATTGACTGGGGTGTGCTTATACGAAATGACTGGTGGCAAGATCCTGTCTGTGTTTTATGCTTTTTATGTTGAAAAATTTTGGAGCACACTTATGTATCCCAATTCGTGCTCCTAAATTATTTTTCCAGTTGGTACATTTTTCAGGAGCAATAGCTCCTAGCATGGAGGCGCTGTAGAACCCTGCCTGTACCCCAGAAAGCGAGATTATGTACTGCTGCCAGGCATTCCCCTAATGCAAGTGTTCTCTGTCAAGGGCTGGGTATCCTTTAGATTTTATCTATTTCGATTACCAATCCGATTCTGGTTATCTAATCCGCTTCTTATTGAATCCTGTTTCCGATTCTTGTCGTATTGTTTCAGTATGAAAAGAAACCAAAATGTGTTTTACGCAAAAGCCACCTTAATTTTCAGCAGATTTGGGCTGTCATTTCAGCAAAAAAGTTTTAAAAAAAAAAAAAAGAAGAAATGAAAAGCAAACGTGTCCTCTCGCTTTGAGGAATGCTCAACACAAACATTTACAACTGCTGAAAAGGAATGTAATCCCTTCACAGTAAACATGGTCACCATTCGGTGACATTAGTTATACTTCGTTTCTATTAAATTAATCTTACCATGTATAACTTGGATGTTCGCTGTTTAGCGTTTGCTTATTTTTTAATCCTAGTTCGATTCCGTAAGACTAGCATTAGCTGATTCTGGAGCATTATGACTGACTTGGGACATCGAAAACGGCACCCTTTATACTTTATTATGCCATGCTTCGTCATGTTCGATGTACTTCGTTACTTGCATTAAATTATTATTAGCTGAGCAGTGGTGTAGCTGCTGCGCCTGTGTTTTTGGTGTGTCTAATTTGGCGTATGCTATGTCCCACAAGTAGTACTTTGCAGAGGTGGGGGACTCGTTGCATGACTTGACTCTAGTCAGACTCGAGTTGCACATTTGAGGACTTGCGACTTGCTTGACACTGATAAAAGGCTCAACGTGACTTTGACATGGTATTCATGACTTGAGACTTGACTTTGACTTGAGGCAGATGACTCGAAAGGACTTAACAGTTTTTATTAAGCCGAATAGCCCCTTTGCATTTTTCTAGATATTGAGCATGAACAGTTAACGTTTTGAAACACGATTCGGTGACTTTTAGTGCAGTGTGCGCAACCCAGGCTTAAAAGACAGGACCTAGACAGTGTCTAGCAGGACCTTGAAAACAATGCAAGACAGGATCGAGCTGAAAGCATGTTGAAAGGATTCTCCCATACTTGCGTTGATTTTCTCTGGAGCCTTATGTTACCAGACCGTTTTTGATTCAGACATGACAGCTTATGAATTGACAGCTTTTCAAGACAGAGCTTCAACATTCTGTTTGCGGTCCCTCACTAGTTCAAAGTCAGTGCAACTCAACCACAGCAGAATGGTCTCTCCCTCTCTCTAATCAACTGTGTGACAAATGCAATCCTGCGAGATCAGGCAAACCAGATGGTATTTTTCCTTGATGAGGATTCAAATTTCAGTGTTCTAAATTAATGGATGTATTAGTCTATACAATCCACAACAGAAAATAGTAATCATCAGATAGAATACTGTTTCGTTTTCGCGCAATTTGAACAATTGCCTATACAGTAGGTACTCGCGTGTGCCGCATAATAAATACAAAGTGGGAAACTGTTGCGGGTATAATCTATTTCGGCATTGAAAGGGTCTTAGATAAAGATTTAAAAACTTCCATGATCATCCACACATGCTAATCACCCTCCACAGCATAATCAGTCATTTCAACTCTCTATTTTATCATCACTCACTATCTTCTATGTTGAAAACTGTCAATGGAAGGCCTAATTAAAGGAAAAATGACTAAATGCATAGAGATGAAATAGCATACCAATATTATATGCTATCATACATGTCTGTTTTAATAAGTGATTTTAAAATGTCAGTAATGTAACCTAATGTAACCAGAGCAGCCTATATTTTTAGGAAGGAAGTTGAAAAGAAAAACATACCTGCAGCTCACAAAGGTAGCAATAACTAGTGATTGGTGGGGACACACTATATTAGTCATATTCCCATTAAGTTAGTGAAGACCAACATAAACAGAAATTTCTCAAGTATCAAGAACTACCAGACATGTACAGTATCTATATCAATTGGTCCCATCCTCATGTTTTGTCTGAGAAAACAATCTATTTCATTTTATCAACAAAAATATTTTTTGCCCAAGCTAATATAAAAGTAGTACTGATAATTCTTTTAACAACATGTATTTTGCACTCAAAATGAGGAAGTATCGATAAGAGTATTGGTATCGATAAGCAGTATCAATAGTGGTATTGGTATTGATAAAATCCTAACCGTACCCATCCCTAGTTGTAGTGACTAACTGACTAACTAACAGGTGCAGTTTTCTCATGACATGGCTTGCCGTTGTACCCCTTTCTCTCTTGTTTTAAGGGCTTCTTTAATGGTGACTTGACTTGTGACTTGCTTGACCTGAGCAATGACATGACTTGTCTTGCTTGACGTTTAGCAGTGACGTCTAAACACAGTGACTTGGGACTTGCTTGAGACTTGAAGGTTAAGACTTGAGACTTGCATGTGACTTACTCCCACCTCTGGTTCTTTCTAAATAAACTGAGGATTCAAGAGACTATACTGCTCGCATGGGCATTTTTAACTAGGGCACTAGAGGCAAGCGCAACAGGTCCTGGCGTATGAGTAAAATTCTTTGCATTTCACTAATTACAAATGCCACGAAAAATACATTCTCAGAATTCTTAAATTCTTTCTTCTGGGAAATTTGGAACCGGCTCTGAGGCCCAACCCTATTCCTGTCACTAAGGTTACTCCATCTGGTTAGTGAGTTAGTGAGATCTATATATCCTAGAATATGACTCCTCTATTATTTTCTAACATAACACTTGATCCCTCTGGGCACTGAAATTAACAGCTGTTCTGGGGCAGCTGCACATCCAGCTGGTGAAACAGTCACTATGCCCAGTTAGTAACCCGTTAACGGTGATACCCCAAAACCGCGTATGAGGTCAGTGCAGTGATTGGTTCTTGGAGAGATACACATGCCGGTCTGTGTATAAGCGAACCACATACCTCGGTTGCACTGAGGAAGGGAGAATAGTTTATTATGACACTAACACAGTTGACCGTAACCAAGGATAAGCAGGTTTAACTGTGTTAAAGCAAACATTTTATTTTCAAGGCAAGACAATTGGAAAAAAAAATTAATATGACAAGATTTACTGCCTAACAAAGACTAAGACAAAAAAAAAAAGAAAGAAGATTGATCCATATCCAAAATGCTTGTACGAAATGACCATGGTACTAGGAGTCTGTTTGGCAGATTCTTTCTGAATGTACCTTCAGGCTCTCCTTAAATGTCATTTCTGCTAGACTTCTCACATTCTGCACTATGCTACATTTGACCATATAAGGTCTTACCTGGCCAGCATTCTGGCTCTCGCTGTCACACACGACGGACCCCCCCCCCCCCCCCCCTCTTGTAGTAACAGACGCCCCCTCCAGGTAATTTTGCACCACTCCCTCTCCCAGGTGCAGGAAAAACAGTTTTTGTACAACTGACGTGCTCTTATGATTGAGTGTATATTGCATAATTGTATGACTTCCTAACAGTTTCATTTGCTACATTCAGATAGCCTCAATCCCATATCCTCCTATTTTAAACCGTAATCCCAACCTTTACATATAATTGGGCATGTAGGGCTGTTCACAGAAGTCTGCCTCTTATCAGTCCCCTGAAGGAAAACAGACTGTTTACTGTGCTGACAGGGAGTCAGCAATGTGATAGTGCTATGTTGCAAAACATCCTACCCTAATACAGTGTAATCATGTTTTGTATTATTGGAAAGCCGATGTCATGGATAACAAGTTTGTGTCTTGGCTACAATGGTTAACCCATTGTGTCTTTATTTGATGACTTGGTGTTTTGCTTGTATATAAGGAGAGAAGTGCGATGGTTCGGGGAGACTCGTCAACATGGCTATGCGTCTAGCCATTTCACAACTTGCAAAAAAAAAAAAAACACTTTTTCAACGTACGAAGTAACAGTAGTGACGGTAGCCTAGTGGGGGGGGAAAAAAAAAAAAAAAAGTAGGTAAACCGTAGAAACGCCACAGCAGTCAGCTGTTGTCACTTTTTAAGAAAGTAAATAAATCTGCCGTCCTGAAATGCATATGGCTCCCTGTTTGTGAGTCTTGGTAAACGTATATAATTAGGATGTTAATATTACATAGGCGAGTGAAGTTATGAACACCTACTTCATTAAATGTCCATGAACAGCTTTGCGATAAAAAGACGTTCTTCAATACTGTCATTTGCTTGTGCTTTTAAAGAAGGTAGCCCAGTAAGCAGAAGCCTGAATATAAATGGAATGTAGATGTGTAAAGGCCTGGAAATGTAGGTTGACATGTTTTGACATGTTTAGCCTAAGCCTTAGGTGGGATTTGACGCTAAACCTTATCGGTGCTAAGGCAATGGTAAATGGTAAATGGACTACATTTATATAGCGCTTTTATCCAAAGCGCTTTACAATTGATGCCTCTCATTCGCCAGAGCAGTTAGGGGTTAGGTGTCTTGCTCAAGGACACATCGACATGCCCAGGGCGGGGTTTGAACCCGGCAACCCTTCGACTGCCAGACAATCGGTCTTACCTCCTGAGCTATGTCGCCCCTAGGCAACAACGTTACCAATGAGCCACCAACAAAGTAGTTGCACTGGCCAATAATTTTCTTGGTGGAAATTATACATGTCCATTTTGTGTGTGTATGTGATGTTTTGATTGGCTGGTGTAGCTAAATGTCCAATGGAGATGCATATTGTTTGTGGCCTTGGAGCATTGTGATGATGGAATCAAGCAGGAAAAAAGGCAAAATCTCCTAAATTTGGGGGTTTATTGTACAGACGTGAAGTTGTTTCTGAATTCTGTCTGTTGAAATGGAATCAGAAGGTACAGAAATGAATGTTTTTAAGCGCTGAGAGTCTGTGGTCATTGTGGTTATTTCTGTAGGAAACCTTGAAAAGTGCCAAACTGTCTGTGCTGTATAGGTATGGGGCATGCCACCCTGCTAAGGCATAACTTGGCGGGATGGCATACCTGCCGATCATGATTATCGTTTGTTATTATGATTAATGTTGATGTCTGAGTGTCTTTAAACCATTCTGAAACCTCTAGAACCCTTCACTGTTGGAACACTGTTGTCTACATTTTCTGTTCACATATATGTAACCATAACCAGCGACTGTGTTCCTCTCAACAGCATTATGGCGAAGAACTGTGAGCTGGAGGTGAAGCTTAACCTGCCCAATCAGGTCAGCTCCTCGGCACAAGCAGTGCCCAAAATCCATGAGAGGGCTCAGTGGGGCAGTAAAGTAGACTTCCTCTTGGCTGTGGCAGGACAGATTATTGGCTTGGGAAACGTGTGGAGATTCCCATACCTGTGTTACAAAAATGGAGGGGGTGAGTGCTGGCCATCGTGGAAAAAACCCTGAAAACAACAAACCCTGCTTTTATTCCTAGTTTCTTCTCTCTGCTCATCTCCCATCCTGGACTTGCTTTCTGCTGGCTTTGCTTTGTATCAGTATGAATCATGTCTTTTGGCGTTTCCACACTTTTTAACCTTGGCTGCCTAACATTTACTGTCCTTTTAACACTTACATACTCTTTCACAGGGAGTGCTCATCTAAGCAAACTTTTCTTCCCACTTTCTGAATATGACCTCTTGATGCCTGTTTCAGGGCCTTTGGACAGTACACATGTTGCAAACCATTTTTTTTTTTACCAGATCTAACTGTGTTTTGCATTTCTTACTCTGGGTTCTAGCCTCTGGGAGCTGGGCACCTGCCGTTTTGTCCACGTGTTTAGTTTACAGCTGTCCTGCCTTCACGTGTACATATGTAAAATTCTGCTTACTACCTGTGTGTTCTGTCAATGTTGGATGTGTCTCTCTTCCGTTGCTGCATGTTGGCCAACGTGGACTTTAATTTTCAATTGTCTACATCATTCTCAATGTGTTTTTCATTATGACTTTCGGTCTTCATGTTTGTCTTTTTCTGTGCCTGGTATATTTTTGTTTCTTTCTTTTCTTAACCCCCAATCTGTGACTTTTTTCTTCTGTAGTCATTATGGCAGTAAAGCTTCATCTGACTCTTTTCATTTGAAACAAACCATCATTTGAAACAAAAGTAGAAAAAAATTCATATCTTCATTATTTTGCAAAAATAATTGCAGACTTGTCACTGACCGTCACAGAAAACACTGAGAAAGAAGCTCCTAACAGAAAAGATGCAGAACATCTGCAGAGCACATTTTCTCTGCCACTCCCCAGTCAGCTTTTACATTGGACAACCAATATACCAAACAGCCCAGAGATTCAACCCACAGACAGAAGCTCTAAACTGTAGGGCTGCAGTGTCTACTGCTTTTCACTGCATGTTGTGCTCAGTTAAAGTCATTAATGACAAAAGATTCCCACGCCTTAATATCCCTCTACATAGTTGTGGATGGACTGTTCTTGCTGACATCATCTGATCACATTCTGCATTGATATTCTCAGTCACCTGAGGAAGAATGGCTCTTCTGTTTTTCCTTACATATCGCACTAATACATGAGCATCACTGTCATCGAATATGCGTTTTCAACCACAATTTCCGACCCTATTTGGTGATGTCTTTTCCATAGATGTAAATGCAGGTGTCTCTTTAGTCATTGTTTCTATTGAAACACTAGCCAGTTGAACAGTCTTTGTGACTGAAGCTCCTGCCATCCGTGCCCCAATAATGAACCCTCTTTCAAAGTCACTTAGATCTTTTTCTCTTGCCATCTTGATCCAAAATTGTGGTCAGCTAGGCCTGCTCAGCATTTTTATACATGCCACAGAGTCTGATAGGATGTTAATTGCTTAATTGTATCATGCAGTACACCTGTATGGAAGCATCTGCATTAGTTATGTTTCTCCACTAATTTAATCAGAGTTTTCCTTTAATTTGTCACCTGTCTGTACATCAAGCACAAAACCACAATGACAGTAAACGTTTTATAAAGCAAACAGTTTTGTATTTAGCACAGTACATATGCTGGGTGACTAAATTTGATTGAAGTTGGGTGTCCTTCTCAGGGGGGTGGCTGACTTCCAGGACTTCACAGGCTCAGGTTAGATGAAGGCATGCTTGACTGTCTAGATAAATATGCATGTGTGGGCTTCACCCTAACTTGCTGCGCATGACCATTTCCGGGGCCAATGGCTGTCAGTTTGCATGTGTAAATGGCTAGAATAGTTCACCTCATTTGAAACTAAGTTGTAGTGCTCGTTGTTCCAACTTTAAATCATGTGAGTTGTGTAAACTTTAAATGTAAATTTCTCTTAACTTGGAATAATTGTTGTCAACTCGACTTTTTAAAAAGTTCAGTTGACTAAAATGGAACATTTTTTTTACAGTGCACATGTAAACAGCTTAAAGAGTTCACCTAACTTGGAACTTTCGGTTGTGGTGCTAGTTGTGCCTACTTTCAATCACGTGAGTTCTGTAGGCTTAATTTTAATTTCTCATCAACTCTACTTAAAATAGATAAAACTGAAATGGAATAAAATGTATTCAGAGTATCTGTGTACAGTGTACCCTGTGGATACCATATTTCCTCCAAGGGCACTTCACCTCATGGCCCACCACAGTAGTGCTGGTTAAAAACAAATGTTAAATGAAGGTAAAATAAAACCCTGTTAATATACAGCAAATTCAAACATTTTAAACATAAATACAATGTCATGGGATTGATGCCTGATACGATATAATATGATTTGGTGAAGGCAAGCCATTTAAACTGCACAGGTGATACTGTACTAACTCCCTTGCGACTCAAAATGTAGTCCGCCTTTTTCAAACAAATTTCAGGTTTACAAACATTGGCAGAAGCCATATCTTGTATGTATGTGTAGTAGGTGTATATATATTTCACTGGAATGGAGTAATTGCTTTGTTGTAAAGGTATAGGTATTTTACAGGAATGGAGTAATTACTTTGTTGTAAAGGTATAGGTATTTTACAGGAATGGAGTAAATGCTTTGTTGTAAAGGTATAGGTATTTTACAGGAATGGAGTAATTACTTTGTTGTAAAGGTATAGGTATTTTACAGGAATGGAGTAAATGCTTTGTTATCCTCTTTGTCACCTTGAGCAGCAGCCGTGGTCTTGTTTGTAAAGCAGTGCCATAGGTGAGAATCTGAACGTACTGTTGACACAGCTAACATAACCCCTCACACACAAACCTCACTCTCTTCAGTGCTGCTTCGCTCTCAGGTGTGTAGCCTTACAGCCGTACTTCAGTACTTTCATAAACAATCATTCTTTTCTAGTACAATCGAAATGCTGTTGGTGTGGATGCTTTTATAATGGCACAAAGGTATGAACCATACACAATGTTAAAACAAGTCCATGAATTGCATTGTATGTTTATTATAAGACATGACAAAAACCACACAACCTAAGCTCAAGTAGATGTTTGTTCACTAGCCACCAATATAGAGTGCAAAATTACTTTCCAAAAATATCCAAGTTCCTAAATGTTGGCTATGTAACTATTTTTTTACTACTTCAGGTGTCCTTTGCTTTGATTCCAGTGAGAAATAATTATTTTGTGATACTCTGAGCTATTTATTCTTGTCTTACTTTGTGCATTTGTTTATGTTGCATTGTGAGCTGAAACCTTCAAATCTTCTAATGAGTTCTGTTTTTCCCCTAATAGGAGTATTCCTCGTCCCCTATGTCCTGTTCCTTTTTACCTGTGGGATTCCCCTCTTCCTCCTGGAGACTTCGCTGGGACAGTACACTAGCCAGGGGAGCATCACCTGCTGGAGGAAGATCTGCCCCATCTTTGGAGGTAGCACACCCAGCATCACAAAAAGAATTTTAGCAATGAAGCTCAGTCTGAACCCCCAAACCCACCAAAGAAGCTGACCATGATTGGAACGATGTATTTCTGTGGTAGGACCTTACCACACATCCCATGCATTTCTGTGGTAGGACCTTACCGCACATCCCATGCATTTCTGTGGTAGGACCAAAGGTACAATACTTCCCCTAAAGGGAAGATATACCATTCAGAATGCGCTCAAAGCGCAGTAAGAACAAAAATGAATGTGAGTTGATGGGGAGGATAAACCCAAAATCACATATCATTTAAATTTGAAGAAATCCCTGGCTGTATTTTCATAAGGAGTGTGTTCATTTGTTTGTGTAATTAATTTGATATGCGCCATAGTTTCTGAAAAAAAATTGCAGTTTAATTGCTTATACTGAGTGATGGCAGTGCTTGATTTATGGTAGATGTTGGTTTTGCTTTACGGTAGGTTTTAGAGCTATTTTAGCTGATCAGTTTACATAGGTATGTGTTGTTGCAAACGCGTTCAGACTCCAAAGACAGACTAGGCAGATCTCGAGGAATACTTACTGCTTTTATTGCAAACCAATCTTCCCAATACACAGAGGATTAGACTAACTCCGAAGCACAAATTGCAAGCCCTTTTATGCTGCACAACTGTCAAAATACAAATGTCGGTGTTACATAAACTAGCCCTTCTGTCCTAGCTAGCTACAGTACAGTCTATAAAACACACATGTGGACTTTATACTTGACAGTACTTAGCTAGCCTCTCCATGGCTAGCTAAATTGAACAGACTGCTTCTTACTGAACACCTTTGTAATCTCTCTGACTTTCATTCACCTGGTCCTGGACTGGGCTTCTCCTGTCTGGGGTAGGACTTCCAAAAGTAGCTTATGAATATACTAAATAAGTCAGGTTTATTATTTATTGGAATTAGTATAGTATTGCAGCCCATATTATTGGTATTTTTTTTTCCCTGTCTTGGGGTCTGGGGAAGCTAAAAAGAGAAACCACTCCAGCAGTACCGGCAGTTGGATTCCAGTCTTGCCTGGGCCTGGGAAATTCAGGGTGGCCCTATTGCAGATTTTTTAAAATAAAACCTTTTCAAATTGTGATTGGCTTGGTAGACGTTGATCAATAGCAAATCAACCAGAAAATCATTATATACTATTACTAAATTCAAAAACCCATTGTAGCAAGAGCTATCCGATTTACCCGACATACTAAAAATATTACTTTGAGTCATGATATGTTCATTCTTTTATATTCCTTATAAGCAAATATGAAATTATGAAACAATAAAAATAGAAAATCTGACACATACAATTAAACGAGAGTGTTTCATTACCAAAATCATTATTAATGAGGCCATATAAGTGCCAAATAAGTTTAATAACCTCAAATTACCAAGCCTGTAGCCCATAGTGATTGCAAATGGCTTGACCAGTGTTGCCAGACTTGAAAACTGTGAACCCACCCAAAGCCATTTATCCCTGCACAATAACAAGTAAAAAAAGTGTCCTAATTGGGTGGGATTCTTCACAATCTGGCAACACTGGGCTTGACTGATAAGGAGAATGCTAATTGGGTGTGATTGCTGTTATAATTGGACTATTGCGATGCCTGCGTACTCTTATTGTGATGCCAGGCAGCAATTCCTTTTGAATCTCGTCCTTTACACATGCTTGTGGGTGCAGGTTTCAAACTTTCTGGGTTTACCGTCTCACCTCCTTTCCTCCACACCCCCCCCCCCCCCCCCCCCCCTTTACTACCGCTCGTCTCCTACGTGGAAGTACACTACATTTACTGAAGTATGTGGGCACCTGAACATCACACATATATGTGCTTGTTGAACATCTCATTCCAAAGCCATTGCCATTAATTTGGTGTTTGACCCCGCCCGTTGCTGCTGTAACAGCCTCCACTCTTCTGGGAAGGCTTTCCAGTAGATTTTGAAACATCGCTGTAGGGATTTGCTTCCATTAAGCCACAAGAGCGTTGGTGAGGTTGGGCACTGATGTTAGGTGATAAGGCCTGGCTTGCAGTTGGCATGCCAATTCATCCCAAAGGTGTTTGATGGGGTTGAGGTCAGGGCTGCGTGCAGGCCAGTCAAGTTCTTCCCCACCAAACTCGGCAAACCATTTTTATATGGACCTTGCTTTGTCCATGGGGGCACTGTCATGCTAAATGAGGAAAGTGCCTTTTAAAAAAACTGGTGCCACAAAGTTGGAAGCGCACAATTCTCTAGAGTGTCATTGTATGCTGTAGCATTAAGATTTCCCTTCACTGGAACTAAAGGGCCTAAACCAAACCATGAAAAACAGCCCTAGACCATAATTCCTCCTCCACCAAACTTTACAGTTGGCGCTATTCAGGCCAGTACAGTTGGCACTATGCATTCGGCCAAACCCAGATTTGTCCGTCAGACTGCCAGATAGTGAAGTGTGATTCACCACTCCAGAGAATGTGTTTCCACTGCTCCAGAGTCCAATGGCAGTGTGCTTTACACCACTCCAGCCGACACTTGGCATTGCGCATGGTGATCTTAGGCTTGTGTACTTGGCTGCCTGGCCATGGAAACACGTTTCATAAAGCTCCCAATGAACAATGCTTGTGCTGAAGTTGTTTCCAGAGGCAGCCTGGAACTCGGTAGAGAGCGTTGTAACCGGAGGACAGACGATTTTATGCGCTACACGCTTCAGCACTCAGCGGTCCTGTTCTGTGAGCTTGTGCGGCCCACTGCTTCATGGCTGAGCTGTTGCTCCTAGACGTTTCCACTTCACAATAACAGCACTTGCAGCATGGGTAAGCTGTAGCACGGCAGAAATTTGGCAAACTGACTCGTTGGACAAATGGCATCCTATGACTGTGCCACGTTAAGTCACTGAGCTCTCCCATTCTACTGCCAGCGTTTTCTATGGGGCTGTATGCTTGATTTCATGCACCTGTTAGCAATGGGAGTGACAGAAATAGCTGAAACCACCAATCAGAAGGGGTATCCACATTTAGTGTATGTTTGCCCCATTAATGTAGTGTATTTTTATGGGTCAGATAAGGTTCAGCCAAATAAGTATATTATAATTTATTTCACCATGTAAAATAATATATTTTTTTGTGAACAGTTTTCTAAACAAAATAATAATAATACGTTTTATTTATGTGTTTTTCATACACCCAAAGCACTGGAGGCACACAATTATTAAAACATATTGGACAGTCATTTTTTATCAATTGATAAGGGTAACACTACTGAATTGCACATTATTTCCAATATAAAAGATGGTAAGATGAAAAAAGATGGTAAGATGAACAAACACAGGGCCAAGTTACTGCAAATAATTTAGGAAGCATCGGGTAGCATTGAATTGGAATACGGCTTGTTTAATTTGTGTGAGCAAAGATAGCCCGTGAATTGTTTGTTGCAACTTGGCCGCATTTTGACATCAATGGCAAATTACATTTGGCAGCCCTAGATTTTGCAAGTTTTAATTAACGGCTTGCAGACAGCACTTGCGTGCGTAAGTGACTTGACGTTTTTGTATGTTGAAAATGTGTTTTCGTTGAGATATTGATTCACATGCTTCAGTGGACACTTTTATATTGGCATATTACCAAGCATAACATTTGCTTTTAAAGATAAGAATGAAACGGCAGTTTTCCGTTCTAAGAGACTTCATCCTGGCCCAGCCAGCTGCTGAGGTGTGTCCGTACCACGGAAATCGCACCGGGACTGAATCCTCTGGGACAGGGTCAGAGAACAAGATCAGGGCTAAACCGAGCCGGAGCTTTCAAACATAACATTCTGCTCTGCGTAATTCCGCTGGGCGGTATTCTCTCCATTAAAAAGCAACGTAGCATTTTATTTATTTATGAAGCTTTACTTGCTAAACGTCCTTTGTACCCCACCAGGCTTTTGACCATCAGAATGAGAAGTCATTGAACCAAGATCCCAAGTTTGAATCACTTCAGATGTGCCTAGCGCCAGAACAGATTTTGGTAGTACTCCTTTTAGAGTAACTACACCACTTACGTGGTATGAACGTCAGGATACACTGAAGCTGGCTTCCCTGGTACCTGTTGAGCCCTTCAAGATTTTAGTGTTGAAAATGATTCTAGAAGAGGCCAAATGTACTTGTTTTGAGTGATAATTTTGAGAAATTACATTTGGTATATTTTTCCAGTATTTTTGGTATTTTATTTATTTACAGAATATTTTACTATAATCACATAGAGATTTAATGAATATATTTGTTATTGTGACTGTGTTTTTGGTATAAATTGTAAACCTATGTGATGTTAAAACAATGCTATAATGCTTTTTATGAAAGCTTTGTACACAGGGATCCCCTTGAAAACAGATGTAGCTTTCAGTGGGATTTCTCTGAAATAAAGGTTAATAAATAAATGTTCACCCCAACATCACCCCAAAATGGCAACCCCTGAACAGCGTGACCCACAAAATGGCACTGGGGTGGAGGAGCTTGTCCCAATTCTTATGAAAAAGTTTCCTCTCTCCTTGTTGCCTCATCTCCTCTCTTCCTTCATGTTTCCTTGGGGCGTGTTCCAGAGGAACCAAGGGAAGGACACAAGGTGAGGAGGCGAGGAGCCCTGCTGGGGCTGGCTGTTCTGTGAATCACACCTGTTACGGCTATCAAGCGCCATGACTGATGGTATAATAAATATTGCCAACATGGTTTGTTGGGTTTTATGCCCTGTAACTCTGGGCACAGTGACTACTGTGGTGGCACCAGTGGCCTTATTTAATTATAGATACAGTGGCATCCAACAGGGCACGTATTTTTAAACAGATTAACTAGGGGGGCGTTAGTCATTTCTAAATACCAAAGAGAGTAAAATACTCTTTGCACCAGTGTTGGTAATAGAAAACTGGAAAACAGGAGTTTAATTGCTCAGCTGGCATTGCGAACACGCCTCCTGAACACAGTTCTCTTTCACGCAGTTAATGAGGTACTTCTGCGTTAAACTGGCGAAGCCTTGGTCCCTGTGCGGAGTGCACCTCCCCGTTTCACTTCCTTGTTGGGAGTGTCACTTAAATGATTTAGTAGTACAGTGATATCTGTTAAATTCTTTATTCTGAATTAATATTGAGTTTTCTGTTAATGCAGAAAATATTATGAGATGCTGAACCTCTTGTAACCCCCCTCAAATGAAACTACAGTCACATTGAATATCCTATTACAAAAGTTGCAGCTTTTTAAAGGGACAGCAGACAGGCCAGCTCTCCTTTCTATTATATATTGACAGGGTACAACATAGAGAGAGAATCGCAGGTCTGAAAGTCTTTATTATATATTGACAGGGTACAGTATAGAGAGAGAATCGCGGGTCTGGAAGTCTTTCTATTATATATTGACTTGGGTAAAGGATAGAGAGAGAATCACAGGTCAGAAAGTGCTCTGGTGGGGATCAAACCCCAGTCAACGACCCGAAAGTCCAGTACCTGTGTCTCGCCCAAAGCTAATCACTGTTCTTTGCTCATAATAGAAACAAAAGTAAATAATAAACTGGTTCCGGATTGTTCGGAATATTTCTGTTATAAACCAGAACGATTTCTGTTCAGTGTAACCAGGGGATTATATTTCAGCCTTTTTAACTCCATTTCCGTGCCATCTTTAGATTGAAGTGTTACTCATCTTTAAACTGGATTTTCTGCTGTTGGTGTAGTGGAGTTCTGAGATGTGACCTCTGGAGCTCCAATAGGAGTTCCGTCTTGTTGTTCGAAACAGCTGGGCCAATCTTATCTCTTATTGAATGGGTGGGCCGATCGTATCGCTTATCGAGTGGCTCGGCCAATCTTATCTCTTATTTAATGGGTGGGCCAATTGTATCGCTTATTGAATGGGCGGGCCAGGCAGGTCACTTGTTGTTCGGATTGGCTGGCATGGATTGTAGTTCTAAAACAGCAGACTCCTGTTACCTTTACCATGCATATATTTTGTGGCCTTCATTTTTAAACTGCTTTGCAATGCAAGTTAACATGATGATTTTACTTTTATCTTTACACAAGCGCTTGATCATTTATTATACTCTAAGGTTTATTAAATAAAATTATAATAACTATTTAAACAGAATTTTCTGACAAACACTCTCAATGGTTGGCAAAATATTACCAAGTCACATATGAAAAATAAATACTTAGTTTGAGAAAATTGTGATATGACTTGAGATCATTGCATTCCTTGATAATGAGGAGAGTACACCTGACCCTGCAATAGACCTGTGTCCAACAGACGAAGGATACATTGCTGCTACGCCTAGTATACTTTATCTGTGTCATTGTGTTGACTGCAGTCTGTTGATCAAATCAAATCAAGCCTTATTTATGAAGCACATTTCATGCAAACGCAAAAGACAAGATAAGTACAATGAAAGGATGAGAATAAGAAACATGAAAGGTGATAAAAGTCAAATAAAAAAATCGAATGCATTTATTAAAAATGCTAAAAAGGTAAGTTTTGAGATTTCATCGGTCTCTGTCACTCCATCACACTGTAGTGTTATGTGTCAACCAATTATATCCTAGAACTGTCCGTCACACAAGTTAGCTCAGTCTGGCTCACACGCCTGGCAGGAGTGTTGGGTGCACATACAGGAGGTACCAATAAGTCATTTAAATTTTTTTTAGTATCTTTATTTAGCCATCATAAAATAGCTGGGCTATGATGCGGCAGTCCAGAGGAGCCATGGCTACATCATCCTCTTTCGCACGCCAGTAAACCCCACCCACTTAACACCTGCCGTTTGGCCGAGGGGGAAAGCTAGCCAACCTCAGCTTTTCTACCTTTTTTTTTTTTTGCCAAGAATCATCACACATCAGCACATACTTCACTAATTTCAGTTTGCCAGGCCTTTAACTGCATTCATACCACCAATGCTAGGCATCAAGTAATTGTCCCCCCCACCCAAATTAACTTGGAGGTGCTGACATTGCGTCATTGGTGGGGAACAACATGTTTACTATTTATTTTCTAATTTTAGTAAGTTAATGTTCATCCAATCATTTATATCAGTGAGGCAGCTTGTTAAAATAGAGATGGTGCTTTGATAATTTGGCCATCACAGACAAATAGAACTGTTGTTTGTCGTCAGCATAGGAATGAAAGTTCACCTTGTGCATAGGATGATGTCACCAAGAGGCAGCTGTGGCGAATAACGGTCTTACTCATTTTAAAATGGCAGGGACAGTTAAAATGTGTCCATTTTAACAATCCTCACACGTCACTAATTATTTAGGTGTAGCAATAATTGCAATAAGTAATCGATCTCATAAAATTACTTTTACCTAATTCCTATTATTGCAAATATAACCATAAATTTTGAAATTCAATTAATTATAAAATAACCAATATTGTTAGTCAAATATAATGAAATCAAGATTTAATAGATAACCTGGAAGGATTTCTTGGAAAGGCTGTGCAACATAAAAACAAACATGAGTTTAATAAAAATTTATTGAACAAACAAAAATACAGAACATACATGAACCAGTGTAACTGGGGAAGCTAAGAAGGACGAGATAGCAGAGTTTGTATAAGTGTGTGTATGCGTGTGCATGTATATGTGGGCGTGCGTATGCATACGTGTCCTTTGTCTGAACAGCGGAGAAGGCGTTTGTGTAGCCTGTGTAGGGAAATCGGTGTGGTTGAATAACTTTGGCCTATCGCTCCCGGTAGTGCCGAGGAGAGAAGCGTGGCTTTGACTCGTAAGCGATACGTGCAACTAAGCTGGTTATTCGACCACTAATAACTATACTGTTAGTGACAGTTAAAGAGTTAGCAGGAGTTTTAGCCAGAGAGTTAGCTACAGTATCACTCATAATGCCAATATGGATGTGTATGAAGTCATTGATAATTCTTCATGAATTATAATTGTATCATTGTATTGAATGTGTTTTTTAAATTATATACAGCCCATTGAGCATGGGAAAGGAATAAATAGAAATGATTATTATTATTATTGTTATTAGTAATAATTTTATTATTGCAATGTCAAATGTGCACTGCTGTTCTGTGCAGAGGAGTTGCATGGTGGTCATTGCCTGTTTTTCTTACTCTCTCAGGACTGGGCTTCGGGAGTCAAGTGGTGGTTCTGTACTCCAGCATCTATTACATCATCATTCTGGCCTGGGCATTCTTCTACCTGTTCTCATCATTCAGCACGGAGCTTCCTTGGGCCAGCTGCGGAAACACCTGGAACACAGGTACGAGATCATTCAAGGACACTGAGGGGGTGTTACCAAAAAAAAAAAAAAAGTTATACTCATTTCCAGGGTGGGCATGGTCCCAGAGCATTAGAGATGTTTCTGTTTTTTGCTCCATACAAACCTGTAACTACATTTTTGGGGAATTGGGGGGGAAAAAATTTTTTTTACACCTTCTTTTTAACACACACCGAAAATGAGTATTCTACATTGTTTTTCTAAGCTATGTCTATGGTAAAAAGGTCGTTTGGAGACTCCAAAAGGACTCTTGGTAAACAAATGATAATATGGGTCTTTAGAGGTGTAATATACTATATATTGTATACTGCATGCTCATGGAAGCAGTGTGCTGCAATTGGCTTTCCCCCTACCCGTCACCCTCCCCCTCCTTTGCACCCCCCACTCCTTGCCTGCCCCCTGCCACCTCTGGCAGCAGGTCTGGAAGATTTTAGAAAATAACTATTAGCCATCTAGTTCACTAATCCATTTATTGAGGTACATTGAGTCAAATACCCCATCCCCATGCACATTTCAAACACATCCCACAATTACTCATGCCACATTTATCATTCAAAATAAGACGACCTTATTTATAAGCATACTGAATAAAAATGGAATTCTTGAGAATGTATTTAGATTCTCACCGATCTAAACTCATGTCCTTCTTTGAACCTTTTCCATAGCCTGTGTATCTTTCTTGTAGTACGGTCTCCAGAACTGCACACAGCAGTCAGTGTGGTAACTTCCTTTGGTTTATAGTCAATACCTTTGGCTATAGATCTCGGTTTGTTGGTATATTGTGAATGCAGATGGGTTGAACATTCTGTTCTCCTCATTATGTATTCTCATGTTCTAGATGGGCTGAATAGCCTGTGCTCCTCATTATGTATTCTTATGTTCTAGATGGGCTAAATGGGCTGTTCTTATTGTGTATTCTTATTTTGTGACAGGTGCAGCCATATTATGACCCTACAATTACACATTTGTTGTCTTCCAAACCCTATAGAATCCTGTGTGGAATATAACCAGAAGAACCTGTCTGTCAACTGGACATTTTCAGCTAACACAACCTCACCACTGAAGGAATTCTGGGAGTAAGTTATTGAAAATGACTTCATAAACAGAAACCTGGAATGATATATTTTTGGGGTCATGGATTTGTGGGTTTGAGGGATTGCTCTGTGCGGCTGATTTACAAATAAATCAATGTCTACCTTGGTCATTTTTTATTGTAATTAAAAAACATTTGGAGGGACAGTTGTCAGTTGTCATGCAAGCTTGAGGCAGCACTTTGCAGGACGTAACCAAGGTGTGGTTTGTGCATGACGTATTTTGGTCCTAGGCTCAGGGCATAGTACCCTGCCTTTCAGGTTCTTACAGATCCGTTATCAGGCAAGCCTGCCTCAAGCCCTGTTGAATCCAATCACTAGGTTAGCACAGAGTGCAAATCCAATCACTAGGTTAGCACAGAGTGCAAATCCGATCACTAGGTTAGCACAGAGTGCAAATCCGATCACTAGGTTAGCACAGAGTGCAAATCCATTCACTAGGTTAGCACAGAGTGCAAATCCAATCATTAGTTCCATGGAGACAGGTTCCACAGTGATGGGTTCCATGAAGACTGTTTTCACAGAGTCTGCTTCCAAAGAGACTAGTTCCACAAGTGGAATTTCACAGTGTCAGTTTCCATGGAGATGAGTTCCACAGATTTGGTTTCCACAAAGATTAATTTCACCGACTGGTTCCCCAGAGATGAATTGCACAGGAATTAGTTCTCCAAGATAAATGGATGTGCCTTTCATTTTCCAGGAGACAAGTGCTGAATATCACAGGAAATGTGGAGGAGTTGGGAAGTGTACGATGGGAGCTTGCCCTGTGCCTCCTGCTGTCCTGGATCATCTGCTTCTTCTGCGTATGGAAAGGAGTGAAGTCTACAGGAAAGGTGAAGTCCCCCTGGCTTAAGGCCTCACAGTGACTAATAATGTGGGCTAATGGAGGCTGTGTGGATTTGTGCTGAACTTAAGCATTTTATCCCCAGGTGGTGTACTTCACTGCTACTTTCCCCTACGTGATGTTGGTGGTGCTGCTGATCCGGGGGCTTACCTTGCCTGGAGCCATAGATGGCATCATCTTTTACCTGTACCCAGACCCAACCCGGCTCACTGACCCCCAGGTAATGTTACTTTCCCAATTTAACCCAAACCCAGCCTGACTTACTAACCCTCAGGTAAATTTACCTTCCCCATTTAACCCAGACCCAACCCGGCTCACAGACCTTCAGGTAACATTACCTTCCCCTTTAAACCTGGGTGGCCTCCCTGCATGCATCAAAAGGCCCCTCCAGCTCATTTGGACTGCGGCTCTGTGTCTCATAACTGGCCTAATGCATGGCAAGCCTCTCCTTGATCTCCCTTCATAACCAGACATTGTCACTCCTTTGCTCCTGAAAGAAAATGCACCTGTTTACACTGAAACTTGGCTCAGCTAAGGGTCAACTGAGCATTTTTCATGGGTTTACAAGCCTGGCCTATGCAAAATATAAAAATACATCCTCCAGCCCCTTTGCTTCTTAATGACACTACATTCTCTGTCTCCCTGTTGTAGCTGTAGTATGGCATTTTTATGTTATGTTATAACCTTGCACATTGACTATTAATAACTGTGAACCTGTTCTGTACCTTTAATCTCAATGCAGTTTGTGTGTGTGTGTGAGTGTGTGGTTTTTGGCTGGACCGCAACAGCGGGGCCAGCCCTATAAACGCGAATGTCTGACTGACTGAGTGACTGAGTGATGAAGTTACACAATTGGTCAGCCGAGTTATGCAGTTACACCATTGGTCGGCCGGTCCAGCCATATACTAGGTTTTGACCTAGCCTTGTTTTAAGAGGAATTCATTCCATTGAGTTTCAATTGCAGGTGTGGATGGACGCTGGGACACAGATATTTTACTCCTATGCCATTTGCATTGGGTGTCTGGTAGCTCTGGGCAGTTACAACAAGTACAACAACGACTGCTACAAGTGAGTGTATCTAACCATCTCAATTAAAACCAGCACATCCACAGCAATGGCAGTCTGCATTGTTACAAAACTTGGCACGCAGAGTTGAGGAATTGATAAAGACTACCAGTGTGAATTACATATCTGGATCTCTTGTGTTTGTATTGTTACTGTCAGTCTCACCTGGAAAGAGTTCAATCAGTTAATCAATTAAACCTCATCTGCTTTTCAAAACATTGATACCACTGTGCCAACCAGATCAGTACCCTTTTGGGTATGACACTGACACTAATCTGGCAACCTTCAGAGCAGTATTATGCTGGGCAGAACATTGATGTTAATCTGACAACCCTCAGATCAGTACTTTGCTAGACATAATGTTGGTACCAATCTGGCTACCCTCAGTACTTTGCTATGCAAAACACTGGTACTAATCTGGCAACCCTCAGACCAGTACTGTGCTAGGCATAATATTGGTACTAATCTGGCAACCCTCGGGGATTACTATGCTGGGAAGAACATTGACACCAATTGCGCTACCCTCTAATCAGTACTCTTCTGGGCAGATCATTGTCACTAATCTGACAACCCTCAGTGCAGGACTGAAGATTGGCTATGGAGGAGAAACCACAGTGTGCTGAAATTAGTTTGTGACAGAGTTGGGTTTCCTGTGTTGCAGAGACTGTGTGTATCTCTGCTTGCTGAACAGTGGTACCAGCTTTGTGGCTGGCTTTGCCATCTTCTCCGTGCTGGGCTTCATGGCCCAACAACAAGGAGTGGACATCTCTGGGGTGGCTGAGTCAGGTAAGAACTGCTGAAGCAAATCAGAGCTGAAGCCAAAATATCTGTATTCCAGACACTGTGATCACTGGGCCTTGGTTTAACTTGCTAATTTCAACCACAATATAGACTGATTTTAGTGATCAGATTTAGTCAGAATTGAAAAACTGACTAGTTGACCAGGTTGGTCACCCTGAACCGAAAGCCTGTGCCAACCCCCTCCAAAGGTTCCTCCTAAGGGCTTCCTCCACATTGCGCTGGGGTTAGCACATAGTGTTAGCTGCTGTTTCTGCCCTGCAGGGCCCGGCTTGGCCTTCATCGCGTACCCTCAGGCCGTGGCCATGATGCCCCTCCCCCAGCTGTGGGCCGTCTGCTTCTTCGTTATGGTCATCCTGTTGGGGCTCGACAGTCAGGTACTGCTCACAAGTAACTGGGCTTTATGTTTATAGCTTTATTTCTTTAATTTCCATACTAAAGACTGGCTTTTTGGAGTAAGTCTCACAATCCCTGTGCTTGAAACACCTTGATGTTCTGAGTTAATACTAAATCTGTGATGCTCCCGAACCACAGACTTTAACAATGTCAGAGGATCGTCTAACTGTGTTCTTTCTTCAGCACTTTGCCATTTCGCGAACTGACTGATTGGCACTTCAGCTATAGGCCGCGCAATCGCAACTTAACCTGCGCACATAGTTCTGCTTGATTTCTGTATTTAAATGGAAGCAGTGCTAGTTACCTGATCTTTGTATGAATTATTTATGATTTTCATAAGAAGATCTCTTATTTGTTTTGGTGAGAAGCATCGCAGCTGAATTTTGAAATGCCTGCACACGAGATGATGATAAGGTGGTACAATGTGTATCCATATTTAGAACTGATGGTGCTGTAGTATGATTGGTTTAACAAAATGAGTTATGATTCATTGATCAGTGTGATGGAGTCATAATTCATACTGATCGAGATGATGGAAGTGTCATAATTAAGGCTGTGTGTCACAGAAAATATTGTCACGGAAGCCTCATTCATTTTTGTGTCCGTCTCAGTTTGTAGGTTTAGAAGCTCTCGTGACATCCATCTCAGACATGTACCCCACCTTCTTTCAAATCGGACACCGGCGAAAATTCCTGCTCCTGTTAATCTGTGTGGTCTGCTTCTTAATTGGCCTGTTGATGGTCACAGAGGTGAGTGGATGTTAATCAGTGTGATCGGCCTGTTGATGGTCACAGAGGTGAGTGGATGTTAATCAGTGTGATCGGCCTGTTGATGGTCACAGAGGTGAGTGGATGTTAATCAGTGTGATCGGCCTGTTGATGGTCACAGAGGTGAGTGGGCAATCAAATAACTTTTTGGAGTGCACCAAAGGCTTTTCCCTCCCCTTGGACCCATATCAACTTCTGCAATGTTGCACCCTTCTTCCTGAGGACTAGAAGTGAAGATGTACATTGTGATGTTCTGGAGTAACATTCAGCCCCACAGGTTAAATCTGTTTCTCCAAGGTTTCTCTTAGGTTAGATCAGAGGTTTCTCCAAGGTTTAAGACAGATGATGTGACATAGTGGTGAAATATCTGATGGGGACTGTCTGGATGAGTATGATGATGCATTTCATTCAGATATAATTTTCTCACTCTACTTTCTCTTTCTCTCTCAGGGTGGTCTGTACATATTTCAGCTGTTTGATTACTATGCCTGCAGCGGAATGACACTTCTTAGTTTTGCCATTTTTCAATCTCTCGCCGTGGGTTGGATTTACGGTGAGTGGAAATGTGAACCTGATGACACCTACACAGTGAATCACATCTGTGAACCTGATGACCTACACAATGAGTCACATCTGTGAACCTGATGACACCTACACAATGAGTCACATCTGTGAACCTGATAACACCTACACAATGAGTCACATCTGTGAATCTCAGAACACCAACACAATGGGTCACATCGGTGAACCACAATACCTACCCAATGAGTCTCTTCTGTGAACCTCATAACACCTACACAATGGGTCACATCTGTGAACCTCAGAACACCTACATAATGGGTCACATCTGTGAATTCATGGGATGTTGTGAGTAATTTAATTTGTGCTATATTTTGCCTCCTAGGTTCGGATCACCTGTACGATAACCTTGAAGACATGATTGGCTATAGGCCATTGCCTCTGATGAAGTACTGTTGGCGTTATGTAACACCAGTTGTCTGCACTGTAAGTGTTTGTACAACTTAAGCAAGCCTTGCTTATTAGCCCGCATGGCATCTGTCATAATTCATATTCATAATGCACATGTGAGGTGCTGAATGAGGTACGTGGGTCTCAGGATATCTGATGTGGAACGGTGACGTGCACTGGGCTGGGACTGTCCCAGAGACCACTGGGGCCCGGGGAACTGCGTGTTAATTCACTGAGGACACAATGTAGACTTCAACCTTTTAATCTCTCCCACATACCCGACCAGTCACACTGTCCACACGTGTGCAACTGACTTCCCTGAACTACTGACTCCACATCACATGGCCTTACCGGCCATAATGAATTGCATAGTTTGGACATTAACAAGACCAGGTTAAAACCTAGTATACGGCTGGACCTAACAGTGTTTCCTCTAGGATTTTTTCATTAGCGGGGGAAAGGGTTTTGTTGTACCTGGGTGGTGCGCACGTGCCGCTGGCATCAGAGTGAATATCAATAGGTCATTTAAAAATATGAAATAAAATGACACTTGACCTCAAAACAAACATTAGATCATATTTATTGACATCTATTTATTCATACATAATGCCTCTTTGACCCACTACTGACAGAGTGCACTGTATATTAGCCTCAGTGGCAAAGTTTGCAGCCTGGCTGAGAGCCAAGGGTGGAACCTTGCCTTGTCTACGCATTCACGGTCCCAGCCTGATAGCCTGTACTTAGTCTTCGTTTTCTCTCCTCTCTCCTGTCCTCCTCCACTCTCCTCTCCACTCTTCTCTTTCTGCCCTCTCTCCTGCTTCACTCTGCTCTCCTGCTCCACTCGCCTCCACTACTCCTGCCTGTGTACTTGTCTAATAGGGTTACATTTGAGAATGAGTAACGTTAGATAATTCTCTCACATCACAAATAGTTGATCATGCAACCAGTAAGAACATTAAAATATTGTAGTAGCCACTACTAAGGTTACGTATTTTAGAACTAGAAGGCATTCTTTCCCTTCAAAACTTCGGGGCATAGCTAAGAACCTTGAGCCCCTCTCTAGTGAACGTAACGTTAGAGCAAGAGCACATTATCGACCACCTGAGGGGCGGGACGTGTATCGACCACCTGAACCGCTAGTGTATTTACTTCGTAATTTATTACAGAGAAATGGACACCGTTACCTATTAAAATGTAAGTCCTGTAAAAATACACATAATAAACTGTCTAAATGTGAAAAGCCAACTTCATACATATACATTTAGTTATATTAATACAGCCTTATTTACTATATCAAGTTTTAAGACGAGCAACACGCTCGGAAAACCCAATGGGGCAGACGTTGCTTCATAATTTCGAACTGCTTTCCTAACGGCTATTTTGCGTCCTGCAACTTGGGTTACAACTGTGTATATGTACGGATTCCCAGACGTGCTGATAGCGACCACCCTTTCTCATATTAACGTCAAATACGCAAGACAGGACACTTATACAATATGCTAGCAAATTGATGTCAAGTTCCATTCATTTATATGGGGTGGTCAATACAGGTTCCCTTAGCAACCAAAAGCTAGCTCCAGGCCACTTCTGCCTTATTTGCCGGCACTGAAAAAAAAGCTTACCTTACCTAGCTAACGTTAGCTGGAACATTATTTCACGATATATTATTAATATTAATAAGAATTAGTTGGGCATGAACATCAATAGAGAATACATTGCAAATGTTTATTTAAACTGTAAAATCTATCTAACTTAACCTTAGATAGTTAAATCTAACTTTTTTCTTGTTCTCTGGTAACGTAATCCCATTCTCTGCCCTGTTTGTCACTCTGCCTGAGGAGAAAATGCTGTACTAGCACTGTTGTTTATTTGGTTGTCATGACACACGTGATCCGGCCAACCAATGGTGTAACTTCATCACTCAGTCACTCAGTAACAGACATTCGCGTTTGTAGAACTGGCCCTGCTGTTGCGGTCCAGCCAAAAACAACACCATGATTTTACACTGTAATCCCAGAGGATGAGGTGTAATTACAGAAGGGCGAAGGCCTGCAGGCATCAGAATACTGAAAACCATGAATTCTCTTGTCAGAGCAAGTTTCAGTTTGTTTTCTTTGATTCCTTTTACCAGAATCTGTTAGTATTGGCTAAAGTCCCATTTGAGTAAGTGTTTAGCAACCACATTGTATAGGAACAAAGTTGCATCTTCCATACTTCCTTGAGGTTTATAGGCAAATTGATGAGGATCTAAGTTCTGAACAATTGAATTAATAAAATAATGGATTAAAACCCTCTCCGTACACTTTAATAGAATGGAATTGAGTGCTGTTAGTCTAAAGTCTGAGGTAAACAAGCTCCATTTTTTTTGGAGCAGAGGAATTATATTTGTTAATTTCCATATTTTTAGAATAGTGTGTTCATAGAGTAAAAACAGGAATAACATTGCCAACACCCCCTTTAATTGATTAACACTGGCCTCAGTACCTGACCCTAAGGGCATCCTGGGGCCTTCTTTTGCTTAATAACTGCCAAACTTGCTGCAACCGCATTTTCTGTAATTGTTATCGGGGAATATTCAGAAATACTAGTGCAAATCCTTCTACGTTCATTTCTATGTGTATGGAGGACTTGGGAAGATTCACATTAACTTTGTTACCAATTCCTCAAGTTAAGTGGAGAAACTACATGGCGAAAAGTATGTGGACCTCTGACATCCAACATCCCATCCAAAATTATGAGCATTAATATGGATTTGGTCCACCCATTGCTGTTATAACAACCTCCACTCTTCTGGGAAGGCTTTATGCTAAATGTTGGAGCATTGCTGCCGGATTTATTTCCATTTAGCCAGAAAAGCATTAGTGAGGTCAGGCAGTGATTGGGCAGTTAGGCCTGTCTTGCAGTTGGCGTTCCAATTGATCCCAAAGGTGTTGGTTGGGGGTGAGGTCAGGGCTCTGTGCAGGCTTATCAAGTTCTTCCACACTATTCATGACACAACCATTTTTATATGGACCTCGCTGTGTGCCCGGGGGCATTGTCATGCTGAAACAGGAAATGGCCTTCCCCAAACTTCTGGGGAAGCACAGAATCATTTAGAATGTGATTGTATGCTGTAACAACAAGTTTTGCCTTCAGTGGAACCAAGCTGCCAAAACCAGGCTTCTTTTTTTGAAGCTCACTTCCTGGTCTTGTTGAGAGATGTTGCTCACTAGCGCCACTGCGATTGGCTCCAGTATGGGTGTTTCCAGATCCGGTTTCCATCTACAGTTGAGGCCAAAAGTTTACATACACCTAGGCTAAAGATATTCAAACTCAGTTTTTCAGTGTTGAATTAGTTTTAGGGAAATGTACTCATAAACCAGAATGATACGGGTCTGATAAATCGCTGTTCTAAGAAATGTTCTTCTGATATATATTTAACAAGAATGACTGCTTTTTCCCAGTAATATTCTACCATGACCTTGTGGAGTGTTTTTACATGACAATTTATAGCATCACAGTGTTTATAGCATCCATTTCATGTTACCGTACATTTCTTTTGGCAAGTCAATTAGGCCATCTACTTTGTTCACATCAGAGGTAATTGTAAAACAGATTGACTAAGTGTCATAATTAGGAGTTAATTGGCACCTGTAGCTGTATTTAAGGGCCTACCTTTAGAGCCACTGCCTTTTTACCCTTGATACCATGGGAAAATCTAAGCAACTCTGTCTCAGAAAACAAATTGTGGACCTCCACAAGTCCAGTTCCTTCTTAAGAGCAATTTCCAAACAACTGAAGGTACCACAAGCAGCATCTGTACAAGCAATTGTATGCAATTATGGCTAAATAAATAGCTTTGGTGTTATATTTTTGGAGCATCGTTCAAGCGAGTGTGCGAGTCTTTACCTATTTAACAATTTTTTTAATCAAATGAAAGACCAAGGTTAATTGATTTGGTTATACAGGGATCACCCAGAGCTGAGTTTGAAAATCATGTTTTAAGGTACTTTTACGATTATCTTATATTGAGTGCTACTAATTTAGTCATGATGGAATGATTTATGTCTTGCAATTAATGGGAGCGCACTCTTCTTTAAATGTTGGTCATTATTCAAATGACTAATTTCAATTCATATTCCTCTGTTTTTCTGGGAAGTGTGAGCCAGGTCTGAGCCAAACGACTTCAGGCTGTATTGTAACCTGTTGTACTGAGTCTGTTCTTTCACCTGTCGGCTATGAAGGACACATGACTGTCTTTTTAGCATATATGAAAAAGGTTTTGTAGTGGTGTGTACCTCATGTTGCTGTTTGAAAAAGGAACAAAGTTTTTCACTTCTTTCTTTTTTTTTTAAGCCGAAGCACAAGCTGGCCTCCTTAGTCTTTCTCAGTGAGATTACAGGATGATGTCTCTTCATGTATTTATTTACTTCTGGCGGATTGCCTTACTCATTTACTCATTGTTTTAACCAAGCATGAGTGACTGTTTAAAATTATTTTAAAAGACAAATAACCTCATTTGTATAAACGGACTGAGAGACATTTAACTCGTGTAAGACAAAAGCACCTCATTTGTGTAAAAGGACTGATTCTCAAGTACTATTTCAGAACTTCAGTTGCTCCGTACAACATTTAAAAATGTAGAGGATAGTTGTCGTACCAGTTGCCCTTATTCATAATTCATCTCAGTCTCTTCTCCCCCCCCCCCCCCCCCACACTTTTTTTGAACAGGCTACCTTAATCTTCTCCTTGGTTAAGTACAATCCCCTCAAGTTTAACAACATGCAGGAGTACCCCTGGTGGGGCTATGCCATCGGCTGGTTCTTCACCCTCTCCTCTACATCCCTGGTGCCCCTATACATGCTGTATGCTGTCAGTGTCACCCCTGGATCAATACGACAGGTACGTTCATTTGCCCTGTGGGCAATACCACGGGTAGGTTTATTAACTCCACACATACCCTTACTGACCCCAGGGGCAATACCACAAATATTGCTTATTCACCCTGGGGGCAATACCACAGGCTTCCTATTTTACTCCAGGGGCAATACCACTGATATTTTAACTTATCCTTGGGGCAATACCAACGGGAATATTTATTTACCCCTAGGGCAATACCAAAGGTATATATACTGTTAGCTTTGATGTATTTTGGCAAATTAACAAAGCCTTCTCAACGGCCAGAATGTTTAATTTTATACGAGCCAATTTTAACAAGATGCGAGCAAATTTAAAATGTAATATTGACATGGTGCAGCTTCTTGACTTACAAGACAGTGAATGAAAAGTGTGGCAGATTCAAAAGGATTATTCTTGAGGCACAATGTAAATTTATTTTCCAAAGGTAAGGAAATGTAAGTTAAAATGTAAGAAGCAGTGGATTAACAAATCCATATGGGAGAGTTTGAGAAAATAAAAATCTATAAAAATGATAGCACTGAGAGTAATAAGGCTAAATATTGTGTGCTAAGGTTAAAAAGGAACTATGGGAAGCCAAGAGGCTCTTTGCAAGGCAAATTGCTCATCATGCAAAAAAGTAATCCTAAACGTTTCTTTCAGTACTGTAGTAGGAAAGTCAAAGAGGATATCGTACCACGAAAGAAGAAGGAGCACTGCTTTATAAGAATAAAGATATTGCTGATGCCTTAAATAGTTACTTTGAGTGTTTTTCTAGAGAAGAGGTTACTAACAGACTGGAGGGAATATTCAGTACTCAGAATGTCTTATAGCATGAAGAAGTACTTGATAAATTACATAAATTAAAGACAAATAAGGCAGAAGGCCCTGATGGCATATCAGTACTCATAGAATTGGGTGAGATCATCTTTAAATCACTGGCAAGTATTTTTAGACACTCTGTAGAAACTGGAGAAATACCTGAGGACTGGAAGCAAGGTAATATCATAGCAATATATAAGAAAGGGGACCGTACTGATCCAGGAAACTACAGGCCTGCCAGTTTAATTTATAGAATCACATGTAAAATACTGGAATCTATCATTAGAGACAAGTTAGAAGTGTTTCTTGAAAATAACAGCATCTTAAGGGATAGCCAGCATGATTCTGCAAGGAAAGGTCATGTCTGACTTACCGTCTGGTATTCTTTTGAAGAAGCTACCAATTGTTTTGATTATAACATGGCTTATGATGTTATATACATAGATTTCCAAAAGGCATTTGATAAGGTACCACATGAGAGACTTGTTAGTAAAATGAAGAGAGTAGGAATTAGATGAGGTATTTCATAGTGAATTCGGAACTGGCTACAGGGTAGAACACAAAGAGTACTAGGAGGGATATTATCTGAGCAGGGAACTGTGGGAAGTGGGGTCCCACCAGGATTGGTGCAGGGACCACTGCCCTTCCTCATTTATATCAATGACCTTGACAGGGACGTAGAAAGTAGATTAGTCGAATTTGCAGATGATACAAAACTGGGAGGCGCATCTAATAGTTTAGAATCTACTAAAGTAATCCCAGAGGATTTAAACTAAATTCAGAAGTGGGTGGAAACCTGGCAAATGAAATTCAATATAGCCAAATGTAAAGTTCCTCATGTGGGAAATAAAAACATTAGGCAGGATTACTTTATGGGAGGAACAAAATTGGAATGTCCTCAATTTGATCTGGACATGCGTTTCCACAAATTGTTCTCTAAAAAGATTAGAGTTTAGCCTTTGAGCACGAATGGGCTATTTTTCTACGATTGTTAAGAGTTTAGGATTACACTGTGATGCTATAAATTGTCATGTAAAAACACTCCACAAGGTCATGGTAGAATATTACTGGGAAAAAGCAGTCAAGAAGAACATTTCTTAGAACAGCGATTTATCAGACCCGTATCATTCTGGTTTATGAGTACATTTCCCTAAAACTAATTCAACACAGAGCATGCAAATATTTATCTACCAGATGGACCGTTTTAATGGCACTGTCTGGCAAGACTGCTGGTGTGTGGGTTAATGAGAGTTTGTCTGCTTGGGCTGCCTTCTGTGCCCCAACAGAGACTACGCTGGCTCTGCACCCCTGCTGCTAACCTCCCGGGTTCGAAGACGAAGACGGTCCCCCACAGAACCCTGTTTCAGCCTGAAAAACTCCCCATCCAGAGCATGGCCCACAACGAGGTTGCATTGGACAGCAACACTGGGCCTCTGTAGAGCCCCCTCCCTCATGCCCCCCCCCCCTGCCCCGCTCTCATCTCACCATATACTCCAAATCTTCCAACAACAAGCCTGCTAACCGGCTCAGGAGCCCTGCCGTTGTGTACAGGAGGAGGGATGTGAGGACACGGCTTTACACAGACTGGATCCATGGACAAGGGGCAGTGCCAAGCACCTGTCAGACCAGCAGTGCTACACTAAGAACCACACAGTGCTACACTGAGTACCACACGGTGCTACACTCAGTACCACACAGTGCTACACTCAGTACCACACAGTGCTACACTCAGTACCACACAGTGCAATATACAATTACTTACAACTGGAGATCTTCAGTTACCTGGTTTTTTTTTTTTGTTTTTTTGTAACAGACATCAGGTGTGACTTGCTGAATGGGCCTTATCAAGTCAGTCCATCAGAACTTTGTCAGCTGGTCCAGAAATGTGACCTCGAACCCCTCTGGACCGCCAGCGCTAAGCCTGCGCCCCGCGGGTTTGTAGGCCGGTTGCCCTCGGCTGCGTCTCAAACGGCTAAAATGCAGGCAGTGCTCTACGGCAGGAAGGTGTTCAGACAGATCCTGAAGGCAGCTTCGGTGCATCCTTCACCGGGCCAGGGAAGCATATCCCAGAGGTCTTCACGATTAACCCAGGCTTCTTAATGGCGGCTGAAAACAGTGGCAGAGCTCGTTTACAAGTGTGACTGTGCAGACTGTGAGTGTGCAGTGGGCAGTGTGACTGCGCAGTGTGAGCGCAGTGGGCAGTGTGAGTGTGCAGTGTGAGTGTGCAGAGTGTGAGTGTGCAGTGGGCAGTGTGAGTGCAGTGTGAGTGTGTGAGTGTGCAGAGTATGAGTGTGTGAGTGTGCAGTGTGAGTGTGCAGTGTGTGAGTGAGCAGTGGGCAGTGTGACTGCGCAGTGTGAGTGTGCAGTGGGCAGTGTGAATGCGCAGCGTGCAGCGTGAGTGTGCAGTGTGTGAGTGAGCAGTGGGCAGTGTGACTGCGCAGCGTGCGGTGTGAGTGTGCAGTGGGCAGTGTGACTGCGCAGAGTGCAGTATGAGTGTGCAGTGTGTGAGCGTGCAGTGGGCAGTGTGACTGCGCAGTGTGCAGAGTGAGTGCGAGTGCAGTGTGAGTGTGCAGAGTATGAGTGTGCAGTGGGCAGTGTGACTGCAGTGTGAGTGTGCAGTGGGCAGTGTGACTGCGCAGCGTGCAGTGTGTGAGCGTGCAGTGGGCAGTGTGACTGCGCAGTGTGCAGAGTGAGTGTGAGTGTGCAGAGTATGAGTGTGCAGTGGGCAGTGTGACTGTGCAGTGTGCAGTGTGAGTGTGCAGAGTATGAGTCTGCAGTGGGCAGTGTGACTGCAGTGTGCAGTGTGAGTGTGCAGAGTATGAGTGTGCAGTGGGCAGTGTGATTGCGCAGTGTGAGTGTGCAGTGTGTGAGTGCATTTGGCAGTGTGACTGCGCAGAGTGAGTGTGAATGCAGTGTGTGTGTGTGTGTGTGTGTGTGTGCAGAGTGAGTGTGCAGAGTATGAGTGTGCAGTGGGCAGTGTGACTGCGCAGTGTGCAGAGTGAGTGTGAGTGCAGTGTGAGTGTGCAGAGTATGAGTGTGCAGTGGGCAGTGTGACTGTGCAGTGTGCAGTGTGAGTGTGCAGAGTATGAGTGTGCAGTGGGCAGTGTGATTGCGCAGTGTGAGTGTGCAGTGTGTGAGTGCATTGGGCAGTGTGACTGCGCAGAGTGAGTGTGAATGCAGTGTGTGTGTGTGTGTGTGCAGTGTGAGTGTGCAGAGTATGAGTGTGCAGTGGGCAGTGTGACTGTGCAGTGTGCAGTGTGAGTGTGCAGAGTATGAGTGTGCAGTGGGCAGTGTGATTGCGCAGTGTGAGTGTGCAGTGTGTGAGTGCATTGGGCAGTGTGACTGCGCAGAGTGAGTGTGAATGCAGTGTGTGTGTGTGCAGAGTGTGTGTGCAGAGTGAGTGTGCAGAGTATGAGTGTGCAGTGGGCAGTGTGCAGTGTGAGTGCATTGTGAGTGTGCAGAGTATGAGTGTGGAGTGTGAGTGCAGTGTGCAGTGTGTGAGTGGGCAGTGTGGATGTGCAGTGAACTTGATCATTCATGGTAGTAATTTTTTAAAATGCATTGGAATTATGTATTTAATGTTTTTAAGCCATTATTATTATTATTATTATTAATAATTACATTTATATAGCACTTTTCCAAATGCTCAAAGTGCTTTACAGTGAAGGGGAACTCACCTCACCCACCACCAATGTGTAGCACCCACCTGGGTGATGCACGGCAGACATTTTGCGCCAGAAGGTGGAGAGGGAGAGAACATTTTTATTTAGCCAGTTAAATCTGGGGATGATTTATAGTGGCAAGTTTGCGAGTGCCAGATCTGGGATTTGGCCAGAACACCAGGGAACCCCCTACTCTTAGCGATAAGTGTCATGGGATCTTTAATGACCACAGAGAGTCAGGACCATGGCGAGCTTTCCATGGACTAGCCAGCTATCTTGTTTGTAATCACGCACTGTAATCACGTTATTTTTCTGTGATGGCATCCTGCCTTCAAAGTGTGTCCAGAATTCCTTGCCTTTTGAGGTTCCTTTTCTGTTAGGACGCTACCTTCAGAGGAAGCTCACTGCTAAGGGTGTAGGGAGCGAGGCAGTTACCTTCAGAGTGAGCTCACTGCTAAGGGTGTAGGCAGCTGCCCTCAGAGGGAGCTCACTGCTAAGGGTGTAGGGAGTTACCTTTCAGAGGGAGCTCACTGCTAAGGGTGTAGGCAGCAAGGCAGTTGCCTTCCGTTTGAGACGCAGCCTTTGAGGCCTCGGGCTTCTGCAGGGACACAAACCAGGGCCAGGAAAGCAGTCAGACACAGTCATAATACTGTGCATTATGACTTTTTAAACAATTGTGTTTTGCAATTATTTAGAACTACTTTGCTTTTTTGTGTTACCGGTATTTCTGCCTCTAAAATGGAGCCTGACAATATTGATTGGTCTAAATAAGGTTTGTTGTAAAATGAAAATAACAAAAAACATATCGGTATATCTCTGAGCAAACATTAATGTTTCCTGTTTGAACAATTTCATCAATGTCATGTTATATCATAGCCTGAATATTAATTCACAAAAGACAAAAGACAGGCAAGCATTTATTGCTTGAATGCATCTGGCTGTTAACTAAAAGGCTTTGAAAACGTTGTATTCTGTTTTTGTGGAAAATGCAATAATTGAAAATCATGTTTTATTCTGATTGCAGCGTAAAGTACAGGACTAATTCCTCGGGTTATTTAGACCTCTATTATTATCTGTTTAAAATACAACTTTTAGGCTTGCAGTCCCTATGAAATAATGTGGGGGAAACTTTCATGCCTTTAACAAAACTGACGCTTATAGTCAAAGCGGGACTCAATTTTGTAATGTTTTTAACCATGCTCAACTCAAAAACTTTGAAGTGAAAAACTTGGAAATGAGGTACACTACATGGTCAAAAGTATTTGGACATTGATTAGTGGGTTTGGCTACTTCAGCCACTCCCATTGCTAACAGGTGCTTGAAATCAAGCATACAGCCACGCAATCCTCATAGAAAACATTGGCAGTAGAATGGGTAGGACTGAAGAGCTCAGTGACGTTCAGTGTGGCTCTGTCATAGGATACCAACATGTCAAAATGTCATTTCTGCCCTGCTACAGCTGCCCCGTACTGTAAGTGCTGTCATTGTGAAGTGGAAAGGTCTAGGAGCAACAGCTCAGTCGCGTAGCGGTGGGCCACACAAGCTCACAGAACGGGACCGCCGAGTGCTGAAGTGTGTAGTGCGTAAAAATAGTCTGTCCTCGGGTGCAACGCTCGCTGCCAGGCTGCCTCTGGAAGCAACGTCAGCGCAAGCACTGGTCGTCAGGAGCTTCATGAAATGCGTTTCCATGGCCAAGCAGCCGTACACAAGCATGCGCAATGCCAAGCGTTGGCTGGAGTGGTGTAAAGTACACCGCCATTGGACTCTGAAGCAGTGGAAATACATTCTCTGGAGTGATGAATCACACTTCACTATCTGGCAGTCTGACGGACAGAACTGGATTTGGCAGAATGCATAGTGCCAACTCTACTGGCCTGAATAGTGCCAACTGTGAAATTTGGTGGAGGAGGAATAATGGTCTGGGGCTGTTTTGCATGGTTTGGGCTAGGCCTCTTAGTTACAGTGAAGGGAAATTTTAATGCTACAGCATACAATTACATTCTAGAGAATTGTGTGCTTCCAACTTTGTGGCAAGAGTTTTGGGAAGACCCTTTCCAGTTTCAGCATGACAGTGCCTTCATGCACAAATTGAGGTCCATAAAGAAATGGTTTGCTGAGTTCAGTGGGGAAGAACTTGACTGGCCTGCAGACAGCCCTGACCTCAACCACATCGAACACCTTAGGGATGAATTGGAATGCCAACTGCGAGCCAGGCCTTATGCCCAACATCAGTGCCCAACCTCACTAATGCTCTTGTGGCTGGAAGCAAATCCCCACAGCCGTGTTCCAAAATCTACTGGAATGCCTTCCCAGAAGAGTGGAGGCTGTTTACAGCAGCAAAGGGGGGTCCAACTCCATATTAATGCCCGTGGTTTTGGAATGAGATGTTCAAGTACATACGGGTGTGATGTTCAGGTGTCCATATACTTTTAGCCGTGTAGTGTAGCATGGAAATGTAAATGGAAACGGGATGAGAGTAATCATCCATTTAAAGGTAAGCTTACTGAAGACCTGGTTCTCCTGCTATGGCGCACCGCTGCCAGCTAGATGGCAATGAACGCAGATCCCTAACTGGTTAAACGCTTGCATACCCTGGGCAATGCAGTCGCCAAACGCTCGTTCCCCTACGGAGCTAACGGCCACAGTTGGCGTGGTCCAGATTCGGTCCGAGGCCGTGAGGCTCACCCTTGCACCACAGCATGGTGTGTGAACTGAATGAGCCATTTGGCAGCCCCAAACAGACATTATGTTTCTCTACAAAGTCTTCCAACTGGAGTTGGTGACGCGACCCATGGTTGGGAACTGGTTCCAAAACATACTCTGCTTTTTCGGTTTTAATTTGTATTGACAATGAGTCTGTTTAACATGAATATTAATTATTGTGGCAACCAGCTGCTGTAGCTGTCATTAAAGCACTGTCGGTTGACTTGGGAGCAGATGTTGCTACTGAATTGAAACTGGGATTAGGGATGCACCGATATTAAAGTTTCTGACCGATTCCTATTTTATTTGGAGTAAACCTCGGCCGATACCGATTTGTTCGGTGGTTCTGCTTCCATAAGTTTCATGAACAACTATTTTAAAACTTTCCATTCTAATAAACACTTTTAATTATACAACTTTCAAGTAATGCAACAAAGTTAAACATTTTTTTATGACATGAATTCACATACTTCCAACTGAAAGTGAATTCCCCCAGATATTTTTTCGGGCCTGGTGGCATGCACTGTGAAAGCCCCAAACAGACGCAGCATGCTGGGTGGCCTATTGGCAAACGGAGAGAAATTATTTGTCTTGTATCTGACAGGCAAGTGAAAACCACCTCTTGAATTACAAGTAAATAATGGACTATTTTTTTTAAACTTTTGATTGACAGGACGTAGTCTGAGCAGGCCATCGGTTGTTTTCAAACTATCGTCTTATGGCCGATTGCAGTGTTGTCGGCCAATAATGATCTGTGACAGAACAATCAGTGCCTCCCTGAACAGAATTTTATGACCTTTAATAAGCTGGTATTTAAATTTTGATGTGCTTTTTTTTAGAATTTGTCTGACACTAATTTCATTGTATAGAATTACTTGGTGTCACATTGTACTTTACTTAAATATCATCTGTGTTCTTACTCATTTGCTGATTTTCCTTTACACAGTGCATGTATAAAGATCAAATCAATGTCAATCCTGTTTCTTTTAAGTAAAGAGCAAGAATGAGAGTATTTTAGAATTTTAATCATAGTCCATCTGTTTTTTTCCCCCCTTTCCCTAATTGTGAAAGTGTCTTCATTCATACAGGAAAGCTAATTATTTTTCGAAACATAAAGACAGCAATGCGGGTGCCAGGCAGTGCAAATGGACTAGACTATTGCATATGGTTCAGGGTGAATGCAGGATGAATCGTATCTCCTTCGTTAAGTTGTCCTCTGAAGTTATTCCAGCAATTACGTCGGCTCTGAGTTTCTGGCACCCCATCATTTCACTCGAATAATAAAACCGTTGGATACAAACAGCCAATCTTGACAACACCATCTTGGCTTACGAACTCTTCCATAATGTCTTAAGTCGCTAATGATAGGTAGTTATAACTAATTAGTTGTAGGAAGTTTATTTGTGTGCAGATTGTAAAGATAGCCAGTGATTACCCCCATTTCTAACTCAAAACATGTAAAGAACTGGAGGATGGACTTTTAGACAAGAGGACCATCTTGCGTGGGTTGCATCTACCTGCCCGATGAGGTCCTGCAACCTGCGCTGAACCTGTTCTTAGGACTAATTTAGGACAAATAAATCTAACTTTGCTGTGTAATAAACACCTTCTTGCCTTTTATATATCACTTTGTGCTTAACCGGGTCTCCTTTCAGGTTGTGGTTAACACTGGTGGCTTCGCGTTACGTAACCAATGGCATTCACCTGGTTACTGTAACACAGGTGAGTTACGGGTTGTAGCACAGCGGGAGATAATAGTTTTTCAGCGTGAACACCGAACATTGGGGAACAATAACACTATGAAGCGTCATATCTGTTTCACTTATCTATGGAAATGTTTCTGAATTAGTCTGTGTGAGGTGGAATGAACTGGCAATGTACAGTAGGCTGTCACAATATAGCTACGCAAATTTGCACTCTGTATGTTCAAACATCGGGCAAGATGAAAAAAACACAGTGCCAGTTATTTCAAGTAACTGGCACTGTGTTTTTTTTCATCTTGCCATATCATGCTATCCAATTTTTCGGCATGTTAAATTTGTGTGAGCTAAGAGCCAATATTGTTTCTTGTAACTCGGCCTAATTTTAATATCAGTACTTTTAGTGGCAGGCTTAGATTTTGCATGTTGGAACGATTTGTAGACAGTGCTTTGTATGTGAGTAACTTGTAAAAACATGTTTTTATTCAGATATCATTTCTTTTTGTACTATGTTTATGAGTAACTGATAACCGTAATGCATATAAGGTATGCATAGACATGCATGCATCCAAACACACACACACACACACACACATTGTAGTCAGTCCAGGAGCTACACGGCTGTGATTGTGGGGCAGACAGATTTTTTTTTTTTTTTTTTTTTGGGGGGGGGGGGACTTTTTTTTCTAAGGCACAGTGTGTACTATACAGTTTACAGGCCTGCAATCACTGAGTCTTTTCCGTTCAGACCTATGGGGAGCACACACAGACATAGCGGTTTCCCTGGTGTCCTGGCTAAATTCCCAATCTGGCTCTCCAACTTGCCACTTAATCATCCCCTCATTTAAATGGCTAAAAAAAATGTTCTCTCCCTCTCCACCTTAGCTAATGTGTGGTGAACGTTCTGGCACAAAATGGCTGCCGTGCATCACCCAGGTGGGTGCTGTGGGTGAGGGGAGTTCCCACTCATCACTGTAAAGCACTTTGAGCGTTGGGAAAAGTGCTATAAAAAATGCAATGATTCATTCATTCATGAATATTTAACTAGACAGGCAAGTATTCCTTCAGCTAACCTAAGGTTGTTAAGTCCCAGAAGTAGCCTGTACAGGCCTAAGGATGCCACTGGACAGGGGAACCGCCGGAACATTAAAGGGTTAAGAAGCATGTGTGTGAATGTTGGGGCTTTACATTCCTGCATCGGTTTTTAAACACTGGGGCTTCCTATTGGAGTAGCCCAGTGTGCATGTCGTTATCGTCACGCTGGTACTTCCTGGTCACATGGCGCTATTTGGGCGCTGCCATTTTCGACCTGTCGTTCTGTAGTGGAATTTCACTCGGGAATTTTCTGTCAGTTTATTTATTGTACCGCATTGATGTAGATCCTAATGTGTCGATTTCTCAAACTCAAAGATATTTCACCTCTATCCTAATTTTGTATTTTAATGAGTATTTTGAGCAGTCTAATAATAATGATAATTATCCTTATTTTATAGCTAGTGTTGTGGTTGTTATTGAATTGTGACAGTTGTATATTACAATATTCTTATATCTGTTCCTTTTCAGACAATACACACACACACACACACACACACAACTGTGTGCACCTGTTGACTGTACCTACGTACCTGGACGTGCAATAAACAGTAAAACAGGATTCCTGACTCCTTTGTGCTGACTGACACCCCATTGGGACAGCTACCACTTCCTGATCCAGTCTATTAACCTGTACTGTATATAGTGTGTTGCTCAAAGACTTGGGCGGGTCGGTATGGGAAACACTGAATGATGGATGGAGACTGATCTCTCATTTTTACTGTTTCAGTTTGAATAGCTCCTGTGGTTTGCCTTTGTAAGGCATATTTCCCAAACATTCTATTCAGACCTAGTATATACTACCTTATGAAACTAAACTGATATAGAAGATATCTAAAGTTAGTCTAATTGCTGTGGTCATGGGTCATAATGCAGTTCACCCTGTGCCCCACTGGGGATTCAGTGAGACAGGAGGTCAGATAACGGCACCTCAGGCCACTGATTTGGAGCATTGGTCCTCTCTGGCAGGACAGGATTCGAATCCTGTTTGGTTCAATTTGGCTAAATACCTTTGCTGGTCTTTTGGAAACGACTCCCCGTCGTTTCATGATATATAACGAAAGACTAAAGTAGGAATGTGCACTAGTGAGATCTACGACGGGTCCCTATTACCACCACGAGAGACGCAGGACTGTTTTCCCCTCGCTGGCTCTGCCTCCATCCTGCCCTCTCCCTATCACATGTTGCCGACTGGATGTATTTTGGGTACAGGCTTTGCTTTGATTGGCTCAAAAACCTGAATCATCAAACTTCTTTCTTCTAATTGGTTTATTAGTCCTCGTATATTGGAAAATTTCTTGTTGTACTCTATAACTCTTATCAAAATAAAAAAAATGAAAAGTACAAAAATTTAATCACAGTCAAAAATAAAAAAGTATTTGTTACTTTCCACCTCTGGGGAATAAAATTTCCCCCTCACGGTACTGGTGATTTGTACGTGGAAAGGAATTCAAGCTGTAGATCACTACCTGGAAAGAAGCTTCCATGCATTTTTAGTTTGGGAAATTTCATCAAGGTCCACTAGGTGGCAGGTTGGGATTACTCTCTTTAACACTCGAAGAGCGATTTAGCAGAGGGAATGTGTCGCCTCAATATGCATGACCTTTTTTTTCATTCAATCATTTTTAATTCAAAACTTAATCTCATTTTGTTTTAGATTTATAAAACAAACAAACAAACAAACAAAAAACCTATAGCTAGAAAGCCCTGGTTTGGCTACTTGATATTTTCCACTTCACGTACCCATAGATGGACAAAAAACTTCTGCTGGAGAGGTTTGTAGTTGTAATTTTCCATTTGGAAAATCATTTTAAAGGGAAACCCGTCTTTAAAGACTTGTATGGCTTAATATGTTCCAAATGCCCACAACTATAGAAATATGTTGTAAAAACCACAGAAAAGAAAGAAACCCAGCCTTTTAATAGAAATTTTGACCTATGGAGATTGCCATTATTTTAGATGCGCAGTGCACTTTGGGTAGATGAGGTAAATGGTTGCACTGGATGTGAACTCAAGTTGTTTTGTCCAGCAGTTGCAGTTTTTAATAGTGAAAAATATCAATACAATGCCACAGAATGTGTGTGTGATGTGACACATGTGTGTCATCTTAATGTATCAGCACGTATTATCATTTAGGGATTAGTGTATGCATTTAAAGAAGGTATTATCACTGGTTTAAGATTATATCGTAACATTATTACTGATCCACCTCGTATACATACAATAAAGTTACGTCAATTAAATTAATGGGGATTCATTTCATTATTTTTTTTTCACCAAAAACGATAGTTTGACCCATATGGTAAAGTGACTTTGAACAGCTGATGCTATAAAGTGCAGTTCTTTACAACAGGCAACTATTCTATCTCTATTGGCATAGTCTTACGGCCACCTCTCGCCTCCTCCAATCTTCATCGTTTTTTTGTCCTCGCTGCTTTCCTCCTGAGTAATGTCCCGCTCTGACTGGAATCGAAAAGGCAGAACAGAAGACATTTTCAAGGCTGTGCAACGGACAACACTGATGGACCGGAGATCATAGACTGCGCATGTCTATGCTGGAGACCCGAGGAACCATTTGCCATCACTACCCAGAGTGCACTGCGACGGTAATAACGATGGTGAAGTACGAGCTAAATGATTTAAAAACATATTTCAATAACTGAAATCTTTCATGTGATTTTAATAACATTTATGTAATTGAAGGCATTTGCACCATATTAAATCCGACAAGTCTTAACAGGCGGGGTTCCCTTTAAAACTCCCGCCTGCTACAATGTTAGCAAGTCTTTGTAGTAATCGAATCACGGCTGTATACGTTTAGAAGATCTTGACGGGCCATTGCTCCATGTGTTGACAGGAGTCTGTGCTTTGCATGATGGCACCATCAAGCCTTGGTGGGTGTTTGTGTTGAATATATACTTGACATTAAGGACAAAATGGAGGGGCTCCAGGGGCTGTTGGATGCTCATTCACTTAAAGCACTACACTGTGGTGCACGGATGCGCCCCAAGATCTTGAATCAATCCTGTTCGTGCCAGTGCTGTGACCAGTTGCTCCATAGGAGGCAATGTGCAATTGACAGTTGCATCCTCCAGGGTATGGAAGGATTCAGTCAGTTATGGCTTTGCGTTCACTGCCGTGTGGCGGTCCCTGCTGGCTGATCGGGCGCCCATGGACTACAGTGCTAAACCACATAATGGACTACAGTGCTAAATTACATGATGGACTACAGTGCTAAATTACATGATGGACTACAGTGCTAAACCACATAATGGACTACAGTGCTAAATTACATGATGGACTACAGTGCTAAATTACATGATGGACTACAGTGCTAAACCACATAATGGACTACAGTGCTAAACCACATGATGGACTACAGTGCTAAATTACATGATGGACTACAGTGCTAAACCACATGATGGACTACAGTGCTAAACCACATGATGGACTACAGTGCTAAGCCACATAATGGACTACAGTGCTAAACCACATAATGGACTACCGTGCTAAACCACATGATGGACTACAGTGCTAAACCACATGATGGACTACAGTGCTAAACCACACAATGGACTACAGTGCTAAACCACATGATGGACTACAGTGCTAAACCACATAATGGACTACAGTGCTAAACCATATGATGGACTACAGTGCTAAACCACATGATGGACTACAGTGCTAAACCACATGTGAAACTCTTCAGCCATCTCCGCTCTATACCAGCTTAGTTGTAGTTTGTGGGGTGAAGAGAAGCATCCGGCTACACCACGTGTTTTGGGGGAGAACCGTGGACATCTACACCCTCCTGAATGGGTAGTGAGGTATGCAGCATGAACATGGCTGCAGTTTCAGATGATTTTGGGCGGGGATTGAAGGGGCACCAAATAAAATTTTTAAAAAAAGAAGAAACTGAGCTTTAGGAGTTATTTTAGTAGTTGCATTTGAACAGTTGGTCCAGTGCAATTGCATAGCTTTGGAGATGAGTATTTCAGATGTAAACCATGTGCTTTTGACAGAGCTGGATAATGCCTTAACTGCTGGTTTTACGTAGATGGCACAACACATTTTATTCTAAAGAAGCATGTGAAGTAACAGCAATAACATTTGCATTTTTAATTTATTCATCAAGTTTTTTTAAACAATAACTATCCCCTTTAAAAAACCAAAAGATGAAAATAATAGTAATAGTTATTCAGGTGGATTTTTCTGAAGAATTGAAACAACTCGCATCCTTGTGAATGTATGTTTGTATTTATATGCATATTTAAGTATGTGTGTGTGTGTATGCATGTGTATTCATGTGCATATAAATCTATGAGTGTGTGCGTGAGTGTGCTAGTGGGTGCGTGTATTTATGTACATACAGATGGGTGACAAATTAAAGGAAAAACCTGAATAAATGAGTGGAGAAACATAATGAATGCAGATGCTTCCATGCTGGTGTACTGTATGATACAATTAAGCAGTTAACATCCTATCATGATCTGTGGCGTGTATAAAAATGCTGTCCAGGCCCAGTTGACCTTGATTTCGGATCACAATGGAAAGAGGAAAAGAGCTAAGTGATTTTGAAAGAGGCTTCATTACTGGAGCACGAAAAGACTGTTCAACTGGTTAGTGCATTTAGACCTATGGGAAAGACATCCGTAAATATGGTTGGAAATTGTGGTCAAAAGAGCACATTCGATGACTGTGATGTTCATGCATTAGTGTGATATGTAAGGAAAAGCAGGAGAGCAACTCTTCCTCATGTGACTGAGAAAATTCAATGCAGGATGTGATCAGACTGTATCAGCAGGAACAGTCCATTGACAACTACATAGAGGCGTATTATAGTAGGGTTGCAGTGCATAAACCTCATTACAAAGACAAATGCACATTTGAGAGTTCAGTGGTGCAATAACCACAGGTACTGGTCTACAGAGATGAGGGAAAAAAGTGATATGGTCAGATGAGTCATCCTTCACCATATGCTTGACAAGTGGGCGAGTGCATGTGTGGCGTACACCAAGAGGATGGAACAGGCCTGAATGCTTGACCCCTACAGTGAGGGGGTCCGGTGGCTCTGTTATGCTGTGGGGGGCATGGTTTGGGTCCACTTGTCCCTTTAGCGGGAAGGGTCACTGCAAATCAACACAAAGTTATTCTAAGTGATCACCTTTATCCTACAATGAAACATTTCTATCCTGATGGGAGTCATCTCTTCCAGGTTGACAATGCTCCCATCCACAGGGCATGAGGGGTCACTGAATGGTTTGATGAGTATGAAAATGATGTGAATCATATGCTATGGCCTTCACAGTCACCAAATCTCAACCCAATCAAACACCTATGGTAGATTTTGACCGGCGTGTTAAGACAGCGTTATCCACCACCATCATCAAAACACCAAATGAAGGAATATCTATGGGAAGAACGGTGTTCCATCCCTCCGGTAGAGTTCCACAGACATGTAGAATCTATGCCAAGGCACACTGAAGCTGTTCTGGCAGCTTGTGGTGGCCCAACACCTTACTAAGACACTTTATGTTGGTTTTTCATTTCATTTGTCACCCATCTATATATGTATGCAAGAGTGTGTGTTTGTGTGTGCGTGTATTTATGTGCTGAGGGCACTACTAAGTGTGTATGTGAGCGTGCATGTGTGTGTGTGTGTGTGAGTGAGTGTGCATGTGTGTATGTGAGTTTGCACGTGTGAGTGTGAATGTGACTGTATGTGTGCGTGTGTATGTGAGTGTTCATGTGTGTGTGTGTGCATGTGAGTGTGCATGTGTATGTAAGTGCATATGAGTGAGCATGTGTGCATGTGCATGTATGTATGTGAGTGTGCATGTATACGTATGCATGTGAGTGTGCATGTGTATGTAAGTGTGCATGTGAGTGAGCATGTGTGTATGTGAGTGTACATGTGCATGTGAGTTAACATGCATGTGTGCCATTCTCTACTTCCCTGTCACAGCCATAGTTTCAGGCTGAATATAGGGTTTAGAATGATTTATTTATACACAGTCGGATGTTCAGTGTTTCTTCATCTCTAATAAAGTTTATACATGAGTCCAATAGGGATTGAGTGTACGCTATCAGAGTAGAATGACCTGTATTAACACTGAACAATTTAAAGTGTACTAGAGGCCACAAAACAGAGGGTATCAATGATGGTCAATGATCTTTGTTTGAAGATTCCACAATAAGAACTTCACTCATTACAGTACTTATAGGATTGTATCACCCAAAACACTCACTTAACTCACCTTAATGATCAAACAGTAAGTAGTCAAAGGTTGCACTGGTGATGGAAACACCATTTTTTTCTTTTCCTGCTTTGCTTAGCAAGATTATGTAAAGTTTTCCAACAAAAATTTACAAAAAAATGTTCATTTCCACGAGCAATCATGTCTCGTCTCATCCATCGTAAGAGACCGTTTCGTCTTTCCCCAGACAAAAGAGTCTCTTATTTCACATCTGCTATAAAATACAATAAAATAAATTTAAATTAAAAACCAGAACAACAATGGTGGATGTGCTACCTGGAGTATACTTCAAGCTGGAAAGGGGGGTGTCTCAGCCTATTACCAAATCTGCCCTTCTCCACAGAACCATCACACTCTCTCTTTAGTGCAGGTGATTCAGCAGAACCATCACACTCTCTCTCTAGTGCAGGTGATTCAGCAGAACCATCACACTCTCTCTCTAGTGCAGGTGATTCAGCAGAACCATCACACTCTCTCTCTAGTGCAGGTGATTCAGCAGAACCATCACACTCTCTCTCTAGTGCAGGTGATTCAGCAGAACCATCACTCTCTCTCTAGTGCAGGTGATTCAGCAGAACCATCACACTCTCTCTCTAGTGCAGGTGATTCAGCAGAACCATCACACTCTCTCTAGTGCAGGTGATTCAGCAGAACCATCACACTCTCTCTCTAGTGTAGGTGATTCAGCAGAACCATCACACTCTCTCTCTCCAGGGCAGGTGATTCAGCAGAACCATCACACTCTCTCTAGTGCAGGTGACCATGACATCATTTCTTGTCACCCTCAGCTTGTGTGGTTAACCTTCCAGCTGAAGTAGGGGTGTGTGCACATCAGGAAAAAAAAAACAGGGGTGCCTGATATAATCTGAGAAAGGCTGGTGTGGGCACAGGTTTTGTTCCAGTGCAGGGTTAAAACTCTAAAGCACCGTGGGGCTATTGCAAATGTTGATTTCTCGCCGGAGAAGAAATGGTTTGATTGCGCTGATGGGATCCACGTGTAACCGGACCTAAGGAAGTGGGCTGAGAAGCTGAACGGTTCAGAGTGGCCCTGGAAACCCAGAGAAAGAGCTGCAGGCCCCTGGGGCCCGCACTGACGGAGCACAGCGTAGCCACAGAAGGGATATCCAATGAGCTGAAACCCCGCTTAAAGCCTGCAGCCAGCCCATCCTGGCCCTCTGGGCTGGCCTAGGCATGGGGCAGGTCCACGGACCGGACAGCTCCTGGAAACTGTGTGGATCCAGACGGCCACTTGACTTGACTCATGAGGACTTCAGCCTGTGGTCCAGGAACCTAAATATACAAATACTAAATCTAATGGACACCCAACGGGTCTGTCTGCCCCTGGCCCCTGGCACCACCCAGCCAATTATATCTGAGGACTTTCCAGATCCCTACCAGATTAAAGCCCTGCACATTCAATTGCTGACCTCCACCCATTACACACAGTATTGAGGCAACTTCATTTGCAGGATAAATAACAACAATAATAATTATCATAGTCATCATTATCATCATCATCATCGTCATCAACTGACAGTCTGGGAGCTGAAGCCTGGAGGTCCAGGGTGCAGAACACAGGAACTGTGGACCGTGCCTGGTTTGCAGGAACACCAGAGCAGCTGCAGAATCTCACTTGCTCCATCCCTGGCGTGTAGGGCGGAGCGGTGCGGGGCGGGGTGGGGCAGGGGCTTAAGAGTTTTGGGTCCTGTCCACAGTCCTTTAGTGCAGCTGAGTCTGCAGAGTTGTCTGGGGAGACCTGCCCCCCCTCTCTAGCACATGTCTCAGAATCTCAGGGACACTCTTGGTGTCTGAGGGACACACCTGAAGTCTCAGGGACACGCCTGGTGTCTGAGGGACACGCCTGACGTCTCAGGGACACTCCTGGTGTCTGAGGGACACGCCTGACGTCTCAGGGACACGCCTGGCGTCTCAGGGACACTCCTGACTCCGATGCCGCCGCTTGATGCCCAGGCCTCTGTTTTCATTGGACCCCCCACACTCCTCTTTCCTCTTCCTCAAGCGCCCCACCTGCAGATAGGTCAGAGAGAGGATAGAGAACATACATTCATAATGTCTTCATCCTACTGTTATACATTTGATCACCACCAGGTGGCCAGTATGCTGCTGGGAAACCTGGGAAGAAAATAGTCCTAGAAAATCTTCCAGGTTTACACTAAAGATGAAAGACAAAGAGCATGTATACCCTATATATTTCAAGAGTAACACAAAGCTCATCCTTGACTGTTGTGATTGGATGTCAGATTCGGGGCTGTCCGTACCTTGGCGTCGTGATCGGCGAACTTCTGGAACATGTTTGCGTAGGTCTTCTTGTCCTGCTCGTGGTGCTCCCGGATCTTGCGCTGGCAGAGGGAAATCTGCGTGCGGGCGGCTCTGTTGCTAGGGTTGACCTCCAGAACGTGCTGGAAGTCCTCTATGGCCAGGCTGAACTCGTTGCGTAGCAACCGGGCCTCTCCTCTCCGATACAGAGCCTTCTCATTCTCCCCATCTAGCTCCATAGCCTAATGCACATACACACACACACAGTCACACATACACACAAACACAGACACACACAGGGTTAGAGTTTTCTTGATTTGTTGACAGTTAAAAAAGGGCTTTTCACAATTGAAAGTATTCTTTGGTCATCCACTACTGTGGTCTACCAGGATGTTTAACATTGCTGAGCTCATCAGTGTATTCTTGAAACCAAACAGGTGACTTTGACAGACCCAATGTTTTGGCTATGTCTCTGATTGATTTGCTCAGATTTTTCAGCTTCACAATGGCCTAACTTATTGGTCACTTCTGTGGTCCACATGTTGAGAGACAACAGCAACAGACTCCAAATGCCAAATTCCACACCTAGAATCAACTCTGTGTTTTGTTAGCTTTCGTCTGTATCAACTAATGATATAATGACACACAACTGGTCAAAAAACAGCTGAGCAGCCAATTGTCAAATTACTTTTGGGGGAAAATGGGGGAACTATGTTTCAAAAAGGGCCGTAGTTCCGACACAATTCACCTGATATGGATGTAAATACCCTCAGCATCTAAAAATGTTTCCAATATAAAAAAGCCCAGACACTCTCTATGACATCTGTAAAAACCCAATTTCTACACGTTGTCCTGTTTGCTCAAGTAACTTGACCCCCTGTGTCTTTATCTAACCACCTCACATATTCATATGGAGGTGAGTATAAATAAGCATCAACATGACACATAAACTAGTATGGACAGGAATGAATTATAAATACCTATAATTAAAGAGAAGATTCTGAAGGATATGTTTTCTTTGCCGAGCATGGTTCAAATGGCCTGAAATTTCCACAAGTTCTATCTTTGTTTCATAGAAATTTTTCCCCCAAGTTTGATCAACATTCAGCAATTTTACAACTAGAATCCGGTAGTTTTTTAAAATCACAGGTTGACAAAAGATACACTTGAATGATTAATAACTTCTTTGACAGGAAATGGTGAAGGGAAATGATGTGTTTATCAGCTGTAGTAGACCTTGGGAGTGAAGTAGTTCTGAGAATTCCCAGTTTAGAATTAGACCATGAGAGCCACGGCAGAAGGATTCTCCATAATATCCCATCATTCTAAAAAACGGGCATCACAATCTGCAGCTGTTTCCCACCAACATCTCATCTGCTACTACATGTGTGAGCCATCCAGGCAACCACGGCCAGATATTTTCTTCTTATCACCATATAGATAGAATATATAGTTTTAGCAGTTGTGCATTGTTGCAGTTTTAGCAGCTGTACCCTGTTGCAGTTTTAGCAGTTGTGCATTGTTGCAGTTTTAGCAGTTGTGCGTTGTTGCAGTTTTAGCAGCTGTACTCTGTTGCAGTTTTATCAGCTGTAGTCTGTAGCAGTTTTAGCAGCTGTACTCTGCTGCAGTTTTAGCAGCTGTAGTCTGTAGCAGTTTTAGCAGCTGTAGTCTGTTGCGGTTTTAGCAGCTGTAGTCTGTAGCAGTTTTAGCAGCTGTACTCTGTTGCAGTTTGAGCTGCTGTAGTCTGTAGCAGTTTTAGCAGCTGTAGTCTGTAGCAGTTTTAGCAGCTGTACTCTGTTGCAGTTTTAGCAGCTGTACTCTGTTGCAGTTTGAGCTGCTGTACTCTGTTGCAGTTTGAGCTGCTGTAGTCTGTAGCAGTTTTAGCAGCTGTAGTCTGTAGCAGTTTTAGCAGCTGTACTCTGTAGCGGTTTTAGCAGCTGTACTCTGTTGCGGTTTTAGCAGCTGTACCTTGTTGCAGTTTTCCACAGCCTGGGAGTACTCTCGTAGTCGTAGGTGGCAGAGTGCCAGGTTGAGCTCTGCCACCAGGAGCAAGGAGTGGACTGACTGCTGCTGCTCAGGTTTCAGACCACACTCCATCTCTAGCAGAGTCACGATGCGCTGGTACTGGATCACCGCCTGTTGGAACCGCCCTGCCTGAAAATGGGGTCACCACATATTATCACCAGAACATTACCACATTACACTGCAATCCAGTCCCACACATTATCACCAGAACATTACCATATTACACTACAATCCAGTCCCACACTTTACTCCAAACCAGGACATTACCACATTATTGTGTGTGCTGAGCACTGCAATTACATGATCTCATACCTTAAAATACTGGGTTCCCTTCTGCCTGAGCTTCACTGCTAAATCCAGCTTCTCCGTCACATGCATTTCCCAAGGATCTTTGGACTAAAAGGGAGTGGAGGAAGTGAATGAGTCTCTTCCAGGGACACAATAATAATGTATTTACATGAGAAGAAATACATCCAACGCAAAGCAAAGTCTCACCCTCTCAAAGTCCTTGAGCATCACTTCATACACCAGGTCTGCGTTTGGCCCAATGCCAAACTCAGGCTTTCCTTCTCTCCCAAAACCATACCTGAAAAAGTTTCACAAAGACACTTAGACCACACGGCTGAGGAAAGCAGTGTTTATGGGAAAGCATTTGCACAGCTGAAAGTTTGATGCTGAAATGACACTGAACATAACTGAGACCATAAAGCCTTTTTTTGTCGAAGTATGGACTATATTGAGATCTGTTAAATATGGAAGTGAAGAGATCTGAATATTAATTCTTACATATCATAACTGCCATCCATATTACATTATATTACAGGTATATGCAATGTATACAAAATACAAACACAGACACACATGCACACGCTCTCACTCACACAGATGCACACACACACACACACACACACACACTCACTCACTCAGTCACACACACACACACACACACACACACACACACAAACTGACCTAGGTTTGAGGTGGAGCAGGCAGCATTCTCCCTTCTGCATCTTGTCCATGGCTCTGTCCACCCCCAGGGGAACGTCCATGTCCACTGCCTCGCCCACCACGAAGCACAGGTCTCGTGAGTCAAACACCCTGCCCGCACAGCTGCCCTGGAGATGCACTGTCCAATCACACAGCAGCATGAACACAGTGTCCAACCACAAAGCACTCTGTATGTATAACACTGTCCAATCTGCTGGCAGCAGAGCAGTATTGGATTCCATTACCACAGTGCACGTATGTGCTCACATTGCAGGTATGCGCTAACAGCGTAGATATATGCTCACAGTGCATGTATGTGCTCTCAGTGCAGGTATGTGCTCACTGCAGGTATGTGCTCTCAGTGCAGGTATGTGCTTACAGCGTAGATATATGCTCACAGTGCATGTATGTGCTCTCAGTGCAGGTATGTGCTCACAGTGCAGGTATGTGCTCACAGCGTAGATATATGCTCACAGTGCATGTATGTGCTCTCAGTGCAGGTATGTGCTCACAGTGTAGATATATGCTCACAGTGCATGTATGTGCTCTCAGTGCAGGTATGTGCTCACATTGCAGGTATGTGCTCTCAGTGCAGGTATGTGCTTACAGCATAGATATATGCTCACAGTGCATGTATGTGCTCTCAGTGCAGGTATGTGCTCACAGCGTAGATATATGCTCACAGTGCATGTATGTGCTCTCAGTGCAGGTATGTGCTCACAGTGTAGATATATGCTCACAGTGCATGTATGTGCTCTCAGTGCAGGTATGTGCTCACATTGCAGATATGCGCTAACAGCGTAGATATATGCTCACAGTACATGTATGTGCTCTCAGTGCAGGTATGTGCTCACTGCAGGTATGTGCTCTCAGTGCAGGTATGTGCTTACAGCGTAGATATATGCTCACAGTGCATGTATGTGCTCTCAGTGCAGGTATGTGCTCACAGTGCAGGTATGTGCTCACAGCGTAGATATATGCTCACAGTGCATGTATGTGCTCTCAGTGCAGGTATGTGTTCACAGCGTAGATATATGCTCACAGTGCATGTATGTGCTCTCAGTGCAGGTATGTGCTCACTGCAGGTATGTGCTCACAGTGCAGGTATGTGCTCACAGCGTAGATATATGCTCACAGTGCATGTATGTGCTCTCAGTGCAGGTATGTGCTCACATTGCAGGTATGTGCTCTCAGTGCAGGTATGTGCTTACAGCATAGATATATGCTCACAGTGCATGTATGTGCTCTCAGTGCAGGTATGTGCTCACAGCGTAGATATATGCTCACAGTGCATGTATGTGCTCTCAGTGCAGGTATGTGCTCACAGTGTAGATATATGCTCACAGTGCATGTATGTGCTCTCAGTGCAGGTATGTGCTCACATTGCAGATATGCGCTAACAGCGTAGATATATGCTCACAGTACATGTATGTGCTCTCAGTGCAGGTATGTGCTCACTGCAGGTATGTGCTCTCAGTGCAGGTATGTGCTTACAGCGTAGATATATGCTCACAGTGCATGTATGTGCTCTCAGTGCAGGTATGTGCTCACAGTGCAGGTATGTGCTCACAGCGTAGATATATGCTCACAGTGCATGTATGTGCTCTCAGTGCAGGTATGTGTTCACAGCGTAGATATATGCTCACAGTGCATGTATGTGCTCTCAGTGCAGGTATGTGCTCACTGCAGGTATGTGCTCACAGTGCAGGTATGTGCTCACAGCGTAGATATATGCTCACAGTGCATGTATGTGCTCTCAGTGCAGGTATGTGCTCACTGCAGGTATGTGCTCTCAGTGCAGGTATGTGCTCACAGCGTAGATATGTGCTCACTGCAGGTATGTGCTCTCAGTGCAGGTATGCACTCACTGCAGGTATGTGCTCACAGCGTAGATATGTGCTCACAGTGCAGGTATGCACTCAGTGCGGGTATGTGCTCACTGCAGGTATGTGCTCACAGTGCAGGTATGCACTCAGCATGCGAGAGCTCACAATGCTGGTATGTGCTCACAGAGTTTAAGGCAGCTTAAGGTAACTATATAGATATTGCAAAATGAAAAAAATGTTCCAAAGAACGAATTTATAAAATATATAAAATTTATATTTATATAAAATTTATTTTTAAATGAAATGAAAACCAAACTAAAATTGGAAAGCCTCTAGGAGTTGGTTCACACCAACTGTCTTACCATTGACACTTGCCCCTTCATTTGGGTTACTGAAGCCATCCCCCTTGACTTTAATTCTCCTGAGGATACCACCATCTTCTGTCAGCAGCTCACCTTTGAAGTTGAGAAGTTCGACCTGAAAGAGCAGGCGGTGATGTTAGGGTGGATTTAGGTCGGGGTAAGGTTGCAGTGTCTTCAGAGATTGTAGTTGGTGGTCTACCAAGTTCTAAAATGAAAAGTTCCTGTCCTATTGTGTTAATACTTCTGTGTTCACAGTAGGACTAGCAAAATAGGGTGAAGACAGGTGTGGTATTACTTTTCCAATTGAAGGCAGATAAGGGACTAGACCAATCACAACAGACATTAGTAACAACCAACAGAACAACAACAATGATAATTGAAGGGTGCCCTGAGGGTAAGTAGTATCCAAAGGAGCCATGAAGACCAAGGGGCCTTCACAGCTACTCCATACCATTAAAGCATTCAACCACGAAGACCAAGGTGCCTTCACAGCTACTGCATACAGTTAAAGCATTCAACTATGAAGACCAAGGTGCCTTCACAGCTACTGCATACTGTTAAAGCATTCAACCATGAAGACCAAGGGGCCTTCACAGCTACTCCATACTGTTAAAGCATTCAGCCATGAAGACCAAGGTGCCTTCACTGACTATTTAGGGCAGAAGGACAGTACATATCAGGAGAGGACATAAAAGTGATTCAACATCCCTTTGAGCATCAGGTCAATCATTATGAAGTGGCTATTTATATCATGCTAGCTCAGGCATCAGAGCATAGGGCAAGATCAGTTCAGTGCCTCTATATCACTTCATGGGTCTAGCCCCCATATTATTACATACAGCTATCTCTGCTTAATACCTGTAAGGAAAAAAGGAAGTCTCTCGAACGTGATGAAAATGTACAAAGTTTATTTCCAATACCGGCAGTGACAAAGTGCACGAATGACACCTTGGATTCAGCAGAGTCAGACTGAACCACAAACCTTTCCAGAGGCTGCTTCTTATTTGTTTTCAAAGCTTTGATCAGGAGTGTTGAATACACATACTAAGACGGATGTAGTCAGTTTTGTAACACCTATCAATAATTATAGTGTATTGGCTGTCCTGTTGTGATTGAATTAGCACGTCTGTTGACTTGGATGGTTCCCAATCTCTCACTCCCGGTCGCTATTCTACCATTGTACCAACTGTATTGTGATAATGATAAGATCAAGGGAATGTGTGGCCAGCAGACATATTGGCATCAGAGACAGATTTCTTACATACCTCTATATGAGTACATGCAATTAGCTCTATTGAATGCCGCTATATCATTATAAGCAGCTAGCTCTGCTTAATGGCGCTATTTGAGTACATACAGCTAGCTCTGTTTAATAGTGATATATCAGTACATGCAGCTAGCTCTGCTAAATAGCGCTATATCAGTACATGCAGCTAGCTCTGCTTAATCGTGCTATATCAGTACGTGCAGTTAGCTCTGCTTAATAGTGCTATATCAGTACATGCAGTTAGCTCTGCTGAATGCCGCTATATAAGTACATGCAGCTAGCTCAGGCATGTTGGGTTAGGGTTAGGTTTACCCACCTCAAACAGTAGTGTCGAGTTTGGGGGGACTTTTGGGGGGCTCCCTGCAGCTCCGTAGGCATATTCCGGCTTGCAGAGGAACAGGGAGACTTCCCCTTTCTGCATAGTGGCCAAACCAATATCCCAGGCTTTGATGACCTGACCTGTGCATATTAGGAGGAGATGAGTCACATACTGCACAATATCCCAGTCTTTTAAACACACTACAGGGGCTGTACTGGAATTTTAAAATGATGGCATGTGTTTGTACAAAAAACAAGAGGTACTCATGATAGCATTGTGTTCTGAGATTTTGCTGAGTGCTTAGCTAACCCATTCAAAATCAGAGATGTATTTATTCTTAATTGAGTCGAGTCTGTTGTTATTAAATGGTAAAAGAAGACCTGGGAGATCTGGGCAGCAGCCCACAGCTATGTCAATAACTGTACAACTGAAGCTCTTTCTGAAGTCGTGAGTGGCTATAATCCGTCAAGTAAATTGTCCCTATTTTTTTCTAAATTTAGTTCCACATTCTATCGTTCCACAATGGAGGACCTAACCCGTGATTTCCGTATCGGGTTTCCCAACTTAATAAAATCTCCTACAGAGATATTGATAAGAGGAACTAGCATGGAGAAGTCTCTGAAATTGTCGGTGGCTCTGCAATGTAATTATCGCCGTTAGCTACTATCACTGTCCAGTCTGAATAAAAATCATTTTTGCAGTAACCTAGCTCTGAAAAATGTTAATAAGCTGCTTAGCTAGGCTGTCTAATGTCTAGCTATAGTGAGTAACAACAAACAATAACAAACAAAAAAAATCTTCCCAATGTATGAGTTGCTAGTTGTTCGTTTCTACCAGCTACCTAGCTAGCAAACCAGATATAACTTTGAAGGCATTATCTGGCTAATTAGCCAGACAATGTTTTTGTTGTTGGTTGTTACTCACTAGCTAGACATTAAACAGCCTAGCTAGGCAGCTGACTAACATCTTTCAGATCTAGGTTACTGCAAAAATTATTTTTATTCAGACAGGACAATGAATATGAAACACGATATTAAACCCGGTCAACATTTAACAAACACAACTGTCTGTCAAAAATAGGTGACACGCCCACAAACAGCCGATTGTGGGGACGCGGCACGGCGACAGGCAGCCGTCGCCGCGTATAGTGTGGCTTCACCATAAGGCTGAAGCTCTTTCTGAAGCAGTGAGTGGCCGTTAGGCTGAAGCTCTTTCTGAAGCAGTGAGTGGCTGTAAGGATGAAGCTCTTTCTGAAGCAGTGAGTGGCTCTAAGGCTGAAACTCTTTCTGAAGCAGTGAGTGGCTGTAAGGCTGAAGCTCTTTCTGAAGCAGTGAGTGGCAGTAAGGATGAAGCTCTTTCTGAAGCAGTGAGTGGCTGTAAGGCTGAAACTCTTTCTGAACCAGTGAGTGGCAGTAAGGATGAAGCTCTTTCTGAAGCAGTGAGTGGCTGTAAATTCTATGCTGAAACAGCAGCTGTTGAGTACCTATTCCAAGGTTGAAAGTGAAGGGCTCCTTTCGGTCCAAGCTGGAGTCAAACTTCTTGCCATTGAGCAGTTTGCCAGTGTAATGGACAAACATCTTGTCCCCGATCATCGGCCTTTCAGTCTCCATGCCTGGCTGCTTCACAACCTGCATCACAGGAAACAGAGGTTCTTCAGACAAACGCAGCATGCAGTGATTTTACTCTCAAAAAGCACCACAAAAACATGTGCAACCTGCTGGTTTTCATTGTTTATTTTTCATTCATTTATTCTGAACATATACAGGAATTTTCAAATGAATACCTTCAAAAGAGCATCAATAAGGGGCAGTGACTCTGGTGAATTTTCAGTAAATTCATCACAACTTTAACTACTGCCCCCTAGGTTGGACAGGGGGGGCAAGCAGATTCCTCCCCCCCCCCCCCCCACCCCCTTAGATTTTTCTCACCATTGTCCAAATGTTTTTCCCAATGTTCCCATTTCCAGTTTCTGTAAAGCATCTTTGAGACAGTGTCTCTGTTAAATGTGCTATACGAATAGATCTGAATTTAACTGAATTGAATTTAAATCAGGACACATTCCCTTCAGTGATCTTGTCATTAATCAATGCTTCTGAGTGAGTCGCAATGGAATACTGAGATGCCTTTGACAAACAGTAATTATATATAAAACGAAGGTGTATATATAATCCGCATATCATCAGCATCATCACCACCATAACCTGTTTATAAGAGAAGAGTATTAACTAATAAGCTTGTTTATAAGAGAAGAGTATTACAGAATAAACCTGTTTATAAGAGAAGAGTATTAAATAATAAGCCTGTTTATAAGAGGAAAGCAGTATAGAATACATTTAATTCAATATTTCAAAATTTGTTTACATTTACATAATTATTTAAATTTTTAATTTAATTAATTTAAATTTCAGTTCCCCCTGCTGCTCTTCTGAATCAGGAAAAGGTACTAGCAAACCTGGTTTGATATGCACCTTAAGGACTGGCAGGCCTTGTTTGATACGCACCTTAAGCACGCCTTGGTCTTTCCTGGGTGTGATGTCCACCCCATGTGAGGTAAAGACAGCAGTGGAACACTGCCCTTCCTCAGAGAGCTCCCTGTCAGTGGTCATCTTTACTGCACTCAAACATGCCACAGTACTGCTGCAGAGAGAGAGAGAACAGACATTAATGTGAGTACACACACACACACACACACACACATACACGCACACATGCACGCACGCACGCACGCATGCACACACACACACACACACATACTCACATACACACACACATGCATGCACGCAAGCACGCACACACACACACACACACGCACACACACATGTACGCACGCATGCACGCACAATCATGAATTTTATTATTATTATTATTATTATTATTATTATTAACAGCATTATTGTTATATTGCTGTCGTAGCCACACACTGAAGGAGCTCTGATTCAATGTGGCTGAATCTTTTCTCGACTGCCTCCAGAAGAGTGCGCTTTGACGGCTTCACACCATGACCTGCTCCAGCGCTTTATCTTAGGAGACCTTTCAGTGCATGGAGACCGAACGACATCTGCCACGACTGTGGAAGAGTCAGTTTCTCTGGAGCAGTGGTTCTCAAACTCGATCCTGGGGGACCCCTGTGTATGGCTGGTTTTCTTTCCAACCTCAACAGCAACCCCAGAATTTTAACAAGCTGTTAATTTTTCTTAATTAGGTGCTTTTCATGTTTTAGATCTGGGGTCCCCAGTCTTATCCAGAAAGGGTCAGTGCAGGTGCACACGCCTGATCCTGATTCTACTAATCAAGGTGCTTAGCAATGACTCTAGTGATTGATTAGTAGAATCAGGTCTGTGCACCTACACTGGCTCTTTCTGGAACCCCAGCTCTAAAACATGAAAAGCACCTAATTAAGGAAAATTAAGAGCTTCTTAAAATTCTGGGATTGCTGTTGAGGTTGGAATGGAAACCAGCCATACACAGGGGTCCCCCAGGACCGAGTTTGAGAACCACTGCTCTAGTGAGCTCCTCAAAAGGTGCAAGTAGAGTCAACATGTTTAACCTTTCATGTGGATTGCCTTTATAAGATCATGTTGAAATTCCAAATCCTGAACATGCTGCACTAGCTAGTTATTCATCAGACTATTACTGAGATGTTGTCGAGCCTCTTCACTTTGATTGCCGACTATATTTATCTGAACTGGAATACACAGACGAAGAGCTAAATTAAATTTGTTTTTTTGTGCGCAGAATAGTGTAGCTTATTGCAAGTTCAGACAGAATTATTTTTAATTTTGACAAATAAGTTATAACATTCACAATTTTTTTCACTTGCCAATAACAGGTTTAGATAAACTGGACTTGCTTTAATGTACATTGAACCTGTAGCATATCTTGATATGCCCCATAGACGCTGTGGTGAAGCTGCTGGCTACTGGTAAGCTACAGTTACGTAAAATACTATCAGAACCGATAGGATTGAAAAATAAGATTACAAAAATAAGACCCAAGTTGAAAAAACACACCTTTAATGTCCGCTTCACACACTTTGTATTGGTTCCAGACGGCGGACATTTTGGGAAAGACATAGCGGCAGCATTCCAGCGCAGCTTAAAACCGGGCAAAATAAAAAAATAAACCTGCAGTTCACCGATTTAATTTCATTTAATCAACGGATAATTGTTCAGGAAATTGGTCCACAGTTTTGGGCTTGAGTGCACCCTCTTGTGAAATCGCAATGGTTAGCTAATTTAATTTATCCCTTGTCCTTGTGTGGGCTCAGACAAAAAACACCTTTTCACGCTAGGCTGAAAAGACAGCTGTAGCTAACCTCTGCAAACATGGCGCACGGGGGGTGCGTTCCAACCGCTCATTCTTTTCCTTTCCTTGCCTCGTTTCCTAGTGTGGAAGGAACTCAGAGGCAAAGGAGGAATAAAATAAGCGACTGGAATGCACTCACACTGACAGCGTGTGATTCTGGGCATCAATTTCACACCGTTTTTGACTCATTTGGCCTACCGTACTATGAAAGGGGGCAAAGAAAGGAAGCAAGGAGTAAAAACATAAGCAGTTGGAAAGCACCCCTGGTATCTACATGTGTCACACATCGCTTCCATGAGCTGGGTGCTTTCATAAAGGTTGTAACTGAATGACTAATTTCTGAGAGTCTCATTTGCTGATGATACGATGTATATATAATTATGAATGATTCCCAGCACCTGATCTTGAGAAAAAGTTACAGAACAAACTTAGTAATTACTTATTTGCTACGGCGGACCAAAAATAAGAAAACATATAAACGAATAAATGAATAAACAAATACAAAAATAAATATAAATGCAAGAAAATGCAAAAATAAATTAATGTACACAGAAATAAACATATAACATCTGACATAAATGGGTATTTCTGAATTTATTTATTTCTGTATTTATTTGTTGATTCATTCATTTCTGTTCATATTTATTGTTCCTTATTTATTTATTTCTTGATTCATTTATTTCTGTATGTATTTATTTTTCCTTATTTATTCAAGAAATAAATAAATACAGACATCTTACATTTAAACACTAATATTGACATTGAGACATGCAGATCTTGAAAGCCAATACATAGAAGTATTTAACTGCGTTAACCCACCTGGGGTGTGTCTGCACTTATGACTTATGACTAGCAATCCCAGCAAGCTAGCATGCTATATTAAAAATATGCAATCTGTTAGTCACAAAAAGTGACTATTTGGATTCCTTGACATCCAGCCCCCAAAAAATACATCCGGTAAAAAAAATTCACTTGCATATAGCCAAAACAAGCATTTATTTGGCAATATCTCCCAAAATATTTATTTAAATCTCTTGCCATTTGTTGGAGACCAAGAGAGGGTAATTCTGAGTGTTTAACCCAAAACATGATGCTCAAGCTCCAATGCAACCACCCAAATCAATGTAGTAATACCAACCGGTTTTGAAGCCAAGGCACATGTAGTCAATCTACACACTCTGGTATCAATCAACCAATAGGAATAAGGTGACACCATGATATACTTTGAATGACAGCTCCCTCATTATCATATGGAAGGAGAAATACAAAAATAAATGAATAAAGAAATAAATAAATACAAAAATAAATATAAACAGAAACAAATGAATCAATAAATATGGAAATAAATAAATGCAGATTTTATCAATTAATTTATTTCTGTTTACATTAATTTATTTTTACATTTTTCTTGCATTCACATTATTTATTTATTTATTTATTTATTCATTTATTTATTCATTCATTCATTTATTGAGTCATGTATTTATTTATTTATTTATTTTTAATTTTGACATTATTGGTCCTCCATAATTTTCAGTAAACCATACAAACCATTTTCCCATTTGATATAAATATTGCATTAATTATAATATTTAAATTATGACAGCAACCATGAATGAAAACCTCCACAACAAATTCATCACACCTTTCTTCTTTCTCAGAAGGTTTGTCAAGATCTTTTAATCTGTTCACCAGCTTTTTCCAGTTTGATTTCAAGACAATTAAGACTGCAAACTGACCCTGGCACATTTATCAGACTAAAAGCCAATTGCATTTGATCAGTGCAACTTTGATCGGTGCCCAATATATACAGACGGGTGACAAATTAAAGGAAAAACCTGAATAAATGAGTAGAGAAACATAGATGCTTCCATACAGGTGTACTGCATGAAACAATTAAGCAATTAACATCCTATCATGCTTTGTGGAATGTATAAAAATCAAGGATCAAGATGGGAAGAGGAAAAGGAGGGTTCATTACTGGGGCACGAATGGCAGGAGCTTCAGTCACAATGACTGCTCAACTGGCTAGTGTTTCAATAGGAACTAAAGTGACATCTGCATTTACATCTATGGGAAGGACGTCAGTAAAAAGAGACGGAAATTGTGGTTGAAAGCGCACATTTGATGACTCTAATGCTTGTGCATTAGTGCGATATGTCAGGAAAAACAAAAGAGAAACTTCCTCAGGTGACTGAGAATGTCAATGCAGAACGTGATCAGACTGTGTCTGCAAGTACAGTCCATCCACAACTACATAGAGGGGGATATTATAGTATGGTTGCAGTGCATAAACCCCTCATTACAAAGACAAATGCACATTTGAGAGTTCAGTGGTGGGAAAACCACAGGCAATGGTCTACAGAGATGTGGGGAAAAAATGCTATGATCAGATGAGTCATCCTTCAACGTATTCTCAATGAGTGGGTGAGTGCATGTGTGGCGTACACCAAGAGAATGGTACAGGCCTCAATGCTTGACTCCTACAGTGTCTGGTGGCTCTGTTATTCTGTGGGGGGCATTTTCCTGGCATGGTTTGGGTCCACTTGTCCCTTTAGCGGGAAGGGTCGCTGCAAATCAACACAAAGTTATTCTGAGTGATCACCTTTATCCTACAATGAAACATTTCTATCCTAATGAGAGTGGTCTCTTCCAGGTTGACAATGCTCCCATCCACAGGGCATGAGGGGTCACTGAATGGTTTTAGGAGTATGAAAATGATGTGAATCATATGCTATGGCCTTATAGGCAGTCACCATATCTCAACCATATTGAACGCCTGTGGGAGATTTTGGACCGATGTGTTAGACAGCGCACTCCATCACCATTATCAAAACACCAAATGAGGGAAAATATTTTGGAAGAATGGTGAGAATCTATGCCAAGGCTCATCGCGGCTGTTCTGGTGGCCCATGGTGGTCCAACACCTTACTAAGACACTTTTTGATGGTTTTTCCTTTAATTTGTCACCTGTCTGTACATAAGCATGTGTCCACACGGGTCATGAAGAAATAGAGATATTTCATTGGATAGGGATTTCACTAGATACATATTTAATTTAATTAAAATTTCAATGAATAGATATTTCACTGGACACAGTGAAATATCACTATAACACAGACACACACACAAAAACACACACACATACACACAAACAAACACACACAAACACACACAAAAAAACACACACACTAAAAAAACACACATACATGCACAAACACACACTCACACACGCAAACACACAAACACATACACACAAACAAACACACAAAAAAACACACACACTAAAAAAACACACATACATGCACAAACACACACACTCACACACGCAAACATGCAAACACACAAACACACACACACACAGACACACACACAAAAACACACACACACACACACATACACAAACACACACACATAAATCAAGATTATTTTCATGAATCAAAATTATCCCATGCTAATTTAAAGCAGGGCTGCAGAGATTCCTGTCACAGTTTTTGGTAGAAAAAGGCAGGAAAAACTCCCAGCATACACTTCTGTGAACAGCTGAACAACATATCTGCATAATAAAATGTCCTAATTAATCTTTAATAAACCAGTCAATAATTTTACTTTTAGCTACAGCCCATTCTATGGGGAAAATACAAACCTACATCATCTTACAAATCTTAAAATAACCAGATTGCATTTAAAAAAAACATCAATCCATCATCTAAACCCACTTATTCCTGGGCAGGGTCCTGGGAGGTGCTAAAGACTATCCCAGCATGCATTGGATGTGAGACACCCTGGACAGTTCGCCAGTCCATCACAGGGCACGCACACCATTCACACACTCATACCTATGGGCAATTTAGACTCTCCAGTTAACCCACCCTGCATGTCTTTGGACTGTGGGAGGAAACCCACGCAGCAAGGCCCTGGCCTAATTTGACTAATTTGATCTAATTTCCACTATTAATTAATACACTAATTGATTTCCATATTAATTTCCACTATATCCAACATGATAATACTCAGCCGAGCTATTTCACTCAGGTGTAGCACAATGACACACACGGGGCCTGGCTGTGTGCTGAGTCACTGACTCTGTTTTGAAATGAAGCGACATTTCGTAAATTCACAGTGTTCATACAGGGCAAGTGCCGAAAGCCAAACTGGAACTCAGGACTGGAACAGATCTAATATATAAAAAACAATCCTGACTGTGTGTGTCTGTGTGTGTGTGTGTGTGCGACTGTGTGTGCCTATGATAGTGTCTGTGAGCGTGTGTGTGTCCGCTATATGTGTTTGTGTGTGTGTGTGTGTGTATGAGAGAGAGAGAGAGAGAGAGAGAGAGAGAGAGGGAGAAACAGACTGTGTGTGTGTGTGTGCGTTTGAGAGAGAGAAAGAGACTGCATGTGTGTTTGAGAGAGAGAGAGAGAAAGAGATTGTGTATGTGTGTGTGTTTGAGAGAGAGCGAGAGAGAGAGTGAAAGAAATTGTGTGTGTGTGTGTGTGTTTGAGAGAGAGATAGAGAGAGAGAGATTGTGTGTGCGTGTTTGAGAGAGAGAGGGAGAGAGAGAAAGAGATTGTGTGTGTGTGTGTTTGAGAGAGAGAGGGAGAGAGAGAAAGATTGTGTGTGTGTGTGTGTTTGAGAGAGAGAGAGGGAGAGAGAGAAAGAGATCGTGTGTGTGTGTGTGTTTGTGTGTTTGAGAGAGAGAGAGAGAGATTTCATGTGTGTGGTGACCCTGTTTGTGTTTCTGTTTGTGTGTGTAGCGGAACACTCTGTTCCTTCAGTGACTGGCACAATATGATCTCCTTCAGCAGTTTCAGCCTCATCCACACAGGCCCCACAAATGGCTCAAATTCTCTTTTAAGACTTCTCTTTTTAGAAAGTAAATAACACAATTAATAAGCGACAAAAGATTTCAATTTTCTTCACAATAGAAATTATTCTGATGAAGCTTTCTGTTAATTGCTTTAGTTGACTGGAAATATTTTCTATCTCCTGTTAAAGTGTAACGTTTCAGTAAGGAGACACGTTGCACAACACAGTCTCCACTCTCCTCACCTCACACGTTTACTGAAAAAAGACCCTTCCAAAACAACTGTGTCTAAGATGCAATTACAGCACTTGAAATGTTCAAATCTTGACACTGTTCACATTACACAATTGTCACTATTCTCAAAGAACCATACGCAGCACAGCTGTTATCTATGATTCCACCTTCCAGAATATTCCACGTATAAGAGCTGACTGAGGTCTAGAGCAATGTCGCGATAACCGCAGTTAAACTGGACCGATTATTTCACAACTATGGCACAGTCGTGGCATTCTAATGTAATATTCCGTCATAACTAACCGCTTCCTTTTTATTGCCAACTAGAGGAATAGCTGGTCACTTTATTTCCAGGAGCAGAAGCATGTTTAGCAGTGTGGTCAGTACAGAAACTGTGATATAAATCTATGTGGAGTTTGCATGTTCTCTCTGTGTAATATTACATCTGTGTGGGTTTCTGTGTGGAGTTTGCATGTTCTCTCTGTGTAATATTACATCTGTGTGGGTTTCTGTGTGGAGTTCGCATGTTATCTCTGTGTAATATTACATCTGTGTGGGTTTCTGTGTGGAGGTTGCATGTTCTCTCTGTGTAATATTACATCTGTGTGGGTTTCTGTGTGGAGTTTGCATGTTCTCTCTGTGTAATATTACATCTGTGTGGGTTTCTGTGTGGAGTTCGCATGTTATCTCTGTGTAGCCTGCAACTCAAGTTAACTTTAATTCCAAAATTCCCACCCCCTTCAAGGATTGTTCTTATACTGAGGCAGTAACCATACCCTAATACCCTTAGCCAACAAAATCTAATGGTTTTTGAATAATTAAGTACCTTCTAAGGGTAAACATACTAAACCGCAATTCCTTTAAAAGAATAACTATGATTTACTGTTCTGACAGTCCTACAAGAACCTGAAAGAGAAAATCCAAATCGCAAAAGGGGCTAAATTGGGATTTACACATATTCTCAACCACAATTTGCACATGAATATTTGGAATGCTTGAGTCTAACCAAATAAAAATGTGAAGTTACGAGAGGTCATGAGAGGATGACATTTTTTGGCTAGAATGCTAGGAGTGACAGGGCGCAGGCGTGGACAGAGAGAGCAGCACCACGGAGCGTGCTCAGTAAAGGCCTCACGGTCCGCAGGGTCACAGAGAGAGCAGCACCAGGGAGCGCGCTCAGTAAAGGCCTCGCGGTCCGCAGGGTCACAGAGAGAGCAGCACCAGGGAGCGCGCTCAGTAAAGGCCTCACGGTCCGCAGGGTAACAGAGAGAGCAGCACCACGGAGCGCGCTCAGTAAAGGCCTCGCCGTTCGCAGGGTCACAGAGAGAGCAGCACCAGGGAGCGCGCTCAGTAAAGGCCTCGCCGTTCGCAGGGTCACAGAGAGAGCAGCACCAGGGAGCGCGCTCAGTAAAGGCCTCACGGTCCGCAGGGTAACAGAGAGAGCAGCACCACGGAGCGCGCTCAGTAAAGGCCTCGCCGTACGCAGGGTCACAGAGAGAGCAGCACCAGGGAGCGCGCTCAGTAAAGGCCTCGCCGTTCGCAGGGTCACAGAGAGAGCAGCACCAGGGAGCGCGCTCAGTAAAGGCCTCACGGTCCGCAGGGACACAGAGAGAGCAGCACCAGGGAGCACGCTCAGTAAAGGCCTCACGGTCCGCAGGGTCACAGAGAGAGCAGCACCAGGGAGCGCGCTCAGTAAAGGCCTCGCGGTCCGCAGGGTCACAGAGAGAGCAGCACCAGGGAGCGCGCTCAGTAAAGGCCTCGCGGTCCGCAGGGTCACAGAGAGAGCAACACCACGGAGCGCGCTCAGTAAAGGCCTCACGGTCCGCAGGGACACAGAGAGAGCAGCACCACGGAGCACGCTCAGTAAAGGCCTCGCGGTCCGCAGGGTCACAGAGAGAGCAGCACCACGGAGCGCGCTCAGTAAAGGCATCGCGGTCCGCAGGGTCACAGAGAGAGCAGCACCACGGAGCGCGCTCAGTAAAGGCCTCACGGTCCGCAGGGTCACAGAGAGAGCAGCACCACGGAGCGCGCTCAGTAAAGGCCTCGCGGTCCGCAGGGTCACAGAGAGAGCAGCACCAGGGAGCGCGCTCAGTAAAGGCTTCATGGTCCGCAGGGTCACAGAGAGACTCAAGGCCCTGGTAAAGAGGCGGAGCTTCCCCGGACAGCTTCACACTGCACACTCCTTTTACAACACTGTAGTTATGTTCATGTGCACATTTTTTAGAACACTTTTGTTCATATTGAATCAGAGCTCTTTCACTGTGTGGGTACGACAACTATATAACAATAACGCTGTTAAAAATAATAATAGTAATAATAATAATATTAACAAAAGTATATATATTACTTAATATAATATATTGGTAACCTATAGAGCAAGTAAACTATATTATGTTTTTTTTTTGTTACCTGTTGCTTTAAAAATAAAAAACCTTTAAAAATCAGCTATTGGAATCTGAATCAGATGATTTGGTTTTTAAAAATCGGCAACTGGAATCAGCCATAAAAAATAATGATCAGTGCACCCCTAGTAATTAGGGTTAGACAGGTAAGTATCTAGCTTGTTCTATTGCTGTAGGAACTGTGTAGCCGATCTAGCTAGAAAATGTTAGCTAGTGAATTATATATTTTAATTATAGCTATGCTGTACGTTGTTATCTCACAGCTTATCTGTAGCTATCTAGCTATGTTTATAGCTACTTATGCTGTTCAAGTGAAAAAAACAAAACAAAACGCACACTGTAGTTCCATTTAATGCATTTAATACTGTTTATTTGGCCGACGTTTCACCCATAACTCTCTGGGTCTCAAACAAGCAAAAATGCCAGTGTCTGCATTTATGGGCTTTCATTAGCCCATAGCTGTAAATAAAAACTATTTTCTATATTCATTGTTTACGTTCACTGTTATGATATTATGTGTTTTATTTCCTACCCGTGAATGAGACATGATGCACTGCATTGGCCCTACTTTTCAACGCTCTTGCCCTCTCTCCAGTACTCAGATGTCAGGTAGCGCGTATTTGGAGTGTGTAGAGGGCTGGGCTTTGGAGGGAGGGGCTTTCTATCTCTCTCCTGCTCGCCTCCCCAAACTTACATACTGCACATTTAGCTAAGCAAATGCACAACATCCATACAAACATGAGTGTGTCTGAGAGAGAGAGAGAGTCTGTATGTGTATATGTGTGTGAGAGGAAATGCATGTTTGTGTGTGTGTGCATGTGTGTATGTGTGTGCGTGCATGTGTGTGTGTCTGTATGTGTGTGTGTGTGTGTGTGTGTCGGTGCGTGTGTTCCCCGCTTACATTAATGCAGGTGGGTGGGGGGGATTATGTGCCCTCCTTAAGAGGAATGACAGCAATCTCCCTTTCTAGAATTCGGGGTCCCATTAGGGCTCAACATGGGCCGGGGTGGGCGGTGGGGTGGTGTAGAAGGGGATGCCCTCACAGGAAACGCATATACATACATCCTGATTACCTGTCACTCATTCTCTCAAGGGGCACACCTTGCCCATCCAGCCCAAATGGCCCCCCGTGGCACTGCTCACGGCCTCGCGCCAGAGACGGCGGAACAGCCCGTTTGGGCCGCCGGAGCGGACAGGACGGGTCACGCTTCTGCAAGACCCTCCACCCACAAAACCTTGAGAGAGAAAACCTGCGCGTCGCCCAGGACCTGCTTCTGCCGAAACCAGAGTAGCGCTGGTTCAGCCGCTGCGGTGACACGCTGTAAAAAGCACGTTTCACATGCTAGCTCAGTCATACTCACCCTTTCACCGTCATTCGCATACTCACCCTTTCACCGTCATTCACATACTCACCCTTTCACCGTCATTCACATACTCACCCTTTCACCGTCATTCACATACTCACCCTTTCACGTGTTCACTCTTTCACCATCTTTCACATGTTCACCCTTTCACCATCTTTCACGTGTTCAGCCTTTCACCATCTTTCACGTGTTCACCCTTTCACCATCTTTCACATGTTCACTCTTTCACATGTTCACCCTTTCACCATCTTTCACGTGTTCACCCTTTCACCATCTTTCACGTGTTCACTCTTTCACCATCTTTCACATGCTTACCCTTTGTCTTTCACATGTTCACCTTTTCACCATCTTTCGCATGCTCACCCTGTCACCTTTTTTGTACAAGTCTTTGTTTCTGCTACAAATCTTTCAATTCTATGACCAACCAATATGGTTGTTGTTAGCTATACACGTTTAAATTTTCCTCACAGCTATATTAATACTGTTCTCATTGTTATTTTGCAAGCGTTCAATAATAATTTCATTTCATAACTTGAGAGTTCTGGAACTTTTTATTTTATTTTGTGCTGTCAACATTTTAAACAGCTCACAGGACTTGTTTCATTAATGGGTTATTAAATATGCTTTGTTCTTTTTTTAAATTTCTTTTTACATAAAAATTCTATTTCACCTTTTATGTACAAAACAAGTTTCATTAATTTTAACATTGTGTTAACACTGGATATTCTACTTTAAATGAATAGCAGTTGGAAGAAAGATTACATATATTCGTTTAATTTCGTATATGTCCAAGACGAGTCTTAACAGAAATGATCACGATTTCACGATAGGTCAGGATTTCTTGGCTATTGTAAATGAAGTCGGCTTTCAACTTTATACTTCTATGAATCTAGAACTGTACAGTAATTATACACCTTTAATTATACATCTTTACTCGATATCTATTGAAACAATGAACATCAAAAATACACGCATAAATGAATACATTAAAAGAGAACTGTATGGAGTTATTTATTTTTGCTTGTATTTAATATGATAATATTCAGAACACAGCATAAAATAATTTACTTCTGAATTCGGTTCTATGCAGTTCAGTAATTTACTATTTTTTATTTTCTTTTATTTTAGCTGTTTCACATAGGTACAAGGCTCGGGATTTTATACGGATAAAAGATAGAGAGGGAAAATGAGACCGTATGAGTCCTTTCAGTTATCTTAAGTTACCACGGCATAATGACACCAGTTTTTTATATTAAATAATCATGCAGCTAGCCATTACATCTGAGTTACAAGCAGAACAGCCAGCGGTGTTCAGTACGTAAGACATGACACACGCGAGGGAGATGGAGGCTGGGTGCGTTTACAGGTTATTCACAAGCGTTTGACAACTAAGCTATGTCCACGTTTCCCTCACCAAGTAAGACAGACAGCGTACACAGACCGACATAGGTTATCAAACGTTATGAATACAACGTTACCTAACTCAATAGAATTGGACTAATAACACAGCAAACGTTAGATAACGTACGGCTTTGGGGGGATATTACTCCGAAAGTGCATTTCAATCACCAACACACAAGCAAACGTATAATAGCCTATATAGCCTACCCTTCTTGTAAAACATTTTACAGACTATGTAGCCTATGTATTTATTTACGTTCAGTTCTCGAAAATCACTCGTGGAACCTGACAACATAGACAGACAGCTATCAATGAGCTGGTTTTTTTTCCGCGAAAATAAACGTGTTAAATAAAAACAATATTACAACAAAATAACAACGATTATAACATATATTCACTTACAAATTCTTGTGTATCCTGGCTGCTTCTCCGCTCGCCTGTCCGACGCGATGCAACTTGAGCGACTGTTGCCGGTGAATGATGACAGTGTTTGAGTGAACTGCGAGTACTCAATGTTCTGCAGCCAGGACGGTACGTTCGCTCTCAACCCTCGGCGCTAAAAACGAACAACACGTTCGCTGAAGCCACACGGAGGAGGGAGGCTGAATGAGGCTGGGGGGCGGGGAGGAGCGACAGGGAGGGAGATTTAGTGTAAAAATTGAGGGCAGGTCTTGGAGAGCAGCCACAAAGTAACACAATGTACCGGCTGTACCGTAGCTGCTCTGATCGGAACACTGTGTTCTACTAGACACCCTGACCTGTAACCCATTACGCGCCAGCTCACGCTACACGCGCACAGACAGCGGCTGCTCAGGGCCTCGCGGCAGCTACAGCGGCGCACTGTAGCGGTGGGTTCTGAGTAAATTTACGCCGTCCGCCGCCCCCCCCCCCCCCTCCCCCCCCTCATACTAAAAAAATAAATATGTAATAATAATGAAGATAAGTAAGTACTGTCCTAAAAGGCAGCGCATTTAATTATCCATTCAGATCTGATTAGAATGTAAAATTATTGATGATTATATTATTATTATTATTATTATTATTATTATTATTATTATTATTATTATTATTATTATTATTATTATTATCCAAAATATCTTACATGAGCACAGATCCCACCAAGGACAAGCACATATCTTTATGCAACTTTGATTAAACATTTTTACTGTAACTAAGAGTTTATGAGTTTATCAACTACATTTTCTCATAACCTTTCTAGTGAGATTCACAGAGGCGCAAAGGAATCAGCTGACTGGCCATTCAATGAAATGCTGTTCATATCATGAAACAGGTTCTTTATATATGAATTATTACATAACAGTATGTTCCTGTTCCCGGCCCACCACTGTAAAAATAAGAATTGGTACTATTGTAGTATGAAATATTTGGATGGTAGAATACCTGATCACATTGGCAAGTATGCATATGTCCTAACAGACATCCTTTTGACAGAATAGTGAGGAAGTTGTATAGTTTGATGTTCTCTTGAGTTTTTTTTATACCATTATTAATTAGATGGATCTGAGACAGATGCGTGAAAGAAAGGGCTTTCGTTCTTCAGCTTCAGGGATTAACTCTATATAAATATCTGGGGCCTCCCAACCACCACACCTGAGGATTGCAGCAGCAGTGCACACCTGATATTTAGGATTTAACAGGGATAGTGCACATCTGAGATTTAGGTTTTAAAAGGGACAGTGCACAGCTGAGGCTGGTATATTCACAGGGACAGTGCACAGCTGAGGCTGGCATATTCACAGGGACAGTGCACAGCTGAGGCTGGTATATTCACAAGGACAGTGTACAGCGGAGGCTGGTATATTCACAGGGACAGTACACAACTAGGGCTGGCATATTCACAAGGACAGTGCACAGCTAGGGCTGGTATATTCACAGGGACAGAGCACAGCTAGGGCTGGTATATTCACAGGGACAGTGCACAGTTGAGGCTGGTATATTCACAGGGACAGTGCACAGCTAGGGCTGGTATATTCACAGGGACAGAGCACAGCTGAGGCTGGTATACTCACAGGGACAGTGCACAGTTGAGGCTGGTATATTCACAGGGACAGTGCACAGCTGAGGCTGGTATACTCACAGGGACAGTGCACAGTTGAGGCTGGTATATTCACAGGGACAGAGCACAGCTGAGGCTGGTATACTCACAGGGACAGTGCACAGTTGAGGCTGGTATATTCACAGGGACAGTGCACAGCTGAGGCTGGTATATTCACAGGGACAGTGCACAGTTGAGGCTGGTATATTCACAGGGACAGTGCACAGCTGAGGCTGGTATATTCACAGGGACAGTGCACAGTTGAGGCTGGTATATTCACAGGGACAGTGCACAGCTGAGGCTGGTATACTCACAGGGACAGTGCACAGCTGAGGCTGGTATACTCACAGGGACAGTGCACAGCTGAGGCTGGTATATTCACAGGGACAGTGCACAGTTGAGGCTGGTATATTCACAGGGACAGTGCACAGTTGAGGCTGGTATATTCACAGGGACAGAGCACAGCTGAGGCTGGTATACTCACAGGGACAGTGCACAGTTGAGGCTGGTATATTCACAGGGACAGTGCACAGCTGCGGCTGGTATATTCACAGGGACAGTGCACAGTTGAGGCTGGTATATTCACAGGGACAGTGCACAGCTGAGGCTGGTATATTCACAGGGACAGTGCACAGTTGAGGCTGGTATATTCACGGGGACAGTGCACAGCTGAGGCTGGTATACTCACAGGGACAGTGCACAGCTGAGGCTGGTATACTCACAGGGACAGTGCACAGCTGAGGCTGGTATATTCACAGGGACAGTGCACAGTTGAGGCTGGTATATTCACAGGGACAGTGCACAGCTGAGGCTGGTATACTCACAGGGACAGTGCACAGCTGAGGCTGGTATATTCACAGGGACAGTGCACAGCTGAGGCTGGTATACTCACAGGGACAGTGCACAGCATGACAGAAAGAAGCACCCCAGAAAGACTGGGAGAACAGGGGAGAGCCTGGAGGTGCAGTTCTTTTGGTGGCTAAATCTCACACCTGTATGAATCTCCTCGTATGGTCGGGGTTTTATCCCATATTTTTCTGTACTGTGATCCCATCTCTGTCTGTAACCCCTTGTGTTCCACTCCACCCATCTGAAAAAAGTGGAAAAACAGGAGGGAAAACAGTGTTATTACTCTCCAGTGCAGCTATAAAACCCATTATAAAAACAAAGACACTTTCCATGCCCAGACTTTTATATTAATGCATGTTTAGGACATTTTTCCCCACAGCTCAGCCTAAGGCTGGGTGAAGCTCCATGCTTATTCAAACATCATTGCTTTCAACTGCTGCAGCATTGATATACGACCACACAGTATAGTTCGAACACAAACTGCAAATGCAGTCAGAGGAATATTGGTTCATGGGATTTGGAGTCTTGCACAAATGTTCTTAGGTGAAGTAAGATGAATATTTGTTCATGAGAGCTGGAGACTTGCATTAGAAAAGTATAAGAAAATCCAATATGGTGGGCCTCCTTAGTAAGGATCTATATAAAGAAATATGGCAATGAAAATATGACAGATTGCAGGTGGGATGCATGTGTACCACAAAACAAAGTCACTCTTCAAGAGAACTATGACAGAGCAATAGCCTGCCTACAGGAGGTTTAAGACAAATAGGTTCCATTCTTTACTTGTGTAAATAAAGACATAGCGCTTTGCTGCTCTGTCACACCCTCAGTTAAAAAATACTTTCAGTAGCAACAATTAACAAGCCAACTAATTATAAAAGTCGTGCAACAAATCAAATATGACGGAAGCTATGTTAAACCACAATTGAAGAGTTACTTGAACACAAAATTAACACTTATGTGATAATTTGAGGGAGAGTATAAATAATCATTAAGCTGCTATGAACAAACACAACACTAAAAGTTGCAATCCCTTCAAGCAGTTGCATTTTTTCTTCTTTCAAACAAAGCTCGCTGTGGGTTGAACAGCAAAAATGTATTTCTGGGTGCTCGTATATGGAATCATATTTCTGCCAAATCTCAGAAGAAAAATGTAAACTGGAAAAAGAAAGTGAAATGCCCCATTTTACTATTTTATTTATTGACTAGAATGTGAATCGTTTTTGGTGGAAGGAATGTAGATATGCAACACTCAGCCCTGACAGTTAAAGACAAAGTTCTAAATTATAAATTACAAAAGTATAATATCTTTGATGATGTCACCAGGAGAACGTTTTACTGTCCAACCCACCTGTCCTCCAATGCCCTTCTACTTTGGCTCTGGTTGTGGCTCAGAGAAGAGGAATGAGAGAAAGGAGAGAGTGAAACAGAGTCACAGAGGACTGAGAGAAATGAGAGAGTGAAACAGAGTATGTCCCTGCACCCACACTTGACGGAGTTTGAGGACATTCTCCCAGTCTGTAAGAGGTGTCTTCTGCCTCCTTCAATGAGAAAACAGGGGTTCCATATCTTTACAACTTTATACTACAGCAGTCATTTATCACTGAGAAAACCACACTGAAAGTGAGCCAAACAATGGCCATGGTCATTTTTTCACAACATTTTTTTACCTTCAGTTTTTACCCTGTGTTCCTTATCCTCCAGTGCGGATGTGGCCCAAATAATGTTGTGTGGAAAATAACCATTTACAGATTTATTGTTGTTGTTGTTCAAGGCCTTTTTCCGTGTTTGACAGCAGGGTTGTGGTGTGGCTGTTCTGAGCTGTGCAAGTCACATCAAGTCAGCTTAATTTATAAAGCACATTTAAAACCAACTGGCACAGATCAAAATGTTGTACAGCTTTAATAAATAAAAACAGACATACGGATAACATGTAAAACAATTACACAAAGACAATGTACCATGATGCAAAGGATCTCAATCGAATTCAAAGGCCAGGCAGAAAAGATGGGCATTCAACCAAGATTTAAATGTCCACCATACAGCCAACATCCACCATACAGCCAACATCCACCGTACAGCCAACATCCACCATACAGCCAACGTCCACCGTACCGCCAACATCCACCACACAGCCAACATCCACCGTACAGCCAACATCCACCATACAGCCAACATCCACCGTACAGCCAACATCCACCATACAGCCAACATCCACCACACAGCCAACGTCCACCATACAGCCAACATCCACCATACAGCCAACATCCACCACACAGCCAACATCCACCATACAGCCAACATCCACCACACAGCCAACGTCCACCACACAGCCAACGTCCACCATACAGCCAACATCCACCATACAGCCAACATCCACCGTACAGCCAACGTCCACCGTACAGCCAACATCCACCATACAGCCAACATCCACCACACAGCCAATGTCCACCACACAGCCAACGTCCACTGTGGGCTTGCTGTATTGCCATTCCACTGATGAGCACACCCTGTACCAGAAACATGCAAAACCACCTTGATTACAATGAATCCCTCATTCATTTTTCATTTTGCAAATAATGCAAATAATAGCCACAGTAAAATTAAATCTCAAATGAAAATCAACAAGAAAGTGTCCCCACTGCATTGGAAACATTCCACCCCAGGCTTCAAGTTTTTCAGAATTCATTAGCAATATAAATACAGCACATTCAATAATTAAAGAAAAAGATTTTTCTTTGATTCAATCACCATTGTGAAAATGTTTATGTACCTTGTAATTAGTCGATGATCTGCTTGTGGCTCACAACAGATCAGGTGCCTTTCTTTAAAAGCGGCTTGAGAGTGTGCCAAAGCAAACAGCTGTGATTGCTTCCCTCCTCGCTGTGTCAGTGCCTTTGACTGTGCTCTGTGCTGATCGCAAAACCGAGCACCATCACATCCTGTACCCAGAGCTGTCCCCTCAGGGCTCGGCCCTGCCCTCCATTTCAACTACAGAAGGCCGGGCGCCAAGTTCCCACATACGGCTATATGAGTATGTAAAAAAAACACCAAAGAGATGGGTTAACATGCGGTGCTGCGTGCCGTCATTCCTCAAAGCACAGGGGGAGGTGTCCAAGCCTTTCTGGCACAGGCAGCACAACGCTGCCAAGCTGGCAGAACTGCACGGCGCACCGAGCTCTCGGCACCGGCGCTTGGTTTGACAATACGTGCAACAGGCGGGTCGTGAAGCCACCCCGACAGCCCCAGGATCGCCACGGAGCGGCGTAGCGTAATGAAGGCCCCGCTTTTGCCGGCTGTAAATCAGCCCTGCGGTGGGAGGACGCTGACGCAGCCTCTGGACCGCACCACCTGTTGGGCGACCAGCAGCAAGCCTTCCGGCGCGGCACCTGAGTCCTCTCCCAGTTTGTGACGAAGTGATGACTCATCGTGGGCGGCTGTACTTCCAGCCACTGACTAAGCTGTGTGAATGGCACCGAGGTTCATCTTTGTAATTTTACTGAATGAAAAATAAATGCGAGCTTCCTATTGACAAAGCAAAATATCACGAGCATATTTGTTCTCATGGAATACTTGTAAAACAATAGCTAATGACATGATGAATGAAATACTTACACATTCATTCATTACACATGACGAGGCCAGCAAAATCCTCAAAATGAACTCGGGTAACAATACATCCACTGACTTGGGTAACACAGGTAACAGTACATCCACTGACTTGGGTAACACAGGTAACAGTGCATCCACTGACTTGGGTAACACAGGTAACAGTGCATCCACTGACTTGGGTAACACAGGTAACAGTGCATCCCCTGACTTGGGTAACACAGGAAACAGTGCATCCACTGACTTGGGTGACACAGGTAACAGTGCATCCCCTGACTTGGGTAACATAGGTAACAGTGCATCCACTGACTTGGGTGACACAGGTAACAGTGCATCCCCTGACTTGGGTGACACAGGTAACAGTGCATCCCCTGACTTGGGTGACACAGGTAACAGTGCATCCCCTGACTTGGGTAACACAGGTAACAGTGCATCCACTGACTTGGGTGACACAGGTAACAGTGCATCCCCTGACTTGGGTGACACAGGTAACAGTGCATCCCTTGACTTGGGTGACACAGGTAACAGTGCATCCCCTGACTTGGGTGACACAGGTAACAGTGCATCCCCTGACTTGGGTAACACAGGTAATAGCAGCATTCCAACACATTCGACTGTTCTTAAAAACCATTAGCTCCATTCCCCTGCCTGCAAGAAATCAACAGTGTCATACTGCTAATAAAAATTGAAAAGCCTGAAAACTTAACAGGACTGACAGTCTTTATACTCAATACTCGCAGAATATTCGGCTGTAAAATGTAATTATAAGGTAAGGTTAATTATATTTATTACATAGCAAAATGTCTAGTGTTAATTCAACTGTAACAGAGTACATATGAGTCCAACTGGGGCCATATGTACTCTGGAAGAGTTGATTTAACACTGAGCATTTTACTGTGTATCAACAACCTTCATGCACAATGTGCAATAGTGTTTGCCAAATATAGCATTTAGCTAGGAAGTGCAATGGTAAGTCTGAAACAATATTTAACACTGAAGCGAACCTCCATAAATGTAAATGTAAATAAACACCAAATTCAAACCCTTGCATTTAATTCCAAATACATGTAGTGGAACACAAATTCAAATCATACAATTCAAATTATATCCAATAATTCAGTTTAAACATTACAAATTCAAATTATACAATTCAAATTATATCCAATGATTCAGTTTAAACATTACACATACAAATTATACAATTAAAATTATATCTAAAAATTCAGTTCAAATATTACAAATTCAAATTATTGCAATTCAAATTCTGCTGCCTATATTTTCTGCCCATACACTGGTGCTTGGATATGCTTGAGAAAAGAGGAACCTCCCCACACTAAAATACATCTAATCGAATCTAATCTAATCTAATCTAACCTAACCTAGCCTAATCTAAACTAATCTAACCTAATCAAATCAAATAAAATTTAACCTAACCTAAAATAATCTAACCTAATCTAGTCTAGCCTAATCTATTCTAATCTAATCTAGCCTAATATAATCCAATCTAATCTATTCTAATCTAATTGAATTTTACCAAGCCTAATCTAATCTAATCTAATCTAATCTAATCTAATCTAATCTAATCTAATCTAATCTAATTTGTATTCATTATAAATCATCAGTAATTTGATAATGTGCCTGCTACTTAGCTATTTATTTAGCAGATTACAGGCGAGGTAATTTTGCTAAATGAGCCTATTGCATTCTTTTTTGGGGGGGATAATTTACAGCATTACTGAAATGTATATAGAATAATTTTTACATGGAAAAATCTACTTGGACTAATTTAAATTGAACCGACTTAGAAAAAACACAACAGGAACTGTTTATGTAGAAGGAGTTTACTTTGTCAATTTAATTGCTTAAAACATTAAAACATTTAAAAACTTGGGTTAGATAAACTTTTTTCATTTTCATAGCCTAATATTAATCATATCCATTCAAGGCCCATTAAATGGCACAGGAGAGAATAAGCACTTCCTCGAGGAAGAGTCTGTCTCTTTCAAGTCACCTGGGGGCCTGCCTGTGGGGCTCTCACACATCATATGAATAAATTAATCTAATGGTGACTTGTGGAACCCTGTTCACATTAAACACACCCTACTACCGAACTACCCTACAAGGAACCCTGTTCACATCAAACACACCCTACTACCCAACTCCCCTACAAGGAACCCTGTTCACATCAAACACACCCTAATCCCCAACTCTCCTACAAGGAACCCTGTTCACATAGAACACACCCTACTCCCAAGCTTCCCTACAAGGAACACTGTTCACATCAAACACACCCTACTCCCAAACTCCCCTACAAGGAACCCTGTACACATCGAACACACCCTACTCCCCAACTCCCCTACAAGGAACCCTGTTCACATTGTACACACCCTAATCCCCAACTCCCCTACAAGGTACCCTGTTCACATAGAACACACCCTAATCCCAAGCTTCCCTACAAGGAACACTGTTCACATCAAACACACCCTACTCCCAAACTCCCCTACAAGGAACCCTGTACACATCGAACACACCCTACTCCCCTACTCCCATAGAAGGCAGGCTGTGTTCCATAGCTACAGGTGAACATGTATTACTACTGTAATAAACCTGAACTGATGTATTACATTTAATTAAAGCTATATAAATGTATTACTGTTATAAAACATCTGAATCAATGTATTGCTTGTTTAAGTAACGCAGTATAAATGAATTATTATTAGATTATTAACAACAACAATAATAATAATAATAATAATAATAATAATAATAATAATAATAATAATAATAATTTGAATACATATATTTTAATAAAAGCTGTATAAATGCATTACTTGTATACTTATTGAAATGTTAGTGAGTGAAAATGAGTGAAAACTAGCCCGTATTAATCTTTTGATGAAACTTGACAGCACATTACAGAAATGAGAAAATAATATTAAAAAAGTTATAAGATATAATTTGTCACAAAGAATTTGTTACTAGAGGGAATATTATTTACAACATACAGCAGAAGGTACATATTTGAAGGAGCACTGTGTGCAGTTTGAGTACTTGGTTTTCTCAAACCTCCCCTTCACTGCAGCTGCATCTTTTAAAGATCTAATAAACTTGATGTTCTTCTGTTGTATACGAGCCAGAACAGCTTTCCATTCTGCGCAATATGGAACATAGCATTTTGCCAAATTACCATGCTGGAGAAAAAACTTTTTCAGTGTCAGAATATTAACAAAAATAATCATTAAAAAGTTTCCACAAGTGACAGACATAAACCACACTGTCTTATAGGTATTAGAAGTGTTACACAATCAAAATTCAAAATGCGCAAAGAATGTAGATTTTATTTCTAATTTGTGAAGCTTTGGAAGTTTCCATGAAAGTGCACTTTTCCATTGCTGTCTTAAGCTAGGCCCTCGTTCCTTGGATCTTTTAAAGATGAGTTTACTTTCTTGTAATTTTTAGTCTACTTTGTACTGGTCTCTCTCAGTTCCCTGAAAGTCCACCTTAAAAAAAAAAGCCAAGAAACTCTCCTCTAAATGCCCAGAAACCAGCAGAACCATCGCCATGACAATGTTCTTACGTTACTAATGTTATTAGATTCCTCAATATTATTGTTAAATCTTAGTTGCGTTTGAACGGTGAAATGAGTGACCATAATTTGAAATTAAAAATGTATTAAATTGTTTACATAACACTAAATTAGCATAGTACCCCTCATATTTTATGTGGGCTATAAGATGCTTGCAAGGTATGGACATAAAAATGTGCATATTATTACTGTTCAAAAGGATCTTTACTGTCATTAACTTTGCTTGTGAATTGCCCAAAATAGCATCTCTTATGAAATCAATGAATATAGTGTTATTATGTAAATAACATTAACATTATACATAGCGTCTAAACGGAATGCTTGTCTGCATGATTTTAATTTGAGTAATGGGTATTGTTTTAATCCCTATTCCCCCGAACAGACAAAATTTGGAGCAGATAGAATTGTCACCTGGGTGGGGGGTTCATTTTCCAACATGGTGTTTGAGTATGGAAACTTATACATGGTGTTTGATTATGGAAACTTTTACATGGTGTTTGAGTGTGGAAACTTATACATGGTGCTTGTGTATAGAAACTTATACATGGTGTTTGAGTGTGGAAACATATACATGGTGTTTGTGTATGGAAACTTATACATGGTGTTCGTGTATGGAAACGTATACATGGTGTTTGAGTGTGTAAACTCATACATGGTGTTTGTATATGGAAACATATGCATGGTGTTTGAGTGTGGAAACTTATACATGGTTTATGAGTATGGAAACTTATACATGGTGTTTGTTGATGGAAACTTTTACATGGTGTTTGTGTATGGAAACTTATTCATGGTGTTTGTGTGTGGACCCCCGACCTGGGTCAAATTCATATTTGTTTTGGATTCAAATACTTGCTCTATTTATCTATTGATCTTGCCTGGTGCAACTGAGCTTGCCAATATGACCAGAAGGCGGGGTTTGCACTTTTGAGAGTATTTCATTGGTTCCAATACACCAGACAAGATCAGTAATGCTTAGAAAAGTATTTGAATCCAAAACACATACGTATTTGACCCAGGTCTGGTGGACCCATATCATTAGTGTTTGAGGGTGGGACTATATATATACAGTTTGTGTGTGGAAACCAGTGCTGTGAAAGCAGCAAAACAGATGCTTTCAAATTTTACATTTGTCGAAGAGATCCCAAAGTCTTTATACATGCTAAAATTAAATATTTAAATATCTATTCAGGCTGCTAAAAGAGATATAGATTGGAAAACACAAGAACACACGTAAATAAAATCATAAATTAATTTATATAAAATAAATATTATATAATTAGTTTAAATAAATAAAATAAAAAAGCATGTATGTATCTGCAGGTAGTTAGAGTGTGTAATAAACTAATTGTAGATTATGTTTATATTGCTCAAAGAATTTACATTTACAACTCAGAAGTAGCCATAACGATGAAACAGTAAAAACAGCTTAAATAATACTGTGGTTGTCAAGCAGGGTGACATCACCCAGAAGATCAATGTTACAAGCTTATTATGTTTAATCTTTCCCTGTTTAACTAAAAACATCTGTTAAAAGTTCATTATTTTGTTTCAAAGAACAACTATTATTTTTCTGTTCACACACAAATTGCTTCTATAATGTAGCATGTGACAATATGATTTACGCTTGTAATGGAAATGAGCACGTGAGTATCGTCATTTGAACAGTAAAAGAGATTTCCCTCTGTTAAATAGATTTCCCTTTGTTAAAGAGATTTCCCTCTCTTAGAGAGATTTCCCTCTGTGAAAGAGATTTTAATTTCAATGAGCCAACATGCATAAACACAGGGTAAATTAAATAAAGAATGACAAATAGCCTAGAAAACAACAAATATTTTGGATGGGTATTGCTAGCAAACTATCATATGAATGGTACTAGTACAGATGTCATGGTTCTCATGTAGGTAAATGTAAGTACGAATGGTATTGCTAATACAGACATTATGCTTCTAATGTAGCTAAATGTAAATATGAATGAATATTACTAAAACAGATGTCATGTTTCATATTTTTCATGATGCTGATTTTGTTGTAAGGCAGCTACACCAATGAGGATTCAACTCAGAAGAAAGCAGTGTGTGTGTGTGTGTGTAAAATAACCATGAAAACAATAATTCAACAGCATTTACAGGAGATACTGATATAATATTTTTATTTGATCAGAATTAGTAAAAATATGCAGTGAATACATTTTTCTGACAGATGAGGTTTTCTGTACATGCCCTGAAAATAATTTAAATAGAAAGGGCATCTCTTTTAATGAAGAACGACCAAATAAATTATTGTCAACACAGATAATCAAGTAAGCCGGTCATTTTGTTGTGTTTCCCTGAATACTTTCTGCATGTCATTAGCGTAAGCATGAGCCCCAGTGGGGTGGGGGGAACAGGAGCCCCAGTGGAGCGGGGGGAACAGGAGCCCCAGTGGGGTGGGGGAACAGGAACACCACTGGGGTGGGGGAACAGGAGCCCCAGTGAGGTGGGGGGACAGGGGCCCCAGTGGGGTGGGGGGGCAGGAGCCCCAGTGGGGAGGGGGAACAGGAGCCCCAGTGGGGTGGGGGAACAGGAACCCCAGTGGGGTGGGGGGACAGGGGCCCCAGTGGGGTGGGGGGACAGGAGCCCCAGTGGGGAGGGGGAACAGGAGCCCCAGTGGAATGGGGGAACAGGAGCCCTGGTGGGGGGAGAAAGAGCCTCCCTCCCTCTCACACTGTAACAGTTTTGCCTCCGACTGAGAGAAGCTGCTGGTGACGAAGCAGCCATGCAGCTGGCAGGAGGCCAAGACAGGCTGGAACAAAATGTACTGGTGAAATACAACAGTGACACAGAACACACACACATTATACACACACACACACACACACAACAGCACACACAGACACACACACACATATGCACACAGATACACACATTATACACACACACACACACACACACAACAGCACACACAGACACACACACACATATACACACACACACACACACACATCACAGCACACACTACCGCACACACACACACATACACACACACACATTGTACACATGCACACAGACTACTGCACACACACACGCACACACACACACATTATACACACACACACACACACGCACACACACATTATACACCCACACACTACAGCACACACATACACACACACACTATAGCACACACACATTACAGCACACACAGACAGACACATTATAGCACACACACACTCACATGAACACACACAAACACAAACACACACACACACACACACTATGGCACACACACACACACACACACACACACCTACAGGAGGCTTTGAGGGGCAAAGTTGTGGTTAGCCAGGCCTAAGACAATGCAGGCTTCAGTGAATACACAGATAGAGTACATATAACTCCATTACAGAACATAAGGTATGAACACTGTCAGAGCTGATTTCACACTGAACATTTTGTTGTGTTCTGACATCATAATTACTGCTGAAGTGAATCAAGATGCACACAAGGAAAAATGGATTCCTTTTTGAAACAATTTCAAAAACCAACCATTGGTTTCCTGTTTTGTCTATGTAACTGGCCATCTACACTTATTCATAAAAACATTGCACAAATACATTATTTTCTTATACTAGCATTAATTGAATCATTTACTGCGTCTGCTTTGCAAATATGTTTCAAAAGATCAATATCTGCATATGAACTAACATTTTTCACAAACCACTTTAGTGAGATTTAATCTTACGCAGCAACTCAAATTTGAAGACCTCGTACCTCTGAGCCGGTGTTCCCCAGAGTTTGATCATTGGTCCTCCGCTTTTTGGCCTCTATACCAACTCTTTTGGCTCATCTCCTCCCATGGCCTCTCCACACAGATGACACACAGTTCTGTCTCTCCCTCCTTCCCTCTGATACACCGGTCTCAGCCTTGCACCTCAGCTCGCCTTACAAGGCATCTTGAGCTGGGTGTCAAAAACCTCACCTGAAGCTCGACGGGGCTGCAATTAGAAGAAAAAAAAAAGGAAGTCCTCTCCGCCGGGGTGATTGACAGCGTGGTGTCACCCTCTTCATCTGCCGGGAGTCCCCGAGTGGTTCTGGAGAACACGGTGTCCCTCTCTGAGAACAGCGCGGCGGTGTGCTGGGGCGTACAGATTCTTCCTGTACTACATCCGGAGAACGTGCCTCCCACCCCTCCTCCTCCTCCTACACAGCCCAGCTCTCTCAGTCCAGGGCCTGAGGTGGGCAGAGACGTACTGAACGTGTGTACTTGAAGAAAAAGTACAGTTGCTTAACCCCTTCTCCTGAAGCGTTCGTGAAGCCGATTCTCACCTGGGTGTGCTAGGTGGGCAGAGTACTGAACCTGTGTACTTGAATAAAAAGTACAGTTGCTTAACCCCTTCTCCTGAAGCATTTAGGCAGAAGATTCTCACCTGGGTGTGCTACTTTTACATGAAGCCATACAGCTTTGTGGCAGCAGAGAGCTTAAGGCATTATGACGTGTGCCACCCAGATTATGTGTCAAAATTTAGAAAACGTGAAGAATTATTCATACGACAAAAATGTACATAGAAATGCAACTGTACCGTTTATATCACAAAATTCACAGGAGCATTAAAAACATTTACTCTCTTTTGTGTTACTTCTGTGTTAATTTAAACACATTTTGTGTCAATAAGTTTTTGTGTTACAAATATACAATTAATGTGTTTCAACACAGACTGTGTCAAAAGTAACACAAATTGTGTTGTCCTTATCAAGACATGGAGGTGTGTTAAAAATTATATGTAGTTTTTAACACATCTATTTTGTGAGTGAACTTGTATAGGTATAGGAAAAAATCCCATTGAAACATATTTTGATTTGATTTTACAACACAGCAAAAGGAGAAATAATGGGGCTGAAATTGTTCTGAAGGGACTGCCCCCCCCCCCCCCCCACCCCCACTGGGAGAGGGCCAGGTCAGTGTATGCAAATCCCCCCAATAACATGATTCTGTTATTACTGTTTGTTATCTGATGTTCCTTGCCATGCTTTGGCAAAATTTTGCCATACCAATAAAGCACTTTGAATTTGAGAGAGAGAGAGAGAGAGAGAGAGAGAGAGAGAGACAATTCTGGTTACCTTTAACAAAACATGCACCTCAGGATCGTTTGACTTACAAAACATCTTTTCCACGTGTGAGTGTGGCAATACAAAATGATTTTACTACTCGCCTAATTGAGGAGAACTGACTATATTGGATGGTATGAAGCATTGTGTGAATATAATGTGCTTATATTAATTTAATAATATTGAAACTCTGCAGATGCACTTTACATTTTTCACTTTTACTTTAGTTTTAAATTGCAATTACAAAACTGACAATTAGAAAATAACCACACCAGTGTAGGCTCATGCATCGTATGCCACAGGGTTAAACTGAACACTGCCCGAAGCCCACTTTCTTCTTTTATTTATTTATCACAGCGCTAAATAAACTAAAGCGACTGTGAACTCTGACTTCCATCTGTGAAATAGTTTGCGCTCCTTTACTTATTGTTGTTCCCTGTGTTTGGTGCGGCAATCGTCGTCAATCCCGTGCCTTCAGATCACAACCGCAGAATGTGAATCTGCGGTCTCCACTAGCGTGGAGTGTCACTAAACTAAGAGCCTACAGCCGCAATGAGTATACAGGTCGTATGCGGCACCATGTTCGGCATTGGTTCGATTTCGGGTTGGGTGAGTTGCCTCTCCTTATCATTTACACCCCCAGCTGATACTGGAGGCAAGCCATGAGAGAGCAAACTGGATGGGCCAATGGGATAAGCACACAGTGTGCACCCAGTGCTCATGGGAGTTGTAGTATTATGCATAACCTCAAATTGACTTAATTTTTGTGGTCAAGTGGGATGCTTTTTTGGCAAATCATTCTGTAGACCATCAAATTGAGTCAAGACCTATTCAAATGATTCATTTTTTTATTTAAACAAGTTCTTATCCACATACTTATGGTGAAATAAATCATTGTTTGTTTCTAAATAAATGTTATAAATAAATGTTACCTCATCTGTAACCTGCTTAACCAGTTTTATTTGCTGACTGCTACGTTACACCAGGCGGGCCAGTGGAGGATGGGCTCCCCCTCTATAGCCGGGTTCCTCTCGAGATTTCTTTCCATTGGGCAATTTTTTCAGGCTGCCGTTTGAGGGTTTTTCCCCATGTGACACCCTTCCTTACTGAAGTGTAACTTTCAGTTTGAATGGGACACATTTATATCATTAAAATCTAATATTTATATATTTATATGATACATCAAATACAATACATTCACATGCATCAAATCACTATATATATATATATATATATATATATATATACACACACACACACACACACACACACACATAAACTATACAATTCTGTGACAACAGTTTGAGGAAGGCCCTTTCCTGTTTCAGCATGACAATGCCCTCAGGCACACAGCGAGGTCCATTCAGAAATGGTTTTGTCAAAAACACTGGGGAAACACTTGACTGGCCTGCACAGAGCCCTTACCTTAACCCCATCCAACACCTTTGGAATATATTGTAAAGCCAGGCCTAATTGTCCAATCAGTGCCCTACCTCATGAATGCTCTTCTGGCTGAATGGAAGCAAATCCCTGCAACAGTGCTCCAATATCTAGTATAAAGCCTTCTCAGAAGAGTGGAGGTTGTTATAGTGGCAAAGGGTGGACCAACTCCACATTAATACCCATAATTTTAGATGAGATGTTGGATGGCAGGTGTCCACATACTTTTGGAGATGTAGTGTTTTTATATAATTGTTCATTTCATTCTCTCCTCCCTCCAACAGACCGTCTCCTTCCCTTCCTACCTGTAAGCCACTCTCCATTCTTTTTTTTGTTTATTCTCCCTCTCACTTTCCTGTTCTCTCTCTCTTTTCCTTTGTTGTCAAGTCTTTAATTGAACTGCAGAACAATTGTCAGCTAAAGGCCAGACACAGCAATCTGCTAGATTTCTACAAGCAGAACATAAGTGTTGACGGATTTCCAAGTTTGAGAAAACACACACTTAAGATTATTACATTTATTTAGCAGACGCTTTTGTCCAAAGCGACGTACAAAAAGTGCATATCATGGTCATCGGAACAACTACAAAACACAGGTTCAAAATGGCATCACTGTTCAGAAGCACATACTACTCTGAACAGTTCTTCTCCAAGCTCTCAATTGCAGGACAGACCGACTTCGTTCCTGACTCACAGACAACAACTGGAGGACCCAGCTCAGTGTGGCAACAACATCAGTGCCACCGGACATTCCAAAACCGGTTGAGGCAGTCAACCATTACAATGAAATTAAGGTATGTTCGGTTTTAGATCTAGTTTACGCACGGACGTTCAGTCAGCATAACATGGCAAAACGTGTCTATAATTAATATGAGAGTTCATAGCAGTCTATGGCCCTCTGCCGTATATGCAAATATTAATCTGGCTCCAAACAGGAAAAGGTTCCCCACCCCTGCTATAGGCCTTCCATTTTATGAATCAATTTAGTTCAGCTATTAAGGGAATTTTGTAACAATACCAGTTTCACACGCTGTCCTAGATTTAGCAACCTGAAAAGGTGTCGCTTATCCCGGAGTTTGAGTCTGAACAGTGGGTGCAGTTGTAAGCAGCACAAACTGGCATTTTGA